>JARWLC010000011.1:77834489-78476989 GCA_033318265.1 Phyllotis vaccarum
TCCTTTCGGCTGTGCCTGACACAGGGGCCTTAGACTTCCTGAACTTCTGACCCTCCTAAGTTCTGTGACTTATAAGAGTGAGCTCAGGAATGTAGTGACATGCCTACTTGCCATTAGTTTTATTTAGAAAGATTTAAAAAATAAAAGTGTGCTTTTATTCCCTGTTAATGTTAGGATATCAATTTTAAATAATTCAGAACTACATTTTCATACCCTCATTTCATTTTATTCATAAACTGTCTCTCTACTCCTAATTCTTACCCAATTTGTGTTTCTGCTTGAGATGCCAGTAGACAGCAATAACACAACGTAATAAACATGATTATTTTCCACCCAAAACTCAATTTTCAAAATGAAATATAAAGGAAATTATGTTAAACTTCTAGTGTCATTACTTAATTTTATTGCTATTCTTTGTGAGTGCTTCAACTCAAAAAATAAGTTAGAATATGAAGCTGAAAATTTGTCTTATGTATAACTATGGAGACATTTAATAAAAACCACATTAAATGTGAACATTTAAATTTATAAGTGAAAATAAACATGACCTAATGACAGAAGATAGCATTTCCTCTCTTGGAAGTATGTAGGGCTGAGAGATTAATACTAAGCAGTTCATTTGCACAATGTGTATTCCAGGCCTTTAAGTGATGTGTTATATGTTGATAACAATAAAATATCCATGGAAACCAACCAAGAGTTCAACTCAGTTATTGTCTGTGGCAATATATTTTGATTAGTACATCAGACTTGACAAACAAAACGAATTCCTAAAACAAAGGCATACAGTGTGGTATGAACATTAAAATGTCCATATTCATAAACCAAATTATGGTTTAGAGATATGGGCTAAAAAACTAAAATAAGTCAGGGATTTGAGATACACAGAGGAAAATACCTAGTCAGTGCATGCACATTTTCAGCTGGATTTGATGTTAGACATCTCACTAAATGAGCTGAAACTCTTTCCAGTTACATGTTATAAAACAAGTTCATGTACAAGTAATTTAATTTACATGTGTGGGGAAAGCTCGGCAGTACTCTGCATGGCATTAGGTGTCCTCACCACATCACAAAAGCAATTAGATTACACTGGGAGCCAGCTGTGCAGCAGAGAGATTGCTTTTATCTAAGTGATAAAATCCTTGTAGAGTGTGAACAATGCTGAGTATAAAATGTAACATTTTAATGAACAACATAAAAGACGAATAAAATGAGCACCAAGAAAGGGCACAGGGAAGAGGGGAAAAAAGAGAGTGAGAAATGTTTGCCGTTGGTTGTAACAAACTATTCACCTGTAGTGATTCTTAATCAGAAAATGGTTTCTACATCATTTAATTAATTTAGTAAGTATGTGATCTCCATTTATCATTTAGCCACTCTAGGAAAATTCAGTGGCTACAGATTGTATTGAGAACAAAGGCAATCCTGACTCTGTAGACATTAGTACTTACTGAGCTGGGACTAAAGGGTTCTGGGTGGAAAAGCTAAGAAAGGTATGTGGAGGGAGGCCCAGATTCTTAATACTAAGTCTTACTTTGACATACTCGACTGACCAAGACAAGGTCACATGACAAGCTTGTGTTATTCAAGCTGAGTCTGCTCACATGAGTCATAGGAATTATTGGTGGAATTTCCATGCCCATGGAAAGCAAGCCAAACTCAGCTTTAGTAACTTTTTGGCAATAAATTTCGGTAGGTATATGGGCCATGAAAAACAAATAAGAATCCTCCTTTTGTGAGATGAATTTACCTGAGTAAGACAAGGCAAACCTAAATAATATTTCAGTTTTTGTCAATATCATTAAAATATTATTTATATTACTTGCCAAGTTTTGTTGCATTTATTATCTACCAAATGATGCTATGATTTAATACTTAATCCCAAACTGTTAAAATAGACAACAGGCTCTAAGCATTAAGCTCAGATAGAAAGGTAGGAATGGCATGTTGGCAGCTGGAAGCCAAGGAATAGCACAAAGTCACACCACACAATGAACCTCCCCAAAGAGAATTATTGAGAGGAAAAAAACCGTGAGGGTGGCTGCTTCTGCTCAGGCAAACAAACAAACAAATAATAAACAACAGCAGCAAACTGAATAGGACACAGGGCTTATAGAGAATTTCTTGGGAGGGGTAGAACTTTTCAAGGTGGAGCTTACCAGTGTGGAGAGTGGTGGGATTTCATGTCCAGAGATTGGGCTTTTTCCTCTGTAGAGTTGGGGCAGGGTCCGGCAGAGTATTCTGTGGGAGGTCCTTGGGGGAGGGCTTGGTTTACACCAGCAACTGAAAACTCAGACTATCAACATTTATTTGTGCTTGCAAAGAAAATAAATGACGAGCCTAGCTAAATTATTTGTAATTGCTACTGTTTAGTTAAGTATTTCTTGTGCACCAAGCCTCTGCTTACCATACTGCCCATATTGTGATTTTGTTTAATTACTTCAATCCTTGTCAGGTATTTAAGTTCAATATTGATGGAAATATTTAAGACTAATATGTTATTGCTGGCATTTGATTCTATTGTTTGCAAATCACAATATTTATTTCAAAAGAGGTATATATATACATATATTAATTTGAGAAGGATAATTATTATCTCAATGTCCAGGAAGCTAAGGATGATTATAAAAGACCAGATGGAAGACAGAATATTTCTTTGTAATTAACATCATTAATTTATTTTGTCTGTAGTAATAATTTTTCTGAGAATACAATATGTAAAGTTTCAGAACCTTATGGCAGGAGCCAAAGTGCCATATAACTGGCCAGGAAACAACCTAAAAATTAAAGGAGGTGAGGAAAAATATGAAATAAAGTGAAGTTGTGTTTATACATCTGAAAACATAATTGTGTTTAGAATAAACTTAAGCATGCTGCTTTTTTCTTTTTCTTTGTGTGTGTGTGTGTGTAGAACTCACTATCGTGGAACTCATTTTGTAGAACAAGCTGGCCTTGAACTCACAGAGATCTGCCTGCTTCTGCCTCCTGAGTGTTGGGATTAAAGGCATGCCATAGCACCAGGTGTGAGCATGTTGTCTTACTTAAGAGAGTACTGTGTTACTCTGGATTTCTATTGCTATGAAGAGACACCATGACCACAGCAACCCTTCTAAAGGAAAACATTTAATTGGAGCCGGACTTACAGTTCAGAGGTCTAATCTGTTGTTGTCATAGCACATCAGTGCAAAGGCAGACATGCTCCTGGAGAGGTAGCTGAGAGTTCTACATACAAGTAGGCAGGCAGCAGGAAGACAGAGTAGCACTGGGCTGTGCTTGGACATTAGAAATCTAAAGCCCACCTTCAGTGATTTACTTCCTTCAATAAGGCTACACCTCTTAATTCCATTTCCTAAGCCTTCAAATATATGAGTTGATTGGGGTCAATATTATTTAAGTCATCACACATGCATTCTTTTTTGTAACCAAGTAGTTTCATTCTACAATGAAGTGTTTCCCACTCTTTCTGAGGTGATCAGGAAAGTGGTCCAGCTGCAGGAGTCACATGACTGTGCTCATTTTAACAGGGTCCTTAAACTGGGAAAGGCAGGATTAATAACAATTTTTCTAGTGTTTAGTTTTTGTTATCTTCAGACATTTTGAATTTTTATTAAAAATATACTGAGTTGACTGGTATCTTCCTCCATTAAATTTTGTTTTATTTTCTCTTTTCTTCTCCTAAGATGAGGTAGTCTATGTTATAGAAAATGGATTAGAGTGCAGAACTCTGGTTGAAAAATTAGCTTGGCTAGACATGTAACACTTTCCAGATTCTATTTGTTTATTCTGTAGACCTGTATGATGTAGTAGACAATATCAACCTGTGCTGTTAGAGACGGAGGTCAAAGATGCCATCAACTCCATATAGTGACATTTGTAAGAGAGATAAAGCAGATGTTATAAGGCAAAAATCCTAAACCAAACCAACCAAACAAATAAACAACCCACAGGCCAACTTGAAACTACTTAAGTAAGGAAACAATATCCTCAGGGAGTAGTGAACAATAAGGCTATGGACATTAAAAATTTTAGTGAATAAATGGTTCAAATTGGAGCTGGGAGATAGCTCAACTCTTAAGAGCATTTGTTGCTCTTGCAGAGAACCTGTCTTTGAATCTCAGAATGTTCATGGCTGCTCACAACCATCATGACTCCAGTTCCAAGGAATCAGACCCCAACTTTTAGCCTCCATGAACACCACATGCACATGTTGCTCTTAGATACATGCTGGCATTATTCATAAATATAAAGTAAAAATAAATCTTTCAAAAGGCTAAAAGTATTTACATTTGTTATGGCTTATTCTCTGATTTTTTAATAGCATTAGTTAAAGTTAATAATATAATTACATTTCTTTATCCTATTAACTAATGTAATGCTAATTTAAATTTCTTAGAACATTAAAAAGGTACAGTTGTCACAGGAACATGTGATAGTCAACACAAGAATTGTCTGCATTTGTGAAAGTTGAACAATGTTATAATTTCATGAGCTATACCTGGATAGAAAGCTAAAGAAATAACTTTCAAAATAGGTTTTATACTTTTATAAAATACGCTGTGTTTTGAGAAGTTTAAGAGCAAAATGCAAAAAAGCATTCAGGACATAGGCATAAATATATAAATCTGTAGTGGGAAGTTTCTGGCCCGGACTTTCGGGCCTAACCTCAAGGTTTAGGCCCACAGACCTGCAGACCCGCAGACCCGCAGAGACAGAGACACACAGATGCTTTCAATAGTTTTTGGCTGATCAGCCTCAGGCCCAGGCATATCACTTGCTAGCTCTCTACCCTTCATCTAACCCATGATTCTTCCTGTTCAGCCATGCGGTTTGGTACCTTTCTTTAGAGCAGTATAGGTGTCCTCTGCTTCTTCCGGTTTCTCTCTGGCATTCTGCTCTGTGCTTCCTGTTCTCAGGGTTTTTCTTAGTCTGGTAGCCCCGCCTACACTTCTGCCTGCCTTTGGCCAATCAGCGCTTTTTATTAAACCAGTGGGTGGGACAGTTACTCAGAATGTAACAACACAATCTCCCACATAAATCAGTTAGAATATCTGAAGTTTCTGGGAGATATTGCTCATTGAGTGCTAACTTAGCATGCAGGAAGCCCTGAGTCTGATCCTAGCACTGCACACACTAGACATAGTGGTGCATATCTGTACAGCTAGCAGTTGGTAGTAGAAAAAGAAATATCAGAAGTTCAAGGTCATTGTTGGCTTAATAGTAAAATTGAGGCAAACCTGGAGTACATGAGACTGTCTCAAGAAAAGAAAATAGCTTACTGGAAAACAGATGCTTCAGAATGTAGTAGCACATTGCAAGCCTTGTAGGAACTCACTTTAAATATGTAATATACAGTCAATGTTAGTGAAAAATGCACAGAAAGACTTCCCACATCACTCCCCTTTTTCTGGCTAATCAAAAAAGAGTTTCAACTTCAACATAGCAAAGTAAATATAAAAAAACAGCTATCAAGCAAGAATTACAGTCCAACATCTAGTTTATTTGAATTTAGCAAAAGTATAGAAAATATTGTATCATCTACATTATCCTTATAAGTCTAAAGTTTCATATCTGTTTACCTTTTATTATAACAAAGAAAAACCATACTTATAACTATCTAATTGTCAACTCCATCAAAGACTACAGAAGGATATAATATTAACCAAATAAACAGGAAATACAAGAAACTTCTAAAATCTAGAAATTATAGAGACATCTGGTTGTCTGGACAGTCACCCAAAGTTCCTTTGTAATGTTGGGGCATTCATTTAAAACCTACAGGCCTAGAGTCTCTGGCAGACACTTTGAAGCAGAAAATTTAAAGACTATTCCACCTATTTTGGCATGGGTCATAAGTTCCTTATTATGAACTTATGTTCTTATGAAGGAACTTTTGTTCTTCAGAATGTCTGGTAGTTTTCTTTTTGAAATAGGAACCTAAAGGATCATCTTGTCTTGTTATGCCGAAGTTCAGATGTCATTTTCCTATGGGTTCTGCATGTTAAGTTTATACAACATACTAACAAGCAGTCAGCAGTCAAGGCAAGAACAGTTTCTTGTCAAGTAGCTAACTTTTTCTATAAATAAGGAAAACTTTATTTGAAGTTTCTTTGATATCCATCATCCTCTTGAAATAGATTAGTGCTGCCAGGAGAAGACATGTTTCCCTGTCTAAAAAAGTCTAAATTCTTACAATATTTTAAATGCCATATTATGTAGATCTTTATAGTGTTTGAAGATTATCTATCTAATTAAAATATCTTTGTATATTTAAAAATCCTAACATGAATATAAGTTTGATTATGATAGATGATTATCTATCAATCTGATTTTCTTAATTATATATTACAATTTTTAAAGAAATTGTATAAACATAATAATTTAAATAAAAGTAGAGTATAGTGAAATTGTCCTCAAATTTGTATCAATAAACGAAAGCCATACCAATGTAAAATATTTTGAGATTAACAGTTGTGTTTTAGATCAAAGTAGATTAAATAATCTATCTTTTTATCATTTCTATATCATATACTTCCTTTTACCCTAGAAAGAGATTGACTACAACCAGTAACCATTTATAATGAAAACAAATAATTTTAAATATTTTGGGAGTTTGGCCATAGTTTTCCATTACTTCCTGCTGTTTGGGAGCACTGGTAATCTTATTGGAGGTCATGAGTCTGGATCATTTTAGTTTGCAGCCTAAAGAAATGTGGCCATTTCTTCCCATGAGAGATTTTTCAGGGACTCTTCCTTAATCAAACCCTTTTTTTTTTAAAAAAAAAAAAAACTGGAAATAAATCCACAGCCCCTCATTTCTTGTAGAAATAAAAGGAAACCTTCTCTCCAAGTAGCATATCTTTTGACTTCAATTTTAAAGTCAACTCATTTAAAAAAAAATATGTAAGTTTGATTAATCCAGCAGCATTTATAATCAAATGTCTCTAAGATTTTTCTCCTTTCTCAAACAATTCAAAGACAATATAACATACAGTATCCAGACTGCATTTTCCATCTTTACACGGCTTATTTTACTCTATTTCTTTTTTAAGGACGTTCCCCCATCCTTTTTTCTTTTTCTTTTCTTTCTCAAGCCTATGTATATTTTTTAACACACTGTAAACCATTTAGAGTTTTTAATGATGGTGTCATAAATTCTTTGAGATTATGTCTGTCATGTCAGTACATTAGAGATATGGTGCCACCTGGGTGTCCCAAGTTTACTAACTAGCCTTTAGGTACTTCTGTTCATGGTACTGTCAAATATTTATTTTCTGGAACAATTTTTTTTATCAATATATCTCTAATTTCTAGAGATAGGCACCCACCTCTGGCAAGCATCACTTCTTGCCTGTCTTTATGTATAATTCGCAAAAATTACATTTTTTAAAATTTTTATTGCATATGTACATGTTTTGCAAAGTATATGTATATGTCTTTATATGAGGGGTGCTATAATAACTGGATTCCCAGGTAAATGATGGCTCATTGTTGATATTTGGTGTCTTTTTGGATTCTTCTCCATCTTATATATTGAACGTCTTTTGTAGAAGCCAGAGGTTCCGAACTCTGTTCTGGGTAGAAGAGATTCCCTGTCTCTGCCTCCTGTGTTTTCTGGGATACAGTTGGGATGCTATATCTACCCAGCTTTTATTGGGCTTCTGAAGCTCCAGCTGCTACAGGAACATGCCTATACATATGCAGGGAGGTCTAAGGATAACTTCCTGAAAAAAGGTTTTTCTTTTTCTTGGAAGTCAGTGAGTCCTCACTCCTATTTAGATTTTTCTGACAGCCAGCAGGTTCATGTCCTGAGAGTAGATATGCTTCAGTGATCTAGTTACCAATAGCCCTTAGCATGACTTATCAGCAGGCATCCTGCAAAAAAGCAGAGCAACCTGCAACCAATATAATTTTTTCACTATATCTTCTACGTCTGTTTACAACAAAGACCAGTGAGCCTGACAGTTCAATTCTGGCAACTTTTGGCACACCCAGATTCCTTCCACCCTAAACATTACCATTGCAAATTGGAAAGCTGTTCCCAGTTGAGTCCTAATTTTTCGCCTTCCTGCATTTAGTCAATGTCAGTTTTGGAAACCTAGCAAGTCTATAAATTTGGGCATTCTGGGACCTCAAAACTAGAGTTGCTGGGTCAAGACCAGTGATGAAGAAACAAAGGGAGACATCGGGGACCAGCAACCTGCCAGCAGGTTCAATAGAGAAGAAAGACTTATCATGAGGTCTCATCAGTCTTAAACTCACCTTAAGTCTCCTGGGGAAGGAGCTTTCTTGACCCAACCTACACAATGCAACACAGTGCTAGAGACTTCTAAGCCTAAATCTTGAGGAGACTTGCTTGTAGCCTCAGCTCACAGACATGCTGAAGATGAGAAGTGGCTCCTCCTGTTATGCCTGGCTCACAGGATTGTCCCCAGCTGGCATCCTAAGGCCCTCATTTTGAGTTATGTCACTTTCCATAGCTGTGATAGCCAAAGTGCTCCGCCATCAATAGTTTGCACCTTTTTTCACTTAAACCCACATGCCATTTTTTAAAAATTGTTGTATCACATTTAGGATTATCAATTCTGAATTATATTAAGGTATCAGAATTTTGTAACACTTGATGATGAACTGCCCCATTCTTGGAGAGGGATGGGATGAGAACCCAGTAAGAAACAGAAGACAGTAACCAACGACTGTTTAGCTTCTAGAGAATGGGTCAAGGAGATAGAGCTCAGTTACTCAGTCATGAATGACAACAGCTATCTTTACTATGTGAGCCATCTCTCCGGCCCCAGAGTTTAGTACTATTTTAAGAAAAGACATTTATTTTTTAAACAGTTTAATTACCTACATATCAAGACAACATTAGTTGGCTTCATATCATGGCAGTAAAATAATAAATGTATGAACATTAATCATGTAAACTCAAAGGTGAAAGAGTGAAATATTTTTAACTCTCCCAAAGCCATGTGAATGTTCCCTTAGAACCTTCCTGTGAGAAAGTTCAGTGTGGCTCTAAGTAGAAGCTGGCAAGCATTGAGCAGGTCAGAAGGCTTACCCTCTGTTCTCTCCATGGTGGAAGAGCTGATGTTTTTGCAGCAACTTTTGCTAGGAGAGTTGGGCATTCTTCAGGACGGAGGACAAGCATCAATATGAGAAAGTTGTGTCTCAAAAAGGTATTTTAAAAATTACTATAAAATGTCATCAATTTTCATTCCCACTTTGTACTGATTTTACTTCAGTCTATGGGTCAAAGGGATAAATAAGAAGTTCACTGAAAGAACTTTTCAGAAGATGAAAATTAAAACAATCAAATATGAAGTAAATGTTTTAAAACCCAGTAACAACCTTTTCATCCTTTGGGGATTCAATTTCTGAAGGATTAGAAAACCACAGACTTTCCATGCTGTAGCTGATAATGTCAGTTTCAGTTAAAGTCACTGATTTCTCTAGTGTCCCATTTAATATTTTTAGACAGTGAGTAGCTGAGACAATAGAACACAAAACTGGCAGAAGAAACTCCAGTTTACACCTTAGCAAAAAATTGTACATGAAGATTTGTTTTCACAAAACTCGAACTGGGAACACAATTGGAGTCTACTAAACTTGGGTAGAAATACTCTTAAATATGGAATGTGATGCTCTCAAACACTATGAACACTGTCACAGCTTAATTCCTAGGCAAAATGTCAGCACTTTACCAACTGATCTAGCACTGCAGGGTCACTGGGAATTACTTTAATATGTTGAATGGATTCTCTGTTAATAGTGGGTGCCATAAGTCTGTATTTCCACCAGACTAGCAAGTGTTAGCCAAGCCTGCTGGTTTGATGGTAGAATCATTTTTCAAGGAAAACACTGGAATAAAGTTTTGTCGGAAATCTAAATGTGGAAACTTGATAAAAGAAGTCATTCCTTTCCAGACACTTTGAAGCAGTATGGATCTGCAGATGGTTTTTTTTAGGTTGATTTTCTCACGCTTACACTAATAGTTCGAAGATATATGCCTGTATAGGCATCTCTTCCTGAAGCTGACTCATATACCTAACACTGAACTGAAGCATTTTCAGTATAAAGTTGTTATTACTCTACTTCCTCCAAACTAATCCCAGCCCTGTCTTTGTCTTTTAAATCTCAGTATATGGCACTGTCAATGTTTTTTCCTAATAAAAAATTAAAAATTTATATATATAGTTTTACTTATAAAAATTACTTTCAGTCTACTGCCAATTTTTGCTTAGTCTGTGACCATAAAATTAGTTTCCAAAATCGTTTATTTAATCTTTGCTTCACATTAATTCAAGATGTTTTCTTCAGCCTAGACTCAGGTTAAATCAACTTCCTCTCTCACCACAATGGCCAAAACAACCATTTCAGTAAGGATATCCCACAGCTTTCAGAATAAAATTCAACATTATTACCAGAGCTTACAGTTTATTCAATATGCTTTCTGAGTAATTTTTTCTCTCTCTATGCATAAATTTTTTCTTTATTTTACTATTTATTGATAAAAATGTCTTTTTATCCATGTATCCCCCTATTCCCCCTTCCTTCCCTCCTTCCAATCCCTCCCACTCCCAGTCAGCCTTCAGCCTCCTCCATCCCCATCCTCCATCCCCTTCCCCAAAATGGCAAGAAGTCCCAAGGTGGGTAAACTCAGCATGGTACATCCACTCTAGGCAAGTCTGATTTCCTCATCCCATAATCAAGGCAGGATTAAGTGTTCCTCGGCAGGGAATGGGCTCCGTGGTGCCAGCCCATGCACAGGAGCATGGTCTGATTCCACCCCTCAAGGCTCAACATTCTGCCCATGCCAATGGAAAGTTGCATACCATTGGAGGGCCTAGCTGAATATATTTTTCAATATAACCTAATTTAATGTCTCCTACTTGTTTTGCTAAATTAGTGTAAACTTTCAGCTTCTCAAGCATGCTGAACATGCTAAATGCTTCACAGTCTTTCTTTGGTTCATGGCTTATAATTCCATCTCTGAAATGATGCTCAAACAAGGTACACCATACTCCATTTATCATTTTAATTACCTTCTGGGTCAATGGTCATAAAATATATTAAAGCTGGATTCATATAGAAACTTTCACACATATATGAATGATGAGCTATTTGAATATAAAATTCCTTGTTAAGACTTACATGTTGAAGGCTGTGGCTCCACATAGTAACACTATGGAGAGATGATTGGATCATGTATCAACTCACTGATAAGTTTAAAAATGAACGGGTTAATATTAAGACTAATTGCAAGAGGTAGGTCACTTAATGTGATGTTGAAAGGCATAGCTGGGTCCTGCTGTCTGTGGCCTTTTTAGTCATCATCAGATGTACAGCCTTTTGATCATATGTTCAATGCCATATGACTTGCCTCACTTCAGGCCTGAATCCCTAGGGTCAGAATATGATGAGGTGAAGGTTCTAGAACCTTGAGCCAGAACCATAATTTCTTCCTCTTGTTGTTTCCCTGAAATTTTGACACAGTGTTAGAAATCTGAGTGGCATATGGACCAACTTCTGCTCTGTTGCATTCAAAAGGACAGTCTCATTGGATTCCACTACACACCTCATTGGGACCTCCACTTCAGTGCTGGGGACTTCCAGTTTCGCAGCATCCAGCCACCATCTTTTTCAAGATTTCCTTGAAAACTAATTCAGTTAATTTTTTGAGACAGATAGTCTCATAAATTCTAATGTATTTATCTTAGGTAAGGTCCTAAAAGTTGCATTTTAATAAGTTTTTCAAAATTTTAGATCCTGTTAGAAAATGCAATAAGACTATATCTTTTCAGGTATAATGTTGGCTTCAAATTTCAATATTTTTTCCTTGGGATTTGAGTGGGTCATTATTCCTACAGTGGCAGCAAGATACATGTTCATTGTGCCTTGCATCATCTAGAACTTTCTTTTTTCTTTTATTTAAATGACATTATTTTCATTTATTTTACATACTAACCACAGTTTCTTCTCTCTCCACTCTTCCCCCATTATAGGTAACAGTAGACACTACTAAAATGTTTACTAGATTAAACAACACAAAGTGAATATAGTTGTAATTGTATTTATAAATTAACACATAAACACGGTTTATGTATATCTGTCTATCTGTCTATGTGCTTGTTTGTATGTGGGAGTATGAATATATATGTTCAGGAACATGTGAATCTATGTACACTTGTATACGAAAACCAAAGGTCAGTTCCAATTTTTTTTTTTCATATGCCTCTACTTTTAGTTTGGTTGATTTTCAAGCACAGTTTTTCATTTGCGTGCCTGGAATTTACCAAGGAATTGGCTAGACTACATGGCTGGCATGCTTCAGTGCTACCTGTCAGTATTGATTTCACAGACATTAACAATCACCAAACTGTAGTGGAATTATGATGCTGCATTGTAAATAATTGTCCTGCCTATGAGTTTAATAGAAAGCGCTGATTGGCCAAAGGGAAACAGGAAGTATGGACGGGGCTACCAGGATAAGAAAACTCTGGGAACAGGAAGAACAGAGCAGAAATGCCACAGAGACTCCGGAGTTGCCAGGCAAGCCAGAAGAAGCAGAGGACAACTATGCTGCTCTGAGAAAAGGCACTGAGCCCCATGGCTGAACAGGATAAGAATCATGGGTTAGTTTAAGGGTGAAGAGCTAGCAAGTTATATGCCTGGGCCTTAGGCTGATCAGCCTAAAATTAATGTAAGCATCTGTGGGTCTCTGTGGGACTATGACTGTGGGACTACAGGTCTGCAGGTCTGCGGACCCGCGGGTCCAAACCTTGAGGCTAGGCCCAAAAGTCCTGGCCAGGAAACTCTTACTACACCAAACCTGTTTTTTATTTGTAAATATATTTTCTCTGTTTTCTTAAAAAATGTATTTTTTGAGATTATAATTACATTATTTCTCCTTTTCCTTTACTCCCTCCAAGCCCTCCCAGGTACCCTTCTTGCTTTTATTCTGTAATTATTACACACACACACACACACACACACACACACACACACACACACACATACACACACACACACACACACACACACACACACGCACACACACACGTTGGTGAGATTTTCTGAGTACAGGTTCTCACACTAGTATGACACACAATGTCACATTCAATCACTTAATTCTCTGGCTCTTAGAATATTTCTATGCCCTTTACACCAGGTTCTATTTATTATTGTTGTTATTATGATTATGATTATGATTATTATTATTATGATTATTATTATTATTATTATTATTATGTGTGTTCTGGGGCTCAAATAATATATTCAGGCTTGTTTGGAAAGCACTTTACTGACCAATAAATCTCTCTATTTCTAATTATGAGTTTTAACATAACACAGTGTATTATTCTTTTTAACAGAAAGTAAGAAAGCAAGAGTCATTTTCCATTCTGTCCAAGAAAATCAGATAGGTGGATTAAAAAAATCTCTAACTTAAAAGAAACTGCGAATCAACACACAGATGTTGACACTTATTTCATTCATGGACCAATTTCAAATAAATAGTCACCATTACTTAATCATTTAACACACAACTAAAATGGGAATACACCCAGGGGGATAAGAACGGTTTCCAGCTTTGGTTGGCTGGTTGATGCTGAGACCTCAGAACCCAGGATATTACTCTTGGATCTTGTTTATCTCAGTGTCATTTCCTTCAGTGCATCACGTTGGTGAGAATGAATGTCCTGAGGTGTTGTCCATCATGTTACCAACATATCTTCTGTTATCTCCTTACACAGTATATGTTTCTCTGATGGAGGTGATACCATCTCTATCACAAATAAGTTTCTGTCTTGAAATGATACTTATTTTTAAAAACTTGTTTTCCTGGTTGTATTGATCTGGAAACAGTGTTCTTAAAAATAATGTGAAAATTCTGAATTATTAGTTAGGCCTGAAAGATGTATTTGTTAACTGTGGTGGCCTATGCTCACAAGAGTCACACACAGATTCCTTTCTACTTGCCAAAAGTCAAACCCAACAGCTAAATTACACCAGAATCAATTTCAAACATCAACTGAACAAAGACAGTCTATGAGTCGAGAGCTGAAATAGTGTGAGAACATATATACACAGAGCCAAGATGGAAAGAATCTTTTTAAACATCGAGTAAGGGCTTTGGATAGGGAGAGTTGAGGTAAAGACTAGGTGGGGTAAGCTTTGCTTCTGAGAACTTCTTGATGAAGTTCATTTTAACACTGATTCTTAATTTGTTTCAAACTCACAATGTAAATGAAAGACATGTCCCCTAGTAAGCAACTGGTGTCTTGTCTTTACAGATAGTTTCAATATTCAAGATAATATAAATCAGACAAATATCTTAAAACATGCAGGGGATATTTATTGTTTTATACTATGATTTCCTTTCAATGTATATTGAGGTGTTCCAAATTAAGCCTAACTACTCTGAAAGTTGTTTCAAGGATTTTTAGGGATATAAATTACAAAGATTTGAACAGTAAAATATAGAGACTAATTTTCTGGAATCTGATCTTTTAAGAACATGGTCTAGTAAATCTAAATTGCATAATTATCCTTCCATGGTGACCTGAAATTGTTTGCTTGGAGCATAGCAGAAATCAACAGGGAAAGGAGCAAGTGACAATTCATTTCATGAGTCTTGATCTGGGACTGTTTGGATCTGTTCTGAAACTCTTTAAGAACTGCACTAAGAATTTCATAAGAATACAAACTAGGACTTAAATCAGCAAGTAAATCTTTTTATCCTACATTTGTATCTAGGACTCTTCTGTGTTATTCTACATGGTAAACTACCAAAATGCTTTACTTAGCTTTGATTTAAATTTTGGGAGCAATGGTTTTAACTAAGCACAGTCAAAACCAAAGATGAACTGGATTTTATTGGATGTTTATCATTTTTGCACCAGAGAGTTCTGCCATATTCACTCCAAAATTGAATTTTCCAGTTTGCAATATGCTTATGAACCTCTTAGCCTTAGTGGTCAATGAAATTAGGCACATTACCAAATCTCTGTGTTGATAGACTGAAATCTTTATTAAAAAATGCCTGCAATATGATACTGTTAAAAGTACATTTTTGAAAAACCTTTTCCTTTTGGTCATTGTACCCTTGAAAGAAACAGTTTAAGCAATAATCCCACACGCAGCCTTAACCCACAACACTGTGCCAGCTGAAGTAGTTGCAACAATTCAGCTCTGCAGTGTAGGTGGCTATTTTCTCTTTTTCCCTTCATTTTCTTCTAGTATGCTCTGTGACCTGGGGTGTTGTCTAGGCTACTTGGTCTTTGGTTGCATTGTTCCAAATGGTCTTTTTTTATAGGAAATTATAAATTGACAGGAGAAGGAAGTCACAATATTTTCTGCAGAATCCCTGCCTTGGATGGTTATTTTGTGATGTGCAAAATTTTCTACAATCTGCCATCGAGCAAAAATACTGTTAGCTAGTGTTCTCCAGCTATCTTCTCTTCAACTCCTGAATTTATTCCTCCTTTCACACTCTTCCGTCAGGTAGGGTCACTCTCCCTAAGAGTCTCAGAGTTCCTTCCTATCCTTAGTAAGCCCAACAAAAAATATCTACTAATACTTCATTAATCATCAAGCTGCGGTTCTGTATTTGTTTCGATGTAATGAATAAGTAATGGCTGGAAAGAAAAGTGAATATTAGTATAGATATGAAGAAAGTACACAGAATTCCGAATGTTTTGAAAAGAAAAAAGAAATTATATTTAAAAAAGAAATTAAGAACTGTGGGATATCTTAAAAGAACACAGTATTTAAGTAAGTAGGTCTAAATACACATATTGTTGTGTTATAAACTGAACACAGATAAAATGCGAATGGAAAGATGTTTATCTTTGCAGATTCACATTTCAAAAATATGTGTCTGATACTTGAATGTGGATAAAAAGGTAATTGTCTGGAAGAATACTTTGCTAACATTAAAGATTGGCACAGACTATGGAATGCAGAATGAAAAGGCATTGATATTTCAGAAGGCAAAGATGGTAATATGTCACCCAATATACACCTAGAAGGATTATCTCCTAAGAACAAGGATGACTTTGGGTGAGTATAAGCAAGTAACCATATCAACTAGATACAGTCAACTACTCACTTCAGAAAATTATAAATGATTAACTTTCAAAGAAAACTTCTCTCCATGAAGGACATGAAAATGCAAAAAACCTTGATTGAATCTTCTGGTTATGAGATTAAATTTGACTCAAGTCCCTTGGGCTAGAAAAACCCCTGATAACAATAATATTCAATTTTGAGGATTTGGGAAAGATAGTGTCATTGATATTTAACTGATAGATTTTCCATACAAGAAGTATGTATATGTTCCCTAATCTTACAAAGTATGTTAAGGACTAGTGATTGCTCTGCTCCGTAGTCAGGTTCTCTTCAAAAGGAGTATATTTATTTTCTTCCCAGTTAATATTTAGTTTTCTTATAATTTATTTTCAACATTATTTTTAGTAATTTGTTCTTTTTCCCCTTTGAGCTATTTTAGTGCTGGATTTGAACCAAGAAGTATTTTGATAACATAAATCTTGGATTTTAAAAAATGCCTGGGTACATTTTGCACTGCTTAAAATTATAAGTAATTTATGTCTTAAATCATGTAAAAATTCTAAAGTACACGAAACTAAATATCATTATGATCACATGTCATAATTTTTAATAATTACTGATTTGGCAAGTAGATTTAGAGAATTTTAATTTTTATTATATTTGTTTAATTTATTTTTTATGTGTCAATGTGCCACATCACAGGTTTGGTGACCAGAGGACGTGTTGTAAGAGTTGTTTCTTCTACCATCTGGGGCCCCGGGTTTGAACTTAGGTTATCAGGCATAGTGATTGGTGCCTTTAGTCACTAAGCCATCTCACCAGGCTGATTCACAGAATTTTAATCTGTATTTTTGTTCTTTGTGTTTAAACCCACTGGGAGAGTAGTTGACCAACAATTAATAACAACAGAGATAGTAGCTATAGGTTTAACATTCTACTGCACACTGTGGCAATGCAATTATTTGTTTTAAATTTGATTTCTGTAATATTTTCAATTTGGTTATGCAGATTTCAGACATCATAGATGTTAAAATTAGCTTTGGCAAATTCTTAGCGAAGGAATCAGTTAGCACAGCAGTGACATCATAATGCCTAAAGGTGTGGCAAAGTAGAAAACAACATGGAGATACCATGGTGTCTTACTTAATCTTTTTATTGATAAGGTACCCTGACCAAAGAAACTTATAGAAGAAAGAGTTTATTAGGCTTGCAATTTCAGAGGGCTAGAGTCCATGACCATCATGGTAGGAAGCATGGCAGCAGGCAGGCATGGCACTGGAACAGTAGCTAAGCGATTAATTTTTATAACAACATCCACGGGGCAGGGAGAGCTGACTGGACCTGGTATGAGATTTTGAAACTTGGAAGTCCCCGCCAGTGACACACCTCTTCCAGCAATGCCATATGTTCAGTCCTTCTCAAACAGTTACGGTAACTGGGAGCCAAGATTTCAAATATGGAGTCTCTTCAAACCACCACACACAAGGAGGAAATGGTAGCTAGAATTCTTTTTATCGAAAAGACTACAGTTTATTTTTAATTGTGTGTATGGGTGTGTGGGTATTGCACACAAGTGCAGATGACCAGCCAATGCAGCAGGTTCCACTGGGCTATATGGAGAGGCTGATAAGTGTGGGCCACCCCGTGTTAGTGCTCAGAGCTGAACCCAAGTCCCCAGCCCCCCCCCCCCCCCCTTCTCTTTGGGAAAGATACTGATATCAAAGGTAGGCCGGAAAAGTAAGGGGCCACTCATTAAGACCTGGAAGGTGTTCCAGTTCTTATCTCCACAGTAGGACTAGCAGTGGCTTTTTATTTATTTTGATTTTTTATTTTTACCATTTGATCTATGATGAAACCACGGTTTATAGCATGGGTTCTATTTGACATTGTTAATAAAAATCCAGGACCAGATACGGGGGAAAAGTTGAAATATCAGAGAGATGGAAGAACAAACCACGGCCATTTCTCACCCAGCCACCTTCGGAGGCCTGTCTCCACAAATCCTCCAACTCCAAGTCTCTCCATCCTTAGCCAAAAAGGGAAGGGGCAGTCCAGGGAAAAATGATCTGCCTTATCCAGCCTGATCTTTCTTTCTCCCCCATCTATCTCACTTCTTGGTTCAACTTCCCTACTGCTAAGATTAAAGGCAAGTAGGAGCCGAGCTGTGGAATCCTAATTGCTGGGGCTGAAGGAGTGTGCTACCACCATCTGGCTCTGTCAGGCTTTGAACTCTGCCTCCTGAGTGATGGGATTAAAGGCATGGGTTAGGATTAAAGGCATTGCTGAACCTCTGTGGCTTGGCTCTTTGGGTAGCTCTGTCCTCTGATATTTCAGACTATTTTTAATTAAATATAAATATATCACAACAGTTGTATCCAACTCATAGACTGAAAACTGTTGCCTGAATTTCTAAAACAAAAAGAAATGCAAAAAACTATAACAAAATAAGGGTGTTTATTGCTGCTTCAATTACTGTGTTTGAAACATAATGTGTATCACACAGTAAGCTAATATAAAAATTATTATTAGTAACATTGAATTAGCAGAAGTATTTTCTTTTAATTTTAGAAATGTTTCATGAAATCTCCATGTACAATGGGTAGCAAAACAATTGAAGAAAATACTTGGGATAAAGCTAACTGGACAATTCAGTTTGCTACTGGTACAGAAATTATTAGATCTGAAAAATAATTATGGCCTCCTTCTTAAGAATATAAAAGGAATTCTAATGGATTGGTGTTTTGAAAAATAACCATAAAGATGTAATAAGAATAAAAGCTAAACACAGACATATCACAAGCTTATAGGAATAGTGTATTTCACTCAGAAGCATACATGATCAGAATTTTGCATATAATAAAAAATAGTGAATATGGGAAAATGTGTAGTGTGTGGAAGCAAGAAGGTATGTGGTCGCTCAGGTCTATACTGCCAGTGCACAAGACACCAAGACACCCAGGCAGAGGAGTACTGTGAGTTTGTGGGTCGTCAGATCTACATGATCAACCATGGCCAGCCTGGGTTACAGAGAGAAATCTGTTTTGAGTAAAATATTAAAACAATAGTAACAACAACTACTTACACCCTACCCCAACAAAGAAATCATGAAAAGGATTTTGAGAGGTCTGTGCTAAGTAGCACCTTGCTAAAATGGAATGGCCCAGTTTCCAGGAATTTAGTCAATCCGGTTTCAACATTTACTCAGTATAACCTTGAGAAAATTGTATTCGAAGTAGTCTATCAGAGGAAAAGAACTATCCTTTTCACAGCTGTCTAGAAAACCTGAGGAGTAACCATGTATACACCTATCATCTATGTCTCTATCTTTACTTCTATCTGTGTAGCCCTTTGTATAAAATCTTTGCACATATAAAATTATTAAAGCATATATGTATGTGTACACACATATACATATATAGAGATATATATGCATATACATAATATTTACATACGTACATATAGATATGCATATACATACATATATACATACATACATATAGATAGATATGCATATACATACATACACACACATATATATTCTCTGCTGTCTATATTCATACCATTGTATGAACATACACAGACACAGACAGGGGGGGGAAGGTAGTGGGAGAGAGATGGGTGTAATATAAAATGCTGTATTCTGAGCATAACTTGCCTATGATCAAGAACTCATAATATCAGTGGTCACCTGCATAAGACCTGCACAAAATCAAGACAGCCAAAGTCTTGGCTTCAGCGAGCAGATGATCCCCAGGCTGCGGCCTTTACTGAGGCTCTACTGGCAGTTGACAGTTGCTGAAGGAGGGAGAATATTTTTCTCCTGGAGTTGTGGCCTTGCCCCATGCTCCCATAGATAACTTTCCATACCAGAACATGAGCAGCACTAACTGACTCAGTGTGTCTTAAAAAATAAATCAAATATTGAATGAAGCATATTGGAGCTCTGAGGAAAGTCAGATGGAATGCAGATAATGCTTACATTTCATTATCTACATGTATGAAATTCTCAAAATAAAGAAAGAAATTTAAAAAGATGCCTATTAGGGCTAAGATATGCCTCAGTGGTATCATATTTGCTAACATGTATGAGACCCTGGGTTCAGTCCCTGGTAACATGGATAAAATGAATGAATGAATTGATTGATGAATTAATGGATGAATAAATAAGCTAATAAAAACTTTGAGGAAAAATAAATTAGTTTCAAAGGAAACCACTAAGTGTTCACAGAAAAACTTAGCATAAATTTTCTTGAGATGGGCAGAAAGGGTGGCCAGCTGGGTTATAATTACCATTAGCTATCATGTTTCAGCTTTTATAAGGGTAGTAGAAAACTAATACCTATGACAATAAACATCTCAGAAATAATTTAAAAGTTAAATAAATACATGATCATTACCTTGAAAAGATAATTGCAATTATAAGAATACATACTGGGAAAAATTACCAAAGCCATTCAATTATTTAGTCTTAGGCATGCTTTGAAATCTTTTGAAAATTGGTGAAGTATTCATCATTTTTCTTTTGCAAAAACCCTGAAAAATAGGCCCATATAATTGAGCTAATTACTAGTATTATATATTAAATGAACAGTCCTTTGGAATAGCATATGCAAATGAAAGGCCCTTCTGCAAAACAGGTTCACAAAGTAGTCAGGATTGTGAAGGCAGAACTTTCACAGGTCAAACTTAGTAACCATGTCAACTGGATTTTTAAATTACTCTTAAATGATATTAATATCTCCATCTTAGCGACTCTTGCTGTAGCATGTGCGGTTTTGTAAAGCTGGAATAAGGTGAAACCACATGGTTTATTGGCATGTAATATAGTTTTATATGAGTCTGTAAAGGAGAAGTCAGTTATGATGGGGATTTTGCACAGCTGGTTGTAAATCTGCAGAGGGTATTACAAAAGAGAGCTTTTCTAAATGCAACTAGTATATACTCTATTATAGGAGCAGTGAATGAGAAATTCTAAGATAAAGTCATATGTAATACTTATATACATACACATGTATTATTATTATTACTGTTATCATTATTGAAGTGTTGACTTGAGATAGAAAATAGAGTCTCATTCATGTCGAGGGAGTGTATACTACTCAGCTACTTCCCAAGACCTCCTGAGTTACTTTTTACCCCCAAGGTGATATCTCATTGGCTCCCTTGATTGGTCTTGAACTCTTCCGTCATTGCAGGCTGGCCCTGAATTTCTCATCCTCCTCTTTCAGCATCTCAGGTACCTGAAATCATAAGCCTATCCTAACAGAGACAATATGTTTTAAGTATCTCATATGTAAGGTTAACTTAGTAGGAGAATGGAATGAAAAGAGGCCTTGGATCTGCCTTAGAGGCACAAAATCTAAAATAAACAGAACACAGTTGACATGTTTTGAAAGGGATAATACAATACAGTTATTAGAACTGAAAAGCAACATATGTAGCAGACTATGGGAGAGTACCTCAGCGACAGAAGGAAGACTAGGAGGAGAGAAGAGTTTGCTGATAAAGGGAAAGAAATGGGACAGAGGAAAAGACGAGATAAAGGAGGAAGAAGAGAAAGGAAAGGGAAAAGGAGAGAGAAAAGAGGAAAAGAGAGAGGAGAGAGAGAGGGAGAGAGAGAGAGAGGAGGGAGGGAGAGAGAGCGCGCTTGCCAAGAATTCCAACATCCTGTTAAAAGTGGGTTCTTTTCCAGTATCCAGAAATGATTTATACTATTTAAAGCAGGCCTTCATAAGGCTGTAATACCACAAACAGATCCAGACTCCCACAGTAGTCTTTCCAGACAAAATACTGTGGGAAATTGCTTTATTATATAACAGACTCTTTCACATACTTGTTCAGATAAAAATAGTCACATGCACAAAAAAAAAAAGAACCACTGCACATGGCTTATGAGGACGCTGATTTAGCATGTAACCAGGAGACCGCAAATGAAGCAGTAATTAGCAAAACAGTAACATTTTGCCAAATAATTGCTGCATTGTGTGTTAATAGAAGACACGTTAGCAACCTTCGTTAGAATATGTGACATACATTGCCATTAACCTAGACTCATATATCTTAGGTTTACTTTCTCCCTGCTCTATTTTAAATGTCTGAGATTATTATTGCCATTTATAAAAGGAAAACAAGATTTGATACAAGTATTGATAAAAATAGTCTTCTCTATACTGGCGGATGAGTACAGCTCTCCACTCTCAACATAGAGGCATCATTTCCAATATACGATGCTTTAATAAAGTGATTCACAGTTGGTCAAACTTAAGATAACAAGAGACTACAGAGGGCTCAGCCCTTAATGGAGGACATCTACATCATAGTCCCCGTCTCATGACTCAGGTATCATCATAGAAGAAATGGTATAAATACTAAAGAAGCTAAAGACTGGAGAATAAAGTTGGAAGTAGTGTTTTCTGGATTTGACAGACCCATTACACACATAATCTCACGGCAGTTTTGTCTGAATACACAAGACCTACAAAAAATCAAGTCACTCAACATCACATCATGGATGAGGTGGAAGGCTATGAATCCCCATCCATGGCTGACAGACATGAACTGATCCAATTGATGGCCCTTTACCAGTGCAAATACTGACAATGTAAATTGGACCTTGTTTTATTTTTTTAAGTACAGGAAGCAAGAAAAAAATATCTGTTGAGGGTAATCTGGGAAATTTGGAGGAGAAGAACTGGGGGAGGCTTTGACCAAAACATCACAATATAATGTATGAAATCCTCCCAAATAAATAAATAAAAAATAAAAATAACTCCATCATAGCAAATTTATAGGGCTATTTACACATCCTCCAGAATTTTCTAGATAAAAATAGGAAATTTTTCTTGATTCTCTAGAGGATTATGAATGAGGCTTCTGTTAAAAATACATTACTGTTGATTTCATAAATCTCAGTGTTTAAATATTAGTCTAATATTTGAGACTATCAGTTGAAATGTACCAAAGGCAAACACATTTCTGAGTTATTATTAGATAGTAGAAATATATAGTGAATTTGCCCTTGGAAAAACAAGGACATCCATAAAAGGAATTAAAAAAAAAGTTCTGCAACATATGCTTCGTTCTAGTCAGCAGTGCTCCAAACCTGAACCAGTTACTCAAGATGAGTGAAATCAAGCTTGCTGTCTTGGGTGGCAAAGGTACAGGGAAATCAGGTGAGTTTCACTGTCTTGTCTAGCATGATTAGAGAGACAAACTAGGATTTAAATAATAGCCTTATATTGTATAACAGAAATCATAAATTCACTCCACAAAATAATATGTATACAACTTTTTCTGTGTGTAAGTTTTCAATCATTTAGGCAAATTATTGTTTAATTATATTCTGTTTAAGGAGGTGAGGTGATCTGATTGCTTGAACTGTGAATATGTATTTTTGTCTACTGACGTTTAAAATTCTAATGACCAACCAGAAACCTTTTTGTCACTTTCTCATTTTTTCCTTACTCCAGTACACTTGCCTGCAAACCCACCAGTGGTTAATTGTTTTGACTGTTCTTTTCTGATGTCTGGGTAGGGTGGACAGAGTTGAGCAGAGTGTGGAGCTTGTGTTTTATTGGCAGTACTACAAAAGAGCCATGGTTTACTAGAGACGCTGCTTTTTGGACATCCTGGAAGTTAGCACAAAAGCACCCTGATTCTGGAATTTATTGTTCTGCTCATTTTTGCTTTATTTTATTCTCCTGCACAATCTACTGGCGGCAAAAATTTTACCAATAAACAATAGCCTAAGCACAAGAGCTGAATAACTAGCAGACTTGGGTGTTTTAGTAAGACCCTGAACTACTGAGTCTTCCACTGTTTCGTAGGCACTAACTCTCTGCAGTCCTTACCAACACTGATTTCACCCTTTCTGCACATAGAACCTTGAAACAAAATTTAATTAATAGAGAAAATAAGTGTTGTAAGATCTTTGGATTTCAAGTATAATGAGGTTTATATTTGTGCTTTAGAAAGAAAGGTGCTGTACATGTTTGCAATTGTTAATGAATTTTAAAGCTATTTATATGAATAGCATGTAAGATCACATGCTTCTATCTATAGAATCATGGATTTCTCATAGCTTTTAGACAAGAGTTTAGTAAAATCTTAAGCTATTATTTAAGGCTTGCTGGTTATTGAGTGAAAATCATACCAATATACCTAACTGAATTATCAGTGTTTTAAAATAAAACAAACTTAAATCCTGTCTATTAATTTAACAGCACTTACTGTAAGGTTTCTTACCAAGCGGTTCATTGGAGAATATGCTTCTAATTTTGGTAAGTCATTGCTATACACTTCTACTCATCTTAACATTTCAGCATCACACTTTAAACCTAATTAAGAACAGAGAGGCCTTTTGGCAGAATCTGCTATTTTTATATTCATTAAAATGTTTTAATTCAAAGACTCTAGTTTAGAATACCAAAGTAGGTATCTAAACAAAATGTTTTTATCATCAACATTACCCAATTTGATGATGAATTAAAGAGCTGGGGGGTTTCTAAAGTCCCAAAGTAGAAGACAGTAAAGTTGTGGTTATCTTTCTCAAATGCTGCAAAGCAAGGGCATGGATTTCTTGCAAAGAGCAAAAGGTTTTGATAATTAACATCCGTTAAAAGATAAAGACACGTTAGCATTCACAGCACAAACAACCATAAAATGAAGCTTGTAAAACTGGGTAAAAATAAAAGAATGTTGCATTCACTTTTAAGTCTTATTGTTATCTAGACTGTCCTATACATTTTAGAGAAATTCTACAAAAAAATGTCAAGCCATCTTAGTGTAAATCTAAGGTAATTTTATGAAGTCTAACAGTTTTTTTTTATTTTTTATCTTAGAACATAGGAGATAACGCAGTATTAAAGTGAGGAAATTTGTCAAATCTTTAAGTATAACTTTCATTAACAGATCAGTCAAAATAATAGAATTTCTATCTTATCTGATAAAAACCTGAGGGCATTTTTTTTTCCATTTTAAAAATCAACAATAGCAGAACTCTAGGAAATTTAAGGAAGTCATTTTTTGTTCAATATTGCTTATTTAGTGTCAGAGAGTTAATAATTGTTTTTCTATGAGAATCAAAGACATCATTTGTTCAGGAGAGGGCATTATTAGCATATTGCTGGAAATGATTTTAAAGATTTATGTCTCTGTGTGTGCAGCATTGTAGCTCTACTCATTTGACATTGTGAACATTTAAAGACAAGTGTTTGAAAACTGCCTACAGAAAGAAAAACAGAAATTTCTAGTGTTTCATTTCAAGGAGCAAAACTCTCAGGCACAGGGTTCAACATAATTTACAATTGAAGATGCATGGTTGAGAAAGATTTCCCTGGAAAGAGAAGAGAGGAAACACAAATAAGATAATGCAGTCTCTCAAGGAGGACAGGTAACAATGAAACCTTCACCCTAATCCTTTCTACAATGCAGTCACATAAACAATTGCAATGTTTACACATTCTCAGCTGTGACATCTCCACACATATTGTAAGACCTGAAGACATTTTGAAAATATAAGCATGTGATCCAAAGGTCACCAATTCTATGGAAACAGGCTAGCAAAAGCAACTTGTCAAGGAAGGCTAGAAGGGGAAATTAAAACATTCTAAGACAGAGATGATGGCCCTTGCCAATGCTGCAAGATTTGAGAGAAAGTATTTTAAACTTTCTGGCAGAGTTTATGTTCAGGGAAAATAGTAAATGTGGGAAGTTTAGAAAACAAAATAAAACTCTATATACGTAAACAAAATCTGATGTCTGATGAAACTATGACAAATGTTATACCTGGATAATACTTAAAACGTCAGTTTTCAACTTCTGAGACAACATCTGTCCATCAAATGTCTCTTTGTTTTGTAAAAAATAGAGATTTATTGATTTTATTGTATGTGGATATATATGTCCCTGAGTGTTTGTGGGGCATGAGCATGCAGGTACTCTGGAAGGTAGTGGAGAGCATCAGATTTATAAGAACAGGAGTTACAGAAGGTTTTGATTGTGAGTGCTAAAAACTGCACCTATGTCTTCTGCCAGAGCAGCAAGAACAAACCGCTGAGACATCTCTCTAACCCTTTCTATTACTTCTTACTATAGGTTACGGATTAATTTTTAAAGTTAGTCATGCTTTTGTGTTAGTGTATTAATTTATGGAGAAATAGAGCTGGAAAATAGTTACAAAAATAATTTATTGACTCAAAGAATGTTCATTGAATAGTTGTTACAGTCAATATATTTTCCTGAATCAATTAGGGAAACCAGTGTACAAAAGATAAATATGTATTTTCTCATAGAACTTATGGTGTGAAAGAAGGGTTCATCAATCGAAAAAAAATTATGTCATTTGATGATAAGTGCTATCAACGTAAGTATAACAAACCAGAGAAAAGCATTAATATGCTATGTATTGTTTTTTAAATAGTCAAACGGTGGAAGTGGATGTTTTCAGCCCCAATCCTTTATCCAATCCTCACGTCAGCCCAGAATATGTAGCGGGACATTGTCTTGAATAAAAGTAAAACCACATGACAAGAAAGGGTAAATCGTCCTCAGGAAGTGTCAGTTTAGGAGAGACATGCTGAGGAAGATATCTGAGAAATTATATTCCAGGTAGGAGAAAGAATACATTTCAAAGTTTGGATGTGAGAAGTTACTGACAAAGCGGTAGTCAGTGGGCAGAACAAGAGAGCTAATAGCTTGAGAATTCTACCAAGATTGTAGAAATGATGAAGGCTTAAAGGCAGGGGTATTCATTCATAAGTATGTTAAAGGTTTCTTACTCCAGGAAAAACAAGGACAAGCTGACTAATTTGTTTTAATAAGTATCTAACATAAATACATGACTCACATTTGCTCATGCTTTTTGATTATTCTACAGATGGAACGTAAGTTGGTATAATCAGATTAAATTGAGATTTTTATGAACACTTAGACAAAAAGAGTAGTGTCTGGAAAAGTGTATTAGTAATAGAGTTACTTTAATGTATAGACTAATTAAGTTATGTTTTGAATACAGAGAAAAATATTTCTTTGTGAATTATACAGCCATAAGAGAAATCCAGTCATAAGGGGTCTTCATGTTTTACATCTAAATATATATCACTGAGCAGATTGGAAGCTACGAGATAGATTTTTTTTCAGGGAATACAAAAGTTTGGATTTTCACATAATCAGGTGATGTGGGATGTCTATATCCTGTGAATATGTTTTATTACCATTTGTTAATAAAGAGTCTGCTTTATTCTATGGCAAGTCAGCTTAGACACAGAGGGAAAGAAGAAGAGTCAGGCAGAAACTACAAGTTGCCACCCAGACAGCAACATGTAATGAAACACAGGTGAAGCTCCAAAGCGTGTGGCAATTCAATAGATTAATAGAAATGGGTTGAGTTAAGTTATAAGAGCTAGTTGCTAATGAACTGAGTCATAGGCCAAATAGTTTGTAATTAATATAAGCCTCTGAATAAGTTACTTTATAAATGGTTGTGGGACCATGAGTGGTTCTGTGGGCCTAGAGGGGTTGAAAACTTCTGGCTACAATGAAGTTAATATTTCTGTCAGACTTAAGGGAATATGTCCAGTAGTAAATAATTGCCATGAGTTTAGGGAAGAGGTCTGAATTACAAATTTGCATGTTGAGCTAATAAAAAAAAGTACATAATGCACAGGACTCTGATACCTATAAATTGGTGCAAGACAGTAATAAAACTGAATCTAAATATAGAGTGTAGAAAAATGAGGACGTATGAGTTGAAAAAACCTAATAGACCATGAAATAAAGAAAATTAAAAGAGAAATATAATATGTTGCATAAATACTATATGAAAAAATATTTGAGTTTTTGTCAATGACCAAATACAGCAATGCAACTAATTAAGACAAACAAGACCAGGGTGAGTATAAGCATATTGAACTTAGAATCATCTTTACAATGTTGATAATGAGTCCTTCTTAAACTTGACATGGTGCATTAAGCCAAACCTGAAGACCTGAGTTTCTACCCAAAATTTACACTGTGAAAGGAATTTGTCTTCTGACTTCCATACAGCTTTGAAACACACAAATATATAACATACATGCTCATTAATCAACCAATAAATTAATAAGCAATGAAGAAATTCATGGTAGAGAAGGCATAAGTGAATCTCTTGTGAGTTTTTTATCCATGGGTGAGAGGACATTTTTAATGTATTGAGAGGGTATAAATCAGCCTTTGGTAAAAGCGTACATTATACCATATGAGGATATGCTAATGAATAGACAGAACTAGCTTCAGGATATGTAGAGTTTCCTCATCAGCCTTGAGCAAAAGATACTACACTGTTATTCAGATATGACTGTTGTAAGGCTAGAGAGATGGCTCCACAGTTAAAAGCACTGGCTATTTTTCCAGAGGATCCAGGTTTGGTTCAGCACCCACATGGCAGGTCATAATCATCTGTAACTCAGGTTCCAAGGGATCCATTGTTCTCATCTTTCTCTGGAGGCACCAGTCACACATGTAGTGCAGATACAAACATGTAGACAACACACACACACACACACACACACACACACACACACACACATACACACACACACACACACACACACACACACACACACACACACACACACACACTCAATAACACATCTTCAGTAAAAATAGCCTGAAGGTAGGACTTGTTGAATTTGTCTGATCAAGATTACCTACAAATGTATGTTTATTCTGTTTTCCCATACTGAAAATGAGTACATATATTTATTTTTCAGAATCTGTCTATAATAAGCAGTTGTGTTTGGAAGGGAAATCATTGAATCTGGAAATATATGACCCATGTTCTCAAGTAAGTCAAACAAATTAATCCTTTGTTTTATTTTTAAGCATAATTTAAAGAAGAGTGAGTAAGAATATGTAAAATAGTTCTAACACAAAATAAAATTTCTTCTCAATTAAAATTGTTAAAATGTTGACATGTCTTTCATCATAAATTTTATTACCAGAATTCTCTATAAATTTTAATTAAAAGTTATCATAAAAATCTCTATTTTATTATTTGTTATTAAAATGATATTTTTATCTATTTATTCCCTTGCTACCTCTCCCTTCCCTCCTCCCATTCCCTCCCAGTCAGCCTTCAGCTTCTCCCCTCTCCACTAGCCCATCCCCTCTACCAAAAGGGCAGGAAGTCCCAAGGTGGGTCAGCTCAGCTTGGCACATCCACTCCAGGCAAATTTGAGTTCCTCATCTCAAAGAAAAGACTGTGTTAGGTGTTCCTCTGTAGGGAATGGGCTCCAAGGTGCCAGCCCATGCACAGGAACACAGTCTGATCTCATGCCTGGAGGCTCCTCATACTGCTCATGCTAATCAACAATTGCCTATCCTTAGAGGGTCTAGCTCCTTTTCCCGATGGATCTAAAGTGGCTATTTTTGATTCAGTGAGCCCAGAGCTCTAGATAGCCAACACTGTGGGAATTTTCCTCATGATCCCCATCCCCTTGTTCATATAGACTCTCCTTCCCTGCTCTCAGCTGGACCAGGAGCTCTGCACAGTGCTCATTCATGGATATCTGCCTCTCCCTCTATTCTTTGTTGGATGTAGGTTCTGTGATGACACTTATGGTGGTTATGCATTGATTATAAGGGAAATCCTATTTAGGCACCCCTTCCACTATTGTTTGGAGACTTGGTCAGGGACATCCTGTGAGTTCTTGGAAGTTTTCCTACTACCCAATTTCTTTATGTGTGCCATGGCATAAAATGCTTGGAACTACTAGAAGGCATATGTAACCTGGAACTGGAATTACAGATGATCGTGATGTTAAGAACTGAACTTAAATCCTCTGCATGAGCAGTAAGTGCTCTTAGCTGTTGGACCATTTCTCCAGCCCATTAAAAAGAATTTTGAAAATAGCAGTAGTCAGATGTATTCCTGTGAGTTCACAGTGTAGTTGTCAGAAATTAAGGCAGACTGCCTTGTCAGTTTCGTTTATGTTTTCACTACATTATATATGTTTGTAACCAGTTTTCAGTAGAGCATAAGTAAGACAAGTTTTAAATATAAATTTCTTTATCTAGTCAGTACACTACAATATCAAAATAGTCTCATTATAATCTCTCAAACTATCTTCTCATCATAATAATGAAAAGAAATTGTCAATTTTCTAAGATTTCAAAACAAGTTATTGATTTATTTTAGATATTTTACTGTAAATTATCCTATAAATGTTTTTAGATAAACATTACAAATATTTCACTTTCATAGGTTTGAATCTATTATTGCAAATTAATAGATAATCTAGGTTGGAGAGATGGCACAGTGAATAAAATACTTGTCATGCAATCATTAGGACATGAATTTGAATTTCTAGAATCCATATAGAGGTAGTTACTGTAGTGAACATGTGTAATTCCAACATGCCCATGCTGTGATGAGAAGAAACAGGGAATTTTTGTGCAAGCCAGCCTTTTGTTCCCAAAAATGTCTCCAACAAAGTGGAAGAGGAAGGACCAAGACATGAGTTTGTCTGACCTTTGCGCATTTGCCATACTAAGATATGATCACACATACACACACACACACACACACACACACACACACACACACACACACACACACACACACGATCATACATGCACACATCCAAATACATGCATGCACACAAAAACTAGATAGTCCATTAAGTAACATAGATGCCATGTATTGTTTATTTCAAGACAAATGAATATTAACTTAAAAGGAATATTAAAGTTTTAGAAAAAATGTTTTTTAAAAGAAAGTTGTAAAGTGAGATTTAAAGTAACCATTATAGTTTATTTTAAGAAAGACAATGATGAGAAAGAGACAGAACAATGAGACCACCCCACATAAATAATAGATATTATTGTTCTTTTGCCTTATTGAAGTCTTTCCCAGTTGAAATAGGTAACTAATAATTAAGAATAGACCACCACTGTGAGATACCTACACTTGAATGTTCTTGGTTCATTTTCAGCCACAGAAAGCAAAGTGCTCCCTCACAAGTGAGCTGCACTGGGCAGATGGATTTGTGATTGTGTATGACATCAGTGACAGGCCTTCCTTTGCTTTTGCAAAAGCCCTTATCTACAGAATTCGGGAGCCACTGACTACTCATTGTAAAAGGTAAGACATTTCATTCCCATCTCTTTTCCATTTTAGTAAATCATCATCTTGCCCTGAGCATCATTAGGAAGAATTTAATACAGACTTCCAATTACAAAATTTAACAGCCCTGAACAATTCACCTTCCCATTCCACAGGAGTTACACATGTAGTAAAAGGAATCAGATGAGAATGCTTTATATCCTCACTGACACAAACAGATACTTGCTCCGAGTAAATGGCCATTTTACAAGACAGTTTCTATTGTTAACACGACACTCACTAGCAAAATAATGGTTCTTTGTATAGCAGGTACTTCATGCATCCACCTTGCCTTTCCATTCTCATGAAAATGTTAAAGATCCTAAATAAATCTAGCTTTATTATGTTTGGTATCCTGTGAAATCCAATTCCTCATTATGGGTTGTCCAGAATGTCACAGAAAAAAAAGACTGAATAGTCAACCATTTACATGTACACGGTAGGGTAGAGATAGATTTTCCCCCACTCTACCCCCCCCCCCAAGATAAAACATGGTCAACAATCCATTGTGGGCGATGTCTTGGCACACAGAACAATGGAGGAAGATGACTGTATTTAGAGAAGTTGTTTCCTATTAATGAAACACTTAGATGGTTGAGATCCTTAGTTTAATTCTCTATTTCTGTTGTTAAAGTATTCCTCATTTAAAGTGTTTATTTTGTTCAAATGCTGATGTGAGGAGGTTCTTATCTGTTTTGCCCATAAAGTTTATGATAACGGTATAGTTGAGTGGCACTTATACTGCCTACCTTATTACTATAAATTGATAGCTGGGTTTAAAGCAGCATCTGAAAATGAAAATTGAATTAGTTACTTTTACATAGGTGTGACACTATGCCCAGAAGAAATTGTTTGAAGCTCGGTGGATTTGTGTTGCCTCACGGTTTCAGTTGTTCAGTCTGTGTCTCATGTCTTCTTGTTTCTAGACTTTAGGTGAGGTAGAAACATGGTTCTGTAGTGACGACTATTTCCCTATTTTGCTTGGCACATAAAGAGACAAAGTGGGTTACAACCATCCTTGGTTACTATACATATGCCGAAATCAAGGATACTCTAAACTTTGAGAGCCTTGTTTGTGTTACCTATTCCATCCTATAGAAAATAATTTTGTAGCTGTGGGAATATGTGTTCTAAACACATACATGGTCATGGCATACATATAATGCTTACTCGAATTTGCTTTTCACTCTGTTCTTTGGATATAAACTTACCTGATGTTTTAGAGTTGTTGAAATAATCTGGAAAATGTTACCCATTGTGTTTCAGGATGGTGGAACCAGCTGTAGTTCTAGTTGGCAACAAGCAAGACCTCTGCCACATGCGAGAGGTTGGCTGGGATGAAGGTCAAAAACTAGCAATTGATTTACACTGCCAATTCTGTGAGCTGTCTGCAGCAGAGCAGCCCCTGGAGGTGGAGGTGATGTTTCTTAGACTCCTCAAAGACATACTGATCATCTTCAAACACAAGGAGAAGAGGAGACCCAGTGGGTCTAAATCAATGGCCAAACTGATCAATAATGTCTTTGGAAAGAGAAGGAAATCTGTTTAGTAGACATGCAATCCGACTTGCTCCGTCAGAGAGTTTCAAACACTTAGATAACAAACCTATGACTTACACAATCAATACAAAGATTTGGAGAAGATGTGAAATAAGAAAAACTGAGTCATGGTTGAATTTTAAAATATACAAATTGTCTTTTGGTTATGTCTGGTTCATATTGTTTCCCATATAAACTTTCACTTCTTCTACAAGCAGACACTCACTCTGGTGTATTAGTGGAGCTGTTCCCTATGCCTTGTGAAGAAAACTCTGCACATGTTGTATTAAAGTACTCTTTTAATTTGTAGCTCCCCTGTAGGGGGATTATGCTGTTCCATTATAAATAATTGTCCCACACACTGGTTTAATAAAAAGTGCTGATTGGCCAAAGGCAGATAAGAAGTGTGGGCGGGGCTACCAAACTAAGAAAACTCTGGGAACAGGAAGAACAGAGCAGAATGCCAGAGAGAAGCCAGAAGAAGCAGAGGACAACTATGCTGCTCTAAGAAAAGGTACCGAGCCGCATGGCTGAACAAGATAAGAGACATGGGGTAGATGAAGGGTAAAGAGTTAGCAAGTTATATGCCTGGGCCTTAGGCCAATCAGCCTAAAGCTATTGTATGCATCTGTGTGTCTCTGCGGGTCTGTGGGTCTGCGACCCTCAACCTAGAGGCTAGGCCCGAAAGTCCAGGCCAGAAACCTCTTACTACACTCCCCTTTATATTCTGCCATTTTTTTTTTGAGTAAAACAAATATTCATACAGCTAATGTATTATGGGGGTAAGTTATCAATTTTAAAGTGAATTCATGATATTTAATAGTCTTTTTTGTTTAAAAACATGATCTAGCGTTAGATATGTTAAGTTACCTTTCCATGAATAAATATTTTGCAGTTGATGTAATAATGAAAAAGTTATATGAATTATTCACTATCTTATAGTTGTAAAATAGAAATAATATATATATGCATATATATATACATATATATATTATATCTCAAATTCAAGTTAATGGAGGAATTTTTGTTTCGCTGGCTTTCAGTCTGAAGCGCTACAGTCCGTTATCCAGGAGAGTCATGATGGCAGGAGTGTGAAGCACCTGGTCTAACTGTATCACCAATCAAACAACTGAGAGAGATGAACACTCTTACTTACCTGTCTTCTCCTGGGTGTTCTTTTTATTGGTCCTGTAAAGCCATCCTTCCAGGGTAGAGTCTTCCTCACTCAGTAAAGCCTCTTGGGAAAAACTCTCACAGACTTGCACAGTTATGAGTCTCCTAGGTCATTCCAAACACGGACAGGTGAATAGTGAACATCAGCCTCTGCAGTCACAGAAGACATTGCTCACAAAGAACTTCATTATAGCATTATGATCCTTTAAAATCAAAAGTTACATAGTTTAGTTTATAACACCCAGTTTGATTTTTATTGCTTCAATAAAAACCCTGACTATCAGCAATTTCAGGAAGAAAGAATTTATTTTTTCTTAGAGCTTTTATCCTACCATGGGAAGAAGCCAGGGCATGAGCTTGAAGCAGAGACCACAGATAAATGCTGCTCACTGGCTTGCTTCCTGTGGCTTGCTCAACCACCTTCCCTATCATCCAGGCCCATCTGATTGCCCTTGTACTCACCTCACTGTACTTTTGACAGTGGTTTGGGCCCTCCTATACAGTTTAACAATCAGGCCAGTGTGATGGAAGTGATTCTGTAGCAGACCTGTTCTCTTCCCAGGTTGTGCAAGCATGATAATAACTAACCAGTACAATTGATGAGTTTACAACTTTGCAGGCCTGGCTACTGTGAAGGTTAATTTTTTTTGTATAAGATGCAAACTTTATTAAATCTTGTGGGATACCGTTTCCTTCTAAGACATTTTAGACCTTCTAAACTATAATACTGGCTTCATATTGTACTTATTCACCCATTATCTTCCATTATGAAGCTATTTCCTATCAGACAAAATGCTGATAATCAGAACTGGGTCTCAGAGAAATAAAACTTAGACTATAAACAATGGCATACTCATACCTGGTTACTGTGTGGGAACAGGAGCTTGGGGAAAAACAGAAGAAGGTTTTGAGGAGAGGGTGGTAAGCTACAATGGAATTAGTTGGCCCAAAGAAGAAAATCTCTGGAGATAAGCTCACTCAGCTCTAGCCACAATGTAACATATTAGGAAGAATTCCTTAAGATAATTACTGTTCCTTAAAAATGTGACCTTACATTGTTCACTATAATTTCTTTCTAGTTCAATTTACCTACAAATTTCACATTTCTAAATTCTTTACAGTTGCATACTATTCCACTGTGTATTTATATTATGTTTTCATTATGCATTCATCATCTAAAAGGTTGCTTCAGTTTTCTTGATGTCATGAACACAGAGACAAGAAGCATGACTGAGTATCTTTAGTTGGAAGTCAAATTCCTTGATCTGTTCTCCAAGGAGTGATACAGCTGGCTTATGTGGCATATTTAATTTCAGCTTTTGGAGAGATCTTCACACTGATTCCTGGACTGGCTGTACCGGTCTGCAATTCTGCCAACAGTGAATGTATGCTCTTCTTTCCACATACCCTCTCCATCATGCTTTATAGGTTGTTTTGCTGGTTCTTGCTGTTCTGATTGACTGGGGTGAGATGAAATCTTGAAGTTTTAATTTTCAAAGCTCTAGTCGCTTACAATGATGAATGATTAATGGTATATTTGGGGACATTTTAATTTATTTTGGGAATTCTCTATTCAGATCTATACCCTGTTTTTAAACTGGGTCTTTTATTTGCTTCAACGTTTGTTTAATATTCTGGACATTAATTCCCTACCAGATGGATATTTGGAAAAAAAGTCTCTTCTACTATATGAATATCTTCTTTGGTGGTTTAATTCTTTAATTATGCAAATAATTTTTAGGTTTTTTTTAAAGTTCAAATTCCCAGTTGATGGTTTTAACTTCTAGGAAAATAGAGTCTGGGTCAGAATGTCCTTTTGTGCACTTGTAACTTGAAGGGTATTACCTATGCTTTCTTCTAGCTGTTCCATGTTTCAGGTTTCACAGTGAGATTTTTGCACCACTTTGCCTTAAATTTTGTACAAGGTGATAGCTAGGGTCTAATTTCACTCTTTTGCATGGCTTCGTTTCATTGTACAGTGAGTGACTTATCATTGGTAATTGCACTCTGGTGGGTATGAACAGGAGATGCAAAAATCTCTGAGATCTAGTCAAATACCTTCTCTCAGACCTTCTTTCAATGTTTTTTTAAATTTTTTATTCCTCTGTTTTTTATCTTTTAGTCTTAACTCTTATCAGATTTCTGACCTACTGGTCAAACAATTTCTGTTTAGAAATCAGTGTGTCTCATGCTAACCTTTTATTCTGTGAGGTAGTCAATGATGCTCTATTAAATGCTTGCCAATTGCATAATTTCTTTCTGCTGGTAAATGCCATGTTCTATCTGTGTAGTAGGACTTGACACACAGGTCCTGTGGTTGGTTTAAATGCTAATTTCAAGTGAAAGTTTTGCATCTACAAGTGGCCACTGCTACACGAGTGGGAGATACATTTTATTTGTGTAATTTCTTCTAGAAATTTCAACGATGTATTTTTGATGTTATATATTTGATATTGACTGAGTATATACATTAGGCTATATATTAACATTATATAAATTGTGTGTGTGTGTGTGTGTGTGTGTGAGAGAGAGAGAGAGAGAGAGAGAGAGAGAGAGAGAGAGAGAGAGAGAGAGAGAGAGAGAGAGAGAAAAGAATAAACATATGTGAATACAATTACCTATAGAGGCCAGAAGAGAAAGTAGAACTCCTGGAGATGGAGCTTCAGGTGGCTCTGGGTTAATGAACATGGATGCTGGGGATTCTGGGAATTGATCTGTTCTTCTGCATTGGCAATATCCATCCTTTACTGTTGGTCCATCTCTCTAGACTCAATAGTTCATTTTCAGAGATATTTTTCCCTTCACTCTTTAAAAATATTTTTTTATAGCTAAATAAAATTAATTGGGGATAGTTTTACCTTAAAATAATAACACTTAGTTTTGAAATATATTAAAATGTTTATGTTTAAACAGTTTTCAAATTATTTAATATTTAATTATAATATTATTATTTATGATCAATAGAAGTAAATAGTTTCTCTATTAAGGATATGAGTTTTGAGTCTTCAGAGATGACTCAGGAGTTAAGAACACTGGTTGCTCTTGCAGAGGACCTAAGTTTCAGTCACTGCACCCATTTTGTAGCTCACAACGGTCTCTGGATCCATTCTTTCGGGGATTTGACACACTCCTCTGGTATGTGTAACCACTGAACAAGTATGTATTCAGACAAACACTCATATATTCATGATTTCCAGGCAAATGGATGGATCTGGAGAGTGTCATTCTGAGTGAAGTAACACTGACCCAGAAAGATAGGTATGATATGTACTCACTCATAAGTGGATTTTAGATATAAAGCAAAGAATAACCAGGCTACGATCCACAACCCCTGAGCAGATAGGTAACAGGAGGAACTTCAGAGAAACATACATGGATCCCCCTGGGAAGGGTAAATGGAGATCTCCTGAGTAAATTAGGATCACAAGGGAGGAGGGAGTAAGGGAAGTGGGAAGAGAACATGAAGAATGGGATGGTTGAGTGGGGGGGGGGCAACACAGAGGGAGAAGAAGAGAGAGCCATTGTGGGGTTAGAGAGAAACACAGTGCTAAGGAAATACCCAAGAACCCACAAAATGACCCCTGCTAGGACTCAAAACAATAGTGAAGAGGGTGCCTAGATTAGCCTTTCCCTATTGCCAAATGAATGGCCACCCTAATTGTCATTATAGAACCTTCATCCAGCAAAGGATGGAGGCAGGTGCCGAGATCGATAGCTACTCATCAGGTCGAGGTCCCAATCTAGCTGAAGAGAAGGAGGAGAGACTATCTGAGCAATGGGATCAAGATCATAAGGAGGAGACCTGCAGAGATAACTGACCTGAACTTTTGGGAGCTCACTGACTCTGAAATGGCCGCTAGGGAATCTTTATGGAAATGAACTAAACCCTCTGAGTGTAGATGACAGTCAAACTGCCTGAGCAGTTGAGTTTGTTCCTAGAACATGAACCGGCTACAGAGGAACACCTTTCTCAGCCTTGATACTGGTGAGAGGGAGTTGATCCCACCCAGCTCAATATGCAAGACCAAATTGTCTCACCTTGAGAGTCCTTGCCATGTCTGGAGAATGGATAGGGGCTGGGGTGGTGGGAGGCTGGGTGAGGACTTGGAGGGGGAGAGGGAGGGGGAGTAGCAGTGGCAGCAGTGGTGAATATGGAAAAAAATTAGATAAAATAGTAAATAAAATTTCAAAAATATTATATGAAACTATATTTAAATGTATTTTTTAAACCTAAGCAAAAAGAATAAAACTTTTATTTTAATTAGAAATATACAAAATATTAAGTTTTTACTGGTTAGATTCTGATGTCTTATTAAATAATTTTAAATAATGTATCTTGTTATAAACAATATCTAAAATGTCATGATATGAACAAAGTCTTATATTTTCAAAAAAGTTTTAATGATGTTTCTTTACAAATGATTGGTTATTTTTTAAAATGATATTTAAAGTGTTATGGTGACTTGGTGACTTTTTTATTGGACAATGAAATAGTTGTAAATCACTAACAACTACCTGTTTCATTTTTTCTTGTTATCAAATTAAAATGTTCCTTGATGTGGGAATATCTTTCTGTATGCTGTGAATATCAATCTTAAATTGATAAAGGAGCTGTTTTGTCCCATGACAGGCACCATAGAAGACGTAGGTGGGGAATCAGAATAGGTAGGAAAGGAAGGGCGGAGTCAGATCAGATCTAGTCAGCCATTCAAGAAGAAACATGTAAGGAACACAGGTGAGCCACGAGCCTCATGGCAGGACAGATTAATGGAAATGGGTTGAGTTAAGATTAAGGAGCTAGCTATCAATGTGCCTAAACTGTAGGCCAAACAATGTGAACTTAATATAAGTGTCAGGGTCATTTTGGGGGAAGCCTAAGCAGTGGCAAGTGGCTATGGAGTCTGGGGCAGCAGGTCTGTGGATCTGGACCTCTGGCTGCCTGGGACCAAAAGCCATATTGTAACAGTTCCTATTTGTTCATACCTCTGGATTTTGTTTATGGATCTGTATTTTGATGCTTAGTAAATGGGATCAATTGAAATATGGTATACAAATTCATATTAGAGAAGACATACCTTTTTCATTTTCTATCCTTTTGAGGTTCTGCCTTCAGGACTTCTGGTCACACATATTGAACTACCCTGTGGAACCAGACTAGGTTGATCAGTGAAATCTGTGACTGTACATCCTAGATTTATGAATAAATTAGGTGACTGCACGTGCCAGCACTTGGGTTCCATACTGATTCCAGATGGAGTAGGGATCAGTATCCTCACCGGATTTCTTTCTAATTCTAGGCTTGATTTTGTGATATAAGTTGACATTATATGTAATTTGTTCCTTGGTAGTATGCTAACAGGAAGAGCTAATTCATTAAAATTTTCAGCAACACAGTTTACAGGGCATAAATGGTTTTCTTACTAAGAAAAATAAGAAAGCCTCTAGGCCGAGACATCTCTACATCTTGTAGTTGCTCCAGTACCATGTTTTTGGGACTGTAGTTCACTAGTAAAACAACTTGAATCATTAAAAAAAAAAAAAAAGAAGTTTCAAATTTTCAATATGAAAGAAAAGCATCTATTCACAGAACAGCAAGTACATCAACATTAGCCCATGAAGTCTTACAAGTTGTTGGTAGAAAATATGTCTATAAATCTCAAAAGATGTTAAGCTCTGCCACCAGGCCTGGAATAGCTTGTGCTGCTTCTAGTGAAAAAGGGATGCTGTCATTCACTGTGGTTGAGCTCAGTGACATAATACATAATGAGGGCCAACAGCTCAGGAAGGCATCACCAAAGGGGAGGGGCCCTTCAAATGGTTTTGATTTAATACAAGGCATGCACTATTAATAAAGAGGTTGAATGATACCTGTATGTTTTATAGGTTTATAAATTGGCTGTAGTAAAATATTTTACATCTTAGATCACTAGGTTTTGTTTCAGCTGATTATGGGAGATATCTATCTAGAGTTGACTGAATTGTATTAATCTGAACCTAGTTTAATGATGCCTTAACATTTTTATGGGAGAATTTAATGTTTGCAATATCCTTGTTCCTTATTTGAAAGCGTGACTTATAGGTTTCTCATCTTCCTTAAATTATAAAATCCTTCAGCTAATAAAGGAAAATGATTATAGTTTGCAAAAAAGGCAAAGTCATTTAACAATCCATATAACTGTCTATTGTAGGGCTTTGCATAATAATTGTAATTTAGCTATTAGAGATTCTAAAGGCAGTTATCAGTCATACTCTCCAATTCTGAAGGAATCAGGCAAGGCCCAAATTATTTAAAGTATTTTAAATTCTCAAAGAAAAAGGAATGCCATAAATTTGAAATATACTGTATCATGACAAGATATTATTTCATAGGAAAAGGAAAAGTCCCACATATTTTTCTAATATATGTCAGCAAATAGATTTGTTTTCAACATTTGAATACAAATTTATTTTATTAATAAATACAAGTTTTATATTAAACATATAAACATATGTTTCTTCATGGAGGAATGAATAAACTAGATGTCGTTATGGTGACAAGGAATTTTCAGTGATTTTGGGACAGTAAAATGCAAAGTTCAAGGCCACCACAAAAGGAACCTAAGACTCAGAGGGCAGAGGTGTTTTATTATTGCTGCCAATACAGCTGTGGAGTTTTGGATAGCTCTTAGCCTCAATAAGAGTACTTCATAACTACACAAATAATATCTTTAAAGCATATAAAATCATCTTTAAGTCTCTTTAGTATAGGCTTATTTTCAATGTCATAAATTATTTATATTTGGAAATATGGGCCATCTGCACATTTAATAAAATGCTAATTATCTCTAGATGTGAAAATTACTATGTGGATCCTTAAAAATCAAAACACCACAATATGAGTTATAGATGCCATATACATTCAAGTATGGGTGTAGACCCAAAGGAAAATAAGTCAATAATTTGAAGTGATATCTGCTCTTATGAAGCATGAGGTTTCTGGCCTGACTAGCCCCATGGTCCTGATCTTTCTGTGGCTGCTTTCCCACCAAAAATGACTCAGATGCTTATATTAATTTTGTGCTCTTCTGCCTCTGTCTCAGGCATATTGCTAGCTGGCTCTCTCACCTTAATTCAACCCATTTTCATTATTCTGCCTTGCCACGTGGCCTGTGGCTTACCTATTTCATTATGTCTTGCATCATGGGTGGCTGGATCACAAATCATTTAACTCCACCCTCCTTCTCCTACCTCTGCTCAGGTTTCCCCACGTATGGTACCCAACATTGGCCAAGACATTCCCTTTATTTCACAGCATACAGAAAGACATTCCCACATCATTCTTCCATTTTTATTGTAGCATTTTTCACAATGGCCAGAATATGAAATCAACTCATTTGGTTTTTGTTTTATATTTCGTGAAATTATTCCATTAATCTATATAGTTTATATTTGATGCTGGAATCTGTTAGAAGTGCCATTATTTTCTTTCCCTCACTTTTGTTTTTCACTGAAAATAGATTGTTTCTGATGATATTCTACTCATATTTGCGCCTACCCCAGTCTTCATCATAGGAACCTTGGGAGGCTGCCTTTAGAAAAGAGAAGTGGATATGGAAGAAGAGGAGATAGTGGAGGCCTGGGGAGAGTGGAGGGAGATGAGGTTGTGATTTGAATATTTATTAAAAAATACCTAAAAAGGCTAGGAAATAGATTCCTTTCTCATACAATACATCCTGATATAGGCTCCGGTTTGAAATACAAAAACATTGAAATAAATTAGATGTAAATATTATGCTCAAACCAATATATAAAAATGATTCATCTTTCTTAGTTATTAGTATGGTGAAACATAGGACAAAAATCTTCATTGTAATAGGGCAGGCCATATGACTCAGTGGGAAAAGGTGTCAACCACCAAGCCTAGCGACGTGATTTCTAAGCCTATAAACATGTAGTAGAAGGAGAGAAGCAACTCTCACAAGTTGCCGCTCTGACCTCCACATGTGCCATGGCCCACAGATACTCAAGTCAATAAACAAACAAACAAACAAACAAACAAGTAAGTAAATAAATAAATAAATAAATGTTCAAAAATTAATGTACAGGCGAAAACAAAAGAAAATAAAAACAAGTTTTATACTCAAATGCATTACAGGCTTAAAGGTCTAGGTTGGTGTCAGAATCCTTAATTCAGTAATTTAATTCTTAAAACAGTTAATTCTAGACAACGTATAGTTGTCAATTTGGAGACTCATGTTAGCATTTCCCAAAGAGATGACCCGTGCATCTTCACTAAGATAGTTGCTATTGTTTTTCATTATTATAAACTTAAGTTTTGTTAAGAAATTACTTATTAAAATTAAAAACACCATATCCCTACCACAGCTAGCTTATTTCAACCTGAGAGGCCTGTGCTGCTTCTCTAGGGCCCTGGTGACAACTGAGACAATGTCTAAGTTCATGATCCTGATTCAGCTGGTGTCTGTGTTGATGTCTGTTGCCTGTGTTATCACAAGGTAGGTTCTCATGGGAACACCATGTGTTGAACTCTCAACTATGATTTGATGGAGGATTTGAAGGCCTAGTCCTGGGGAATGACAGTTCTAGGGTGTCCATGACTCAGGACCACAGCAAGATATCTAAGAGGCGATTCAGTGAGGGTCTTACATGGATGGTGTACCCAAGGCCTTGAACAAGACCAACCACTCATTGTACAATGAACATTTGCAAGTAAAGGGTGTACTGCATGATACACAAGAGCTCCCAAGGCCACTAAGATGAATAAAGAGATGATGGAGACGTGGGAAAGAGTGGAAGAAAGTAGTTTTTGTTTGTTTGCTTACTTGCTTTTATTTTGATTTTGTTCGCTTGTTTATAAATTAATTATTTTTTATTTATTTAAATTTTTTATTTATTTATTTAAATTAATTAATTTTTATTTTATTTTTTCTACTTTTTAAAAGTTTTCCCTAGGGTCCACTATAAGGATGAAGGACATGTATAGAAACACTGGGAAATGAGTGAAATTCTGGGTACATGATGCAAAATTCCTAAGGAATCGATAAAAATTATGTTTAAAATAAAAAAAATTAAAACATGTTTGCAGAATAAAGCTAACATAAATGTGCAAGTATATGATAATAGAGTGCATATAAACACATGATCTCATATATATTAAAAATAAATACCAGCAATGCATCAATGACTCTATCTCTCATAAATGGTAGAAAGTTGAATGGTGGACAGCTAATGAGGTAAGAAAGAAAGAGAAGAAAGTGGGGTGAACAGATTTGAGAAAAATATAATTCAAAATGATAAAACTAGAAAAATTATTAATTCTTTAATGGATTCATGTAAGAAGATACAAAGAAAGAAAGTCATTAAATGATGAAGATAAGTACAAGCATTATGGCCTTCATTTTGGTTATGAAGAATAAATGATGTTCACTCTAGTATGGTTTCTGGCTCAGACTTTCAGGCCTAGCCTCTAGGTTTAGGCTCACAGACCCACAGACCCGCAGAGACACACAGATGCTTACAATAGTTTTAGGCTGATAACTTGCTAACTCTTTACTCTTAATCTAATCCATGACTCTTATCCTGTTCAGCCATGCGACTCTGTACCTTTTTTCAGAGCAGCATAATTGTCCTCTGCTTCTTCTGGCTTCTCTCTGGCATTCTGCTCTGTTCTTACTGCTCCCAGAGTTTTCTTAGTCTGGTAGCCCCACCCACACTTCCTGTCTGCCTTTGGTCAACCAGTGCTTTTTATTAAACCAGTGGGTGGGACAATTATTTACAATGGAACAACATAATCCCCCTACAGTTCATTACCAGTGTGTTAAGGGATAGACAGGATGTAACAGTAATAAGATACTGTATTCAAAGACACAAGATTTTCAAAACATAGGCATTGGAGAATTAGTTAAATACTCAGGAGTTACTAGGATATTAGGCCAGAAAGCATTATAAATGAAAATTTTATATCAAGAGAAAAGATCATATATAACAATATTTCATGGTAGAGGTTACACCTACTGAACGGAGATCATCCAGTGTACCTGTTTTTTGTTTTGGGTTTTCTGGGGTTTTTGGGGGGGGGGGTGGTTTTTTTTTATTCCTGAATAATACTTAAAAACTGTTTGCAGAGCAGATTGGGATAGTCACAACTCTTAAATCCTTTGTTTCCTCAAAGAGCATCGTCTATCATTATCTGCCATATCATACCTTGCTTATCAACACCTGATCTTTAATTATCTGTGGATCTTTTGCCTGTTTCTTCCCAATAACTCATAAGATAAATGACAAAAGAGATATTTTAATATATTTAATTTACTTTAATTTTTAGAAATTATGTACCTTTGGGTGTGAGTATGTGCACATAAGTTCAGCTGATCAGAGAGGCTAGAAGAGAGAATCAGAACCCCTTGAATGAGAGGTATAGGTGGTTGTAACTAGACCAGCATGAGTCCTGGGAACCACAATTTTGTTGTCTTAAAGAGTTCTACATACTCATAAACTAAGAGTCACCTCTACAATTGTTGAACATTATAGTCTAATTGAATTTTTTATTATTTTGCCTAGGATAGACACACAAACATACTAAAACATATTTACTAAAGGAAGTATACAAGCATAATTTTATTTCCCTATTAGTCTTGTCTTTGCAAAACAGAATAATTGATAGAGTTGAAAGTAAATTATATTTTATCTTTGATGATTGTGCAGAAAATTATAATTAATAGTAGCTAATTTATTAGATATGTATTTATTGAACTACAACATACATTGTATTGCCTAATGATATTTAAATCAAGGCTACTGAAGTTGGCACAAAATGAAAATAACAGAAGTCAATATGTTTCTCTGTGGTGGTTCAAAGTTTATGAAATAAAACTTTAGAGAAAAAAAATAGAACCATATCCATCCAATAGTGAACACTGATAATAACTATGAAGGGAAGCAGTAGAGATTATTAATTAATTATTGGATAAGAAAATATAAGCTTGCATGAAATTAAAAGGACAGTAAATATGAAATATACCCTTTTAGTATTTTTTTAAGTTTGCAACACCATAGTAAGCACCAGCCCCATGTGGGACAGAAAAATCTGCAGGATTCATTCATAATATGTAACTGACACCTTCTGTTCATGTAGCTACTCCCCACCGCCCCATTTCTGTGGTCCATGCTACCAGCATTCTCTTCTGTACACTTGGCTACTTTAAGTTCCTCACCTTAAACATAATCATGTGACATTTGTCCTAGGGGTTTGATTCATTTCACCTTGTACAATGTTTTCAAATTCTTCCGTGGTGCTAAAGTAGTAGGACTGCATTATTTGTGATATTTCATTGCTTGCATGCCCCGTATCTTTCCGTTCATTGCTCAGTTGATGGATGTGTTTCCTATGGGGCATGTTAACTGGGACAGTGTTTCAAAGAGTCAGGAGTATAGACTTCTCCCAGAGCTCTTCTGGTAGGTCTTCATCTATACATTTTTACACAACGTCCTATAAGAGTTTAGCCCTTTCACATTCCCATCAAAGCTTCTGATTTTTTTTTTGATATTTTCATCATTTATTATCTTTCAAAATGTGTTTCTAAGAATCGTCTGAGGAGATGTGAGCTGACCCCTCTTGATTTACATCTCCTTGACAATTGGTGATGCCCTACATCTTTACATGTGCCTGCCAAGCATTTAAATAACTTCCTTTGAATTATTATATTCAAGTTCTTTGCTAGTTTTTAATAAAATGGTTTGTTTGGTTGTTTTGCTATTGAGTTGCCAAGGTTTCTCATATATTTTCTGACTTGACCCTGTCTCATAAAATGATTTACAGGCTCTTCTCTCTAATGCTGTAGATTCTCCTATAGCCTGTTCTTTTGTTTGCCCTGTATAAACAAGCAGAATGATGTGGTAACATTTTATGTCTTCGTTTCCCTTCTTGTAGATTTGTAATAACAACTGTGTAACTTCTGCAAGGCCAACATCATGGAGCCTGCTTCCACACCTCCTCCTTGGAGTCTGACAGTGTCAAGTCTAACATGTGTCTTTATCTACTTGCATTAGATTTTATTGTAGCGTTTTGTGTGAATTTGTGTTTATTCTATTTCATGTTGGGCATTGAGATTATTTATCACCATTATGAATGAAGCCCCTTTCTCACTGGCTGTTTCCCCTTAGAACTTTTTTTGAAGACTGTAGGTGAAATCTTTCTGTTCTGTTCTGACTGCTCACTCCTTGTCCTGGCAGCTGCTTCCAGTTACCTATTATTTGGCTTATATTAATTATAAATGAGTAGGCAGGCTTGTTGCTAGTTAATTCTTAGATTTAAATTAACACATATTTCTATTTATGCTTTGCCATGAGACTCATAGCTTCTTAGCCATTGTCTATATATCCTGATTGTTCAGCAGCTGGCTAGTGCCTCTCTGACTCCATCTTCCTTCTTCCCATAATTCTCAGTTTGACTTTCCTGCCTACCTTCCTGTCCAGTTACCAGCCCTAGTACCATAGTTTGCAATTACCATGCCTTGGAATGTATTATGGAATTGGCAACTGTGACTACACTAGTTAAGTCTTTCTCAAACACTATGACTTTCCTGAGATTTTTGTATTTCACATAATTATTTTGAATAATTTTAAAAAAATCCCTAATAGAATTTTTATTGGAAACAGCATTAAATTTTCAGACCACTTTAAGTAGTGTTGATAGTTTATCAATATAAATTTTGAATCCAAACTAGAAATCTCACTTAAGTAGTGACTTTTATTTGCTCTATTGCTGTTATATTGTTTCAGTGTGTGATAATCAGTTCTCTGATTAACTGTTTCCAATGTTATTTTTGTGGAGTCTTCCCAGAATATGATCATATGATCTGAAACAGATAACTTTGTTTCTTTAGTGTTTTGATAGTTTTTGCTAGTTTCTCTGGATAAGTCTCCATTTCCATGATGAACAGAAGTGTCAAGGAGGTATCCTGCCTGGTTGTCTTTCTGATGCAAGAGGAAATGCTTTCAACATCACACCAGGAGTAGAACATTGACCATAGATTTTATAAATGAGCTTCATAATGCTGAGGCATATGCTTTTGTATCAGCTTTATTTGGACCACCAGCTCCACACTAATTACACAAAGATTTATTATTTATTATGGAAGCTTGGCCTTTAGCTGAGGCTTGTTTCTAACTAGATCTCATAACTTAAATTAACTGATTTCTATTAATCTATGTTCTGCCACATGAATTTTTACCTGTCTTTCAATCTGTATGTCTGATTTGTTCTTTGCCTCACTGGTATCTCTCACATGCCTAGATTCACCCTCTCCCCAGCTGTTCTTTCTCTCCCGGAAGTCCCGCCTATTCTCTCCTGCCTAGGTATTGACCAAACAATCAGAATGTGCCTTGGCACAGGCATATCTCCACAGTGCACAAAAGACTGTCCCTTAACAGGTATATTTTTACTTTAGTTTATAAGACGGTATATTTTGTGGGATAACTTTGTCTCCATTAAACACCATTAAATGACTTAAAATTATGAATTCTACATTAGACCTTATAAAATAAACAAATATTAGCAGGATACACTCATGGCTATGTCTTCAGACTTTCTAAGCCTTTCACAATTTTTCCTTTTGTTTTTTTCTAGGTATCTTATACTAGCTCATATTTTTATTTCTGAACAACTGAAAAATTATTATACATTCCCTAGTTAAAACATAATTATAAATGCAACTCTTGTATTATTGTTCAATTTGTTACATTTCAGTGACAATTGCTCTCTATTCTGTAAGTAGTTAATGGGCCTTCTGATCTGTGTCTAGAATACACGATATATTGGTAGCTCTTTCCAACCTCTAAATGCCTTTCATGTCAGTACTGGAGATAGCATCAGGCATTTGAAAGCTGGGGCCTATTTATAAAGATATCATCAAACCTGCCCGATGTAGCAGACTTATGAATCAATTATCTGAACTACGCTGGGTGATGTATCTATTTTAGATTTTAGAGTCATATATTTGAAACCAAACTACAAACAGATAACCATTCAACAGCCTATCATGATTCTTATCTTTATCCTTATATCTATCAATTGTGGAGCTAACAACAAATCTTACTGATTTTTGCTTAAGAGTTCTAAAAAATCACACACATACAAATTCTCTCTTCTGATTCTCCTGTTCCTTCTGTATACACACACACACACGCGTGCACACACACACACACACCACATCAACTCACTCATTACTTGACAGAAACTACCTACTTAGACAAAACAAATTAAAATAAAATCCATAACATAAAGATTTCTTTCTCTGCTTTTAAAAAAAAGAGGCAACAGTTAGATTTAGAAACGTGATGTATGACCATATGACAGAGACATGGGAAGGCTTGAAATACTGTCTGCAACTTGCATAATGAGGCTTTTCACTATCATAAGTGAGTACAAAGGGAAGCAGTGGACAGGAGGACAAAAGCTCTGTCTTAGTATTAGATATTGGATACAAGTGGTCTTCGGGGAACATCTACACAGACAAGTCATGTTGGTAGATGGTAGGTAAAATTACAATATTCACGACACAAGTCTGATTAAGATTATTATTTAGAGACAGCAAAGAAGAAAGATTCTTGGATGAGTTGATTTCAGGAAGTTCTTTGAACAGGAAGTCTTAGCATGTACTTCCACCTTTAACCAGACTGTTAAACTCTTTACCCGCAGAAAAGTTGATACAAAATGTAAGAAGGAGCCTGTACCATTCTTGTGGATAATAGAACCAAAAACCTGTTATGGATGGATAAGGTAGTATTATCTTTTGTGTCCCCTACTTAGAACATGACCTCACGGAAAATTTTCCTTTGGGGACATGACCACTATAATAGAAAAGGGAAGTGGAACTGGGCATAAATGTTTCCTGGACACTCACAATTCTTCACAGAAAGCTCTTTCTGTCCTCCCATCCTAAAGTTCTCAAGGGCCTGAGCAAGGACAGAGCATGTAGAATCAGCTGAAAGCACGGGAGGTTGTGATGCTAGAAATAGTTTGTTGTTCTCAACCAGTGCCTAGTAGAAGACCTTGTCTGTTATGATTTAAACATGGAATGTTATGAATAGGCTGCTGTGTGGGGACACTTTGAACCAAATTAGGATCAATTCAGTAAGATAATGGGAACTTAATGGGACCTAGATGGCAGGTGTTAGCCAATAGTGGCTCCAGTAAACTGCTCTGCTCAGCTTACAAAAGCTTACAAGATGTCACCAGACATCCTAAGTTCCAACTGGGCTGGAATATTTTCTTTCATCATTATACCTTTCTTACATGCCAGGATGGGCATTAAATCTTCTTAAATGCTAGCTAAGAAAAATTCTTTCCCTAACCTTCTTCTGGTAAGTATTTTGTCATAAAAATGAGGATAGCAGTTCCTTGTCAATAACATTGCAAGGTTGTACTTGCAAAGCTGATCTGTCTGCTGACATGAATGTAGAGGAAAGGTCAGTGTGGTGTGTAGTTCCTAAGTTGTCAGTTTTCAGGCTGAGCTTCAGAGTGCATTCCAAAGTCAATGTCTGTGGTGGGATTCAGGTGTCAGCTGATAAGGTCCGAAGACACTTATCCATGATCCCTGGATCCTGGAGGGGGTGTGGCAAACCCCATTGATAAGGGGCTGCTGGGACCCTGGGAGTTGCCTGGTTCCTGGCTGTTGGAGAGACCGGTTTGGAATCCATCATCCATTCATCGCTCGTCCATCGCTCGGATACTCCAGTCCCTGTTCAGATACCACTAAAAGCTGTTACCTGTATCGTGAGTGTTGATTTATATTTTAACAAATATTAATCTTTGACTGGTGACTTGTAAGTAAAACTCCACCTACAAGTGTCCACAGAAGGAAAATTTAGCACAAGAGATTCTGCACAAATGATCATAACAAGCTTGTATGGGCACTATGACATTTTACCACAGTTACCAATTTTATTGAATGTAAAATCAACTGAGAGATATTCCTCTGTGTCTTTGATAGTACTTCTAGAAAATATTGACTGAAAGAAAGTCCCTCCCCTAGAATGGGTGACACCTTCTGCTGGTGGCCGAGATATAAGGAAGTTCAAGAAAAACAAAACAAAAGCACCAAGTCTCTGCCTTGGTTCTGGTGAGTGTCTCATTTTGATCATTTTTTCTTTCACAGACACATTTTCTGACATCAGGGCCACAGTCTTGGCTCTAGATCATGGTTCTCCAGGAATCCTCTAGGCCTTTGGTACTAGCTTCTGTCTCTTTGGACAGCTCTGTCTCTCTGCAGTGCACACAGACATAAGCCAAACTAATAAAACCTCCTCTGTAACACGTATCCCTCCGTCAGCTCTAGTCTCCTAGAGAGCCCTTAGTATAGTTATTTTTCTTGTTACAATGACCTGACAAAAAGTGGATGAATTGAAAAGAGTTTGTTTTAGGTCACAGTTTAGGGCTCAGTCTGTCTAGACAAGATAGTCACAGTGGCAGAAACAGCTTGTAGCAATGAGGCAGATGGGAGCTTTTGCTAGTTTCAGTGAGCCCAGAAGCTGGGAACGAAGAATGTTTTAACTTAGTTGGCTCTCTCTTCTTTCCTCTTTTATTCCATCAGGATCTTTAGTCAAATAGATGCTGCCACTGGTGCTTAGGCTAGGTCCTTTCTCTGCCCTGCCCAGATAAACATACCAGGAAGTGTACTCAAATGACCTGAAGGGTTTCTATTAACCCAAGTTAAAATGAAATTAGCACCAACTGTTATATATAAAATCGTGTATCTTTTTCAAGAAATGCCCCCACCCCCCAAAATGCTGTTCGAGTGGCTACAATCACGGCACCACAGCTAAGAGCTGATGCTGGTCTTGCAGAGACCTAATTCAGGAAGCTCATAACTGCCTCTGACTCTAGCTCAGGGCATCTGATGCCATCATTTGGTCTACACATATATGCACTGTTAACAATAAAACATCTTCAGAAATAAATATTGCTCATGATTTGGAGGAATACTAAAATGTAGGCATTTTATTTGTTACACTAATTAAACAAAAATTGTGAAATTTCAAGTATTCACTTTAGTATTAAATGGCAATATGTAATATTTTCAATGCTTAATGTTGCCTCATGAATGAAAGAAAACTAAAGACAGTATCAATTTAATTTTGAGTGTAGACATATAAGTGAGTAAAAATGATGCTTTTCATTGGGACAAACGAGACCGCCACTTTTGGCACACTGATGACTTTGTTGGTGACTCTGTTTTCTCTTCCTAGAAACCTTGCATTTTTCAGAGTTCAAGCTAGAAGAAAGACCTGATACTTATATACTAAAATGAAAATTATAACATTTAAGTCAAGGGAGTCCTTTTCTGAAAGTACTCACAGAACCGTAAAGGAAAAACAATAACATGCAAACATGGAGAAGTAGCAAAGTGAGAAAAGCTACCAGCCTATACTGTCATTATAAATGGTTTATACATTCCTGTATTATTAGCAGAGGACTTGAAATTAAAGAGTAGAATGGATACCCCTAAACTCTTTTAATGTACATATTTACTGAGGCTTAGTTAAAACCTTATACATTATTTGCAAAAAAATGTATTTCTGTGGTGGCTATGTATTTCAGTTTGTGATTTTACACTTGCTAAATTCTAAGAGTTTTACTAAAACCTTAGAATTGTGCATTGGCAGAAAGGTCATTTGATACACCAAGAGGAAGATGTAATAGTAAGAGAAAATTCTATATAAAATAAGTTTGCATGCTGGCATGCAGCTTTCTCACATATGGAAAAGAAATTTTATTGGCCTATTTAATTTCTCTAAAGTGAGGTCATGGTTGGAATTGTGGATATGTTATGGGGAACTGTATTGTCTATGTAATATGAGAGTTAATATCACAGCATCATCTATCTATTCTCAAGAAATTCCATATTTGTGTAAACAGACAACACACCATTAATTTATCATTTACATTGTTGTGGTAGGCAGGGGTTCTTGAGGACCACACCTATCAAGCTGTTGTATGACACTATTTATTGGCAGGCATGAGTAAATGTCTACTCACTCTAAGTAGGGAACCACCAGTAAATCAAAGAACCTATCTCATCAAAATCTAACTTGGTGAACCAAAGAGTTTTTTGGAGGATAACTTGGAGGATCATGTATAAGCAGTCACTACATAATAATGAGGAACTCAAATGCAGCTCAACATCCACATTAGCCTAGGTGATATCTCAGGAAACTGAGAGCCTTGGAGTTCTCTGTGTGACTGGTAGCCAACTTCACACATAGGAGAAAGTCATCTTAATACTCATTATATCAATTTTAGGAAGGAATTGCCTCATGCACATGGACTTAATGAACTTCCCTCCAGAACAAAATGTTTCAGCATTGCACACAACAAAAGCTATTCTAGACACTGGTCAGTTTGAAGTCTACAGGGCTTGAATAAAATTTCTCAAACTGCAAAGCAAAATATATCATAAGTCACAGACATAAACAGCCTGACACCTGCTATCTTTGCTAGACTTTCAAAGTACCAAATACTGCAGAACGTCTCAGTCTGCAAATCTTTGCTCTGAACTTGATCAGACATTATCTTTTTTTTCTCTCTTCTCAAAATATACTAATTCTGATGTGTTTACATCATTCTTCTCCTTGTGTAAATTTTAGATCAACCTAATTTCTCTCTTTCTAGGTAGCCTCTATACCCATTATCACAGGGGAGTCAATGTCAAGGGCAAGCCTTCCTGAGAAGAGTGTGGGAACACATTTACAAAGCTCTTCACAGCCTAGCATGATAAAAGCATCAGACTTTGGGAATATAAAGAAATCCCATAGTTTTGCTTCAGTGTTTCCTATTTTTTTCCTCTAGTTTAAGTTCCTTTTTTTGTTCTTATAAAAGAAAAGGAAAGCCCTGCCCCTTCCCTCTATTTTTCTGTTGTCAGTTGTAAAGCTTTCAAAGAATTAGAATTATTGACTATCCCCTAGTAGTTTCTTTACATTCACACAGCCTGTTAATGCTCTCTGTGTTATCTGGTGTGCCTCAAGCAATTGGACTTTGGCTCATCACAGAAAGCAAACAAACCTTGAGCTGAACTTAACTCTTCCTATCAATTATAGTGAATATGCCTATGATTGTCATAAGTTCCACTTGCAGAAGCCAACATACACACGCACGCACACACACACACACACACACACACACACACACACACACACACTTTCTGATTCTTTTCTCTGTTTCCTTCTCTTTCTTTCTCAAAATTCATTTCTATAAAGCTGAGCAAAGGCACTAGAAAGCTGGCAATTGTTGCTCTTCCAGAGGACCCAGGTTTGATTTCTAGTACGTACGTGGTAGCTCACAATTGTACTTCCAGAGAAACCAAACAGGCAGGCACAACACTCACACATATAAACAATAAAACAGTAAATCTAAAAACTTGTGCTAATGTTCCAAGACATAAAACACATCCACATAAAACAGGAGACAAAGATTGACATGGAAAAATGAAATTTTACATCGATTTCTAGGACTTTATGAAGACAATGAGTGTCTCTATAAGAACCTACAAGCTTCCCAAATGTCTGCTGCCTTGCTGACTTTTATTTTGGATACTTACTTAGTAGTGTAATAGAGGCTTATCTGCTTATCATTAAAGTTTTAGAAAGACTGGTATCAATTTATTTTTATTTGTTACAATTGTTAAAATTTGATAATGAAACTATATTTCTTCAAGATGGAGATTATAAATAAGGTTTAAAAAATGAAACAGTATTATACTGCCCAGCAAACAAAATCTAGATCGCAAACAGGGTTTTATTTTGTTCTTTTATTATTTTTACTGATTTTTTTGTGGATTTCTCATCATGCTTTCTGATCATACTTATCTCCCTGTACCCTCACATCCACCCTCTGCCCCTTTCAACCTCCACCTCTCAACAAAACCAAGTTTTTAAAAAAGAAAAAGTCAATTAAAAAAACAAAACACAAAATGAAGAATGTTGTTATGGAAGCAATACAGTGTTGTGATTCATTGAGACACACAGTTTGCCCTTTACTCTCTCTCTCTCTTCATCTTGCCAAGTGTTCATTATCAGCAATTTTTGGTCTGGCTGGAGGCCTCTGGTTCCACAATGCACCATAGATACTGGGCCTTCACTGGGGCTCTTCTCGGATTTTCTGTTGTTGTCCTGTGTCATGGAAATCCTGCTGTTTTGGATCTGTAAGTTTGTCCCCTTCACATGCTCCAAGAGTTTATAGATTCAGTGAATGTTGGGATAGACCAACTCATAGCTCTGGTTCTGGGCTTGAGTGATGGCTGGGTTGATCACTTCCTTAACTTTTCCTCACAGTTACTTCCTGGATGAGCTCTTCAGCACTGCAGTAAACACTGGAAAACTCTAGAACAAAAAGGAGGAAACACACAAAAGAGGTGTAAGCAACAAGAAATGATCAAACTGAGGGCTGAAATTGTTAAAATAAAAACAAAGCCCAACACTACAAAGAATCAATAAAACTGATTTTTCTCAAAGGGTATTTTCTCAAAGAACCAATGAGGGTATTTTCTCAAAGAACCAATTCATTGATTCTTTGAGAAAATAAACAAGATATAGAAATCCTTATCCAAACAAACCAAAAGGCAGAGAGAGTATTCAAATTAATGAAATCAGAAATGAAAATGAGGACATAAGAACAGACACTAAGGAAATACAGAGAATCACTAAATCATACTTGAAAAATCTGTACTCCACAAAATGGGAAGGTTTAAAGGGAAAGGACAGGTTTCCTGGTACCACAAACCAAAATTAAGTCGAGATTAGGTAAACAATTCTATTAAGCCTATAATCCCCAAGGGAACAGAGGCATTAAAAGCCCCTTTTACCCCCCAAAAACCTCAGAGCTAGATGGTTTCACTGCAGAATCATACCAGGCATTCAAAGAAGAGCTAATACCAATACTTCTCAAATTGGTTCACACAATAGAAACAGAAGGAACATTGCCGTTATTTTTAAACGAGGCCTTAGTCACCCTAATACCAAAACCACACAAAGACTCAACAAAGAAAAAGAATTTCAGACTAGTCTTCCTCATGAACATTGATACAAAATTGTGGTAGGATTCAGGTGTCAGCTGATAAGGTCAGCAGGGTCCCGGGCTCCTGAAGGGGGAGTAGCCAACCCCATTCATAAGGGGCTGCTGTCCTGCTCTCTCTCTCTCTCTCTCTCTCTCTCTCTCTCTCTCTCTCTCTCTCTCTCTCTCTCTCTCTCTCTCTCTCTCTCTCTCTCTCTCTCTTTCTCTCTTGTTCCTCTGACACCAGGAATCGAACCCTGGCAGTGGTGGTGAGAGCAGAGTCTTAACCACTAGCCCCAGCCAGCTGCTGGCAAACCTTATCCAAGAACACATCCAAAAGGTCATCCACACTGATAAGATGGGCTTCGTGCCACAGAATTGGGGATGGTTCAACATGGCAAACTCTATCAGTCTATTCCATTATACAAACAAGCGTAAAGGAAAAAACAAAAAAACAAAACAAAAAAAACAACAACAAAACAAAACACATGATCATCTCATTAGATGCTGAAAAGGCTTTTGGCAAAATTCAACACCTCTTCATGGTAAACCATTCTAATTCCTCACTGCTTTTCTTTAAAGGACTGTTTTTGTTTTTGTTTTTTTAGGGGGTGGTGCTAATAAAACCTTACACTAGGGGGCGACGTTTTGTCAGTAAACTTTTTTTGTGTAAGTTTATTCAGAAGGAACGAATATAGGAATAACAAGTTGTACCACTTACTCCACATTCATAAAGAACAAAGATATCTGAGCTAGTAGAACGAAGCTCCAGTTTCTTCATTTCTTGTATGTAGGTATGACAATTTGTACTTCTTCTGGTTCTACTCCTCAAGAAGCAGCTCCCACCATATCCCAAAATAGCTCAAAACACTGTTTAAGTATATAAAATACCTAGGAAAAAGTGAGATGCATCGGGAGTTTCCAGCTCTCCTGGCTCTAAGTTCTGCACACGGATTGAATTCTCCAACAGGCACAGGATGCTTATGTCCTATTTTAGGTTCCAGGGGGAGCACTCAACTCACTTTTTAATAAAACTCTATAATGGGCAAAATTCAGTTCTTAAATAATTTCTTTTTTATGGAAAAGCTTTACAATTAATAAGCCGGGTACTGATTCAAATCAGTATCAATTTCTGTGTGGTTATTACAGCTTCCATAAAAATCCGCACTCTATTAACGCAGATTAGGGCGCGCTTTAAGGAACAGCATCATTAGACTTGGCTGACTGAGATGCTGCACAGTCTCCACGCTGCTCGGGACCAGCAAAGCCCTCAGATAAAAGACACAAGCAAATAGTGCTGTGTGTGAGTCTGAGCCTCAGATCTTCCTGGCTTAGGAGTAGTAGTTGGTACTTGATATCTACTCATCAATTTTTTAACAGTTGTTTATTTTTCATTTAGATTTCCATATGGAAAACATTAGCACCTACCTAGGAGCACATTCGATTTTACAACAGGAGACATACTTGCTTAGCTATGTTTAAAAGGCACTACTTTAAAGCTGAAAGGCACTACTTTAAAGCTGAACATGCATATATGTAGTTTCACAAGTATGCTGTGTATACTCCCGTATATAATACGATGAATATCTTCATATGTGTTCTGTTTGTTTCCATGTATGTTCTGTATACCTTCACAGGTACTATGCATATTTTCATATTGCTTTATTTATATTGTTATGTGGTTGTTACATATGTCTTCACATATGTTAGGTACTTCCATCAGATATATGTTTTTACAGAAGTTGTATTTTCATTTATGTTATATATATATAAATTCAAGTTTGTCAAGTGTTTCAATTTTCATATGAATTATTCCCTGAATGTTATGCAAATATTCATATATCGTTACATGCATTGTGCACATTTTAATAGATGTGTTGTGCATATTTTTATATGTACTATGTATATTTCACATGGTCATTATACGTATCTTCTTGACACTACATCTTCATATGTATTATGTATATCTTCCCATGTGTTGCACATGTTTGTAGATGAGTTTAAACATATTTCATATGTGCCATGTGTATTTTTATGGTTGTCATGCATAACTTCATATGTGCAATTTATGTTTTATTTGATTCTCATGCATATATTAATGTGTTATATATTTTATATATTTGAGCATATGAATTATGTATAATTTACATGATCATTATATCTTCATATTTGTGTTATATGTCTTTATATTTGTTATGCAAATTTTCATAGGAATACTATGCATATTATTTTCACATGTACATACATATACATATGATATAAAATGAGGATTATTTCAGAATGAAATACAAATTATAATGAAGTTTTAGGAATATTGTGACTATGGTTGAATTCAGAAAAATATTAACTATATAAAATATTGTTTTAACTAGGAAAGTATGATTTCCTTATGTGTGGTTGTTTTATATATCTGTTTGTAGCTTTTAAGTTGGTAACTTTCACTTTTGATGGGGAAACAGCAGTTAGCAGCCAGTCAGCATTCCTCCCTACCATAAAATATAAATAAAATATATAAAATATAGATGAAATATAGATGAAAAATCTGTTGACGGAAGTGAAGATCTGCTGAGGTAAAAATCACCAGGGAAAATTCTGGAGGGAGAAAATCTCTTAGATCAAAGATGGCTCCTGCCCCTCCTAGGAGCGGAGGGCATTCCTGCACCTGAGTGTATGAAGCTAGATGAAAATCCACTGGGAAGCCAAGGAGAGGGATAATGAGAAAGCTGGAGATAACTCGAGAATTTTAGCTTTAGAGACTTAAGCACACAGTTCCTCACATTTAGCATAATTTCTGTATTAAAATCATGAACCAAACTCTCTGAGAAGTGAAATGAAGGATTTAGTTTCCTCAGATACAAAAATTAACACGAACCTATCGTGTGAGCTCCTATAGTATTACAGAGATGACATCTGCAATTTAGCATCAATCTTAAAAGAAAAGCAAAGGACCTATTGGAAGAACAAAACCCAAAAGGAATTTTAAAAACATAAAACTATGTTTTCCACAAATGTTTTATTGATATTAGGTGACAATGGAATTTAAGGAACAATGGTGAATACTCATGAAAGGATGTTCCATCAGGTAATTGGGTTTTTCAAAGATTCAAATGGAAATCGCAGAACTTAAAACAATACTACTATAGTGTAACAATTTTTTAACTAAAAAAAAATGGAAGAAAATTGTTTCAACCCACACATAGGGAGATATTTGTGAAAACCGAAAAGGTAACAACTATTGGAGAATATTTTAAGCACAAAATTAAGATTGTTGTTTTAAATAGAGAAGCTGAAGACATGGAAACATAAATTTCCATGTGAGGAACTTCAACAGTAAACTGCCTGTTGCTCTAAAAGATGGCTCTTTTTATTTTTTCACACACACATAAACACACACAGTATATATATGTGAGTTTAAATGCACACAAATATATGTGTGTATGAATAAGTATATAAATATGCATGTGTCTATAACTATATATAGGAATATGTATATGTATATATTATAGTATATAGCATATGAGTATATAGATACTGAACTGTCCTTTTCATCTAGTCAAGAAACTTTGCAAGCAATTGTTTATATTGATTAAAATATTATAAAATGAAATTATATTTTCATATTACTATATATATTTAAAAACTATATAGCTCAAACTGGCCTTGAACGTATGATCCCCTTGCCTCAGAACCCCTTCTCTGAGAGTAAAGGCACGAGTTGCCATTCCTAAATTTTCTTTTCTCCTTTCACTGTTGACAAATTCTCTAGCCATGTTATCTTAAAAATAACTTTCGTCTTGAGAATTTCATGGATACACACAACGAATATGACCACACCGACCTCTCATTTCCTCCTATGGATTCGCTTATATCCCCTTCCCAATTCCATACCTTCTTTTCAAAAGTTTATTTCTCTCGTATTCTGTCTAGAGCTCTCCAGTGGAGTGTGAAAACTAGAGAGCACATCCTTAGTTTATGTCAGAATTCTGGCTGCTTTGGCCTTGTGTTGATATTGCAACGTAGCCACCGCTGTGTGTAAGTTCATGGGCATGATAGCATCATATCCAGAAGGCAGAATTTCACAGCCCTTCCCACCATCCTCCAATACACATAATTTCTTCCTCCTCTTCAACTTCCCTGAACTTGCTGTGGGGACTACATACATAACGATGCCCAATTTAGGGTTGAGAACTCAGTCAGTCCTTCTGAGCACTGGGATCAGGGGAACGCCATTCTTTTGTTAGGTCTTAGTACTTACTTCATGTACTCTTCCATCTGAGTGTGTTTATACTGATTAGAGGCCTGTCTATTTTTCACAACTTCTAAGTATTATCTTTTCTTGTTGTTTTTAACTGAGAATTTTCTATCTGAATTTCGTTGACTTTTGTTCTAACCATTACTTGTCATTTTTACCTTCTACTTATTTAGATTTATTTTTTCTCTCTTTTCTAAATTCCTAAGCTGAAAACATAGATCTTTATTTTACTTCTTTATTTATTTTCAATTATGTGCATAGGATATGTATTCAATTTAATGTCATAACTGCTTTTTGAAGGTGTAAATGTCTCTTTAAATGCTGCCTTCCAGCTCATGGTTGGCATAGTGATGATTTCTGCCACATTTTAAGCAGAAGGATTTCTCTTTGGACTGATAATCAGGTGTTTTTTTGTTTTGTTTTGTTTTTTCACATAGTGATTCCTTCATTTCCAGACAACATCACTGTTGACTACGGTATTCTTGACTGGAAACAGTCTTAGAGGAATTTTGGCAGACATAGACTCCACGGTTGTATCAAAGGATTCAAGCAAACTAGCTTCCAAAACTCAGGGTAGCATGGTATCTAAAATGGGCAGGTTTCATATTCATTTCGTTGACTCGAGTTCCTGACTTTCCTTGTTCATGCAATCAGATTGCCCGAGAAGAACCTAGGCAAGATCGCAGGATTGAGGCAAGCCATGATGGCTTCTTTGGGGCTTCTTTCTTTTCCTGTAGTCCTAGACTCCAGGCTTACACATACATGAGGTCCAGGCTATTCATAGACTTCTAGAGTAATGCCTTCCATGTTTTCCACATGGTGACTCATGGTGAAGTTCTGGATGTTCTTAATAATGAGTGTTTTCTCTTCTTATAGACATCTGTATATGTCAACTAAACGGAAGTATATGAGCACAAAGATGTTGAATAGTTAGGGCAACATGATAGCATGGAAGGAAATGGAAAATGTCACAGACTGATCCTAGCCTAGTTTATATTTATATAGTATACAATAATGACAATGAAGTGTAAGTAGTCAACTATGCAAAAGTAGGAAGCATTTCAGTAAAAAAAGAAAAACGCAAAAGAAGAAATTGTAAATTCTGGAACTGAAGAACCCAGTGATATTCATCAACACTTTTTAATCAGAAGAAAGCATCCTGGGCTCAAAGAGAAGTCCATTAAGTTTGCCAAGTTAACAACAGCCAGTCAAAAGGATCAATCCCAGAAAGGAGAGTTTCAGCTAAATGAAAGTTATTCCTACATTGCATTTTCGGCTAAGCATTAGAGATGAAATATCCTGATGGAAGGGAAATGAGAGTCAAGTCATGGCCAAACCTTCTGCTCCAACTTACTTTCTTATATATTGAAAAGAGACACATTTAAGGTCTTCAGAAATGATGGATCAGCAGTTAAGAGCAGTTACTGCAGTTCCAGATGACCTGGGTTTTAATTCCAGCACTCACATGGAAGTTTATGACTGCCCATTAATTCCTGTTCCCAGAGATCTGGCGCCCTCTTCTGGCCCCCATGGGTATCAGGCATGCATGTAGGATCCTTTCATACTGAGTCACGCAAAACACTCATGTGCATAGGTGTTTTGTTGTTGTTTATTTGCTTGTTGTTTGTATTTTTAGGTAACTTGTAGAGTTCATTTTTTATTAGAATGAGTAAAATAAAGTTTTCTAGAATTTATCAAAGAAGGCATTGACAGTGGATAGAGAACCTTCCTCCCAACATAAATGTGATTTTTCATTGATGTGTTCTGACCTAACTAGAAGGATAGATACTTCCACTTATATTCTGTTTCAGGTTTCTAACCTCTGTCTCTACAATTTTATTTCTCACGCTTGATTGAAATGAAAAACATTCTCATTACTCAGCGAGTATAATTTAGGGGTTAAGGACGTCACTTAAAGTTACTGTCTAATATACAGAAAGCCCGAAATACAACCCCCAACTTATCTAATTAAAAAAAAATATGTTTTTTAAAACAGATTTAAGTTTAATGATGGAGAATGTTTAAGCTACTCTATTTTAAATTAAACAAAATGAAATACTATAGTTTACTGTTTATGTCTGTATGTCATTAAATTATTCATGCATTTAAGCATCTTTCTATTTTTAGCCTTTATCTTTGTAATTAATTTATTCATTTATCTTGGTCTTCAAATTCAGATGGTCAGTCTTAGCAGCCAGCACTGAACCACTGAACTATCTCACTAGCATTTAGTTTTTCTAGTTTTAAAAGCAACTGATGAGCAAAGATTTGATAAAGATTTCACATAAAAAATAAAATTAATAAACAAAGACTGTTGTTTATACCATCCACACATGGATAGTTTTTAGATTACCCATTAATTTCTGGGATACTCTTTAATTTTAAGGGCAGTTGACTGAACAGAGCAATTAACATGAAAGGTGGGCATTTCTGAGTGATTTCTTTTTCTGTTCATTTGTATATGAAATTAACTTTAACAAACAGATAAAAGCACATCCAATTTCCAACTTCAGTTCTTATAAACCAGAGGTTTCCAGCCATGGAAGGTGCCCACTTACTTAGAGGTATCATTCTTCACTGGCACTGCCCAAGAGAAGTGTTGCATCTCCACTGAGTCCAGATTCTATTTGCCTGACTATACATTTCCTCTTAATGGACTACAGTGTTGGGTTAACACAAGTAGAATTTACAACTTTATTGGGAATCTGATTTAGGTCTAGTTAAAGGACTTGTGTTATAAAGAAGTTCAATTATGTGTGTGGAGAGAAAGCTGATTTGACTTTTATACCCGCTAGTAATTGAATATATTTGCATGTCACTATGTGACTTTGAAGCCAGTGGGATCTGCTTTTGAGTTTCTTTGTCAAGGCTAAGTGATGTGCAGATATATATTTCTTTAGTAGTGGGCAAGTTATAGTTGACTGCAGTGGCTACCATCAATTTTTTCATCATGGAAATATGTTCCAGGCTATATTTTCAGTCTCTCTTACATATGTAGTTGTAACTATGAGTCTTGTATTTGGTCTCAGTTACAGTGGACAATTGAATATTTGTCCATTCTAGGAGATACTGTACACTTTCTGATTCTATATTCTCTCCTTTTTTTTTGCATGGTATCATAGGATCCTTAAAAGTCTTGAACATAGAAAGAAAATGCTGCGGATAACCACGTTAAATAGATCACGGCAGTAAAATATTGCTTAAGAAATAATAGGTACTTTAACCTTTTAAATCACTTGTAAATTTTCCATCCAACTCGATGTAATACATGAAGAGTAGCTCTCCTGTTGTTGAGTCAAGAATGGGAGGCACTATAGCTTGGGGTTAAAATCAATGTCAAATGTGATCAGATATTATCAAAGCCATTTTGCATTTTTGCTAAATAATAAAAATGCTACAATCTGACATATTCTCATATCCCATTAAAATGTAAAAAATAATTCAGTTTTTTTAAATGGTGGCTGTTGAATTTAAGAATGTGGATAACAAAGTATTTTCCACTGTTTTAGGCTTAACAGGGGTATAACACATTTCAATATTTCTAATTAAACTGACAGAGCAGGTTATGATAACATCTGCCTTTTTTTTTGGTAATAAAACCTATTGATGCTGCTGACCTCAGTGTCCCTTATCTTCAGCAGACAAGAAACAAAGATAAGCCAAGTTAAAATAGAGGAAAATGGAGGACATGTCACCACCAAAGTGCCTGTTTTGTTTTACCGATATCACTTATCTTCTAGACTTGTTTTCTAAGTATTTATTTAATAAATATTAGTTTGACCAACACTATTCTTACAAAGTATTCAACATAATTTAAAGCAGTTATGAATTTGAGTAAAAGATGTCTTCTATCTCTTAATAAGTATTTATTGGTAAAATTTAGTTGACTTAATTGAACCCAAATTTTTGTCACCATGAAGAAAAATTATAGCTACTTTCCATCATGAGGACATTTTAATTTTTTCTTCTGATTTTGTTATCTAGGTAAAGAAAAAATAGTTTTAGAAATTAGAGAAAGTACTGATTCTTAGATACCCTAGTTATCTTTAAAACTCTATGGAACACTGTAGTCAGAAGTTTTTGACCCGACCTCATCTCAAGGTCCAGACCTGCCCATGGTTCTGCAGCTGCTTAGTCCCAAATAATTACACAAAGGCTTATATTAATTACAAACTGTTTGGCCTAATGGCTCAAGCTCATTACCAACTAGCTCTTAAAATTTAACCCATTCCATTCTTATTAGTTACTTGTGTTCCATTACATCTTGCTTTCTGCGTGTCCGCCTGCATCATCTCTTGACTCCACCCTCTTTCTTCATCTATGTTTAGTTTTCCCACCTGATCCCAAGCTGCCTTGCCATAGGCCAAAACAGCTTCTTAATTAACAAATAGGAATCAAGTATATTCACAGCATACAGAAAGAAATCTCACATCAGAACTCTGCTTAGAGTCACCAGAGAAGGGAGTCTCAACTGAAGAATTGTCTAGATCAGGCTGGCCTATGAGTGTGCTGGTAAGGAATTGTCTTGATTGTAATTGATGCAGGAAAGTCCAACACACTGTGTTTTGTGGTCCCAGACTGCGTAAGAAATCTATCTTATGAGTGTGGAAGGATGGTTCAGGAGATAAGAGCTCTTGCTGCTTTTGCAGAAGACCCAAGTTCTGTTCCCAGCACCTGTATGAAAGCTTGAAATCATTGTTAACTCCAGCTCCAGGATATCAGGTGCCTTCTCTTTGCAGGCACTGCGTTCACATGACATACACACATGCAGGCAAGTACACATTAAAAAAAATCCAATAAAATATCTTTAAAACAGCAACAGTTTTAGCCTGGAAATGAGACATCAAGCAGCTTTCCTTTATGATATTTGCCTTACTTTCCTGCTTGAGATTTTGCCCTGATTTCTCTTAATGATGGACTGTGACCTGCAAATTGAAATAAAATAATGTCTCCCTAGCTTGCTTTGGTTAAAGAGTTTTATTACAGCAACAGAATGAAACTGGAAGGCAAGCCACACCTGCAGTAAGAACAGGAATCCACCTTGTGGTCGGTTCTCAGAATCTTATGTGATAGTGACGCAACCAAAGAAATTAATCTGCCTATAAATCGAATAAAATTACAAAAGAGGTTTTGGAGACATAGAAGTAAATGTTTCACAGATATCAAAATCTCAGCTGCAAGCAGAGGACCACATCTGTAAACTAATGTCTACAGTTTTTGAGACAGAAACCGAATCAACAGATGTGTCCGCGCAGAACAAACTCATTGTGAGTCGATCATCATAATCAGCTCAGATGTAAATTAAGCATGAGCAGCATAATGTTTCTTAACTTGCAGTTGTGACAATCAGAGCCTCAAATTAGATCTGGGCTGGGCCAGTGGCGCGTGCTCTTTCTTCTGTGTAATTATCATGTCGATTTTCTTATTTTTGTGTTCTATTTTGGCTGAAGGAAATTCTCTGTACAAAACGTGTGTTCTTTCTATTACTTGTATTTTTGTTTTCTACAGCAGTTAATTTGTCACAACACTGTCTTATCTTTTGACCTTTGGGGTGTGTTGTTGCAAGTATATTCAGTGTTTGATATAGGGGAATTTTGCAAATAATGATGGATGTGGGAGATGGGCCACTAGGCTTGGGGTCAAGCAACAAATCCATTTTTGTAACAGCTGAGTTAGCAAGAAGCTGGAACCTGGTAACAGCCCACGTTCTATGGCTCTTAAGAGGTACTGTTTGTACATGGGTTATTAGAAATCATAAATTTTTTAACTATAGCTTTCAATTTAAAGGTCTCAAAGACTCTCTACGTTCTCGGTAGTGAGCCTGGCAGTTAATGGCTGAGCCATTTCTCTACCAGAATCTGGATAGCCCAGAGACCTAGGACAGAACCAAATATGAAAAGAAAAAGAAAAAAGTCAAAGAAGTTATAACTGATAATATTCTGTTATACTCACCGATTGATTCCTAGCCCAATCTGCATCACAGAGCAAGTGATGGGACCAGATGCAGAGAATCACAGTCAGATATCAGGCAGAGCTCAGGAAACCCCTCAGAAGAGGTGACTATAGGAGGCAGAGGTCAAGGACACAATGAGAGCACGCTCAAAAATCAACTAGGCAGGGTTCATAAGGCTCACAGAGGCTGAAGTGGCAATCATGGAGCCTGAATGGGTCTGTGTTAGGTCCTCTGCATAAATGTTATGGCTGGGGTTCTTGTGGGACTCCTACCAGTGGTAGTGAGGGTATCTCTGACTTCTTTCCTAATCGTGGTACACTCTTTAATTGACTGGGTTGCCTAGTCCAGGCTTGTTATGTGGGTTTGTGCCTACTTCTGTTGCTTCTTGTTTTTCATATTCAGTTGATATCTCTGGAAGGCCTGCTCTTTTCTAAAGGGAAGTTGAGGAGCAGTGGATCTGGGGGAGAGGGGAGATGTGGAGGGGAACTGGGAGAAGGTGGGAGAGGGAAAACTGCAGTTGGATGTATTTTATGTCAGAAGAATTTTTTTAAAAGTCCTCTATTTTATATAAGGATGAGTAACTTTGTAGGTGCTTGGAAATAATTTTACTTGCTCAGAAATATTAAGAAAATATTGGACCTTAATTTATAATTCAGGCTTATATTTTTGCTGTTCAGTAAGAGTTGGTAAAAGATACAGGGTGTATTTGACCTATTATATTGGCATATAAGTGCTTCCTCAGAGAGCAAACATAAAGCTAGCCATTATAATATTGCATTTAATGGTACAACATTTAGTAGGATATAAGTAGAATTAATTTTTATTGTTCAAAACTATAAGAGAGACACTGATTCTAATATATTTCTTTTGGAATCTAAAGGCAGTCTAACATCAAGACTATCTACCTGCCAGTTCAAATGAAGACTGAAACTATATGGTTGGTATCATTTTTATGTACTACAAAACCAATATCATAAAAATATATGCCATTCATATTGCAGTATTATAGAGACAAGACTTTTTAAAATGCATAAAGCATTTAAAAATATTTATTTTATTACATTGTGTGTGTGTGTATGTGTGTGTGTGTGTGTGTGTGTGTGTGTGTGTGTGTATGTGTGTGTGTGTGTGCCGGTGCCCCATCAGAGGTCAGAAAAGTGTGTTAAGTCCTCTGAAATTGCACTGGAAGCAGTTGTGAAATGCATGGCTTTGGTGTTGGGAATTTAACCTAGGTCCTCTGTTAAAGTGTACACGTACTTTACACTCTGGAGCCATCTCTCCAGGCTCAGTGTGTAGCATTTTCTAACAGAATTTTTTGAAAATCAGTAGTTTAAGAGAAAAGTTTAATTAGACATAAAGGAATTAAAAAGAATACTCTTTCTTTTGCAATGTGTTTCTCAACATCGGCAGGGCTGCTGGTCAAACTTTATTTCAAAAAGGCATTGGAATTAGATATTCCCCTCAGAAGCAGGGCACAGTTGAATACCTACCAAACTCACGTGAACAAAGCAATAATACAGAAAATTAATAAAACTCACGTTTCCAAACAATGCTTTATAACAGTTTCAGCACATTTAGTTACATTCAACTTATGGGATATGGAGAAGAAACACAAGTTCTATTTCTCCATTTATTCTTGTGTAATAGATGGGATGCTTAAATGAATCCCGGTCATGTTCTTTTGTAATGTTAACATTTTGAGTTTTACTAGTGTGTTTCCTTGCAGAAATTACACCACACTAACCACAAAGCTGGACAAGCCTGTTCCATTGAGTCCATTATATCTTGCTCAGCATGTGTCTCCTTTTCTTGTGGTCTGCCTTCTGCATTGTAGAGAGGAAGGATTACAGAGCCCTCACTTGCAAGCCTACCTTGTCTTAAGACTTTTGGTTGAAATTCTCTCTTCAGTTGAAAATACAAAAGATTTAAATTCAGAGATGCCCTAAAGCAGAGTGTTTTTAGTTTAGTGACAGGTGGGGCTGGAGCCAATGAAATTGTTGGAAAATGATCTTGATCCTGTAACAAAGGTGAGGACTCTGATCTTCAGATTCTAGAAAACTGTATGGAAGATCACAGTTTGGGGGGAAAAGGGGTAAGTTTCCTAGTGTCTTGATTTTTGTTTAAAGTAGGTTAATGACTAATTCTTGAATAGGATGTTGGGATTATTCAAGAAAAGTCACACCAGCTTCATATTTCTAATATTTTAATAGCATTGCTGTTATTTATCAAATAACTGTTCATTGCTGTTCACTTATCAAACCCCTTTTTGCCTGGATTATCCAGAGCAATTTCAGCTGGCTGTACATGGACCCAAGCAGATATCTGATTTGAAATAACAGACAAAATAAAAATCTTGGATAATTTCTTAAATATGTTACAAAAATTACTTGTCAGAATCTAATAATAATAGATGAGAGTGATATGGTAGGAGGCAGATAAATAACCTTCTATACTATATCTGAGAAACAAAAAAATTAGGAAGGACTAGAGAATTAAAGGGTAAATCTGAATCCACCCAAAAGCAAAAGTTCTTTGGCCTCCATAGTCAAGTCTAGCTTTATTACTCAGAAAAGCAAATAGTAGTTACTAATTACCATTATTTGAAGGCTGCAGTGACAGAAGTATTTTTTTAAAGGGTTTAGGAGGTGGAGAAATGGTTTTAGCTGTTAAAAAAATGTTTCCTAATATCTACATGGCGGTTTAAAACCTCCAGTTCTAAGGTGTCTAATGTTCTCTTCTGACCTAAATAGGCTCCTGCTCTCAAGTGACAAAAGCTGTGAGTGAGGGTATGTTATTTATTGACAAGGACCACGGGAATGGGTAAGTCTCTTCTGTACCAGGTTTGGAATTGGCAAGGAAGGCCTTCTTCTGGTTCATGTGCAGTTGTTGGCACTGTGTGAAAAACAGTAGTTTCTGCTTTTCTTGTTCAGAATGCTTGGAGCTGGAGACTACTTGCCTAAAGAGACTCCCTCATGAGAGGAGCTAGCCCCAACCCATCCCTGCTCTAGACATAAAAAATACATCCTGGTTTTATGTTGCTGTTTAGTTGGTACTGCTTCAACAGAGTGAACATTGTCCTGCCCGTCCTAGACTTTGTATACATGTGTCTGTCACTTTATTCCCTGTCACCCTGTCAAGTTTCCAGGACCAAGCTATGGTGTATTCTGGACATGGTGTTTTCTAATGCACATAGACAGTGAAATATAACAAAGCCTTTAAGATGAGTCCAATAAGTTGTTTCTTCACATTTATACATGTCTATACATTTATATCCCTCCCTCCCTCGCTCCCTCCTTTTTCCTTTCTCCCCATGTCTTAATTTTTTGGTTAAGAGATAGCTCTTATAAAACTGATTCTGTTCATAAATGGTCATCATCTCCAGATTATGGATTAGAGAGTTTCAACAGATAGTCTATGATATTTGAAAACAAATAGAAGATGTTATTTACCTATAGAAAAATTGTTTGGTGATAACCTATTGTGGATAAATTATCTAGATGTTCAAATGTCTTAATTTTTTGGTTAAGAGATAGCTCTTATAAAACTGATTCTGTTCATAAATGGTCATCATCTCCAGATTATGGATTAGAGAGTTTCAACAGATAGTCTATGATATTTGAAAACAAATAGAAGATGTTATTTACCTATAGAAAAATTGTTTGGTGATAACCTATTGTGGATAAATTATCTAGATGTTCAAATGTCCCTGTGTCCAAGGAAGGGCAGTAACTAAAGTAATGTGCATATTTCTTGTGAGCATATATTGTGGTGGGATTCAGGTGTCAGCTGATAAGGTCCGAAGATGCTTATCCAGGGTCCCGGGCTCCTGAAGGAGGGGTGGCCTTCATAAGGGGCTGATGGGAAATTGTAGTCCCTTTTGTTGTTTTTAATTTATTATTTTTGTTCCCTGACCGGGAATCCAACCTGGGCCATGGCAGTGAGAGCACCAAATCTTAACCAATAGACTGAGCTGGCTGTCCAAAAAGAAGCATGTAAGGAACACAGGTGAGCCACGGGCCATGTGGCCCACAGATTAATGAGAATGGATTGAGTTAAGATGAAAGAGCTAGCTAGCAATGTGCCTGAGCCATAGGCCAAGCAGCATAAAGTTAATATAAGCATCTGAATCACTTTTGGGGTCTGAGCAGTGGCAGGCGGTTAAGGGGTCTAGGGCTGCAGGTCTGTGGGTCTGGACCTCTGGCTGCCCGGGGCCTAGGAACCTCAATGCAACAATATATGTATGCATGGAGACCACTTGTGAGGTGTACTCACAGGCATATGGGATGCTCAGTATAGATAGTTAACATAACATTTTTTTCTCATGATTAAGCAACAAGCATTCTTAACAACTGCACTCTCTCAAGTCAATATTTCACTTGTAGCTTAAATTTTGGTAAATCATTACCAATACTTCATTTATTTTTGTTAATATTCTAGGTTTAATTATCTTTTTTTCCTATTTTGTACTCATTTTAGTATAAAAGGCAAAAGAAATGCATTAAGTTCCTACATGTTATCTGAATATTTGAAATAAATAACAAGTGAATTACTCATATCAAAACATACCTACAATTCTTGGAAACATCTGCATTATTTTATATAATTTGTGATAATGATCTTTAATTACTTAGATAAAAATCAGTACCTTCTGTCATGGCATCATAAATACAAATTTCAGAATGTTGGGTAAAAGTCAGATGATTTCATTTATGTTAATTCTAATGTGGGACAAACAAACTTATCACATTTCATTTGAAATGGAGAAGTCTGATAGAATTTCACAAGGACTCTATGCATTGGCAATGCTCTATATTTTTACACTTTTTAGGTTTTTAGGCTATAATTTATTATGATTCATTTCCATATACAGTTTTAGTTTGTGTGATTTTTAATTACCTATGTTATGGGTCAACAAATATCTCACAAATTCCTATATAAGAAAGTAATGTCTTATGTGCCTCTAACGTTCATCAAACACTATTGTTGTACTAACTTGGTAGAGGCGTGGGGACTTAGCTTTTATTCTTCTATTTTCTTTATTGTGCCTTTCTATTCTGAATGCAGTCCCGTTTATCTTTAAGTATTTATTTTCGAGGTCATACCTGCTAGTCTAAAGGAAGAAGTTCCCTAAGATGTTTGTTCTCAGCACTAGTTTATAGAAGCCCACAGGCTGCCTTGTGGGCCAGGTAGGAAGTGGTACTAACAATGTTCTCAGCTACCTTACAGTTATTGATCTTTTATTTATTTGTCATTTGATCTTTCATTTATTGGGTATCACTCTCATCATTTCTAAGGCTTAAAATATTCTAGAAAGTACTTTAATACCTGTCTTTGTGATATTTGCTACATATCCCAGATACATGAATAAGGAAATCTAGAAAATTTAATTTTGGCAATTTTCTGCCACTTTGTTGAGCGACCACAAATGATTAGAATTTCAAAGGCTGTTTTTCCTGTGCTAATCTCTACATTTGAGAAAAAAAAAACTGCAGCTTGAAAGGTTAGTACATTTTCTTTAAAATGCTTTAGCTCTAGTAAGCAAGATTTTTCAATTACCAAAAAACTAAACCTATAATAATATATATATTTGTTTCAAATTTGAAATTTGTTTTCAGATATCTTTTTAGGTTAATAGTATGCATTGAATTTAAGTAAAATTAAAAGAAAGACATGTATAGATACAGGTGAGAACATTGTAAAGACCAGCTCCATTAAGAGCAGTGAACTCCTCAGCTACATCTCAACTTCACTTTTCTCTTGGCTGATACCAGTTAATATGATCTATGTTTAAATATAGACGATCTTATTTCTAGAACAACTCATTTCAAAATTTCTGCCTGTAAAGTATATACACTGATATTTAAAAATAAAACCACATTGGTTACTCATTTTACATAAACTGGTGAATGCCATAAAATAATTTGACTTCCCAATTATTAATAATCATATATATTAGTAATGCCAAGTAAATTTCAAGGCACATAATTTTGATGAGATATGAAGATGTACATTTAAAAGACTATTTTATGCAAGCATGAGTGTTTTGCCTGCATGTAAGTATTTATTGCTATTAGAGACAAGATGATAATTGGGCTTCAGAAACTGGAATTACAGAAGTTTAGTAGCTACCATTAAGTCACTGAGTGCTGAACCTGGATCCCCTGCAAGAGAATTGAGTGTTCTTAACAGCTGAGTTATTTCTTCAGCTCCCAAATGTGATTTTTAACTAAAGTTAGCTTGAAACACACTAAGGCTTATAGACTTTCTCAAACGTTTATATCTGACATTATCATAACTAAGTTTATCCAAGATTTCCAACATGAATGGACCCTACAATATTAAAATGTGTATTTTTGTACACTGTTACTAAATTTTATTTGTGTGTGTGTGTGTGTGACCAAAGCAATACCACAGAGAAGAATATATGTTAATTCTTATTTACTAACCATATAATGCAGAAAAAAGTAAAATAAAATCAGATTAAAATTTTGTAAATGTTCATACTAAAAGACTGTCATGTTGCCCAACTCAAATTACCTTATTTACTTTATTTTTGATGATCCTATTTTGAGTATACAGACAGAACTCTTTAGGCTTTTATAATGTGTTAGACAGATCTCAGTGAATATAGTCACAGTCTTTGGGAGAATAAAAACCAATGTTATGAAGTTAAAGTGTTTCAAGACCATATACTCAATTCTTAGTACTGGACATCATTCATTCTTGGAAATCTTTCATATGGGTTTCAATGTTCTAATCTAAATATGACAGTGTCAATGGTGTAATTTTATTCCAGTAAGATAGTTGAATATAACAAATATTTTTTATTAATAAAATATCTTATTATTCTTAAAGCCAAACTATGAGGGGACTTGACACAATCATTCCAAACTGTTTTTCACATGCTTTGAAGTGCCTAGAAGTTAAAAATGCTATCACCGTTGTGATGTTGGGCTCTCTGCTTTCAGAATGCTCAGTTTTAAGAAGGGGATTAAACATGAAAGATCTGAGTACTCTCACAGAATTAAAACTCAATAGGTGCAATGTCCATTATATGAGAACATGATACAACAACAATTGGATGGCTGATGTGAGAATGAAAACATAGAAAGTATATGTGATAGTGTTTAACAACAAGAAGCAGAACAATAGGCTGTATTTGACCACTCAGGAGAAAGTCAGTGTGGTTGGACATTAGCGAGTTTTATGAACTAAAGTTAAGTGATTTGTGACTTAAATACACACGAATATCTTTGATGGGTGCCATCGAGTAATTTAATTTTAATATCTTGATTGGGGGGTGTTCTTTTATTTGAAAGAACTTTGAAGAAAATGTGGGGAGCCACAATATATTAATTAAAAATTAAACCTTATCAGGGGATGGGGAAATTAATCCAGTTGCTATGACAGCTTCCTGAAATGCATTATTTATATATATATATAAGATAGAGTATCAAAGTTACTCTCTTTCCTCAAATTAAAAGTTGAATCACGTCTTTTGACAGACTGAAAACTTTCATACAACCTAAAGGGGAAGAACATGAGAAGACATTACAAAGACTGTGATTCTTCCCCCACCCCATTAGAAGGTTTCTTCTACCTCAGCTTCTAGTATATTTCCACACCCAGAGGAATCCTTAGTATACGTTAGAATACTAAATAATTCCTTTAGTGGTGTATATAGAGCATGCATTAGTTCACCTTCATCTTTCCATAAAACTTAGCCATTCACGACTCCCTGTGGGACTGAATGAAGTTTGGCATTTGGTGTATACTTTCACACTTCAATCTCCTTTACCTCAAACAGCATAGAAATCAAACAATTAGTCAGTAAGTAGTTTTTACATCAATGAACCCATGTGAGAAATGGCTTAACTTAGCGATTATCGTGAGCTTCCTTTACTGGGATCCCGGTTTTCCTTTTTTGCTTTGCTAATACTGTGTCTTAGAGGAAGGAGACAGCAGGAGAATCAAGGTCAGAAACAAACTTGGCAAAGAGGAGATACTAGGCTGTTACACTTGATTATCTTTGTATTTCAAAACACTTCCCCAAATTATAGATATATCTGGAACTGTGCACAAGTTTTGCTTGCTAGTTGTAGTGCACGTGTTGGTTAAGTGGATGGCGTAGGGAAAGGAGCTTCAAGCTCCAGTTGTCCACCCTTAATAACTACAAAGAATATTGTAATAGATAACGAGCAATTGGAAGGGATTAAAGTACATTTTTAGACATGTAATATTCTGTCTGAAACACAACTCATGTTTAACACCAAGTGTGTTTTAAACTTTAACTACAGTACCATTTAACTTAGTACTTTGCTTAAGAGAAATGCAAAACGACAAAACTACTACCTAGTTGAAATGCTATTGTTATCTTCAAAGTTACTCTCAAAAACTGCTTTATCTTGATGATTGGGTTTTGCCCCTTTAATCAAAATAGTATATTAAATGAATGAATAATGTGTTTCTTATGTTAAGAAAATTATATTAGTAACTAGTCTGTAATTTGTGATTGCTCATGATTCTGATAGTGAAATGCCATTACAGGTAGGCGGAAGCCGCAGATTGCATGCACACTTGTGTGTCCACATGCAGGTAAATAAATAACAAGCACCTTGATAAGAGAGGGTATTGTAATTTGAATAAGATTATATTCTCTGCAAGAGAGATAAAGGGTAATGAAACACTATCCAGAGCTGCTATGTTATTATTTCACTGAACACCTCCTAAGCCTACAGCTGATAAAGCGGGCTTCGATGGCTCCTCTGGGACATTAACAACAGGCATGCTGCAAACCATTGGCAGTGATTTCTAAAATCATTAATATCACTGTTTAAATAAGTTTGTGTGTGTGTGTGTGTATGTGTGTGTGTGTGTATACTTTATATATATATATATATATATATATATAAAAACATGGGGAAGTTTATATATATAAACATACATAAAGTTTATATATATATATATATAAACATGGGGGAGAGCCAGAGGTAAAACAACTCCCAAAGCTTTCTTAGAAACATACATAAGTTATGAGGGACAAAAAAATCAATTGGGTTCAGCCTGAACAGATGCTGTGTGGAGATAATTTCAATGGAAAGACACAATAGACCTTAATGGCATATTAATTAGGTTACCTATAAAAACTCAGAATTACATAGTAACTTCACATGCTGTTTTGTGAATGCTAATTGGCTAACATCTTTACAGATTATAATCAAATTTATTTTCTTTATGTTTCCATCACATATCAACTTTATCATAGACAACTTTTCCTGGTTGAAGCTCGTTTGCAGAATGCTATGTCTGAAAAAAGATGGACTCTAAATTGTCATGACACATAGAGTATGGAGGGAAATTGTGTTTAGTTTTAATTCAATGGAGCTTATTTTGCTAAGAAAGTAAATACTGTTTTTTTAAGACTCAATTGGACATGACATAACATATAGAAGATATGTTAATACATATGCAAATCAGAAACCATACTAACGTTAAGAACTAATATTCAATGTATTGTTCTGCATATTTATATATTGCTTTATGTTTCAAATGGATATTGATTATATCTTGAACATTAATGTTTCATATCTTTTAGCACCTAACTCACCCTCCTGTTGATTGTAAACTGTCACTCTAATTAAACAGAATAATCATGTCAAAGTTAAAAAGTAAGAGAGGGCTAAAGAACGGTTACTTTGGGAAGTATGGGTCACTGATGAGGGAGATTAGTAAGCATACTGACAGAGTCAATATTAGTCCCCTAACCAATACTGGCATTGAAGCCCAATTTATCAGACTTTCAGAAGATAATTTTGTTGGCAAAATTTGTTTTGTAAAAGAAGATAAATCATCCACTATAAGACGGACAACTTTCTAGATTCTAGGTATGCCTCTCTAAAACAAAACAGCAGGGATCTGAGTCAAACTGTCCTAAGTACCACATCTCAGCACCTGACACATTTATTCATCAACCGACGTTCAGTTCATCAACATCTCATTTTGCCTATCATACCTTTAATTGTCTTCACTACGTGTAAAATGAATTGCTATAGTTTGGAAAGAATCTTTCTCATTTTAGCTATAGTGCTATCCTCTCTGAGGAGTGGATAGAGGGGTAGAGTGTGAAGAGCTGAGAATAGGGAATAGGAGGAAAATTGTGGATATGCTATACAGCTTTCAGATAGAAATATAATAAAAATAAATTTAAAAGTAACAAGCACCTTAATTTTGCCTTTTGCAATTTAACCTCAGGAAGTAGACACAGGTTTTAAAGTTTTGATTCTGTATACCTATCGTACATAGCTTTATGGTATAAAAGGATGTTTTCTACAAGTATTTAATCACTTTGAACAAATTACTTTCCACACCACCAATTAATTCTCTCAGACTCTCGGGCATTCTACTTTCTTGCTCTCTACACATACATTTACAACTTCACATATCCACATGAGAACGGGGATCAAAAGGAAGAGATAGCACGTATTTATCTGTGGCATTTTTTCACATATTGCTTCCTGTCCTCGGAATAAATCTTTGAGTTTTTTTTTCTTTCTCTAAATTTTAATAATTTATTAATTAGTAATGAAAATTAAACATTTTTCTTTTATAGAGGTATAAAACCGTATAAGTAAAACCTGACTATTTTGTGACACTGAATGTGTCTTTGTGCCTGTTTGTCATGCTAATGCTTAATATATTACAAAAGTTTCAGAGTTTTTAATTTACTTTTCCATGATAGCCAATGAGTTTGAGTATATTTTAACAATCAGCTAGCACTTAGATTTCCAGTTTACATCTGTACCCATTTTGATCTTAGTCATCTGCTTCTTTTTATTTGGTTTCTAGAAGTTGTAAAATATATCCAGGATACCAATACTCTTGTGACATGGTGCATATCTTTCTCCATTCTGTAGAAGCTCTCCTCTTTTCATTATTGAAAATAGTTTTGGTTGCATTGTATTAAATTACCACATAATCAATAAACGATGTTGGATAATAAATAAAAAAGATTCCTTTTTTGGACAGTAGATCCTGATTATAGTTTTCCCTCCCTCTACTCCCCTCCCGTCTCGGTCCACTCTCTGTCTCTAATTAGAAAAGAACAGGCTTATAAGAGATAGCAACCAGACATGATAAAAAATTAAAGTATCACATTGAAGCTGGACAAGGCAACTCAACAGAGGAAAAAAAGCCCCAAGAGGGGGCACATGTGTCAAAGGCTCACTAGTTCACATACTCAGAAGTCTCATAAAATTATAAACCATAAAGCTATAATCAAAATGCTGAGGACCTGGTGCACACCTGTGTCTGCTTTACTTGCTGCTCCAGTCTCTGTGAACTCATATGAGCCTTGCTTAGTTGCTTCAGTCATTCTTCTGATGTCTTCCATGCCCTCTAGCTCTTATACCCTTTCTGCCTCTTTTTCTGTGGGGTTCCCTGAGCTCCAAGGGGAGGGATTTGATAGAGACATCCCATTTAGAGCTATGTACTCCAAGGGCTCTTTCTTTCTCTTAAGCTGAGCTTCAGCTTTGGTACATGAATTTTTATGGGGAGATTTGAACAAATATCCAATTCATCCCAGGAAGAGTATTATAACCTACCTACCATAAATGATTCTCTCCATATTTTTTCTGTAAACTAATGAGTTTATTGGGGTTACTTATAAGAACAGCAGTTTCTCAGGGAAATGCACCAATGACAGTCTCAATCCTGCCTAGAAGTTGCACCACTGGGAATTCCTACACGAATTGTGATTATTTTTACTGCAGAATCTGCAGAATCTCCTTTCTCCCAGCAACTGTATGCACTTATGATGAAAAGATATTGGTGGCATAACTGTCTTGTCACAGAGATCTTCCTGTCTCTGTCTCCTAAGTGCTGGATCTAATGATGTGCACCACCACTGCCTGGCTTTCATGGCTTGACTATGCATGATTCTGTTCTCTGATATTCCAGGGTGATTTAACTAAATATACAATATATCACCACACACCCCCTTTTGTGTCAAAAATAGAAATGAAGTTTATAACTAACATAAGAAAAAAACATATGCAATAGGTACAATAATTATATACAGTATATATCCAAGTAATAAATAGCTAGAACAGCCTAGAACTCACAGAAATCCTTCTGTCTTTGCCTCCCAAGTGCCAGAACTAATGGAGTGTGCCACCAATGCCTGGCTTTTGTGGCTTGACTGTGGGAGATTTTGTTCTCTGATATTCCAGGCTGATTTAGCTAAATATGCAACATATCACCACAATCTTATGATAGAATTTTTATAAATTTGTGCAGATAAATTTTTTCTGATAATCCCAGTTCTTTTTGTGACAGAACATTTTAAACCACTGGCTTTATTGTGAACTAGTTGCTAACATTGTTCTCAAGCTTCAGCCTCAATAAAAATTTGCTCAATAAACTCCAGCTCTGAACTCTTATTATTGGTCAGATCAAGCTCAGTCGGAAGAGCCAGACAACCTGCCTCAGTACCCTTCCCAGTCAAATTCCTGATGACTCTATATCTGCTTTCAGCTCTCTAGGTTCACACTTCACAGCACAGGCACTAGGGCCATCTGCTACTTGTATCTAAGACATACAATCGCTGTGTACACTTTCTAGGCTTTACTTTATCTAAGGAAGAACATTTGATATAAATTTATTTTCCATTTCTCTACTTTTATTCTTCTGCTTCAAATTTGTTTTAAATCTGGCTATTCCCACCTCTCTTTTCCTTCCATCACATCAACGGATGGTTTTTAAGCTCCCCAGATGTGTTTTATCATTATCACTCACTACAACCCTTTTATTCTTTCCCCTCTTCAGGGCCTTACCACATCTCATTTGGACCTTTCATGGACTCCCATCTTGGTTCTTTGAAAAACCATTTCCCATCTAGTTGCCATTTTATTCATTTCAAATAAGCATTCAGACTTATCAACATCTCCCTCAATATTTTCAATGGCTCTGTAACATTCGCCAAAATATTCTGAATATAATCACAAATCTCAGAGGATTTATGCTTTATTGTCCAAGTAGAACGCATAAGAATGTAAAACAATACTATTTACAGTGGTACCAAGAGAGAATAATGACCTTGTGAAGGGGAAATACAGGGCTCAACTGTGCAAGACATTTTCCATTGCTTACCTCAGAAAATGGCTGTGTTCTATCCTGCTAGAAATCTACACTCCCAAGTCTTTGATACTAAGTCAACTGTGCTGAGTGTACCCACCAACTGTCCTCCTAATTAATATGTGGTAACACTCAGCTTTTAGCTTCATTTTCTAGGAGAATCTCTTGTTGCTCTCCAATTATTACTTTAATTAACAGGTTGTACATAGTCTTACAAGGAGCTTTCTGTGTAGATACTGAGTTATTTTCTGACTTTTTGTAAATTTTCAGAGTTTTTTTAAAAAGCTATATTTTATGTATCTATGTATACACAACTTTTAGAATTACCATGGAAACAACCTTCAGGGAGACTGTGGAATATATTATAGATTAGATTACAATTGACATTGAAATTTAACTTAGTCCTCTGTTTACATTACATACTCATATAATAATAAACATAGGTAAAATTTAACAACAAACAAAACTGAATTTGGCTTGACAAAGAAACATTGGCTTGCATATAATTATTTATATCTTAAATATCTTAAGTTGTACTGTACACTTAAGGCATTGCATATACGTGTTAGCTATATATGTGAATATATAACATACACATGTTAGCTATATATATAATGATATATGAAACATTTCCAGATTTCTGTTTTGCAACACTTTGGGTCAATATTCATACAACACACACAAAATCTTAAACAAATCTTTAACTGTATGCATGATTTTATTTTTCTATTCAAATTTAAGGATTGATATTATATACATACAGGCAAATAACTTTATCAACTTAATAGAAATTTGAAGAAAGAATCAAGCCACAGGAATGCTAGACTGTGTTTTAAATATGGTCAGATTTTTTAAAAAAACTTAACTTTTATAAAACACTTGGCATTTGTGACATTCAGAGTTTCAGAAACACAAAATACATGCCAAAAGTGTCGAACAAAAAATAATATGCTGAGTTTCTGACAGGAATTGCCACAGACATGACATTCTGTAAACATTAAGAACAAGTAAGTGGAAATACTTTTGATACATAGATATTTTGGAAATGTGTTTCCTTCTGAGAATGGTTGGCTCCAAGATAATATGTACTAATTTCTATTTTTTATCACAAAAAAGTATCACTTTGTGAAATGCGTATATTTACACATACACATTTTAAGTTTTAGTCACATGTCTTATTATTTACACAAAATAAGCTCAGGGTTTATAATATTCTAGCTTTTCTCACTAGCCACCACAGAGAAATACACAGAGAGGTGTTCAACATTTATGTATGAAGGAGTCAGCAGTACTATTTCAACAAATTTCTCTCGAAGAATAAGTTAACTGGTGTCTAGACTTTTAAAAAACATGTAGATTCATTATTTATTCATTCTATTCCAGAACAACTAGTCATTTTAGGCTGCCTAGATGCTACTCTGGCTAGTTTTCTGTCAACTTGACACAAGTTAGAGTCTTAGGAAGTGAGAAACAGTTGAAAAAGTGCATCCAACAGATTGGCTTGTGAACACATTGGTAGACAAACCTGTGGTGCATTTTCTTCACTTCTAGGGGATTTGTCCTGAATCCTGTAAGAGAGCAGGTGAGCAAGCCTTCACTTCATTTGGCTTCATTTCATTTCCAGCCTCCAAGTTCATTGTCTAATTTTTCTCTCAGGTCTGAAACTCTCAAATATCCAGTAGCCACTTCCCAAATTATTGACTCAGAGGCTTAATGTTATAGTAACGGATGGTTCAGTGGTTCAGGATTATTACTAACTATCTCTTTTGTTTAAATTAACCCGTAACTCTTACATTTGTTTAGCCACATGACTTGGTACATTTTCTCACTGGAGTATTTTCTGCCTTTCCTCTTCCCAGAATTCTCTTCCTCTGGTTGCCCTGTCTCTACTTCCTGCATAGCTACTGACCAATTAGCATTTTATTAAGCCAATACTAGTAACAAATCTTTACAGTATATACGAGCATTATCACACCAGCTCATGCCCTGTGATGTTACCTCAACTTTCTTCCATGATGGGCTGTCTCCCTAAGTTTCTTTTGGTAATGATGTTTATCACAGAAACATAAAATCTAACTAAAAAAGATGCTTCCAGTACTACAGAAGTATTTCATATTTCAGAGATTAAAATGATTAACATTGTTTACTTAAACATAACTGTACAAAGTGTTGAATGAGATAACCAAAGATATTTAGTTGACCACCAAAATATAATAACATATTGTAATTTTTTAGTGATTGGTATAGTGTAAATTTAAACTACTGGAACATATCATTGTGGAATGTTAAAAACAGAAGAAATTTTATACCCTAACATGATAAAGCATAAAAACTGGTAAATTCTCAGTATGATTGATGAAATCTACAAATATACAACAAGCCTAAAAAACAAATTTATAATTTCTTAGATCATCAGACATGGTAACCATAAAATTTTCTATTCCCACTACTATATATTTACTTGAAATAAAAAGTGTATCAAAATATAATTAGTTATATAGTGATATTCATAGAAGCTTTATTTTTGGTTTTCAGAAACTGAAAATAGCCAAAAGTTTAGCATTAGGTCAATGACATGTTTAAAAATGTAACATGTTCAGATAATAGTATACTATTTTTAATGAATACCTTGAAATATTTTGTATGTGGGTGCTTGCGTGCAAGTGCACAAACATGTGTATGCATGCATGTGTATTGAACAGGTTGGTATAAGCCAAACTGTCTTCTGGGCATGGCAGGGTCACTATACTCAAAATTCTTAGTAGCTTAGGTGTGTTTATCTGTACAAAGCCTGTACAAGCTCCAGCCAGTAGCTATTCTCACAAGGAGTGGGAGAGAATTTATGGACACTAACCCATAACTGAGGAGCTATGAAGGATTGCTGATGTCTGAGGAGGGAGAGCCAATTCTGATAAGAGTGTGACTCTAAGGAGCTTGACTACTCTTTAATGAATACTCTCTCCTTCAGAAATATATGGGCATTATAAACTGGAGTCTATGAATTATTAAATTATAAAAATAAGATGAAGATATGATGTGGGCTGTCTTTCTGTATGCTGTGAATGTCATTGGATAATAATGGGACTGTTTTGGCCTATGGAAAGGCATCTTAGAAACAGGTGGGAAATCCAAGCATAAAAGGGAAAGAGGGTGGAGTCACAGGAGACACAATGATTCAGCCACCCATGAAGCAAGATGTAAGGGAATAGGTGAGCCACAAGATCAAGTGGCAGGAAAGAATAATGGAGATGGGTTAAGATGCAAGAACTAGCTAGCAACAAGCCTGAGTCATAGGCCAAGCACCTTGAAATTAGCCTAAGCTTCTGTGTGATTATTTGGGACTAAGTGACAGCGGGGCTGCAAGCGGGGCTGGGCATGGAGCTAGGCTGGAAAGGCCTAGCCAGAATCTTATCATTACAAAGACATGAATTTAGGAGGTAAGGAAATGGAAATGGATCTGGGAGGATTTAATGGTAGAGGTGGGAGTTGATTTTATGTTATCTGTAGACAGATATGGGTTTGAGGTACTAAATTAAAACACATGGGCAGAAATAATGCTTTCATGAGATACATTCTCATTCTTGAGGTTTCTTTGCATTCACATTGGATAAAAATAAATGAAATATTTTTGTATTAATGAGTACGTAAATTTGTGGACATAGTGTAAGGCCCCCTCCCTTTTGCTTGTTTTAGCAAATTTCTCTTACCCAAGAAGTAGAGTTAGCAACAGCACGTTGTAAGGACAGTAAGCAAACTCGCCTAAGACATATTAACAGGACAGTAAAGATTAGCTTCACTGATAAAAGAAAAACTGCAGTTAAGACTAAGTCCAGGTGCCTAGGGTAGAGACAAAGGAATGTAGTTAAGAGCCCAGGTCAGGAAACAGCCCCCAACCAAGGATTCAGCTGGGCAGAGGGGGAAGGGAGGGGAAGCAGTTACTTAGCTATGTGATCAGGCCCAGCCGGATCAGGGGAGGAATTCCAGAAAGAGATAAGGAACAAAAGAACAAACAGCAGGCCTGGGGCGGTGATAACCAGGTCGTTTGGTCAGGCAGGATGGCAACCTGGGGGCCCTCACCCCTCAACTTCACCCCTCAACGGGTGATTTCATTCAAACCAGCCAATGAAAACCTTGTAACTTCGCTTCTGCTTCTGTACGCACGATTTTGCTTCCCTAACCCTATAAAAAGGCCCTAAACAGAGGGCTGGGGGCGCCAGCCATCCCAAGTGGCTTGGTAGCCCGCAGGTCCTGCGTTATTCAATAAACCTCGTGTTGTTTGCAGCTGATCTGTGGCTCGGTCCTCCTTGGGTCATGGGGTCTCCTTCCGAGGAAAGGTCCGTTTCGGGGGTCCCAAACCCCCGGGGGTCTTTCAATAGAAGGAATATTTTGTAGTCATTGTGAGACTCCTAAACATCTTCAGTTTGGAAAAATGAAAGATTTTCATAGTGATGATTCTGGGATTTGATTATCATTTCCTCTAATAGAGGTTTGTCTCCAAAAGATAGAGCACACTCTTCAAACCAAACCATTCTTAAGAGAGACAGTCATTAGCTCAATGAATAGCTCACTGAAGAGGTTGGTGATGTAGAGAGTTGATAAAGTGCATTTAAACAAGGCACTTTGTGCACATCTTTCAAATCTGAGCAGACAAGAGGTGGAAGTGAAAAGGATCGGGTGTTCAGTGTTATCCTTGGCTATACAACATTTGAGCTAGTCTTGGCTATATTAGATCTTGTTTGAAATAAATGCGTATTATGGATACAGATTATGATTATTTTCAGGAATTCTGAATAAAGAGGATTCAATTGCCTAAGTTAGCATATTAAAAATTATTTTGTTTTCTTCTTTCAACATAGAAATTTTGATTCTTATTTTACGTAAAGATCACACACAAAAGCAATTTACACTCTCTTATATGACAAGATTGATGTGTAAAACAGAGTAAAGAATCTATATTACCAATAAAAATTTTTTGGTGTTTATAATTAATAAGAAGAGCTCTTAAGTTTTTAAGTTGCTGTAAGTTAAATTAATAGATTTTAAATAATGTTATTTTCTTGAACATATAGTTCTCAAATTTTCTCAAAGCCTAGTCATCCATTCCTTGTATACAAGTTGACTGACTGGTAAAGTAATAGACTTCTCACTCTTCTTTAATTTTTAGTATGAGTAGGTTTCTGGTTTTGTGTTTAATGCCTTTATCTCTCTGATCAATGTGATGTCAAATATCCAAATGTTTGGTTTTTATCTATATGGTCATTGTTTACCATTTTCTCTGTTTTTCATCTGGGTGTTTAAGGTGACAGCTACACAGACACAAACAATGTTTAAAGCATACATCTGAGAATCATAAATCTAACGTCTATCCTTTTCTGTGTCACCACTGACAGTAACCTTGAGGAAATCACTTAATCTCTTTGTGCCTCCATCACTTTGCTATAAAACTAGGATAATGATACTTATCTCACTGGATAAGGGGGAGGTGTTAGTGTTTGTTAAGCCTCAGAGATCTTCAGATAAAGTAAACTACCATGGAATTGTCAATATAAAAAAAAAAATCAGTGTTATATTCTGTTCTACTCATTTCAAGGTATATGTGTGTGGCTCATTACAAATCCTTCATAATGACACTTTAGTCACTGAAAAGTTAATAAAATTCATAAATATTTTGTCATAAAATGTTAATTATTACATTAAAATAATGAGCTTACCTTTTTCTCTATTTTTTGAAAATTCTCATGCAGAATAAGCACGATTAAGAAATTTATCTTGCCATAAAAATAGAGATATATAGAAAACAAAATTGCCATGGATATAGACATCTAAAAATCTATATGCTTTAATTTCACAGTCTACAAATATTAAAGTTATATAAACATATGTCATCTTGATACCATGTATTTTATATTTTCCAGAAGCATGTACTGACATTTTCATAAGATGTTAACCCCCCCAAAGAGGTGTTAGAGAAAAGTGCTTTGAAGATAGTGATAAACTGATCAAAGCTTTCTCCACTTTACTTTCTGTATTATGCTGAAATTACAACCCTCAAAATGCAGATCCTGAGGTGATACTGATGGCAGGGAAGTAAAATGAAGAGTACTTCTGGCTGAGGAAACTTGAAAAAATCTGAATGGCTAAGAATTTTAGGGATAACTGACTTCTTTGGGTGATTGTGATGGGGGACACACAGTAGTTTGTCTGAGGATCTTGTAAGTGAATATAGGAGACTGAACTACAGAGACAGTAATGAGGACAAGGTTCTGGAACTACAGAGACTGGACAGAAACACATAACTATTATTAGCTGTGTGGTGAATATAGTATTGTGATGTTATAAACTGGAATTTGATTACATGAATATTAGCACACAAAAGTTAATAGTAAGGACTAATTACTAATACTAATAGTAAGGACTGTAATGTTACTGGAGGTTAAAGAGAGGGGCAGGCAGGAGGGTAGGATATAAATAAATAACATAAAACATAGGGCAGGGGCTTCACAGAAGGCTTCTGTCAGAAATAATGGTTGACAATCACAATCCAGTTCAACAACATGATGTAAACTTTCCAAATGCTATGAGATAAACTTAGGAGCCTCACAAATGCCTTAAAACTGACACAGTTGGATTGATCTCCATTAGAGAGGTCACCTGATGAAGGGATTCTGTTCACCTCTGCCTCTCTTCTGATCTAATTCATGTGACAACAATCAGCAGTCATCTTTTTAATCATGATGCCGTCCCAATAAAAACAGTACAGTGGTTTTGTGTGGAGAGTTAAGTCTTCAGTGTATGGAGAGTGTAAGTGAACACAATCTCAAGTCAAAGTGTCTACATTCCTCCTATACTCAGGCAGTCAAAGAAAATGGTTTTGGTAGGCTTTGCATGGTATGTTTTATTGATAAGTGTGTCTTGTGGGTTAACATTTGGCACAGACCTACGCTGGCATCCTCTTTAGCTGACATGCTGACTTGGTACTAGAGCAAGTGACAGAACATCTCATCTGGTACTTATTACAACTGTCTGGTGGTATTTCCATCATTCCCGAAAACAGAACAATGATAGCCATTCAGCCCTATCATTTGGTATCATTGCTACTATTATGCCCTTCCTTCTCATGATAATATAATCCATGGATTCCTCTATGACTATTTCTTCAAATGCAAGCTCTTCCTTTGGATCCACAGAGGTAATCTAACCAAATATAGAAATAAAAAATTACTAGAGATCACGAGTATAAATCAGGGTACAGAGCCAGATGGAATTATGCATCAATTTATGCCTTAGAGGAAGTAACACTCATGAACACATACACACACATACACACACACACACACACACACACACACACACACACACACACACACACATATTGTCATTTATAGAAAATGCCAAAGAAAAGTCTAAGAATATACCACTTTCTGGTTCAAAATGCCAATATATAGTAACATAGCTCTTACCTCAGAAATGGATGTGAAACTATTTTAGAAACAAGTGTGAGAGAGAGACCGTTGTCCAAGAACAGGACCAGCTAACCTCAAGTACTATGTTTCACTATGGAAACAGTTGATAAAGTTTTTTTCTACAGCAGTAGAGGAAAGGTTATAGACTACAGAAGTTTTCAGATATGTTGGTAGGAATATTAGGTAAGTTGCAAAAAGTGAAGAGGAATTTTCTAGTACAGCTTCTCAGATGCTGTCTTAAGGCACTCTTAGCTTTTTGGTTGCTACAAGCGAGTGGTTCTTTGGGTTAATGTATTTCATAAGGCTTTACTGGTTGTTCATAGTTATTAGGTTAACTACAGTGTTGAGTTATGCAAGGAATAGATATTACAGAGGTTGGAGATAGCCTAAGGAAAATTGTAATTAGGAACATCCTCTCGAAAATCACTGGAGTTCCAATAGTTAAAGATCCTTAGAAAAGTTTCAGTGGAAGGTATGATTCTTCTCATGAACTTCCCTTTAAAGCTGTAAATAAGAATTTATGCCTTAGTTAAACTCCAGATACTTAACTGAGCTCCTCATTCAGGCCCTTTGGTGGTTTCAATAAGAATGGCCCCACAGTGCTTGTAGTTGAGTCTTAGTCACCAAGGAGTAGCACTGTTTGAAAGGATTAGGCGGTGTGATCTTGGTGGTGAAAGTGTATCCCTTGAGGTGGGATTTGAGGCTTCAAAGATCAAAGTCAGACCAGGTGGCTTTCTGTTCCTGCTGCTTTTGGATCCAGATGTAGAACTCTCAGCACCATGTTTGCCCACATGTGGCCATGCTCCTCACCAGGAAGATAATAGACTAAACCTCTGAAACTGTAAACCAGCCCCAATTAAATGCTGTCTTTTTATGAGTTGCCATGGTTATGGTGTCTCTTCACAGCAAAAATCACTAAGACAAACCATATATTTAAAATTGCGTATGCAACTCTCAAGTGATACAATGTTTCACAGGAAAAGAGAGGGTAGAAAACACTGTACTATCTGGGTATACCATACTGATGGGAAAATCACTCTCATTACACTGAGTGAAGTTTCCTGCTAAAAGAGGAGATCAATAAAGTGTGTGTGTGTGTGTGTGTGTGTGTGTGTGTGTGTGTGAGTGTGTGTGAGTGTGTGTGTGTGTGTGTGTGTGTGTGAGAGAGAGAGAGAGAGAGAGAGAGAGAGAGAGAGAGAGAGAGAGAGAGAGAGAGAGAGAGAGAGAGATTTTTTGTGAAGTCTCATAGATCAGGCCTACACAGAGAATCTCCATCTTGGTAAACAACAATCACAAAAACTACAATACACAACAAGCAAACAAAGCAACAACCTGGGCATTGAAAGGTGGAATAACAGTGAATATGGGTAGAAAAAAAGATTAAGATCCCTTAAAGATATTAAATACTCAGCATGTTTTCTCTGAATCATATTATTTTTAAATTTTCTCACAAATAGCTAAGGTTAAATTGAAAACGTTTTCATATGTAATTTCAAGTCATCCGGTTATTCTAATGCGTGAACTTTCCATAAAATCATTTCACCCATACTTATAGTACAGTTTTCATTTTGAAATTTTGTTAAAACAAATATTTCTGTCAAGTATTTATATAGCTATTTTATTCCTTCAGTATCACACATTAAACCACTCCAGTTTGCCCATTTTAAAGTGTGTCGAGTTTATCAAAATTAAACATTTTATCCAACATTTGCCACATCCCTTTATTCTTTTTGTTCCATGTGTAAATTTACAATGATCATTCTTTATATTATTTTTCTCTCTATCTTTCTGATAAATGGTAGCAATTTTTGATCTGATGTAAAGAGTATCACTCTATTGGATGGAAGCATCTGACCCTTTATCCAAACAAACTACATTGATGTCATTGTCAAGCAGTAATATCTGATGGATGTGTTCATCAAGCTACTGAAACCAGACAGGGAGGGGCTTGTGGAATCATAAATAGAAATGACATGAAGAAACAGAACCAGTGAGGCTACACCCACCTCTCAGTGCAGATGCCCTTACGGTTATTTGGTCTCTTTGGACATACTGTAAGAGATCATTTTCACAGTACAGTTAAAACTCGAAAGATATTTGACAACTAAAGTATAGACAATGAAAATACATTCATGGATCTCTTTCATGTTTGTGACTTCTCAAGAAAAGCAGTTTTAACACTGAAATCAATTTCTCAGGCACTAAAACTTGCTCTTGTGTTGAATGCCTCTATCTCTATGCCAGTCTGACAAATTTCCTTCTTGCTTACTTATGTATGTGACTTCTTTGACTATTTATTCAGATATTCATTAACTAGGGAAAATGTCTTTAGACACATCATTATATCTTAATTCTTTAAATGATGTTACTTGTTTATAATTTTTCTACTACATTTTAGTCATAAAATGTGTGTACCAACCATCCAGGTCTAATCTTGCTTGTGTTAAGTAGAAGAATGACTAGTCACCACCAAATAGGACCAAATCTACATACCAGGAGCCTCTTAATGTACTGCCTTAAATGCCAAAGGACTTTACAGATATGCCCAAGCAGAAAAACTGTTTGGGAAGCTTGTTTATCATTTTGCTTTCATACAAAACCTAAACACACAAGATTTAAAGTAGAACACTCCCCCGGAAGTGGTTAGGAAGAGAAAGAAGAAATAATTTATTAAGATTTAGGAAGTTGAGGATGGGTTCTGCCTGCCTGAAACAAACAAACAAACAAGCAAACAAACAAAAAAACCAAACAGCAATAACAGCGAAAGTTTAAGCAAGGATGAGTTTATTTTGGATTAAAGTTTATAGGTACAGGCCACCACTATAGGGAAGCCATGCAGCTAGAGCTGGATTGGGCACTGGCAGCAGCGCCTTTCAATGAAAAGTCACTTCTCAATTGCATAGGAGCAGAGATGTACCAGAATCAGCAGACTATTGTGCTCAGGCTCAGCCAAGGTGGGTGTCCTACACAGAGCAGCCAGCTCCTCCCAAAAGTTCTACACACTCTACAAACAACTTCCTGGGGACACGTTGCTCAAACACATGAGTCTGTGGGAACATGTCACATTCAAACCCTTAACATGAAGTCTAAATGGAATAATATGATGAGCAGAATTATGAGATGGGCAACAGAATACAATAAGTGCATGTCCAAATGGTCTTTGGCTATTTCATTTACAACATAATGTAACTTTCTTAGCATAATTCCCAGCAGCAGAATGCTTTGATCAGTATTTTATTTTGGCACTTGGAATAGGGTTGTGCATACAGGTGGGTTTAAATAAAATTATATGTTTGCTTTAAAATCTTTCTTTTTTATTGTCATTTAAGTTTATTTAAATAGGTTTTTAAGACTTTTGATATTACACACACACAGACGCGCGCGCGCGCACACCCACACCCACACACACACAGAGTCATCCACAGGAACTTTTTTGGGGGGCAGTTTCTGGAAAGTCCACAAGTAATAGCTGATAGCTGATATACCATGCAAAAAATAAGACTTAGGAAATCTGAAAATATATTCAAGTAGACATGAGATTGTGAAGATTTTCTGCCTATTATTGCCTTAGTGTCTGAAAGCTTTATTTTATTCATCTTGAATTCCAATTTCATGATTAAAAAGAATATATTGGATGATAAGGGGAGACTATACCATTTTCTTTTAAGAATGTAGCATTTGCAACAAGTTCAATATGCTGTTATATTACAAAGCATCTGATTTTAGGTGATTGAAATGTGAAAATGCAGTCTTCAGCCACTCCAGTTTTATTATAACTAGGAGCAGATGTTCAGCAATATAAATTAATTAACTCTACTTTTTATTACTCTGATTAGAGTATTTAAAACACTTTAATAGATAATTAAAATTTAATATTCTTTAATTTTACTTTATTGTGAAATGAGTGAGTTTTATTCTTTTGGACAGTGTTTTTCAAAAGGTGTTTCTATGATTTTTTTATTTAGTTAAAAGAAAAGAAATCAAGCATAATTTTTGGTTTAAAATGATATATTATAGTTCATAAAATATGAGTACATTTTATTAACATCTGCAAACACTTATTTTAGAAAGATAACTAATCTTTTAAAAGTCAAGTTTTCTAATTTTTTTTTTTTTTGTCCAAGAGTGAAATGACCAAGGGAGGTAATTTTGTAAAATCAGCAATGGTATGTGCTCATACACCATATGTCGTGTAAGGGTGCCCAAATTCTATCACCTAGCTCATACACCAGATCTGTGTAAAGGTGCATGAACCTCCTACCTAGCTAATAAACCAGACCTGTGTAGGGGCTCATGAATCCTCCTATGTAGAGTTCCTTTAGTGAACTAACTTACTCACTCTCGGCTAAGGTATCAGTACACTGCTTTTATAAACTTTATGAAAGAAAAATAGAAAACTCATTTAGTCCTCTGATGTAGGAGCAGATGGTTGTTTTATTTCCAACGAGTTTTATAAAGAAATAAGAAATATAGAAACTAAAGAAAAAGATAAGAATGTTTGTACTCTTAGCAAAACCAAAGCATTCTTTTTTTGCTTTATAGAAGTGGAGAACTGAGTGTCAGGTGGCTAGAACATTTATCTGTAGGTTGGAGAAAAGAAGAAATGACTTGTTAATTAAACATTGGGTTGAATAGTTGAGGTCTTTATCTGTAAGTTCTAAGAAGTACTCACTTGCATTAGAATTCAGCTCTGCTATTAAATATTATTTCTTGAAAAGACAGAGCCTTCAATAAATGGCACAATGATATCACTACTGAAACACAATTTATTTTCATTAATATAGAATATCTAAGATCTCCATGCACTCAACTCTAATGAGTGGACCAAAGAAAAGCGGGATAGACTTGAACTCTCCTTTGTTCACCAGTGAACGTGTGTCCTTCTGTTAGGTCTACCTCATCCCCAACAAGACATAAGCTATTTAATTCCGGTTTTTAAAGAGCAAAATAATTTGCTATATTGAAACAGCTCATTCATCACATAAAGCGTCTGATTCTGTCACCTCAAGTGCTTGTTAAATCACTTCCAGCTGCTACAATCAAGGGCCTGGTACTTCTAAGGTCTGACACTTTCTGAGCTCCATTACACCTGTAAGTATGATTCTTCAATCCAATTCTAGTCTTCGTAATAATCAAGTGCCCACTCCACTTAACTTCAAGGCAACTGGGAACTTAAAATTCTCCATATGTGTCTGTATCTGATTTTCAATCAGACCTCTTCATCCCAAACCTGAAAGGTTCTGAATAGCTACAAAGTAGGGGGAGGATAGTAACACTTTTACGTAAAGCAGCATGGAGTGCAGCCACACTGCGATGGAACCTTGTTAAGGAAACAGAGCTACTAAACGGATACTTTTCCCCCAAATGAGGAAGTCAGTAGTCAGCTATGGCACAGGGAGAAGAGGCATTTTGAGTGTACTGTGAATGTACAGGCATGCGTCCATTGGCTAAACAACAGCACCAAGGTAAAATTGAATGCCAGTTGAAATGAAGAAAGGAGTAATTGAGTGCTTAAGAATCTATATTGCATAGGAGTTAGTCACTGGCTTCATCTGGGAGCAATATTTTATTAGTTCAACAGATAATTTTGAACATAATCTGTGAGCAATAATGATGTATACAAAGGTAAATAAAGCATCTTATTTTGTATAAATTTTTTAAAATATAAGTAAATATACTCTATTAATCTAGAACAACAGAAAAGTCAGAGGGCTTTAAAAAGCCAATTTCACATGGTTCATATTTTTAAAAAGTTATAGAAATCTTTCTATGTTCAACACTAACTCCAACAATCAGTGTGATGCTGTGCATATGTTATGTTCTACAATGTGACTGTAAATGTTAGCCCTTATAAGAGTACATTTTTTTTTGAAACGTGTTTCTATGTAAAGCACAATTTATTTAAATGTTATGTGAATTTAATTTACTTAGGTGAAGGAAATGGGCATAATGTTGACTGGGGTTATTCTAATTATGGTAAAAGATTCTATTGATATTTCTAGGGTGCTTAGTTTAGTGTACCCAAAAGATTCAGTACAGTTAGGATTTAGAGTATTAATGAGAGAGTGGAAAATGATAACCTATATGGATGGCAGATGACAGCATAGCTCAGACCGTGTCTAAAGAGAAATGTCTTCTGGAAGACCCAATGAGATCACAGATGAAGGATTCATTTTACTCAGTCTCAGAGACCTGGATGAGCTCAACTATTGAGAACAGATACTTTCTAACTTGCTGATAGTCCTATAGGTTATGCACTGACTTCCAGGTTTCTGTCCATTGTTCTGGGATATCATGGTGATGCAACTTACTTTGAGTCATTGCCACTTGTATAAGTTACCTCTTATCCAAAGTCTGTTGAATAACACACATTAAACTTACTGATCAACAAGTTAGAATTTGGTGCTATTTGAACTTTGGTCTGTAGTTGGTTTCCTATCTGGGATGAACAGAAATTTGTTCATGTCTCCCTTGAAATTGCTGCAGCAAGTCACTGGGTTGCTAGAGGGAGGTGCTTAGCTCCAGAAGAAACAGAGGTGAAGAAATTGGGTGGGTCAAACACAAAACATCTGCACCTTTTGTTGTTAAAAGCAGCCTACAGTAGGAAGATAATGAATTCTTTGGGGGGGGGGGGAGGGTAAACAGACCAGTCCCAGGGTCATCAAGGTTTAAACAGGAGTAAACTGAACTCAGTTGAATTCAGGATTAACTGCATCACTGTGACTCAATTACTCTATGAGAGTCAGAAAAGACCCTTGAGTCACTATGGGAAACTGAGTCACTGTATAGGCTCCCACAAATTCTGTCGTGCATACACTGAGTACAACTTGAGAATGGGAGCAGAAAAATTTAAGGTCGCTTCTGTTGCAAAGAGAGTGAAGGATTAAGGAAGCAACACAGAAATCTACTGGAGGAAGATGTTCAGAAAATGCAATATTTCCCTTCAACCTTGCTAGTGTTGCTCATTACAGACTTTTATTTTGTATGAAATTACTATTTCTTTATCATATTTCTTTATCAATGTTAATATTGACTGTATCAGCCCTTTAATTTGGTATGCATCTTAGTTTTTTTTAAAAATAGAGAATGTAAAGTTGTGATGGGTCCCCTTTGAACCCGGGACCCATAGTGAATGTGTCTTGGTTTAAGTCACATTCTCGATTTCTTTTTTTTGTCAGAGCTGTACGAAAATGACCAACTTGATGAGGAATTAAGAAAGTAAAGTGGACTTCCAACATAATAAAAGATTAACTACAAACAGAAATTTTAAATAAAAAATATGCTTGTCATTTTTTATTAACCATGTGTGTTATAAAAATATCTTGACATATAGATGTTGTTATTTTGCAAGATTTCTCATTGGTCAAATCATCAGAAGTCTAAAACACTTTGTGGTGAGAATATTAAATACATCTCTTCCTGTAAAGTATACTGACCAAGTCAATAAAGACCTGCTATGTTGGAGTTATGCCTCTGTGTAAGTGAGAAAGACCTCACTACTTTTGGTACAGATGTCCCCAAAAAGTTGTCCATTGGCCTCAGGAAACTTCTGTTACTGCAGATTTATGGAAAGAAAATGCTTCTGGCCAAAATATTTGAGCCAGGAACTTTGTTAATATTCAAAACTTTGCAGACACAATTTGTGTGTGGGAGGAGGTGTGACTGAAGTCCCAGCTGCCATCTATAATAGTGAGATTATTCTATTTTTACAATGATTGCTTCTACATATTAATAAGATAGATTTCAGAATAGCACAGCATTAATTAGGGCAGGCTGTTGGAGACAAAAAAGAACATTGTTTTTGTTTACTTGACAACTTTATATATTCCTATCTCAAAAATTATTTATATATGTCAGAGAACTGTCTCCTTTTTAAATTCTCATTTCCAGTGTCCTCTTATGGAATGTTTTATAATACTTTTTTAAACATACAAAGTGTCTCATTAAAATGATTATTATTTTAAGTGTGCTTTCTTCAATATCTTCCAAAGGGTAAACTTTAACATGTTTAAAAACAATGAATTTTATTTATTAATTAGTTAATGTATTTTGAGACCGAGTCTCAGAGTGTTTCCTAGGCTAGCCCCAAACTATTGGCCCAGGCTGGCTTCTAACTTGTAGGCTGTTCCTGATTTATCTTGTGATTACTAGGATCACAAGCATAAATCATCCTTTGCAGCAAAACAGTAGCTTCATCCTCATGTTCTACATTGACTAATACAACCTATAAATTAGCCATGGATTAAATGCTCCATCTATTGTTGACAACGGTCTTAATCAGATATGTTTGTTCTATCATTTTAAAGAGTTGCACCACTGCCTTTCCTCAGATTCTTCTTTGGGAGCTAGAGATAAAGCAGTTGTATGTTCAAAGGGTACATAAGCTGCTAATTATAGAAAGGGAATGAACATGCTCAGGAAAAGTGTAGAGAGAAAACACTAAAGGCTGATCTTTGATGCCCATCTATTCTAGAACAGCAGCAGCAGCAGCAAGTCCAGGAAAGGAGGTGAGCGACCCTCACAGTTATCAAGCCATGAGACACCAAATGTATGACTTTTCAACAACTGTAAAGTAGCAAGTAATACAGAGAGAATAAAAGGCAGCTTAAAGGCAAAGTGTAAATCATCAACTCTACACCTAGGCAGAGCCATCGATGTTCTCTTTTAGAACAATTACCGAAATGCCTTAGAGATGTTGGAGAAAAAAATTACAGGAAGTTGAGGAGAGAGTTAGAAAAACAAGGTAAAAACAAAATGGAAATATTAATAAATTAAAATATCTCTACAAGGAAGTCAAAACCGTAGTCTAGACAGTGAAAATTATGTAGTAACTAAAGTTAAAACTTCATTAAAGAAATATTAAAAGTTATATTTGAGTAGAATTCAAGAATTTACAAATCGTTAAACAGAAATGACAGAGTCTAAAACTTGAAATTAAAGGAAATAAAATAGAAGAAATGTGAGTTAAATTGAGGTCAACCATGGGGCATGATCAGATAGGATAATGTGCATGTTGTCGTACTCCAGACAGAGTAGATAGAAAGAAATCATAACAAAAAGCACTAATAGAGCAATAACTAGAAACATCAGCTTCCAAATGATATGATATGATACTCATATCATACAAAGGTGTGTAAATACCCAAGGAACTCAAGAACTCCATATGAAAAAGACTTAGAGACCTCACTGAAATATTTACCTTTAAGTTTCAAAATCTGTTGACAGAGGATCTTGAAAACAAGGAGAGTTGCTTTTACTGTGAACAGACATCATTAGAATTACCTGTAAATTTTCCATGATATACTAGGCAGATCAATGAGCCCATATAATCACATTATTTATAAACCCTGTAAGCCCAGGATCTGATGGTCAAGTGCCTTTGTTCCTTGTTTTGTTTTGTTTTGTTTTTAACCTATTGTTATGATTGAATAATCTTAAGAAAGCTACTTTAGAAAGAAATGGGTAATTTTATCTCACACTTCAAGGGCAAGTCAAATCCACAGAGGCCTTAAGATCTGATCATATCTCATGAAACATTAGAAAATAGAGATTGAACATAATCTAGTACTTATCTTGCTTTCTTCACTTCTGCAATCCAGGATCTAGGGAATAATTTTACCCCTAATTAAGATATGTCTTTCCACATCAATTAAAATAATCAAGGCAATCCATCCCAGGCATGCCTAGAAATTCCATTTTCAACATGATCCTATATTTATATTTATTTAATTTAAACATTGATGTGTGATTAGTTTCTATTGTACTGAACATCAGTCTTGATCTGAGTCTAGATAACTCCTTGACAATGAAGAAATCATCTTATATTTGTGCTTCTGAAAATTATCTAACTCACATTTGCTGTCAAGGGTGTTCAAGAGCTGCACAAGATAAAGCCAGACAAAATCCCAGTATCGACAGTAGGTTGGCATGAAACCCCACATTTACTTGAAAATTCCTTGGCAGTTGATGGTTTCTGGGAAATAAGAAGAGTTTATTTTCATTAAGGGTGTGACCCCAAGAGGCCATTGCTCCTGGGGGTAGTCCTTTAATCATGCATATACAGGCAGCACTAAGTAGATCCCATGGCTCTAAAAAAAAGTGCAGATAAAATTGAGCAGGGAAATTGTGTTAGCTTGGATTAAAAGGGAGAAGAATTCGATAAAAATACAATATATAGTATGTAAAATTCTAAAACAATGTTAGAAATAACGTACTTAGATTGGAGAGAGAATATGAATAAACATTCTAATTATATACCATAAGGATAATTTTAGTAGTAAAGATCCCTTTCACTGTAATATGAAAACATTTACTTAAAGCTTTAAACATGTCAGAACAATACGATTAAAGAAAACCATGAGAAAACTGTAATGACACAAAACTAAAACACCACAGTATTTACTTAGTCAAGCTAAATATATGAAGACTTAGGATAATAAAATATTACACCAGAGTTACAGATGGATTCTATGAGAGTGAAATCATGATGTGCAGAGAAGATAGACATCGTAGTAAGCTTATTTGGAATCAGGATAAACAGCACTGTGAGAACGTTAATAAAAGCCCTGTGGAAGGTGAACATTACAGATGTGGGCTAGCTCATCAGCTGTGATGAATATTGTCTGACAGGAACTACACATATTGGGGAAGGCTAAGCGGGCATGGGGTCAGGAGCTCTTGGGAAATCTCTACATGTGCAACTCAGTCTTCCTGTAGATTTCAACTGTCTCTGAAAAATAAATGATATCAAAATATAAACGGACATGAAAACATCCCTGTGGTTCTGTTAATTCTGATTTTTATTGTTATAAAATTTTCTATCATCTTGGAAGTAGACATTGAATTCGATATGTAATATAACTATTCATTTTTTGATTTACATATAATGTATATATTTTGATGTAGCATGATGCAATGTTTTTATGCAATATATTTTTTATTTACTATGTTTATTATTTTGATAAGAGAATCAAAATTAAATATCTATTCTTATATTTTATTCCCATTCTTTATATTCTTCACTTTATTTCATTTTATATTTTATCTTATTCTTTAAGCTGATTTAAAATCTAGCTTTCATATGGTTTGCACATTCTGGAAATTTTCTCTGAACACATTTGAACATAATATGTGCTAAAATTAGAAAAAATGACAAGTTTAGTTAAATAGTGAGTGTGCAGAAATAAATGTATTTTTAATTCTTTAAATACTAGTAAAAAAAAGAATATAGAACTCTGTGGTTGGAAAAAAACAAGCAAATTACGGAACACTTTTTAAAAATAATCCAGCTGTGTGTATTGATTTTTTAGCATGATATTAGGGAATAATGGAAATCAAATGTATTCTAATTCATATAATACTTTCTGAAGAAATGAACCATTACGGAAGTAACAGGTTTCTGAAGATATATTTCAATGTTTGCAATTTAAAAAATACAAAGGTTACTCCTTCTGCTATATCTTTTTCGTACTCTCCATCAAAAGTAACGTTTATTTTAAAACTTTCCCCCTACTCTCGTTGCATTACAAAGGTGCATAACAGAGTGAAAGTACATGACAAGATTGAGTCTTCCTCACAAGCGTGGGTCATTTTCGAAGCCGACCAAAAGATGGCGCTGCGGTGCAGCTAAGCGCTCCTTCCTCGATCATCAATGCCTTCCTTCCCTTTAACTCCAGGGCTAACATGGCGGAAATGCACCTGTCACCAGACAGAACGCTGACGGTGGATGGAGTGCTACAAACTTGTAACACTTTAGCTAGAGCAGTGCTCAGTGGTCATTAGCCCTAGAGAGCTTACGGTTGCACAGTGGCAAAGCGACCTCCAGTCTCTTATTGGTGATGTGTGCAGTAGAGAGTTCTGAGAGTTCATGTTGAACATTCATGTTACAGGTTAAGAAAGATATGGCAAGGAAAAAAAATAATTTTGAACAAATTAGTTTATGAAATGGTTGGAGATTAGCAGCTGATGCTTATCTCTTAATAATTAGTAATTTCATCTCAAAATAAACTAGCATGACCCCAAATTTATCTAGTTATCTTTGTAACTATCATGAGAAGGCAGTGGTTTCTCTAATGTTACAATACTATGCAAACTACACTTTTCCACTTTAATTTATTAATTATAATTAAATTCGCTTATATTCTTTGTCACGTGTGATGTGTGTACATCACACAATTAAAAGTGAGATGGTTTTAGTTTTTTTGTTTGTTTTGGTAGGTAGCATGCACGTTTGTGCCTCTGTGCAATGTGCGTGTGAGTGTGTGTACCTGAGGTCCCTCAGAAGCCACATGCTGAGTTCATTCTTCATTGTTCTCTCTTTATTGAGATGGTTCCTCACAGACCCTCGGGCTAATGAATTCTGGGATGGCTCAATGACAAACTCCGGAGGCATGTACCTCCACAGGTGAGATTACAGGAGCCACCACATCTTTTACATTTGTGCTGAGGACTTGGACTCATATCCTCTCTTCATACTTACACAGCAAATGGTACCATCTTCCTGGTCTCTCAGTGAAACAGTTCTATGAGGCATGCAATAACACGATGCAAACACATTGTATCTCTGAAGAACATGGCTATTTTATTATTGATGTTTATGATAATGCAATAACACGATGCAAACACATTGTATCTCTGAAGAACATGGCTATTTTATTATTGATGTTTATGGTGAGACACCTTTTTGCTCCCTGCTTCAGAAGACTTATACGTTTACCAGTCTCTGTACTTCTGTCCACTTCTATCTTTCCAACTGCGTAGTATCCCAGCTTCCGGTAAAACTATCAGCTGGCATTTATATTAGGTTCTCTGGAATTCAAGTTGCAGATGGTTGTGAGCAGCCATGTGGGTGCAGATTATAGTCATTTTTATTTGTAAAATATAAATGGTTAATATTTATTAGAGGGTATTTTAATATTTATGGATATAAATTGAACGTTAGTGTAATTTTTGAAGTTAGGATTGTTTTGTGATGGGTTATTGATTTGGTTTTTAAGAAAGTAGGAATTAAACAGGCCACTCAGGATCTCAGCTGCCTTTTGCAACGGGGCTGGCCACACTGGGTCCAGGCTCCTAGAACTCCAGAGGCACACCTCCCAACCGTGTCAGCTAACCCTGAATTCCACCTCAGCTGCAGAAAGTAGAATTGGGACTCTCTACAAGAGCAGTAGATGTCTCTATAGTCTTTAAATCTCTTCTAACTGTTAAGTGCTTATTACTAATGTTTTATTCCATGGGATTTTAAAAATTGTTTTGTTTTCTTAGTGGGATTTGAAATAAAGTAATTAAAATGTATGTCTTCCTTTATTAATAAATTTTGTTTCTGCGAATCTTTTCAAAGTATAAATTCACTTTCTGTTCTCAATTTCAGATATACTTGGAGTTTCTGAGTTCAGATTTTCTAAGCTCAAACTCTTTCTAGCTCACCAATCGGATTTTCCTTTGTAGTGAGATAACAGCTGTTCTCCATAGCATGGAGGCCTGTATCTAAGGGTAATACTGTTGCTTTTATATATTTTATGTTGAAATATTTGTTGAGTTGTTATGGTATATTATTGGCATCCAATAACTAACCAATAGTGTACTAAGTAAGTACCTCAGTTAATCTTCAGCATTATAAAATAAGGAACATATGCATCACCTGAAAAGATCATTCTTAGTTCTCAGTAATTCTATTCAGTGACCTCTTCCATGTTTCTTGGAAGGCCATCAATCTATGTTTTAAACTTAAATTTTATTGCATTGTATACAAGTTTGTAGAAATAGCACCATACAGTATGTACTCTTTTGACACGTTGGCCCAATTTATCTTTAAACACGTTATATAGTTTAACAATTTTCCATTTCCTTTTTAATAAGCTACTCACTAAAGTAGTTGATGACCAGACAGATAACATAATTTCTTGTCTTCAACCCAAGTCCTCTTTAGATGAAATCTTCAGACTTGACTGCACTCTTTTTGCCTTGCATTCTACAATACTATGAAGTCAACAGTTCCGATAGACCACTCACTTTAACATTGTGCTAAACACCACTGAATGTCAAAAAAGAATTCCAAATATCAAACAGACTAGAGGACTTACCAGGTTCATTGAGCTCCTCTAAAATGATGAGACTAAGTTTTCATCATAACTGACTTTTGGTGCATTTACCTCCTACAGATATTGATGTTCCATCTACTACAGGGCATATGAGAGTGAGAAGTATGAGACAAACTTCCAGTATCCACACCCAAACGAATAACGCAAAACAAATAACTGTGAAAGATGCCTAACAAATATGGAGCTAACAACAAAAAAAAATAACAATTATTACTGGGCTCTAGTACTTTTGTTAAAACTGTTAACATTCCGTGAAAAAAATTCAAATCAATTCAATTTTGGGAGGAACTGTTGGCCTGAAATTTTATGAATCTACAACATTTAGGTCAATAAAAATTACATTGGAACAATGCTGTGTTTCATTATGTTACAGGCCCCAGAGATCTTGATTAGTTTAGTTCTTTTCCCTACTTGTCAATATCAGTGTTTTAAAATGTTTAACTGACAATACTAATTGTGTGTATTGATGGGGCAAATGTAGTCTTGTGATGTATGTATACACTGACAAATGATGAAATGGGCTAATTAACACAAGCCCTCTGTGCCATTTGTTACTTTGCCTTTGGAGTGTTTCTCTGTCTCTTTGCTCTTTTACATACAGAGCATCATTAGCTAGGACTCCATGCTGACAACTGCTACCCGTTAATCTACGCACCCAGTCTTCTGTCACCTGTCCCACCAAGCTGACTGCAGTCTCTTATAATTGGCATTTTATTTTTTATAAGCTTACTTTTAGATTAGCACATTATTAGGCTCGTAGTGTTTTTCTCCATGTGCCAGTTTTAGTTCACTTAAAATAATGCCTTTCATATTCATTAACATTGAAAATGATAGATGAGCTTCCTGTATTTTTGATGAGTGAATAGCATTTAATTGTTATGTGTATGAACCTATAATATAAATATGTATGTATATGTATATAAATGATATTACTTATTTTTTAAAAGATCAACTTGTTTTATGAGCTATAATTATCTCCATATTATGAGATCACCAATGCTTTAAAAATAACAACACTCAGAACCACATTTTGTGTTCAGTCAATAACTTGCTGTTATCTAATGGGTGGCTCAGATCCCATATGTCAATTGGTTACTATGTGTGGTTTCTCTTGCTTTTTGTAAACTAAAGCACAATGTAGTCACCACTGAATCTGACACTCCAAGATCACTGCACTCCTTCTATATCACCAATAAGGAAGACCTTCTAATATGGTGTTGTTCGGTTCATATTACCCTCCAGAAAATGTATGTCTCGCTATATTGACACTTGGTTGCTTGCTCTTCGAGCTCATAAAATAAAATGTCATTGATGAAAAATTCAAACATGATTCTCAATGATATAGAAACTTTAATACTGATCATGTAAAATAAGATGCAGTCAATTTCTCTTATATTCTTTGCCTCAGACAATGAAGGTACATAGCAAGTGTGTCTTTGTTGCTGTTAACTACTTAAAATTGATAAGCCAAGTGAATAACTATGGCAATGATAGATATTATATCCATACCCATATATATATATATTCATATATAATTTGACATGTTATAACATGGCTATGATAACGCAATATGTGTGGGATTATTATTGTATTAGTGTAAGGCAGTAAACTTTTAGAGAATTATTGTGTGTCTGAACTCCTCCTACCAGCATAACCACTAAACATAAGTCAAGTTAGGATTTGGGAGTTGTTGGATAATTTTATTTAGGACACAGGGGAATGGTCATTTTTATGTTTAGTTAGTTATTTGAACTTTATGGGCAGTCATATTAATATTAGGTCATGATGGTGTGTGGCTGCTCTAAAATAAATTCTACTTCAGTGTATGATTTAGTAGCACTGAGAAGATTCCTGTCATTTTAATTTCATATTGTGTAAACAATAATTTGTCTGTGGCTCAAATTTCCTGGATATGTCCTGAAATAAGATTCAAACTCCAAAATTGGTGATTGAGGAGATATCTCAGTTAGTGACGTGCTTTTTGTGCAAGCCTGAGTTGAGAACCAGGCATCCGAGTAAATCCTGAGCATTACTGATGTGTCATAAATCTAACACTGTTTATGTGGAGAGAGACAGATTCCTTGGGTTTCAGGCCAGCCAGTCTATCATAATTAGTAAGCTCCAGGATCAGTGAGAAATTCTGCTTAAAACTGAGATGGATAGTAATAGAGGAAGACATTCATTGATCTCCATATCCATGTGTGCTCAAACATACACATGCACCTGAACACACATATGTACACATTCACATACACACATGCACACACAAACACTTGCACACAGATGAGGACAAGCACCCCCACACACCCCCACACACACATTATAATGTAAGCACCATTAAAGAGTGTTTCCCAAAGAATATATTTGCATCATGATAATTAGACATGTCATATGTTCCTTCCCGAGTATCTATTCCATTGGAGGCCTGCTCTTTTCTCAATTGGGATGGAGGAAAAGTGGATGGGGAGAGGGTATGTGGAAAGTGAGGAAGTAATGGGTGGAGAGGGGGGTGGGGAAATTATATTCAGTATGTAAAATAAATTTTATAAAGGTAATTAAATGAAATAAGCAATAAAATAAAATAAGCTTACAGGAAAAAAATCAGACATAAGTAAGCTTGGGTCTGGAACTTGGTGAAAGTTTTACAGTTAAAGACTTAATATTAATATAAATAACAATTACTGGACACACTTTATTCACATAATTTTGCAATCAATTAAGTCCTGCTACGTATTCCCTTGTTATAATAGTTTAAAAGTTATTCAGGTGTTTCAACCGCCCTGATCTGTGACTACCTTATATCAACTGTGAACCAGCACAATCTAGTGTTTAGAACTTTAGTTGGCTGTTATTTGTAATGAACCTGGGGAGTCAAAATAAATGGAAGTAACTCCTCTGTCAAGTCAATAAAGACCTTTGCCAAAAATAGTGAGAGTTTCACTTCTTATTTCCTTGTGTTCTTTCATAATACTCACGGTGAGAAATTTGTGCTCTTTTCCTGAGTAACAAGATAAAGATATTCTATGGTTTTTAAGGAGAATCTTAAACACTGGCTTATTTAAGAGAGAGGTTTCAACTAAATTATAATTAATGGGTGTAATAATAAATGTAAGAGGGTAGATTGAGGAAGACATGTTTCTGAGATAAAATCTGGCGTAAATATAAATACTGGAATATAAATGACATATGGAACAATATGTCAAAAGTATAAACATTGGTTCACATGTGTAGATGATAGGTGTGAGACAGAAAGGGAGAAAGACAAAAATAAAAATGTAGAAAAAGGGGATTTATCTTTCATATGCAACAAACAAGACATCTTTGGAAATCTCTTTCCTACAGTAATTATTGTCAGTTTACTTATAATCTATGATAATCTATACTGTACACATATAGATAATTCCTAGATTACACTTCCATAGAAATAGTTTTTAAAGTACAAATTCTCATTAGAGATTACAAAGTATTTCTTTGCCTGTCATAAGCTCCGTTGTCTCATTCGACTTTTCTCTATTTGTTCATCTAATTTCATGTATAATTTCAATTCCGCCTTCATTATTAGAATTTCTTATTCTCAAATCCTGGGAATTGTCTTTGGGTTTTCATCTACAGTCATTCATCACGTCAAGTGAGGTGATTTTCGTTAGATTCAGTATTTTGTAATGTTTACATCTCTTTCTAGCTTTCTCTGAAATTTGACTTTACTTTTATGATAATTAAGATGATTGATTCTAACAAATTTAATAGTTATTATGTATCTTTGAGTCTTCTGATTCAGTTTTTCTCTCCAATATAGGTGGTGAAATACTGCCTACATTAGCATTAGTGAGTCAAACTGCTCAAAATATCTTCTTTCATTCAGAGTAACCCCATATTTTCTGTATTTCCATTCATGACAACAATTATAAACAAACATACTCAATATTTTGAAAATAATAACTTTTGACATCAACACATAATCTAAAATAAAATTTATTTATAATAACCTATAGAAATCGTATTTAAATTCCTAAAAATGTTTCTGTAGCTTGTTTGTGCCATGTTTGTTTTCCCACAAATTTTTCTAGGTCCTTATTAATAGTAAGCGTGTTTTCCTTTTTAGTATTTCAAAGCTGCACTTCTTTATATTGCACATGTGTTTGGAGATGTGTATGTATAACTATGTTTTAAGTGATGTGGGTGGAGGGCTAATGACCACTTCGTGAGCTATCCTTCCCAATCCATATTTAACTGGTGCCTGGAATCAATGGCTTAGCTCCAAAAATAGTGTATCCAGTGCAATTATAATTGCTACAAAGAATTAAATATTACTGTTTGATGAAAATATTCTTAGCTTCTAAGAAATGAGCCTTTACACAGTTTAGCAACAATTGTCCCGCAGTTTCAAAAGAAACTTTCTGAAACCACATGCATTTAAGTCAAAATAAAAATAAACTCAATATAAGAATGCATAGTACACAAATATCATAAATTGAAAAATGCTAAATGGAAAAGATGGATTAAGTATATGTCTTTTTAAAAAATCACTAAGATATTGTCACACTTAGATAGTTTCTGGACCACACAGAATAAAGATTGGCCACTGCATCTGGAAGAAATCTAAATAGCAAGGCGGTAAGTTCAGCAGCAAGTGCTCTGTTAGCAACCATTTATAGCAGTGTCACAGTGTTCTCAACCTCACTGTGTTCTTTACAGTTCTGGAGAGTGTGCAGGCACCCTGGTGCTGTCATAGGAAGAGGAAATTCCCCAAAACTCTGTTGTTTACACTCAGCTTCAATATAAGTAATTGGATCTGTTTTATTTACCATACCGAAGCATTTACTAGCTTGTTTTTTGAACAGTGTTTCCTGATTTCTCTGTTTCTCCTAATGTCTCTTACAAATGATAGCTATGAAGACACAGTTTTAAAATCCTGGTTGTGGAGGAAGACTTTTCATTTCTCCTGCAGTGGACAGAACTGTATTACAACACACTGAAATAAGTGAACCACGAAGAGGTGATGGTATGTTACCAGGGCAATGACACATGGAGTTCATGTAATTATCAGAGTGCAGCAGAGTATTTGTAGTAGAGTGAATAAAAGCCCACACATATACCTATGTCCTAATTCCTGGAACCCAAGAGCATTATCTTACATGGCCAGAAGAGTTATTTGGCTCTAGAAAATGTGATTAAATTAAAGGCATTGAAATGAAGGTATGACTAGGATTACCCAGGTATATCCAGTGCAATTACAATGATTCTTTTTTATTTTTGTGATTATACTATAATTACAACATTTCTCCTTTTTTTTTCCCCTTCCTTAAAGTCCTGATATATAGCCCTCTTAGATCTTCTTCATCTTAGTGGTCTCTCTCTCTCTCTCTCTCTCTCTCTCTCTCTCTCTCTCTCTCTCTCTCTCTCTCTTTCTCTTACTGTTTTATACATATGTACTATACGTATACATATACATATATGTGTATATATGCATATGTGTGTATATGTATCTGTATATCCTTATTTATTCCTAAATATAACCTCAATACATGTAATGTTACTTGCATATTTGTTCACAGCACTACCACTTGGCACTAGATAACCTGTTGGTGTGTTTTTCTCCCTCTCACTTTGGTATGTCATTGATGTCCTTCTTGTTCAACTCACACTGAACACTCATGTTGGTGAGATGTTATGGATGTGGCTTCTTAGTGAACAGAGACAGGAGGAATCGATTCAGAGGAGAAAATATACTAACGTTAGTGAAAATCACAGAGAAGAATGTCAAGCACAGATGGGAGCATCACTGGCTGAAGAACACAGCTGAATATGAGAAACTGGAAAGAACAGCAGCCAGGATTTTCCCTTTTGTTATCAAAAGGTAAGGACTTGTTGGCTCTGTCCTGTTGGAAATGACTATGTACTTATGACTTTCAGAACTCTAAGGTCATTAAGCACGTGGTCGTTTGAAGTGGTGGCTTTAGAAAAATACTATAGTGTGCAAAGCAAGGGCTATCCCTGGTTACAGCAACAATATGCATATCAATTTTGTAATTTCCTGTGATGACATGATTTAAGAAAAAATTGAAGATTTTCCCAAGTCATTTATTTATAAGACAAATAATGAGTCACTTTACAGAAGTATATCTCATAAGCAAGCGTATTTTTATCAAATAATACTGGAACTTATGGAGCTAGGAGACTAACATAAAAGGCAGATATTCTAGACGTTATTGTATAAATAGATGGCATCCTACAAAGACTGGTTTTTGTAAAATAACAGAGTTATACCAAGAGACCTGAGAAAACCTCTGGAGGGTTCATGAAAGGGCTGATGATTGATTTAATTTCAAAATATCAAAAGAAAATTTCCAAGGATAGCAAGCATACAAGGGAAAATTTATATAAAAATAAAAATGCAAAACTTGACATCAGGAAATAGATTAGATTGTTGGGCCAACTACAAAATTTTAGAATTTAAGGGAAGTATAAAAATAAAAAATAAGTTGTAATTAAACTGATTTTTATAAATGCATGCAGTGACCTTCAATGCAGCTATTACCTCTCTGACCAAATGCAATACTAAAGTGCATCTGTTGAACTATAAATAAAATGATATAAATAAATTCTATGTGAAAAAAAGCAAACCGCATTAATAAAATAAACAGAGTGTTTGTGGTGTGAGATCCAAAGTTATATGCTTATAAAATTCTGGGAAGCTTAATTGAACTTTAGTCTGCATTCCTAAGATGTCAGAAATAACATCTTTAGATGCATCAGTGGAAAATGTGTTTGTCTGAGATGCTGGTTTTTAAAATTACCTTTAAGGGAGTTATTAGTGCGTAGCATTGAAAATAAGTGTTTCCAACATTTTTATGTTGTCATTCAAGCAAACGCCTGATGTCTAAAAGGGTTATTTGTTGTTATTTGGCTTCCTCTTTGGTTCAGTTTGTTTGCTTCATTTTCCTTTTGATTAGAATGTTTATGGATTAGGGAGACACAGTCAAGGTCTTTATTTATTTTAGTCTATTCAGGATAACCTCTTATTTCAGGGCTGGCAATTTCACAATCCTCACTCTTTTGCCTACGATTCTTTTCATGAAGTATGAATATCTATTGTTTGCCATTGCGGTTACTCCTCTGATGTGAAGGCCACCTGTCATTGAAAAGAGGTACCATGCTCCAGTGAGGCAGATGAGATGTTTTTAAGCATATTCTAAGATTTATTTAATAGGTTTGACCTTTCTAGAAATTGTCCTTATCTATCATTACACTGCATGATCAATCACTACATACTTCATCATCTATAAAGCAGGAGTTCACAATAGAGGGAAGAGTTTACATTCTGTTCTCTGGAGGTTTATATAGAAATAGTTTGGACAGCTTTGCTAATTAAGTGAGAAAGTCTCTAAATCATGGATGGATCTGACTACCCTACACAAGGTCAGGGTCAAAACTAAACTCTCTCTGAATCTGTATTTTTCTTTAAATTTAAGACATAAAGAATGATTCCAGCACGTTTACATTAGTTTATTCTGTGTCTATGTCAACATGTATGCCTTGAAATGAGTTCTTTTTTGTTTTTCCTGTCAGTATATTTTTGTCAGTATCTTGACTGGGTTAGGAGACAAGTAGTATTTAATATTTTAAATATATATTTAAAATATTGATAAACAAATAAATTTGTGTTGTGACTAAACACTGCCCAAAATTTAATTGTTCCGAGGTTTAGTTTACTATCCTGAGCATATGGGAGTCTTACTCTAGCAATGTATAGCTTTTCTGGAGAGGGTTTTCTCAAAGAAGTATTATTTATGATGAATAATTTTAGACATAAAAGTTTTGAAGAGTATATTTTACCCAAATTATAGTTGTCAACTTAAAATCTAAATTAAATTAAATATTTTTAAATTGAGAATTAAAATGTAAAAATACATTTAAATTTTGATAAAAGTAAATAATTTTCCCCAAAATTTTTATCTACATCTGTTTTGGCAGTGACAAGATAATTTATTACAACATCTCTTTAAATAAAAATAATATTTTATTATAAGATACTGTATAAGCATATGAGACACTAAATGGGTTTAAAGATGTGAGGAAAACTAAGGAGTATCTTATTATGATTTTTTTTCTTCATGAGTTTTAAACTACCAGAAAAGCAAAATGACTGTACAAGTTTTTAAAGTGTGTATCACATAAAGGAGCTGTCCATATCAAAACCAATTCCCTTCTCTTCTCTGATTGAGCAAATGTGCTTAAGAAGGCAGGAGGAAGAACCTCTACAGAACTAGAAATAGCCAGTCTTCTGTGGACACACTGTGCTTCAAAGATGCTATTCTGACGTCATCTGCATACATGTGCTGCTTATATCCTCTCGTACTATGGTTGAGATCATTCACTCAGCTGTCTGAATACTCAACACTTCACAAAGACTAGATACACGTTATAAGCAGACACAACTCTGCTCAAGTTCTCATAATAAATTTATAGTCTTGTCTTCTACAAACACTCTATGCCATGAAATATGTAAAGTAATATCAGTAGTTATAAGAATTTTTGTCAGCCAAGTTACCTATGCTAAAAGTTTATTTTGGATATTTATTTGTGTGAATAAAAGTCTGGAGATTTAGAAGTCTAGTTAAATTATGGTTACTTTGACTGATATACAGATTATGTTTATAAAATTACAAATAATAGCTAAAAACAGCAAAATAAAACAAAAGAGATTACTTATTCAGCTATTTTACAAAGCTTAAACAAAATACTTGAAAATATCTGGATGTACCAATTTTGTATCATTTATATTTGTTACTTTTTGTAACAAAATGAAATTGTAACTAATTAGACATGTTAATCTAATCCGTTTAAAACTGAGGCAACTCCGAGGTAGATAAGATAATGTAATATCTGAAATTACCTTTAATTGACAACTCAAAAAATTCATCATATTTTGTACAAAGTGATTTATTTAGTAAAGATTTAAAATTTTCTGTGTTTTAAAAATAAGAAAAGAATAGCTTTAATATATCTCCATATGCATTTGTACACAGCCAAATGTAAGAACTCAACATTACACAAAGCAGCCATGAGGAATGTGACTGATGGGTACAGAGAAAATAGCTGTGACAAACAGCCTTCATAGAGAGGATCACCTGAGTTCATACCTATGCTCTGCTCTTCTTTCTATATTTTGATTCTATGGAGATACAATCCCTCACTTGAGAAGCTGCTTCATTATTATGGCATAAAACTTTATAGTGATAGTTAAGGTGTTTTGTTGAGATCTGCATGTCATAATTTGAGAAAATTTTGTGTAAGTAATATTTTTCCTTTCAATCTTTTCTCAGACATTACATCCTGCTGTGGGACTATGTTTTTGTATGTTGTAAATATCTGTCACTATAAATATTGGTCTAATAAAATGCTGATTGGCCAGAAGCTAGACAGGAAGTAAAGGCCAGGCACAGGAGATGCCAGCCAGAGAGATGCAGAGGAAGCAAGATGAGAACTCTGCAATGAAAAACGTACCAAGCCACGTGACTAAACAGATAAGAAATATGGGTTAATTAAAGAATAAGAGTTAGCGAGTAATAAGTCTGAGCCACAGACCAACAGCTTGTAATTAATATAAACCTCTGTGTGTTTATTTGGGATTTAGTGGCTGTGGTACCAGCCAAGTAGGATAGAGAAACTTGTGACAACATCTTCACTCAGTTTTCTCTCCCTACATTCCTCACAGCTGCTCCCCCCATCTCCCCTCTACCCCATATCTTTTCTTGCTCCACTTCTCTTCAAATAAAAAAAGCAGGCCTCCCAGAGATTTAAACCAAACATAGCCTAATAAGTGACAATAAGACTAGGCTCATACCCTCATATCAAGGATGAACTAAGCAACACTGTAGGAAGAAAACTGTCCCAAGCATGTGCAAAATAGTCAGAGAATTCTCCCTTCATTCCCACTTTTGTGAGGCCCAGAAAAACGCCAAGATACACAACCATAAGGTACATGACTTTGACCTACCTAGTTCAGACCCATACAAGGTCCATGATTGTTACCTTCAGTCTCTGTGAGCTGCTATAAGCCTGGCTTAGTTGATTTTGTGGGCTACGTTATCCTGGTGTTCTCAACACACTTCCATCTCCTACAATCCGTCCTTCCCTCTTCTTTGGGATTTCTGAACTCCACCTAGTGTGTGGATGTGGCTAAATGATGAGCCCCCCTCCCCCATGACACTTGGACTAGGCACTAATCTATGATTTCCAGCCATGGATTTTTCTGTTCTGGGTCTCTGGGATGTCCTGTCTCTGGTTCCTGGCCCTCCAGGTTGTGTCAAGCTTGGGCTTTCTCCATGTTATAGGCCTCAAGTTAGACCAGTCATTGGTTGGCTATTTCCACAAGTTCTGAACCACCACGACCCCAGAACACTTTGCAGGCACAGAAGATTATAGGCCGATGGGTAAGTGATTGGGTTGAATTCTCACTCCCACTGTTAAGAGCCTTTTATGATTATAGGAGATGGCCAGTCTGGGCTCCATATCCCTTGTTACTAGGAGACTTAATTAGGGTCACCCTAGTAGATTTTAGGGAGTTTCCACTGCACTAGGTTTCTGCGTCACTCCCCCAAATGCTTTTCCGACTTTATTTTCTCCCAGTCTCCCTCACTCACACCTGATCCCTCTTGTTCACATCCCCACCTATCCCCAGTCTACTCACAAAATCTATCCCATTTTCCTCTCCCATTGAGACACCGTGACCTCTTGAGTCCTCTTTGTTTTGTAAATTCTCTGGGTCTGTGGATTGTAGCGTGATTATGCTTAGTTAACATCTACTATCCATGTAGAAGTGAGTGCACAGTATATCTTCTGAATCAGTGTTACCTCACTCAGGATGACATTCTCTAGTTTTTATCCATTTGCTGACAAATTTTATGAGTCATTTTTTAAGGACCAAGTACTAATGCATGTGTAAATGTTCATTGTCATTATTTATTCTTTGGTTGAGGAATGTCTAGGTTGTTTACAGTTTTTGTCTATTATGAATAAAGCTGCAATGAATCTGGTTGGCCAAGTATCCTTATGGTAGGATGGAACATCCTTTCGGTATATGCTCAGGAGTTTTATAGATGGGTCTTGAGGTATATGTAGTCTCAGTTTTCTGAGGAACTGTCATATTTATTTCTATAATGTTTGTACAAGTGTGTACTCCCATCATTATTGGAAGAGTATTCCACCTTTCTCTGTGTCCTCACATTTAATCAAGGGATACTATTGTTTTATAAATAAAACTGCAGCATCATAGGAAGACAATGAACAAATTTTTAATATAAGGTAATGTTTCCTGCATTAAATTTCATTATTTACATCAGTTCTCTATTCTGTATACTATATTAATTTTAAAAAATAATTTAAAATAAATGCTTATGCAATCAGTAAATAACTGACATCATTCAATAAATAAAACACAATTTGGGATTTAAATTAAAAAAGCTTGAGAATGCTTTTAACTCTCATTGGAAACAATAAGAAAATAACAATAAGAGAAGCAATTCTCTCCCTCCATTGCCTCCCAAGTGTGGAAATGTGAGGTATCAATTGCATCATACACAGCTGTAGATTAGTGATCACTATATGACATTTACACCATGAAGACAATGTAGAATGAATCTACTTAGGCTACTGAAGTAAGAAAATTACTTAAATTTTGGTTTTATGTCTTTACTTTTAAATTTCCAACTGAAGATTTAAAGAATCGAATGCATACTATCTTACAAAACTTTTATTTTGATCCTGACGAAAAGTGCTTTTCACTTATATAACACTCAGATTGACTCACTGAAGCCTCTATGTTAGTTTTTCAGATTTCAGTTATGGCCTGTTATATCTAGCAATCAGAAAATGTTTTCCTTAATATAACTAGTTGGTCCACTGAAGATAAATTCTAAATTGAATTATCTCATAACAGGGGATAAAAATATAAAATGCTAGATTGCTTTTATACAAACTTTAAAAGCTGATTTTTTTTTCTAAATTAATTTCAAGATTGTAGATAGAATTTAAATACATGTGCATTGATGACTTTAGAATGTCCTATTGGCCATTTTTGTTGTTATATCTGATGCCATCTGAATAATTAGCTTGAAACTCTGATTGCAAGGGCTAATAATGTCACCAATATATAACACTCAACCCTCCATTGCCATATAGGGACTGCCTTTGTCAAAACATCCCTCATCTTCCCAAATTTAGGGAGACAGATATCAGAAGTTTCATTGTTTAAACATAAGTATTTTTGTTTTTTTAAAAAGAGCTTTATATGTGGCATCAACAACTTTTAATCAATTAAAATTTTTAACTTTATTTCATTTTTATAGAGATATTTTGTGTAGCCTTGGCTGGCTTATAATTCACATTCTTGACTCAGCTTTTCAAGTGTTAGAATTACAGGTATATAAAATCACACCTGGCAAATTAGGCATTTAATTGATTATTACATTCATTTGTTTACTGGGTGTGAGAACACACACACATGGTGAGCATGTGCATATATGTGAGTACACACACACACACACACACACACACACACACACACACACACACACACACACACACACACACCATGGCTAAAATCCAAGGACCAATTGCTTTCATTGGTTCTCTTTCTGCCATGTGGGTGGTTCTCCAGGATCAAATTAAGGGTTAGTGGCAAGGTTTTTTTTTTCATCCTGAGGTATCTTTCAAGCCCAAAGATGTTGTGTCTTTGTTTTTAGAGTTACTGATTGATTTTCAGTGTGTATTTCTATGGATGCATAAGTGCCATGGTATTTGCCAGTTATAGCACAAACGGGAATGTCAGAGAATGACTTGGGAAACTTGTATTTATCCTATAATGTGGGCTTAAGTATAAAACTAACATTACCAGGCTTCTCTAACATGTATCTTTACTCACTGAATCATTTGTGAGCCTTAATAATCCAAAAATATCACATAAGAACGATTACTTGAGCAATGATAAGTGCATCAAGCCCACGAAGGGCTCTTCTCACATGACTTAAAAGAACAAATGAAACAGAAACCCTCTAGCATAGACAACATTGATGAGAGATTGACCACGATATCTTCAAGAAGTATTTCCAGACTGTCCTCTTGAAGGTAAGATAACTCTTGCTATATCTTCCTGAAATACTTTCACTATAGGTCCACTATGCATTAGGATGAAGTGTAGAGCCTGGTGAAAGCAGTAGACCTTGGATTGAAGTTCTGTAATGTTAACTGGAGTAAGTCAGTTAATCTCAGCTATCTGCAGATGACCCATTTGGACAGTTAATGGTGATCTGGTTGCTAGGTGTCAATTGGTTCAGTGGTGCAGATATTGACAACCTGTATTTATTGCAGTAAAAACCCACCCAACCACCACTTGTTCCTCAGTGGCCATATACAAGGAGAAGACATGAAGGCATAGGAGAGGCTTATAAGGAGAAAGGATTTAGAGGCTGACCGAGGGGGTGAGAAAGAGAAATCGGTGGGTACAAATGACTGAAATATGCTACACACACACACACACACACACACACACACACACACACACACACACACAAGAAACTTAAACGAAAATAAATGATTGTGTCTTCACTGGAGCAGAATCAGAAAGGTAAAAGTACAGCAGTATAGTGGACAGCACTGGACTTCAGCACATGCCCACTGCTTCTCCAGTGTCAGAAAATATAATGATGTTTGTGAAAAGGACTGTTCTTCAGAGTGTACTGATTTAAATCCCACAAAAAATCACTTTACAGTTTATGTATCCATACTAAATCATCTTAATTGGAGATGCAAGTTTGTACTTTTGTATATAATACAAAATTAAAATAAACAATTTGGATAACTTTTCAGTGCCAAATACAGTCATTTCTTTATTGTTCCAATACTTCAAATATTTCAGTAAACTCAGTTTAAAAATTACACAGAAGTTTGCACACTCTACTTGTACTTTTTATATTTTTAATAATATTTTTCAAAATGTTTTATTGCATAAATAGCTCAGTTACACCCACAAATCACTGAATCTATTTAACATCTCCCCCCCCCATTTGCTTTTGAAGAGGTGTAATTTTTTTGAAAAATGTGACATTTGTTTTGGTGCTATTGAATTTGTCAACATTAGTGTAATTAGCTCAAGTTTCATCAACTGGCTGCTGCAATCTGTTCAGAAAGAAACTCAGGATTAGAATAGTCTTAGTGATACCAGATACAGTTGAAGTTTGTGTGATATACACTTGCATTAAATGAGGAATAAATGCTTTTAATACAGCGAGTGAAGCTTAAAACAATCCAGGCAACAGAGCAAAAACATTAAAAATTACATAGTAATGTCAAAGATTCAGGAAACAAAATCATTTTCTCCAATACATTCCATTATGACCAAAAAATGGTTATTTCTAAAGTGTGTGTGTATGTGTCTGTGTTTGTGTGTGTGCATATCATAGTGTGCACATGAAGACCCCTGAACAGCTTGCATAAGTCCATTATCTTCTTTCACCATGTATGTTCAGAGTCTAACAAAACTGTTTGAGCTCAGCACCAAGTATCAACCTGCTAAGCAAACTTGTCTTTCTCATGTGTCTGTATTTCTCAATATCAATTCAAATTAAGACTTCATCTAGCCAAATTTTTGGAACAGATGTTCTTGTATTATAAGAATGATTTTAGATAATGTGAGAGAAATTCATTTTATTTTTTTCTGGGCTTGTTCAGAATATTCTTAGAAACAAAACCATATTTGAGAAATAAAGAATAGAACGAACTATCCAAGAAGAAAAAAATATATGAAAACATTTAGTAAAATAGACAGTTTTCTGAGAGAAATGGGTAATTTAAATAGAATAACCAAGAGCAGAAGGTCAAATGCATTCATTTTTATATTGGATAAGAAAATTGATGAATTAAGAATACTTTTTAAAAACCAGTTAGTCATTCCATATATTCTTTCTGTCACTGCAAGGATACATACTAACACATATGCATACACATCTTCTAAGTACCTGTTTTCAAGGACTTTATGCTAAAATGAAGAGAAAGAAATCCATTGTAAAACAATATTATCGGCAAGGAAAGTCAATATTATGTAGTAAATGCAGTGATATCATAGAACAGTTACTTATTTTGAGTAATTATCTAAACTGGTAGATTTGTGTTCCTCTATGAGCCATTTATATGAAATGTGTGATAAATATGTGGATGGAAAAATATGAGGGGTCAAATGTGTAAATGGAGTGCATCCCATAGGTGATCTAGTAAAAGGTCCCCAACGCATGCATTTGAAAAAAAATTGGAAAAAACTTGATGAAGTGACCACTTAAGCCAAATGTTGATTTCTGTTAGGGGATATAATCAAAGCAACCTTAGTCACTAAAATACTAAAACTAACAAGATGTGAAGAATATATGTTCCACAAATAAGGTAATAAAGAAAAGACAGCTTACAAAAGAAGAAAATATATTCTAAATTGTGTTGTAGTTCTTAGGACAATGATCCATCCTCTGTACTGAAGAGCATGATCTGGTACAGGCAGGCACCTTGAAGGGGAGTGCATTGAAAGCTCCATGGAATTTGTTATGATAAACTCTATTTGGTGATATTTGTGAATGTCCTACTGACAGGCCATAGTCCCTTTAGCTCTATACTTTTCCCATTTCTCAGGCTGAATGTGAAGAAAGAAGTGTTTAGTATTGAAGATAAGTGGGATTAAGAGACATATAGGACCCTGAGTCCATTAAAGTGAAGGATGCCAAATGGCACCTAAAAGTGCTAAACGTGGTCAGCCAGCCTTTGTTATAAATGAAAAGATGGTATTCATATTTCCTCCTTCTACTATGATGGTGATGGTTCATATAGGTGACATCAGGTTAATTAGAAATTTTTTGTTTCTAATATACTGTATCTGTTTTTATCAAATACTTTTGGATATTTTGAGGTAGTTATATGTTTCTTCCTTCAAAAAAATTTTAGTATAAATTTTATTGGTTATTTATTATTTGTATATTTATTTATTTTAGATAAAGGTTATGTTCTGATCACAAAATAATGATCTCTTTGCCTTATCATTTGGAGTAACTGGGACTTGATATTAAACACTGAATCAACCTCATAATCTTAGTGTAAAGTACATTCCTCCATGCATAATGCTCTTGTATATAAAGAATTTATTTGGTTAATTTTTGTTAAAAATTTTTTATTTTACATTTATGAAAGAAAAAGTCGTTATTTTGATAATATTTCTTTCTGCATTGTATTTGTTTGATTTGGTTCTCAAGGGAATACTTGTAGAATTGTTTGAAAGACACCCATTCAACTTATCATGTGCTGATGGAATAAATACTGTGCATCCCACACCATTTACTCTGAAATGCTTGGTAAAACTATGAGTGGCATTGTATGCTGAAGACTCCATTGAAACATTTCCTTAATTGTGTACATCTGCCACCAATATCACCATGAAAGCACAGCCCACAGACACGAAGGTCAGGAATTCAAAACCATCTATGACTGATGCATTGACTGGTTCATGGACTCCCTATATTTTAGGTTTGTTTGGTTCTTTGCAAATCTGTGACAGTGGTGTGAACACATAGATACATTTTTGTATGGAGAGGCACATATACTTTGAAATCCAACGTTCATTCTGAGATAAAAAAATGTCTGAACTTGACCAGGCTATAGTGTAGCACATGCTTTTAATCCCAGCACTCAAGAAGTGGAGGAAAATGGGTTTTTGTAATTTCTAGGCCAGCCTGGTCTACAAAGCGAGTTACAGAATAGCCAGAACTATTAGAAAGAGAAGAAAGAAAACTAAAATAAACAAACAAACAACAACAACAAAGACCACGTATCTTTGTGTGCCCTTGGCTGTCCTTGAACTTGATTTGTAATTCATCTTGGTTTCAGGCTCACAGAGATTCCCTTACCACTGCCTCCAGAGTTCTTAGATTAAGGAAGTACACTACCACTACACAGCTTCGTAATTATTGCTTAAATTGCAAGTATTTCTAAATTTATAAACACATTTTAGTAAAATTGGTCTTTCAGTTTCTGATTACAATATGCCTTTTAATTTTTGTTGACTACACATATATTTCATTAAGTAATTTTTAATAAAATTCTTATACCTTGTAATATTTATATTAGAGTAATTTATTTACATTTAAGTTTTGATAATTTTCCTGGGTAATTAATTCAACTTTAAAAACAAAATAATTTTTCTTTTTCCATTATTTTCATGCATTACTAATATTTAAAATGTTATTAGTTTTGAATATTTTCCTCTACATACTAAGCGTCACAGATCACACTATTAATTAAATATAAATACATTCAACAACACTAGTATTGCTCTTTGAGATGAATTATTACATATTTGAAAACACGAATTGAACTTCTGATCTAAAAATGTTTTCATGTCACTTTCTAGGACCTCCAAAAACATCACCTGATGACAATAAACTTTAATGTTATCTACCTTATATTCTGCTAAATATTGGGAAGTATGGTCTTAAAATAGTTGCCACTAACATCAATATGTTCCCATTCTAACATTTTTTGTCACATTCAAACAATGTTATTCTCTGCCTTTGGAAAATAAAATTTTCTTCTGCTGCTTATTTTATACAACCAAAATATTTTATGAATGTTCTGATTAGTGGTTTGATAATTAAATGGAGCTTTTTCATTTTTTCTGTGATGTGGCATTGAAATTAAGAAGAAACATGTTTAAAGTTGAGGTGTAATTTGTCTGTGAATTTATAGTTTGTGCTTTTGCCATGGTTCTCCCTTGGCCTCTGACAGTGGCAAAAGCTTGATCACCTGGCTCTGAGTTCAGACATCCTCACTTCCATGTTTGTCATCTTCCTTGGTTTAAGATGCTATTAGACTTAAGTCATTCTGATTAGTGTGTGTGATATAGGATGTCTCTACTTGAAAATTTCTCTTTTCTCTTAAAAAAAAAAAACACCCACTAAATCCAATTTGATTTATCATTCTCTTTACTTTTTTATTTATTTTAGTCTAGCTTTCAAAATAAAATTCATTATTCCCACTTTTGGTATTTCTATCTGGTTTTTCAAACCAAAAAAATATTTTATCATTTTAGCTTCTTAGTAATTTAGACAGTTAAACATTTTATCTTGGATTTATTTTATCAAAATAGTGGGAGTTCCTTATTTGTTTTGTCATTTTTTTTCTTCATTTTTTCTCAACTCATCCATGTTACTATAAATATTTTTTATTAAACACTTACTTTATAATCCCGAGGGGCAATGTTACCTGTCTAAAATAAAAGTTTAAATTTGCACTTGTTCATTACTAGATGTATGTATCTCTCCATCAAGAAGAAAAACTGTTGTAGTGGGTTCTCGGGTCCCGGGCAGCCAGAGATCCGAGACCCACAGACCTACCGCCCGAGACCGCTTAGCTGCCCACTGCCGCCCCCAGAAACGACTCAGATGCTTCTATTAACTTCATGCTGTTTGGCCTATGGCTCAGGCACATTGCTAGCTAGCTCTTACATCTTAACTCAACCCATTTCTATTAATCTGTCGGCCACGTGGCCCGTGGCTCACCCGTGCCTCCTTACATGTTGCTCCTTGGGCGGCTTCAGCTCAGTCTGTCTGACTCCACCCTGCTTCTCCTACCTAAGCTCTGATTTCTCCTCCTACTTCTTCTATGGTGCCTGCCATGGCCCAAAACAGCTCCTTTATTTAAAGATTGAGATTCACAGCATACATAAATGCATTCCCACATCAAAAAACTAAGGATCTGGATGTGGTAGCACAATCCATAATCTTAGCCCATGGAATGATGAGTCAGAAGAGTATGAGTCCACAGATATTTTGGGGTAAAAGCAAGATTTTGTTCCTTTTTGTGAACTTTCCCCCACTACTAACCAAATACATAAAATATACCTTTTGTCATGAATTTTGTGGTTGAGCAAATAAATAAATTTGTGGCTGAGCAAGGCCTTAAATACTAAATTCAAATAAAAAGTATTTGTTATGTAGAGCAAGTGAATGTTTTTTAGGATCCCATTTAATGTTTGGAATGGATTTTGAATTTGCTATATTGCATTAATTTATTTCTTAGTAAAATTATTTTAAATAGAATATAAACTGACAGAAATTATTTCCCAACATTTATTGACAGGTCAAAGTTATCACTGATGTTATTCCATCTTCACCGCTAAGAAATTAATAAAGATGAGATCCCATAAAAATGCAAAATTTAGTTGAAAATGGCTATGAAAACTTTTTAACTTGTAGAAATATGAGTCTGACACTTTTCTGAAGATGGTTGATATACAGGGACCGTGACATATGCTAATTTGAGATGATTTAACAAGGCCTTCCATGCTTTGATGTTCACCAAGAGACCATCTTTATCTTCACCACAGACACACTACAATTGAGCTTCCTGATTTGAGTCCTTTTTTAAAAAAATGTTTATTTTTAGCTTCTTTGAAGTTGTCTTTAACACTTTTTACTTTCATGGGAGTTCATCTCCATGTGAGCTGGACTGGCTTCTGCTAAATGAAAAATAAAATGTATTTCTCTTTGGGTCAGTTGACCATTGAATGTCTCTGTTTAGCATAGTAAGAGAGGTGGCGGAAAAGAATAGACAATATAATAGGAGAATTTAACAGATCAGAAAATACATAAAGGACTAAATGTACATAGAAAGGATAATAACGTGAATAATGTGCATCATCCTGGAATCACTTGTGGCAAGAACACAGTTAACACTTAAAGAAGCCACTGAGGTGGTAAGAATGCCTATTTAATATATATCTGCACACACCATTGTAATATCAAAGCTTATTGTCCACATATCACTACTAACAATTTTATTTTTTTATTTCTGTCTCAAGATTTTTCTTTGTTTTAAATTTTCCCAAAGTAAGTAACATTCAAAAATTCACAATTTATTTGAAAATATCACTATGTATTCTTATAAACTCTGAAAAAGGAGGATTGATATAAAACATTTAAAAAGAGAGATTATTAAATCTACTTTAATCCAAAAACAAATGTTAATATTTAAATATTTTACATTGTTATAGATTTTGGTTTATTGTTACAAATTTAAGGTCAATTTTGTTATTTTGTATATATATTTCTACTCTTGTTTATGGTGTTATGTTTGTATAACTCATAATATATAATTAATATGTAAATTCATAGTCATCTTTAACCAAATTTATAGTCATGTTAAGTTTTTAGGTATACAAAGATAGATTTTAATTAGATAAGGAATCTTCAACCACTTCAAAGACCTACAAAATATGACATTTAAAATATTTTAGAAGCTTGGCCTTTTCTAGACAGTGAGACAGGATTGCTCCTGGCAGCACAAATCTGCTTTAAAAAAATGATGGGCAATAAAAAAATCTATATAAAATTTACTTTTTGTGACAAAAGTTAGCCATCAGACAAAAAACTGTTCTTGCCTCAACTGCCTGACAATATGTTATATAAAGTAGACATACAAGACCCATAAAAATGTGACCTATAGCAAAACAAGCCAAGATGGTCTTTCGTGTGCCTGCTTTGCAGAAAATAAAACTACCAGACATTCTACAAGTCAAACAAACAAACAAAATGACTGACAAACCATGCCAAAACAGGCAAAAGAATCCTACAAATGTCTTACTTCACTAAAAGGTATGCCAGAGACTATAATCTGTAGGCTAAAGATGAGTGCCCCAACATTACAGAAAATCCTTAAGTGACTGTGCAGGCAGCCAGATGTCATCTCTGTTTTAAATTTCAAAATTAAAAAGTTACATATACGTCCTGTTTACTTAGTTAAGATTATTTCCTACTATTTTCTTTAATGTAGTTAAATATTAAATAGTTATGATTATCGTTGTCTTTAGTTATAATAAAAATAAATTAGATATAAAACTTTAAACTCAAAAAGAAAGATAATAAAATATTTTCTTTGAATTTACTAAAAGCAAACAGACTAAATATTATAGCTATAATTTTGCTTAATAGCTATTTTATATAATTTTGTTATGTTAAATTTAAAACATTCCTTTTTTGAGTAAACAGAAAAAGTAATGCAAAATGTCTTTCCATATGCTCTAAATATCATTAGTTAATAAAAAATCATTTTGGCCTATGGCAAGACATCTTAAGAACAGGCAAAAAATACAAACATAGATTTAAAAGCCGCAAAGTCAAACAGACATGATCCATCCTCCCAAAAAAACAATTTATAAAAAATTTCAAATAAGCCACAAGCCATGTGACAAGAGAAATTAATGAAAATAAGTTAAGATAAAAAACTATCTAACATTAAGCCCTAACCATATGACATGTAATTAACATGTGTCTAAGTAATTTTTAAAGATTAAACAATAACAGGACTACAGACAGGTCCAGACCACAGTGCTAGGGGGCCAGAAACTTCACACTTGAGTTTAGCATGATGGTTTTCAATTTCTTAATGCTGCAACTATTTAATATAGTTTAGAATGTGCTGGTGACCCCCAACCGTAATATTAGTTTCATTACTACTTCATAGCTGCAATTTTACTACTGCTGTGAATCTTAAGGTAAACAGTCCAACCACCAAAAGGGCTGTGACCCACAGTTTGAGAACCAGCCTCTATAAAACAGGAGAAGAGTAAACCTCTCAACACACTCACACTGTCTGTGATGCCTTGGTGGGAATGCTTCTATTTGGTGGGTTGCAGCATTAACAGCATGGGCTGAGTGTTTTTAACTCAAACTGATGGCAGTAATTTTGGTGCTAGGTGCTCATTTAAATTATTTTAGACTGATCTGCATGATGATTTCAGTGGTAGGAAAGTTCAGCCAGTTTCTCAAATCTCAAAACTCTATATAGAAAATAACATGGAGAAAGAAATGAATGTGTGATCTTCTATAGTAGCTTGTGAAATCTGGCATTAAAAATGCAAGGCATGCTACACTTAACTAACTGTAATCTTACAAAACTAACCCACTTTCAGATTTCCTTATGTGTGAGAGTTCTTTCATCTATAGATGTTAAAAGTAAAGTTAGAACATGTTTGGGAATATTTTGGTAGTTCAACTCTGTTGACATTGGTCCAAATTCAGAATAGATTAAAACAAATTAAGAAAACTACGTGTGTGTGGATGTGCATATACATATATACAAACATATATGCGCACGCACACACATGCACACTGTGATGGCTTGAAAAAACGGTTCCACTGGACGTGGCACTATTAAGAGGTATGGTTTTGTGATACAAATGCTTTTGTTGGAGCAAGTGTGTCACTGGGAGTGTGCTTTGAGGTCTCGGAAGTTCAAACTACACTCCATGTTGCACACAATTCACTTCCTGTTGCCTGTGGATCAAGATGCATAACTCTCAGCTCCTTTCCCACACCATGTTGGCCTACATACTGTTGCATAAAAAAAGGAAACTCAGAACCAGATCTCAGGGAAAGGCGGAGTTATCAGAAAGTAAACAGTACAGTCAAATCCCACCCAGCTGTCTTCTGGCTTCCTCAGCCTCACTCCTCCTGGCTTCTTATGCCTCCTCTATCTTTCTATTCCTGACTTAAATACCTTCTTCGCTCAGTTGTTTCCTATCCAGGTTAAGATTAAAGTCACTGCACCACCACTGCCTGCCTGGGAGCCTGGAACTCCTGTAAACTAAAATGACCTCAAACACAGATTTGATGGGAATAAGGCTTTAGGTCACCACTCCCAGATATTCCCTGTTCTGGGATTAAAGGTGTGAGCTACCACTGTCTGATCCTCCTAGACTGACTGTGGGTAGATCCCTCTGATATCTCAGACTGGTTTTTATTAAATATGAATAATATCCCCACAGCATACTACCATGATTCTCACCATGGTGACAAAGGATTAAGCCTCTGAAACTGTAAACCAACCCCAATTGAATGTTTTTCTTTTTAAGAGTTGCAATGGTCATGATATCTCTCTTCACTGCAATAGAAATTCTAAAACACACACACACATACACACACACACACACACACACACACACACACACACACACAAACACACCACACCACCAAGGAAGTAGACTAACCACATGAGTGACCGCACAGACTACTAGTACAAGCTGTTTTTTTATCATTATTTAGAATGTTTATTTACATATTTTTAAATATTAGTATACTTATTTAATTGTCAACATAATGTTTGGCAAGAATTTTTTTTCCCATATGGAAAACAACATTTAAAGCCTTTTAGACTGCTTTGTTCAGAATCTAAATATTATGCCTATTTTAACCTTAATTATATTTTTAGTAGGTTAATCTATTTTCTTCTCTAAAATGTTAACATTCAAATCTTTGCATATATAAACAGGCCTCAAATTACCCCTTTCCAACTAAGAGAACATGGAGAAAATGTTCTATATAGCATGCTAAGTCTGTGAACTTTATAGTCAGAGAGAATTTGGGTTTTATGACAATTACACAGCTTGCTAGTTTTATAACATTCACAAAGTTACCTCTCTAGGTCTGAGCTGTCACTTTCTCTTCTTTATTAATCTATGCCTCAAATTACTAGATTTGAGAATGCTACACTTTAAAAAAAAAAAGAAGTTGGAGGCCTGATTTTATTTATTTTTAAGTCTTGACTGTCACTTGCTTTTAAAAGATCTGCAACTTTAATATTTATTACTCTCATTTTAAAAACCTAAACAAAAAATAATTTTTTTTTTGCTCATGAAACTCATGTCTTAGATTTAGGAAAGGGATGCTTTGGAAATCACAAGTTTTCATGCTCTCTTTCTTTAGCATTGGATGTAACAATTTGTGAGGCTGCTGATGCTTCTTCCAGGAGCATACTTCCTTTTTGGTTTTCATGAGTGGTTCTAAGTTTGCTTACTTTTTTCCCATTAGACTAGGCACAGCCTATAGATTATTTACCCTAAGACTAAAAAGAGGGCACAAAAACAACATTTTGAAATTTTGATGAATTATTAATTTGCACTTGAGTTATTGTGATAGTTGAATGTGACTGAATTATTAATTAATAGCTAGCAGATGAATGAATGCCCTATCAGCTCACTCATTATGTGGGGTATCAAGTGATATTTATAATGTAAGACCAAATTTAAAGAAAAAAATTTCATGGCTCCCTACAAGCGCTAATGTTACTGCAGTTCTGTTTCCCAACTGTACCCATTCTTTTGGATTTTTCCCTATTCTGATCCTTAAATTCTGCCTCCAAGCTTTAATGAAGTCAAAATTAATGAGGACATGTTTCCATATGATTTATAGAGGAACACCTAACACTGTTATAAAACACACTCTTTCTCAAATATAAATTCTTTTAATGACAAATCCTCTTTTATTTATATCATATTTCAAAAATGTTTATGCAGTAAAATTATCTCTTACTGCTTTTGTTGATAAAACTATGTCAGTTTCTTCTTCTGATCTTTATTTCATTGTCTATGATCACCCAACCTTCTGTTTATCTAGAACAGAGGTACGAATGATTATATATACATTTGTATTAGTCTATGGTGTTTGAAACACTTCAATGGATCCCAAGCTCATACAGTTTAGATAACAGGATGTATGCTACCTAGTCTGTTTTGTTGCTGCTGCTGCTACATTTCTGACTGTCCTTGCTTCCTCTAATTTACCTCACTGTGATCCTTAACTTCTGAGTGCTTCTTAATGCCCCGGGTGAAACAAGTTTTCCTCTTCCAGTGGTCAATGTCACTCTTCCTCTGCAATTTACCTCATTACATAATTTGCCACTCCACATTGTAGTCAGAAGTTTCTCATCCCACCTGGGAATGAGGAATCTTTCTGTGTCATGCCTGGCTGGTCCCACAGCCCTTCAGTCCCAAATAAACATATAGAGGCTTATTAAAATTACAACCTTATTGGCTTATTACTTGCTAACTGTTAAACAAACTCATAATTTTTGGCCATGTTTAGCCATGTGGCTTGGTACCTTTTTCATAGTGCAACATTCTCATCTTGCCTTCTCTGCATGGCATCTTCTTTCTGCTCTTTCATTTCCCAGAATTATCCTAGTCTGGTTGCCCCACCTCTACTTCCTGTCTAGCTTCTGCCAATCGGCATTTTATTAAACCAATATTTACAGTGTACAAAAGCATAGTCCCACAGCACCAAATCTTAAGTGTTTTGGTCACTATCCTTCCAAGTATAATGACTGCACTTTTCACAGCTTTGAAGCAAACTTCATGGGATTTGTATCTTCCTATTTTACATTTGCTTTACCTGATCTTTACCACATGAACTTACACATCATATGATGTGGGAATGTCTTTCTGTATGGTGTGATAGCAATTTTTAAATAAAGGAGCTATTTTGGCCCATGGCAGGCACCATAGAAAAAGTAGGAGGGGAAATCAGAGCATAGGTAGGAGAAGCAGGGTGGAGTCAGGGAGACCTAGCCAGAAGCCCAAAGGAGCAACACGTAAGGAACACAGGTGAGCCACAGGCAGACATATTAATAGAAATGGGTTGAGTTAAGATGTAAGAAAGAGAAAGCTAGCAATGTGCCTGAGCCATAGGCCAAACAGCATGAACTTAATATAAGCATCTGAGTCATTTTGGGGGGGGGGGTGCTGATCAGCTGCGGGCATCTAAGGGGTCTGGGGCTGCAGGTCTGTGGGTCTGGACCTCTGGCTGCCAGGGACCAAAGAAACCTCATTGCAACAATCATAACTGCTACAATGGGCTTTAAAGCCACGTGTTTCTTACTATAAAATTCTCCCAAACTAGATGATTAATGAGAAAAGGGATTTTTGTTTTGGTTACTAATATATCTCCTGTGTTGCTTGATACATATCAGAAAAACAATGAATTTTTGCTGGTAGAACAACAACAAATACGTAAGACATTAGCCACAGGAACAGGGGCAGATAGCAATGCAATATTTTGGTTTTAATTAGTTATTTTGCATGTGCACACACCTCCACTGTGCGTCACAAGTGGATGTCAGATGACAACTTTGTAGAGTTAATTTCTCTTTCCACCATCTTCCAGTAGTGAAAATCAGGACTTCAAGGTTAGCGGCAAATGTCTTCAGCAGAGATTTGCCACCTTCTGGCCTTCACAGTCAATTTTCACTCTTTATTTTTCTTTCTACTACAGTATCTATAATTTGACTTCATACTCTACCAACTAAAAATCTATTGGTGCTTTTGGTAACTACCATGACATTCTAAGGCTTGTCATATTATTTTAGTTGGAAGATATTAATTTGTGCACAGATTGGTAATTAGTTCAAAGAGCCTAGATCGACTGATTGGGATAATTTAGAACGGTTACTATCTTAATGATAAGCTATTCATGTTGAGTTTCTGTGTTCTTCCACAGTGAAAAGAATATGCCTTGCCTTGCATTGTACTACTTCAGAGATGTGATCAGCCACCTTTGAATATAATGGCAGCTTTCAATTAGGAAACATATTTTCTAGCTTTTTAATCAAGACTCAAATGATACAAGCACATATATTATCTTAGCTTTCACAAGAATTCATAATGATTTGATATTTATAGTGCTGTGAATTATGTAACTTGGGTTTTTCTGCTCTCAAAATAACAGAGAAGATACAGAAAATGATAACTAAATGTGACAGATACTAGTTTTGGAAAATTGACCCATTTACAGAATTAATTCACTATCAATAGGTTGTTGAATTTCATTAATTTTAACACATTAATTCTGGAGTTTAATTTTCCTAAATATATGTATATTTTAGAATATGTCTTATACTTTAGTTGAGGCTGAGTTATTGTATTATTGTACACTGGTTATAACTATTGAATTCCTGAATTACAGGCACGAACCACTATGCTAGTGTCGATCTTGTGATTTTTAAGGATTTGTCTTAAAGTGTATACCCATGTCTTCCTTAAAACTCTTGTGCCACGAGAGCAAAGCAGAGGAAGAAGCAAATGTGCAAGAGAGAAAAGAGGAGACAGAGATCCAAGTACAGTGGCTTGTGTACTCACAAAGGCTGAAGGAGCAGAAGTTAGGAATTCTGAAAGCCGGGGTGCTGGTACAAGTTGTTGGACTATGTGTTACTGTTTGCATAAGTCTCGACAGATTTGGAACATTGCCATCTATTTTCTGTTGCAATGGAGTTTCTTCAGTGCCCATTTTTCTCTTGAAGTAGATTGGGGCTTCCAGGAGCAGACATGTCTCACTGTCCAGAAAAGACTTTTAGTTCTAAAGTTATTTTAAATGCCATATTCTGTAGGTCTTACAAGTGTTTGAAGATTACCTATCTAATTGAATTATATCTTTGTATACCTAAAAATCTAACTAACATGCATTTCTTAATTATACATTACAATTTTAAATCAGTTACATAAACATCATATCTTAAACAAGAGTAGAAAAATATATACAGCATAAGAGAATTGACCTTAAATTTGTATCAATAAACCAAAATCCATACCAATGTAAAACATTTCAAGGCAACAGCTGATTTCCTGATCTAAGTAAATTCAATAATATAATTTTTAAAAAATCATTCATATACCATATCCCCTTTTTCTTAGAAAGAGATTAACTATAACCATTAACCATTTATAATGAAAACAAACATTTATAAGCAATATTTTGGGAATTTGGGCATAGTTTTCTATTACTACTTCCTCCTGATTAAGGGGCGTTGAAAATCTCTCGCGTTCTTGAGACTGGATCATAATCTGCAGCTCTGAAGCTGATATGACCATCTCTTCCCATCAGAGGTTTTTTTCAGGTGGTCTTGGTTGATGAAACCATATTTGCCTGGAAGCAATCCACAGGTTTTCATCTTCTGTGGAAACAAAAGCAGAACTCTTCCAAAGCAATAAATCCTTAGACACAAATTTCAAAATCAAAATACCTTTAAAATATATATTCTTGTTTAACTTAGTAGCCCTTGCATTTGTAATCCATTGTCTTTTAGCTCATTAACAGTTAAAAAATTAAAAGAAAACACAATAACAACCAAAATCCAGATTTTGTGTCTATTTTCCATCTTTACGTGGCTTGTTGTATTTTTATTACTCTATTTCTCTTTTAAAGATTTTTCTACCTTCTCTCTTTTCTCTCTGAAGCTTATGTACCTTTTATACACATTGTAACCTGTTTACAGTTTTTTTTCATCTGAATCTGTTTTATTGTGAATCCTTAATAGTTTTCTAACTAGAAGAGGTTTTTAAAATACTCTCACTCTCTTGCCACATAGTTTTTGCAGATATAGCTGAATCAGTAAGTTCTTTTAAAGGGACCGTGTCTCTGTTCATGGCCAGCAAACAGAGCACACCCAAGAAAATGCTGCTACTAAGAAATTGTCTTTGTTTCCTTTTTGTTCAAAATAAACAGAAATCTAAATTCAATCACATGCTACTAAGTCTTCTGTGAGATTTCAGGAACCGGCCTGATTGCAGCTTACACTGCATGCTGCCAGTTCACCAGCGCCATTTTGAATGTGACCTGTAGCCACACTTTCTTTGTACAATGACCTGCCTTGTATACACAAGTTGGAAGCTGCCTTGGCTCAGTTTCTATGATCTAGAACCCTTTCTAATCTTTCTCAGGCTTTAAGTGGAAAATCGACCCACGTTGGACACAGTAATCTTCAAACACTTCTAAGACCTACAGAATATGGCATTTAAAATGTTTTTAGAGCTTAGACTTTTCTGGACAGTGAGACAGGTCTGCTCCTGGCAGCATTAATTTACTTCAAGAGAAAAATGGGCATTGAAGAAATTCTATATGGAGTCTACTCTCTTTGTGGCAATGGTTAGCCACTGGACAAGAACCTGTTCTTATATTGACTGCTTGACAATATGCTGTTTAAACTGGACATGCAGGTTCCATATGAAGGTGACCTTAGAACTTTGGCAGAACAAGCCGAGATGGTCCTTCAGGTTCCTGCTTTACAGAGAAAACTGTCAGACATTCTTCAGGACTTGAGGAGAAGCAACTGATGAACTATACCAGAATGGGCAGAGCAGATTTCCTGCTTCACTAAAATGAAAAGAAACTCTGGGCCTGTAGGCTGAAGATGGATGCCCCAATTTTATAAAAGAACTTTGGGTGACTGTACCAGCAGATATGTGTCATCTCTGTCCTTTCTAGATTTTAGAAGTCATTTGCACTTCTGGTTTACTTGGGTAAATATATCCTTTTGTGATCTTTGATGTAGTTGAAGATTAGATAGTTATAGGCATAGTTTTTCTTAGTCATTTAAAAGGTATAATGGATATGAAACTTTAGATTCATAAAGATAAGGTAGATGATAACAGTATTTTCTTTAATTTTGCTAAATACAAATAGACTAGATATTATAACTGTAATTCTTGCTTGATGTCTATTTTATATGTAATTTTGCTATGCAAAAATTGAAACCTTCCTTTTTGATTAGACAAAAAGGGGGAAGTGATGTGGGAATGCCTTTCTGTATGCTGTGAATATTGATCTTTAAATAAAGGAGCTGTTTTGGGCCATGACAGGCACCATAGAAGAAGTAGGAGGAGAAATCAGAGCATAGGTAGGAGAAGCAGGGCGTAGTTGGGCAGATCGAGCAAGCAGCCCAAGGAGCAACATGTAAGGAATACAGGTGAACCACGGGCTATGTCGCAAGCAGATTAATGGAAATGGGTTGATTCAAGATGTAAGAGCTAGCTAGCAATGTGCCTGAGCCATAGGCCAAACAGCGTGAAGTTAATATAAGCATCTGAGTCATTCCTGGGGGCTTGAGCAGCAGCAATGGGCAGCTAAGGTGTCTGGCATGGCAGGATCTGGGCCTCTGGCCACCTGGGACCAAGAAACCCCACTGCAACAATTCACAGAGATCATCTCAGAAAAGACTTTGACTGACTTCATTATAAGCAATCCCGCTGGCTTTCTGCCCTGGGCCCATGGCATTCTGGACTAGTTCTGTTCTCACTGGTGTCCAAGTGTAACTCATATACAATAAAACAATACAATAAAATCTTTATTGTTGCCTCAGCTGAAGAATAAAATAAAAAAGTACATACCCATTCATTTCAGACAGATTTGAATTAAGAAACTAGATCAGTACAAGAAGATCTCATGCAGATTCTCTATGTTAAAGAACAGTGGATATCACCAGACCCACTTTCATAAATGTGTATTTTCCCCACAGCAAAAGAACCAAATTATACAGAAAAAGGTTCTGCTTAGCTAGAAAAGAAAGTGCCTAAGTGGAAACTACAACAAAACTCAAGCAGTGCCTATAGATAAAGAAAACGATTTATTGTTCTGAAAGCAAATATCTATCAAGTTAACATTACTAAGACATGATACAATTAAATGTAAAATAACCAGTAATATGCTTTTGATTCTGATTATAAAATGCCACATTTCAAAGCCTCAGACAAATTTATCTATGTCTTTTATTTTTTCTATTTTAATTTACTTGAGACATTGTCTTATGTTCCCAGGTTGGTCTTGAACCTGCTATATAGCTGAGAAGGACCTTGTATATCTGATCCTACTGCTTCTACTTCTCTGGTTCTTGTATTCTGGGTATTCAATACCACACAAGCTATGGTATAACAAGGAGGCTTAGTGAATTGTATGAAGAACCATTCCAATCGGGTTGTACACTAAATTCTAGGGTGTCATCTTGGCACAGGTATTGTCTTTGGTTTACTTATTATATTATTATAAATTTGGAAATATATTTATTTTATTTATATGTTCAAGTTTCTTCATGTACATATGTATATCACACACACACACATATATATATGTATATATGTATACACATACACACATATATAGTACCCATGGAAGACAGAAAAGCATGATAAATACATTAAAACTGGAGTTACAGGCAGTGATGAGGTGCCATGTGGGTCCTAGGAAATGAACATGAGTCCTCTACGAGAACAGCAAGTGTTCTTAACCATTTATCCATATCTCCAGAGGAGTCTTCCCTGCTAGCCTGCTATTGGAACATCAATGGGTGGAAGTGGAGGAGCATGGTTGTGTCCTGGTGCCTGAGTCATAGAGACTGGCTCTTGACCTATTTTTTAGGGCAGTTGATTCAACCATATTCATAACCTGTGCTACAGTGCATTGATGCCTTTTCTTTCCTAATGGAGCTTCTCTTTAACCCTTTCTGCAATAACCTTTTTCATAAATTCCTCATACAATATTCTCACATTATCATCTGGAATGGGGAAAATCTCACTCAATACCTTTGGCAGATTAGATATATATGAAGAAATAAAAAGAAAGGATTAAAGTAGTATCATACATCAAGGAATGTTGCAACTTGAAATTATTTTCTGTAGGAGAGTTTAAATTAAAAGCAGTTGTTGAAGCAAGAGTCTGAGGTGAGGAGATCCAACAATGTGCACCCAAAGACTGTGGTAAACAGTGGATGCAGCAGCAACCAGCAGGAAAACGTTTATAATACATTTCTAAAATAATAAGATGATGATGATATTTGGATTAGATAGAGTCAGGGAGGAGAGAGAGAGAAGTAGATGAAACCAGTAAGTGAGACTGTGGGGGTATAGAAGAAGAGCACTGTGTCATTGTGCTCCGTCCTTTACTTGAGAGGGAAGAGAGTCTGTAGCATCACAATGAATGAATTTGTCTCTAATGTTTGAGGCATTTATTCTGGTTACTGGACCTTTCATCTTTAGAAGAAGGAAATTCATCATGTAAGGGGGTGTGCAGGAAATTTCAAAATTATAATTTAGATATTGTTGCTCTTAAATTTGCTTTTGGTTCCATAAGTCTATATTTACCTATAATCCATCATGGCTCTGTTTGATATAGATGTAGGTGGATTTTCTGTCAAATATTTACATATTTTACATTCTAAAGCAGTAAGAATATCCTAATCTAATTTTTATATGGACACTGTGACATCCCATTGTGACTCTTACATTTTCAATTATCAATAAGAATCATTTCTCCCACTTTATAGAAGAAATAATTATTTTAAGCCATAATTAGCATTAAATAATAATTACTCAAAACCATCCCTGTGTTCCAATAAGCAGCAAAGATGTTGATGAGGTAATCCCCTTAGAAGAGGCATGCTTGAATTTATTTATTTATTTATGTATTTATGTATGTATGTATGTATGTATGTATGTATGTATGTATGTGTTTATTTACTTACTTACTTATTTATTTGTTTATTTATTTATTTATTTACTTACTTACTTACTTATTTATGATGAAATAAAAGGACAACTTTTAGGAGTCTATTTTCTCTTCTCACCATATGAGCCCCAGGAATAAAACTGAAGTTATCAGGCTGGGCAGTTTTTCCACCCTCTGAGCCCTGTTGCTGGTCTCAGTGCTTGTATTTTATAAGATTCTAATCTCCAGCACCAGAAATATACTAATTATCCAAAATCTGGTGTGATGTTATTTAAGGGGAATTAAATAAAATTTTAAAAGCAGATTGAGGATGGATTGCTAATATATCCTTGCCATCAATGCTTCCGACATTTAGGAAAAGGGTCTTAATGTCCTAATATAAGGAGATAAGTCACCTAAACTGTGAATTTATAATCATTAATTGTAAGAATCAATCACAAAAGGGAACTCACGAAAGTCTTAACCTTTGATAAGTTATATGGTTATGTATTATGACAATAGACACCCTCTGGTAATCTCCTATGTTACAAAAGGAAGTTGATATCAATTTTACTAAATGGTGTGGACTCTTCAACCTCTGGTACTGGGATTATAGTGTCCTGTGTTAGACATATCAAACTGGAAGGTGAATTCTTACATCCACACCTAGGGAGAATAAGGGTTTTAAGGGTTGTCAGGTAGGTTATGTGAACTTAGAGACAGATTGACTTTGCAGACATCCTTTATTGTCTACTAAAGGATGTCCATGCTAGTGTTACTTAGCAAACACTAGAGCATCTTTTTCTTTATTCATCAGAGTGGAGTTGGAATTTGTATTTCTGCTATACTTGTTTCATATATGCATTTCAATATTTCCTCCTAACTCCATCATTGTTCTGTTGGTCAGAAAGCCTACCTTGTATAGAAAGCTATATGCAGATATGTCTACACATGCTCACACTCCAATGAAGAACTCTTATCTATAAGATTTTATTTTATTTTCCATTCATGGATGCACATGTATCTTTACATGGGAGCCCAGTGCCCTCTGAGTCTAGAAGGGGACATTCAATCCCTCAGATATAGAGTTACAGGCACTTGTAAGCTGCTTGATTGGTTACTAGGAATAGGACTCAGGCCCTCTACAGAAGCAACATAACCTGTTTACCATCTTCAGGTCTAAAGAACTTGCTTTGGACTTGCTTTGGGATGACCTTTCTGTATTCTGTAAATATGTGTTGCTATAACTACTGGTTAAAAAAGAAATTGTTTGGCCTGTAGTGAGAGAATACAACCAGGTAGAAAATGCAGGAGAGATACAGAAAGAAGAAATGTGGGGTTGGAGGAGACTCTGAGAGCTGCCAGAAGAGCAAGATACAATGGAGAAAAGATCTAGTACCTCAAGAAACAAGATGTGACTGTATTGGTAAGCCACCAGCCAGGTGGCAATAAGTAGATTATTATAAATGGGTCATTTTGAGATGTAACTGCTAGATAGTAATAGCCCAAGCCATAGATCAAACACTCTGTAATTAATATTAAGCCTCCTAGTCATTTATTCTATTAGTGTTGAGGAACTAGGGTAGGACAGAGAAATGCCAAGTGAGACGGAGAAAAAAGTCCAACAATAAGAACTCATATCTTAATACTCTTAATCTTTGTGAGTTTGCCAATTCCAAAACACATTGCAATTTAAAAATATTATGTGTTTACTTTGCCTCTTCTTTCTCAGTATTTTATAAAATAATACATAGAATACATAAAAACAATATGAAATATACATGGGTTATCGAATATATGGAAGATATTTGGCTAAGAGGTTTTATTTATACTGCTTTTTCTTTGTTTTCCTTTTCAAAAAATAATTGTTTCTTCTAGTTCCATCTCCTCACTACTGAGTAAAAAAATCACCCATCTGCTAGTAAATTTCTTCATTTCATTCCTTATTTCTGACTTTATATCATGTTAACATTTTTTCAGGAATCCGGGGCTGAAGCTGAGGTGATGTGAACCTGTATTTTCTCTTCTCTCTGATCTGTGATCTACAAGGTAACCAGAGGCTTTCCCTAGGGAGGACATTTCTCTCTCTGGATGCTGGCAGTTTCATATGCTTACACTAAGATGTAGGATTCCATAGTCATATTCCACAGTCTTTTTTTTTTTTTTTTTTGCAGAAATTGAAGCCAACATTCAAGTAAATGGATAGTATACTGGTTAGTTTCTGTCAACTTGTCATAAGCCTAGTGGGAATCTCTAATGAGGAAATGCTTCCATCTAAATAGCTTATGGCCATGACTATTTAACATTCCCTACGTTGCTAATTGGCAAAGGAGGTCCCAGTACATGCTGGAAAATAGATTGCGTAGACAGAAGGGGTTGAGTGTAGAAGAATGGTAGCTGGACAAGCCACGAGAATCTAGATAGTAGCAGCATTCTTTCATGCTCTCTAGTTCAGCTCTTGCCTCCAAGTTCCTGCCATGACTCTTTTTAATGCTGTACTCTAAAGTATAAGGTGAAATACATAATTTTCTTTCCAATTTGCTTTTGTAGGTAGTTTATCACAGCAACAGAGAAGCAAACTTGGACAGAGAAGGAAATAAAAAGATCGTGTGATTTACCGGAGGTCTTGTTTATAATTTTTGTTTCATCCTGTCTTTTTTATTTGATTTTAATTTTTTAACAGTGACATTGTACTCTCTATACATATCAATCATGTTGAATTATGATTATTCTTTTTGGACATTTCAAGTACTGAATTACAAATTATAGGCATGCACTCCTGTGGTATTATATTGTATATTTAATAAAAAATAACCTGGAGTATCAGAGAACAGAGTCACGCACAGAGATAAGCCAGGAGTGTCAAGGAGTGATGTCCCATACATTTAATCCTTTCACTCAAGAGAGCTCTGTGAGCTCAAGGCCTATCAAAACCAGGGTGGTGGTGCATACCTTTAATCCTAGCTCTAGGAAAGTTGAACCAGGAAGTGAGATAACTGAGCAGAGACAGAGGAGGGTGGACTTCAGCTTTACCTGGCACCTCCCTTTACAGCTGAGGATCAAGAGTAGTCTGATGATTCATGGAGACAGACCTGAGGAGTTGGCTGGTTGAGAAGTGGCTGTGGTTTGTTTCTTTATCTCTCTGATACTTCAGCTTTCCTCTCAATATCCGGCTCCATATTTTTATTATAGTACTGAATAGAATTCATGTAATACACTTTCAAGACAGATAAATCCATGCTATGATGGAATCCAAGGTTTTCTTATGTAGATAAGCACTACTCACTAAGCCACATCCAGCCTGATTGTGCCCTGATTCCTACATGTGTTAAAAAGTAGTTTGAGTAGGTAACTATAATTTATATAGAAATATGCATTCTGATGTTGTTTTTTCCCATGTAATAAAGTACTTAATTTTTGCCTTCTCCATTTAACTGACTCCACCTATACCTGGGTTAGAACTTTGGTCTAAGTTATAAAAGCACAAGTATTTTTCTTCTTATTAAAATATATTAATGATATTACATTATATAGTTTTACCATGGTTCAAAAATTATTCAACTAAGTATTAGAAATAATGTTACAATATGCATTTTATTTTAAGGTTATTTTCACTTTAGATTAACATTTTATAGTAGATCATAAAGATGAAGTTAAATATCAAGAGAATAAACATTTCAATGGTTAAATCCTTATCAATAAGTTGCCTACTAAAATTGGCAATACTTCATTTTTACATGAAGTATTTCCACATTCAACACTATTATTTTTTTGATATTTCCTGCTTAAAAGTAAAAAACGAAAACCCATTGATATTTCAATTTGTCCATATTGTATCAAATGTTTGTGTATATGATGCTGTTTAATACATTTGACCTATTCATAGAGACTAAAATTTAACATTAATGAGAAGAACTTATAGCTTTAGCAAATAGAAAGCTATCTAGACCATTAAGAAATACATGTTAAAAATATTAAACTCTTTCCCCATTAACGGTGCTAATGTTTTTAACTTACATTTGAATACCATCAAGAGTAAAATTATCATATAAACTTTCTAAGCCCAGAATTTATGCTGGCACTCTTTTAATGATATTGTATTGTTAAAGTATTTTGTGACATATGTAGATAAGCTACTGTGGTTATGTACTCAAAAGTAAAAAAAAAAAAAAAATCAAAAAAAAAAATCTATTTTTGTACCTTTCTCTATTGTCCAGAACATCTTAGTATTAAGAAAAGCAGCACACTCAGTAGCAGATTAAAAAAAAAAAATCAGTCTTTCCAAGAAGCAGCGTGACTTTTGACACTTCTAGGCAGATTAAGAACTGAAGTCACAGTGGGCAGCCATAAGAGTCTAAACACACTGAGCAATGGGTCTCTCCATTGGTGGGAGGAAATTAGTGACTAAAGCCCTTAAAACCATGGATCAATGGTCTCAACGTGCTCCAGGGAATCTGAACAAGAGTCTTTCTTTTCTGCCTCACAGAGGGTGTCAGTAGAAAGTGCCATCTGCAGAAGTCAATAGAAACTATTGTGACAGTGCTGTGTAGGTGTAGATCTTAACTAATATGGGATACCACCAAAGGAAAAGAAAATATGTGTCTAAATCTGTGGTAGTTAGGTTCTCCACTGTAGGAAAATCTTTGACATAAACAAATTAATAATGGCAAGAACAAATATGGCATGTTGGGACTCTTGTTTTTGATATGAGCTAGCGGTATAATGTTTTCATTTCAGGAGAAATGGAGAAGACACATGCTCTTTCTTGTGACTAGATTGGAAATGTGTTTCCAGTGTGTTATAATTAATGTGACACCTACAATATGTACAGAAGATTGAGCACATGAAGCAAAAGCATAGCTAAATGCAAGTCCAAATTACATATAAGAACGCTTATAGGTTAGGAGTCTTTAATTCTGCTAGTAAATCTTAAGACTTTTCTGTCTACCACTGCCTAATCCTGTACTCTTTTTGTATCTAAGGCTTTTTCTGGATGAGAAAGAAATAGCAGAAGCAAGTGTTCGGCTGACACATGCATATGACAAAGGCAAAGCTGAGAACTGATTGAGAGAGAAGTGATAGAAGGCTCAAAGAATAGTATCTGACTATGGCCTTCTTCCCCCAAGATTTCTTGCAGTAGCTCTCATACAGGTACATATGAGTTATAATCATATATCTATGTATATATGTGCATGCAGGGGTTATACACACTTTACCTTTTGGGTTGCAATAATGTGTTACATCACATCTCACATTTTAAAAATAAAAACAAAAAAAATGTACTTAATTTTATTTCATATGGATAAGTGTTTTTGCCTGCTTGTGTGTATGCACCCTGTAAGTATGCACCATGTGGGTGTAGTACCTTTGGAGGCCAGAAGAGGGCATGAGATCTCTGGAAACTAAAATTACAAATGGTATAAGCTGCCATGTAGGTACTGAGAACTGAACCTGAGTTTTCTGTAAGAATATAAATATTTCATAAATTAAAATCCACCTCTACTCCCTATACATTCACTAAAAATACTTTAAAATTTAATCTTTATGATATATGAATTCACTATGAAGCCAAAACTAGTCTCATATGTATAGTCCTTCTGACTCAGTCTCCTGGGATTACAGGTAGTACCAGACCCTGCTTCTTACCTTTCCATTGAATAGATTTTACTGTAAGTATCACTAGTAAAAATTTTAATTCCTGGTGGTTTGATAATGATATAGCTCTAGAGGCAGAAGAATCCTTTATGGTTCAGATATCCAGATTATGTTGAGACCACAAATATCTTTCGTTCTCCCTGAGCTAATTATCTAATATCCTCTCATGCAGTGTTCCCGACTTTGCCAATGTTTAATCCATTTTATTTTGTGCTTTGTAAAATTGTCCCTCTCAATGTTGAATATTCTCCTCATTCAAATTGGATAAATTGTTTTACAATCTTATTTCTTAAAGGTATTATCTGATATTTTAATGTTCTTTGCTGTATTAAGATTCATTTTTCTGTTGTTTAATTATTTGTTTCCTGTCTTGTTTTATATTATACCATCTCACTGATAACTGCTTTCTTTTTATTATCTCCTTTAGCCCTGTGATCTTTACATCCAGAGGTAACATGTTCTCTAGTTCTGTCCACAGGTAATACAATCTATGGAACCTCAGTTTGTATTACTTGTTTGGTAGCTGATTCACCTGCAACGTGTCAGTTTTCAATAGTTATCTCAACTGTCTTGTGCTAGAATCTTAAATTTATATTCTGATCCTATTCTTCATATTTCATTTTCTCTAAAAATTATAGTTTCTAAGCAATTTGTCTTCCTCTTTGATTAATACCTTTCCCAATATTTTACCTTCAAAAGTTAAACTAATTGGAGTCAATTTTCAAGGCCTTTTGTGTGTGATTCTCTCTGGGTGTGACATCCCCTGTGTTGACACCCAAAGCACCAGGTTTTCTAGTTAGTAGCTTGTGAATACTCTTCCTCTGAGATATAGTGGCATATTTTCTGGGTTTTTTGTTGCTGTTAGTGATCTCCTACTTCAGCGATTTAGAGTTATTCTAAATGTCAGAAATTGTGTAGGAACCGATGATTATTGATGTTTTGTGTATATGATGAACCATGGAGATTAAAGCCATAGCTTTCTGGAGGGTTCCTTACAATTTTCATTCTTTTGGTTTTTAAGGTATTTTTTAAAACCCGAACAACAGAGAAAATTATTTTTCTTACTCTTGAGTATATATGGATTAGAATACTTAAAACTTCTAAGGAGGTAAAACTTAATAAAAGTGTAAGAAACAATCTTCTAATCTTCATGAACAGACTTGATATTTTATTATATTAAGTATCTGACGTCTGTATCCCTTTCCTTACCAGCCTTCTTTCCTTCCCTCCCTCTCTTCCTTCCTTCCTTTTTATTTTTAACAGAAAAGAAACACTTTGCTTATCTTATTTAGCTTCTTTTAAAATATTTATTCTCACTTTTTATCTCTGTGTGTCTGATGTGGGAATGTCTTTCTGTATGTTGTGAATATCAGTCTTTAAATAAAGGAGCTGTTTTGACCCTTGGTGAATACTGTAGACAGAGACAGGAACACATAGGTATGAGAAGGTGGGCAGAGTCAGAGACAGATCAAGCCAGATGCACAAAGAAGAAACAGGTAAGGAACACAGGTGAGCCATGGATCATGTGGCAGAGAGATTAATGAAAATGGGTTGATTTAAGATGAAGGAGCTAGATACCAATGTGCCTAATCCATTAGCTAAAGAGCATGAAATTAATATAAGTGCCTGTGTGATTCGTTGGGACTTTGGGATTGATGAGCCAGTAAGCGATGGCAGGCAGGTCTGAACCGTGGAGCAGCCGGGCCAGAAGCCCATTGTAACATGTCTGTGTGTCTGCCCCCTACACTATTCCTTATTTCATTTCTGTGTGTGTGGATATGATTCTACAGAGTCCAGATGAGGGTATTAGGTCTGCTGGGCCAAGATTTCCAGAAGATTTTAAGTTGCACAGTCAGGTCCTGGGAAGCAAACTCAGATCCTCAGGAAGAGCAGAAAGTACTCAGAACTGGGAGACATCCAACCTTCTTTCTGACCCCCTTTTTCCCATCTATTCTAGATAGACAGCTTCTCTGTACAACATTTTTAACTATCATTTATCTATTTTTTAAGTTACTTTCTTATTGAAACAGGGTCTAACCATATCATACTCAGAGTACAGCATCTACCCAACATTTTTAACTATCATTTATCTTCTTTTCTTTTACTTTCTTTTTGAGACGAGGTCTAACCATATCATATTCACTGGACAGAAATTCTCCATATATACCAGAGTTGTCTCAAGCTTACAGAGATCTGCCTGCATCTGTCTCTTGAGTGTTGTGACTAAAGTCACCATGCTTGATTTTTCTCTTCATTTTCTCCTCTTCTAGTTGAAAACTAAAATCTCCCGCACATTATTTACATTGTTGGTCTTTATTAGGCTTTTCATTAATTTTGTTAATGAGATTTCAATTTTTCTACTCTATTATTATAGTTTCAGAATGGAAAAATGTTGTGCCTTTGTGCTCATGATACCTCTTTTTATTAACTGTCTTTCATTGAAATCTGGAATGAAAGGTGGGTTTAACTTGGGTTTTTATTGTTATGAAGTGACACCATGATAATAGCAACTCTTATAAGGAAAATATTTAACTAGGGTGGCAGCTTATAGTTTCAAAGTTTCAGTCCCTTATTACCATGATCAGGAACATGGTGGGGTATAGGCAGAGGAGGTACTGGAGCTGAGAGTTCTACATCTTATAGGCAACAAGAAGTGAACTGAGACACTGAGCACTTTCCTGGACATAGGAAACCACAAAACCTGTACCACCAATGGCACACTGCTTCCAACAAAGCCGTACCTACTCCAATGAAACCACCCCTTCTAAGAGTGCTACTCCTATTGGATTATGGGGCCAATTACATTTGAGTTATCACTTTTCACCATCTGACGCCTATAAGTTTCTAACAATATCATAATGTAAAATGCATTTAGTCCAACTTCAAAAGTACTTATAGTCTATCACAGTCCTAACAATCCTTTGAAATCCAAAGTACAAAGTTTCTTCTGAGATTCATTCAATACCTAATTGTAGTTACCTGTGAAAATCAAAATCAAAAAGCAGATCCAATACTTCTAATATGTAATGGCACACGATATACATTACCATTCCAAAATGCAGTGAAGGAAGCATAGTGAGGAAATACTAGAACAAAGCAATACTTAAAACCAGGTTGATAAACTTCAAGCTCTATATTTTCATGTTCAATATAAAACACTCTTCAGATCTCCAAATCCATTCAGGTTTGTTGACTGCAACACACTTTTTCCTCTTGAGCTGATTCCACTCTCTATGATCATCTCTGTTCAGCAGGTATCCCAGGACTGGTTTCTCTAACATCTTGAGTTCTCCAAGGCAATCCAGGCTTCAACTTCATAGCTTTACAAAATGGCCTCTCTACCATGCCTCCATTCAGGGATACTCCAGACACATTCTTGACCTCAGCAGCCTTCTTTAGGAATGGAAACAAACTTCATAACCCACATCTTCTTACCTTAACTCTAAAGACAAAATCATGTGGCCAAAGCTGCCAAGTTATGCTACTTAATGGGGCTGGACCATGGCCCCCTTCCTTATTCAAATACATCTTAACCATCTTTCTGTCTTTTATTGCCTAAGCTTTGCTGTCCTGAAACTGTATCTCTAGACCAGTCTGGCCTCAAATATCTGCAAGCCCCTGTCTTCTCAGTGCTGGAATTAAAAATGTGTCCCATCACATCAGCCTTTATTTTTTTTCTCCAAAAGCTGAAAACCAAGCTGGGATCTAGTCCTGAGATCACCACTCCCTTTACTCCATTTCTAAATCTGTTTATCTCCTTGAGCATGTGACCCAGTTCCATTCCGTTTCCTGGTGCCCCTTGTTTTCTCAAATAATTTTTCCTCCTCTAGCTACTTTTATAAAATATAAATCTTCATGAGACTTACCACTAATATCCATATGATAGAGCCTATATTAGGCTGCTTGAGATTTCTTATGTCAATGTAATTAATTCAGAAATCTTTGCTTTAGTCTTATGCAGACTTTTTAGACAAGAGCAAAAAATAGCCACTTTCTTCACCAAAATACTATAAGAAACATTTCTAGGCAACATACTAAAATTCTTCTCCTCTGAGATCTCTTGAGTGAGCCCCTAATAGTTCAAATTACTCTTAGTATCATCTTCCATGTTCTGACCAGTATGGCCTATTAAGTGTGCTTAAAGCATATCACTTGTTTTCAAACCTAAAGTACCAAATTCCTCCAAACCCCTGGTCAGGCCCATCACAGCAATACCCCAGCCTCTGGTACCAACTTCTATCATAGTTCAGGTTTTTATCGATATGACAAGATGACCACAGCAACTCTTACAAATGAAAACATTTAGTTTATGTGTTGGCTTACAGAAGTTCAATCCGTTATTGTCAAGATTGGGAGCATGGGAGCTTATAAGTAGATGTGGGCTGGAGCTGAGAGTGATATATCTTGTAGGCAACAGAAAGTCAGCCAAGATACTGCGTGATATTCTGAGCACAAAAAAACCCCTCAAAGCCCATATGCAAAGTGACACAGTTCTTCCAGCAAGGTGATACCCACTCCAACAAAGCCATTTCTCCTAATAGTTCCACTCCCTATGAAATTATGGGGCCTGATTATGTTCCAATTATCACAGAAGAGATTATATTTTTGTAGAAAAAGTAGATATAAGAAATAAAACATAAATCTAGAAACTTTAAAATATATCATCATGACTCCCACTTTGCCTAAGTGCTTTGACTTTGTATACTGTACTCTATTGACTGTACCATTGATTCACTCATAAGCATCTATGCACGACCGCTTATTCCTCTGTATGAAAACCTAACTATGTTAACCACAGTAGATGTGTTATGTACTTTTAAATGCATATAAGACAGATAAAATGTCAGATTATCTGTGTTCATACACCCAAATGAGCAAATGTTGGGATTTATAATTGTAGCAGGTTATACTTTAGGAGGGCCAACAGTATGCTCCTAAATTATGACATTGAAGTTTCTCATTAGTTATGAATGCTCCGCCTAAATCCAACTCATTTCTCGACATCTTTTCTAACTTAAATTGACCTGTTTTTGTCTTGGCACTCTCTATCTTTCTTTTTCCAGGTCTTATTTTCTGTTTCCTGCAGTATCTTTCTGTCTGGCAGCCGCTTGGTTTTTGTCTTAGAGTGTGTCCCCCTTCTTCTTCCTCCTCTTCTTCCTTCTTCTTTTTATTCTATCTGCGTACCAGCCCTGCTATTTCTGTCCTCTGTAGCTACTGACCGTTCATCTTTATCTCAGATTGAACAGGTTCGTTAGACAGGCGAGGTGAAAAAGCAACACATCTCTTCATAATTAAACAAACGCGGTATACATAAGTGTAGTAATACCGTTACATAGTCAAATGTTCCACAACAAATAATACCGTCAGGCAATATTTTTGCAGTCTTAAGGAAAGAAGATTTCCTTGTTTATTATGATACCTGAAAGAAGAACTCCCTTAAAAATTTGTCTTCTTAAATTTGAGAAGCTTCTACCAGTGCTCCCTTAGTCAAAGCTCCAAAAACTGTTTCAATTACATGTGACATTATGGAAATTATTCATATATATTAATTATATTTATAATTTAAATCTATTTATATTTATATCAGGGCCTAGATCTCTTTCACAGGGGCTGGGTTTTGTTTATAGCACCCATGTTTGGTGGCTCACAAACCTACAACTCCAGTTTTAACTCCAGTTCCAAGGGATCTGACACCTTTTTTCTGGCCTGTGTAGCCACTTTCACATATGAGTACACATGGATCCATAAATAAAAATGAATAAGCTTTGCCTACATTTAAAAAAGATTCTCATTAAACATGGCTGCTTAAAATGATGTGAAAATCGTGGTTAAACATATGAGAATGTTTTTCTTGGTATATTCACTTTTTTTCAGAGATGATAAGTATTACTAAGTCTATGAATAGTGTTGTTAAAGGATTAAAATTTGTTTTCCACTAGAAAAATATATAAAAATTGATGGTGGATTTTGTTTTCATATCAATAAGAATACCTCATATGGAACACGTTGCTCACTGTAAAATGCTTTTGCCCTTCATGTGAAGTTCTAAATTGATTGATGGTATATATTGTATGCTGTAGGGAATTTTTCTGCACATGGTCAAAAGTAACAATATCAGACCTCTGTGTAGTCCATCAAGCACAGAGATTTGTTTTTACAATGGAATAAAGGGATCCAGCTGGTTTGAGACATCAATCAAATAACAAAGGTGATGAATCATAAGTTATAAGCACTATAAATATTAGCCATAAATTTTAACGTTCCCAAAAAGGATAGAACCCCACAAACTTACAGCCTAGCATGGTGGTAATGTCTCATTTCACATGTACAAACTTTTGTGTTCCAACTCTGGTATTAAAATCAAAAGAGAAATACATCAAAATTAAATCATAAGGTACATTTTATCCATGGCTATTTCTTATTTATTTTCTTGCTCACAATAGACATTATTCAAGTGAGAGAAGACTTTAAAATTTAGCTAAAACTGTTTCAATTTATTCCACTACTATGTAATAATATTATGATAGAACTATGAAATCTGAAAAAGGCTAAATGAACAGACAAATTTAGGAGCTTTAAAAAAGTTATCCTGTGATGAGTGCACTAAAATAGCAGTAACTTACATGTTTGCTTTAAAATATAGCACTCATATAAATAAATGTATATCAATTAAATTATTGTGTTTTAACCTGTCATGTATTAAAGATTTTATGATGAAAGTGTAATGAGTAAATTGCTTTTTTTTTGAATACCCTAATTCTTCATAAAGAAGGCTTCAGTGATTTATTTCCTGTTATTATCTCAGATAAAAACATTATCTGTTTCTCATTTTGGCTCCATTTTCATTACAAATGTCATCCTGCTTGTGTTTGAGAAGGGCAAAATTAATTTGTGGTTCTTCAAATTTCCTAATAAAACGAAACCATTCTGCTCATTTCTAAAAAGTGAATTTAGTTATACTTAATCTTCCTGTTACTTCAAAACATAAAACTAATGATATCTAACTTCCATTTTAATTGCTCATTTCTCTTTGGATATACTTTGGCTGAGGTTTTTCTGGGGTTATAGATAGTCCGAGTAGTCTACGTCTACTAGGCACTGGAATTTTCCACTGATGCCCGATGTACCAAGCACTTCATTTGAAGAAGATTTGCTGGAAGAAACTTTACTCTGAATTTTTATGTTTTCTGACAAGGGAAGCAGAAGTCCCATGGGATTACTAGACAATGGCAGATGTGTATTATAAACTGCAGATCATCCTGTACCCTGCCATGCTCTACCTTCCCTTCCATATATCATCACCAAAAATAACAAGATAATAGAAAACAAATTTTGATTCCAGAATGATGATGACAAATGAAGCAGGACAGAGAACCTGCTTTTCAGGAGTTAAATTGAACTTGCTTTGCCAAACCCGCAACAACAGCAGAGAGATTAGCAGACATGACAAGGGGAAAGAGAATTTATGTGCAAACGCAATGCCACTTGGATCAAAATAAGAGAGAATTATAAAAATGTGGCAATGCATAGATAGTGAGGAGCTGGCAGAAAAGAAACGCCCTAAAAATTAGTTATATAATGTTGGAAAAAAATTGTAGGGAATGAGGGCCAAGAAATGTAGCAAGATAGTTGGGGAATTTTTTTTTTTTAAAAATTTGAGCTACATAAAAATCATTTATTTTTGGCATATAATATAAGTAATTATAGTGACCACAAACTATCTAGTATAAAAGGGGAGAATCTTACCTGGTGAAATTTACAATTAACAGATTTAACAAACATCAAATTTATTTGCTTACCACCTTTGATGAAGCTAGTAGAATTCCAGTTCCATGAACATATTTCTATGGTTGGATTTTGAAAATGAGACAGGATACTTCTGCAACTTCCAAATTACTTAGGTAAATGCTATCTTCAGTGTTTATTAGACTGAAATCACTTAAATGTAGACTTGCTTTTACATACACACGTGCATGCACACACGTGCATGCACACACACACAGACACACACACACACAGATACACACACACGTGATTCTATTCTATAGAAAAAGTTGGATCAAAATAAACATACTTAATTGTGTTTATCATAATGTGCTAGAATAGCTCTTTCCTGTTTTAGCTCCTTTTCTTGTTTCTTTAATTAAAAATTATAGTCAGAGTTTTTTTGGGCATCCAATCCACAAATAATGACACAGATAGTTATTATTAATTATGAAAGCCCAACCTTTGGTTAGACATTCCTAACTAGTTCTTATAACTTAATTAACCCAATTTTAAAAATCTATGTTCTATCAGCTTCATACAGCTCACCCTACTTTCTCTAGTCTTACACACTAAGACTATTACTTTTCCTTCCTCCCTCAAATCCCTAATTTTCTCCCTTGCCTAGCTATTGGACATTAAGCAGTTCATTATACCAATCACAGCAGCACTCTATACAATATACAAATATCCTACAACATTTCCCCCCTTTGTCAAAATAAAATAGAGTTTTGATTCTAACACAGTAAAAATTTGTACAATAAGAATAATTATCAGATAAAAATTACATGTACAATCTCCCATCTATCTGTTAGAGTATGAGGTTTATGGCCTGGAATTTTGGGCCTAGCCTCAAGGTTGGGACCCGCAGACCCTCAGTCTCACAGATGCTTATATTAATTTTAGGCTGACCGGCCTAAGGCCCAGAATATAACTTGCTAACTCTTTATCCTTGAACTAACCCATGATTTTAATCTTGTATAACTATGTGTCTCAGTACCTGTTTTTAGAGTAACATAGTTATCTTTTGTAGTTTTTTTTAATTGTCTTTTTTTGTTGTATTTTTCCTCTGTTCTTTTAGTTTTTAGAGGTATTTTTTAGTCTGGTAGCCTCACTCACACTTTTTGTCTGCCTTTGGCCAATCAGCACTTTTTATTAAATTCAAAGGTGGGACAATTATTTACAATGGAACAGCATATATCCACTACATATGTTGTTTAGTCTTTAAAATGATTTAGATGTTTATATTAAGTTTATGTTATTTAGTTTATGGCTTAGGCATATTGTTATTTTATTTTAATTTAATTTATTTTTATTAATTTGTTATGTGGCTTGTGGTTTATTTGTGTTTTTTATATGATTTTTTGGCATTTAGCTTTATTTGTTTTTGATTGTTTTTAATTTATTTTGATTTTTTTGTCTTTTTTATGGTGTTTGTCATAGGTCTAAATAGTTTTTTTTTTAATTTAAAGATTGATATTTACTGCATACAGAAAGACATTCCCACATCATCGAGCCATGGGCCATGTGACAAAACAAATTAATAAAAATAAGTTAAGATATAAAAACTAACTATGTGCCTAAGACATAGGCCAAACAACATAAAATTAATATAAATATAAGTCACTTTTAAGGGCCTGAAAAGCGGCGGGCGGATAAGCAGTCTAAGACCACAGGACTTGGGTCTAGACCTCTGGCTGCCCTAGGCCAAAAACCACTATTTATAACAATCTGTACTTGGCAAATTTAGAGAAATTACTCTATTATGCATCCTATCATGGTGAGCCCAAAGTTTTGTACTTAATTTATTTTCTATATTAACTTATATTACCAACCCAGTACTATCTAGTCCTCAAAACATTTTCTTATATAAACAACTTAAGCTCACGTCTCTCAACCTTTATAAACTTTACGTCTCTTTTATGAGTTTTTTTTTAAATTTTGATAACAAAAATAAAACTATATAGTCTCACAACAATAATCAGAGACTCAAAAAGGATAAAATATTACCTTGGAAACAGGAACAATGGAGCAAAGAGCTTTTAAAACTGAAGAAATGACAGAGACAGTTGACTGCCTGGACAATCACTAAAGTTTCTTTGCAATGTTGGGCATATCCATCTTTGACCTACAGACTCAGAATATCTGACACACTTTCCTGTGAAGCAGAAATATTGAAAGACTTACCTTGGCAAAGGTTGATGGTTCTCCTGCTCACCCAATTTGGATAGCACACTGTCAGCTGTTGAGGCAAGGGCAAATTCTTTCATGATGGCTAAATTTTCTACAATAATCAAACTCTGTATGGAAGTAGTTTGACAACCATCATTCTTTTTTTTTTTTTTTAAGTAAATTGGTAGTACTAGGAGCAGACATCTATTGTTATGCAAAGCCTCATGCCAAAACATCTTAAATGTTATATTCTGTGGGTGTATGGTGTGTTTTAAGACTATCTATATATCTAAAATATACTTATTTGATCTTAAAAACATACCTATGTGACTATCAGTTGATTGTTATAGATAACTAGCTCTTAAGTTACATTTTTATTTATCTTAAACAGTCTCTATTAATAGTCTTTAAGGATAGAACTTTATATTATATTTTAAAATGTGCTGGATAGGTATAATACCTTAAACAAGAGTACACAGACACACACACAAACACACACACATAGTTTGTTAAAACAAAATAACTTTAAATTTATATCAAAGTACAAATATCTTAAATGAGTATAAACATATATATTTAAACATATATATGTAATGTTCTAAATATAACCTTAAGTTTGCATCAATATATAAAAACCCTTACCAATGAAAAATAAAGGACTAGTAGTTGCTTTTTAGTCTAAAAGTAGATTTCTCTTATATATCATTTCTGTATTCCCCTCCTTTTAAAAAAGAGATCCTTTCATCTAACCTACATTATTCAGATTTTTTTTTCTAACCATGACCTATAATAACTTGAATTTTCCACATAACCAAAAACTACCCACACCATTCCTCTTGGGTATGTGAGTATGTTGTTATATTGACTGATTTCTATCACCTCTGGATCAAGGCATCTTCGGGTAACCCTGAGAAAATTGGGATAGTATCCTGGGAGAAATACCCATATTATTGTTTAGTCTCCATGTGATGGGAAAGTATAGAACTTAGTTATATCTTGTCTGGAGTAGTCTGTGAGACTGGACTATCTCAGTTAGCAGTTCTGAAGTTTTTCTGTAGACAGAACTTTGAGGAAACTGTAACAGAATTTTGAGATGCTGAATCTCCTGATCTATTTTTCTTGTCTTATTGGTTATTGGTCCTCTTGTTCTGATAACATACACACTTTTAAAGGTAACATACATATCATATCGGTATTAACACCACTATAGAATGTGCGGTATGTACAAGTGAGGTAAATATGATCTTTTATTTTATGTTTGAACAAATAAAAGCCATCTGTTAACTTTTAAGTGTGTGGACTGTATAATGAGACTATAATATAAAATCTCTACTTGCATCATATGAAATATGGAATATATTAATAAGTCGTGAGGATTCTGTAGCCAAGGAGATTTATCATGCTTCTTTCAGCCTCATAGCTTTTCCCGTAGAGGGATGAGCATACACATCATCTGTCCTGTAGTCCCTACTGACTTTCTCCCTCATATTTTAGCAAGATTCTCAGGAGGTCCTGTCACTGATATTTATTAATTTTGAAGGAACCCATAGCTTTTTGTTTTTTTGTGGAAACAAAAGAAACCTCTCCCCTAATACAATACATTTCCTGAATTCAATTCTGAAGTCAAGACATCCTAAAGTATATATGCTACTTTAATTCAGTATTCCCTTCCACAACCCAATGTCTCTTGTGAGCTGCTTTTCTTTCTTTATTAGAATTCAAAAAATTCAAATCTGATCTGTTGCAATGAGGTTTCCTGGCCCCAGGTGGTAAGAGGTCCAGACCCACAGAGGTGCAGTCCCAGAGAACGCTTAGCTGCCCACTACTGCTTAGGCCCCCAAAATGACTCAGATACTGTGGCTTAGGCACCTTTCTAGCTTGCTCTTTCATCTTAACTCAACCCATTTTCATTAATCTGTCCTTCCATGTGGCCCATGGCTCACCTGTGTTCCTTACATGTTTCTTCTTTGGACACCTAGCTTGATCTGTCTCAGATTCCACCCCCTTTATCCTATCTATGCTCCAGTTCCTCTGCCTACCTCTATGGTGCCTGCCCAAAAAAGTCCTTTATTTAAAGAATGTTATTCACAGCATACATAAAGACATTTCCACATCACTGATAAAGTAATATATAAAGTCCAACCTCTCTGTATTATATTTTTTATCCTTATATAATTTTATTCTTTCTTTATAGACTTCAATATTTTTGTACAACTGTTTATACTCATTTTATTTTCTTTCTTTAACACATAAGCACTTTTTAAAATTATACTGTATCTTTTTAGAGTTGTTTTGTGTGTTTGGATCTGAATTCTGTGTGTCTGCAGTATTCTCTGACCTAGTAAGATAAGCCTTAAAAGTCCAGTCTGTATGCCAATCACATAAACACATCTTCACATAGTATACACATTAAAAGAAAGTTTTGATTGTTTGCTTTTTAACAGATGACAGTATGAGTGGATAGAGCCAATCATAGAGCAGACAATATCTTGATTGGTCCTTCTATAGCAATAGGAACATACTGCTGCTGATCTCCAGTTTTTCCCATACATTAGTGACATGAAGCAGACAATGAAGGTGAAGTGGACTTGAAGGATCTAGCCTCATACCCTATACTGGTGGTGTACTTTTTTCAGCTCCACATTCTAAATGCTCCCAAAGCTTACAAAATAGCACTATCATATTTCTTAGTAACCAAGTACATAAGTCTATGGGGGCATTTTAATTTCAAACCACTATTTTGTCTATGGGTATATACTATAAAACCCCCAGAAGATGCCTAAAACCATGTCTCATATCAAACCCTTCATATGTTGTTTTCACTTTTTATATTCATGTACAAAAAATGCAATGTAAAAAATAAGCCAAGTTATAAATTAATGATCACTAACATTAAAATTAGAAAACCATAATATAGTTTTATAGAACATATTTAAAACATTTGTATTCCTTTTTTGTGTAAAATCAATACCCAACACCAAAAAATATTTATCCAAGAAAATTTAAGTGTAAATTCAAAAAAATATGATAACCCCCAATACTTTAGATAGTTCTCATGGTATAAATAATTTACTCTGATCTCCAAAAATAAAGAAAACACATGTCAGAAAATCTGAATGCTAACATGTTCTATATATTTAAAAATTAGGTGTTCAGTAGAATGGGTCAATACAAAGGAAAAAATAGTCAATAATAATAGGTGTGGTGGTTTGTGTGTGGAATCCCAGGACTCAGGAGACTGCAGATTACAGTTGAGAGGCAGAGCAATTTTATGTCCCCTCACCACAAAAGGTCAACTGGGAATAAAATCAAGATGAACCATATCTCATATTTGTAGACAAAGACCAGTAGAAATTTACAAATTTCTATGTACTTGAGATACACAAAAATATAAAGTTACACTGGTGTTATTAACATCAGCCACAGTATATTTAAGCAAAATCATGTTACCAGAATATTTACAGATGTTCTGTGATGATTAAATAGTGACCCAGACTAACTGTAGCAATTTAATAATGACAACCCTAATAAATAAAACAAGGAATAGAATGTCAAACTAGATGAAGTAAAAACTGACAAAAATGAAGTTACAGAGTTGAGAATAAAAATTGAAATACTCTTTATTAACATGGCATAGATCAAAGTTGATCAAGAATGAATTGGAAAATTAAACAATATTATAAGTCAGCTATTCCAAACAGAACCCATTCAAATAGACACAGCCCACTCTGGGCTAGATTACAGAAGAGTTATAAATATCTATAAAACATTTGGGGAATATACTTTGTTTTTTACTTTATATAAAGTTGGCCCAAGAACCGAAATAGCTGGGCAGGGAAAGACAGATAAGGCAGAAGTAGGAAGAAGTGTTTTCCTTTGCCTGTATACCCAGCCAGTCTGAGGACTTATAAAGATAGGGTCTACCCTGTTTGTTCTGGCAGTTGTCTGGGTCAGAATTGATTATAGTTTGTTCCCTGTTTTTGTGATACTTTAGCATTTTTCCAATATCTGGTTATGGTTTTTTAAATATATTAAAGAGAATTCATAAAATATCTGGCTTCCAACTTTTGGGGCACAGATTTGCAAAAAGACTGTTTCTAGGCTGGAGCTATGTGTGACTGGAGTCATGACCTGGCTGGCTTGGTTTTCTATTCAGAGTTGGCCTACAGCTAGATCTGTATTTTAAACAGTTTCCTACACATGTGTTTTATTTTTTTCTCTTCATGACCACCTGAGTGAGATTCTTGGATAACAGCTTTCCTTTCTTGGTAGATTGTGGGTTTTTTTAAACCCTCTCCTTGAGCTATTACCACAGAAAGTAGTTGCCACACTTCACAATCACCTGAACTGTTATTGATAGCAAATTTGGTAAATCAATTTGGATTTTATAAAATGAGGAGTTAGTTTAAGACACATATTAAAATTTTTCACCATATTAAAAATAGGAAACATTGAAATGGAAGGAATTTGCTCTTTGTTTGGTATTACTGTAGATAGTTTGAAAGTAGAGCCATTAAAGAAGAGGATAATTATTGTAGATGGGATTATCATAATGTTTTAGAAATAATATTTTATTATTTCTGTTTTATCATTTTTAAAATTCAATTAATGAGAATGTCAAAAATGAGAGTCTTAGAAAAGCTTGTTAAAACAGATCACAGAGATATTCAGACCCAAACAGAGGAATCTAAAGAGCCAAACTCAACATTACTTTAAAATATTACAGAGAAACAGCCTAAGGCTTTTAAACAACAAAACTTAATATATCCAGTAACCTTAGAGGAATTTCAAAATGTTAAAAAATGTGAAAGAGCTGAATCTACTCCTGTGCAGATTTTAGACTTTAAAAGATTTCAAGGAAGGAATAGTCACATGTGGTATGCACTCACTATTTGTAAAGCAAATGTTAAATTCCTGGTTGATTGGTAATTGTCCTTAAAGACTGGATAGATATGGTTACAGCAGTGTTAGAGGCTGGGCCTCAATTATAGTGGAGGACCTGGCAAAATAATGAAAATAATCTCTATGACAACACGGTAGAGCTGGAGATATAAAAATCTTCCAAGACCAAGGAAGGAGATTATGCTAGCATAGAAAGATAATCTCATATAATTTCCATACTCTGAATTTTTCCTGAATGGCAGTCTTGAATGCTTGGGATAGAATTGAAAAAGTAGTAAAAATATTAAATCCTTTACATAAGTGATTCAAGGGCCAAAAGAAACCTTTACATATTTCTTACAAAGATTGACTTCAACAGTAGTAGTAAATAGAATGATACCAGATTCAGAAGTTATGTGAGTAATAATTGAATCTCTGGCTTATAAAAATGCTAACTCACATTTCAAAAGAATAATTATGTCATTAAAGGCAAGATCATCACCCTTGGAGGGTTGTTCAGGATACAATTAATATGGAAACATATCTATGATGATAATTGGTCTGAAGAGGTTATTTATAAAGTTTTAAAGAAAAAACTCAAAATATCAAATCTTACAACTGAAGAAAGTGAGGATACATAAAACGATACTGTAAACAAGGCATTTTCAGAAACAATTTTTTTTTTTGCTAGGAATAATTCCAAAGAATTCCCCTCCCTTTTGGTGTATGCATACATTTTGCCAAAGGCAAGTATTAACGGAATCAATGCAGGTTAACAAGGGACAGATAAGGTAACTTTTTTGCTTTAGGACACATCCTGAGAGACCGCTCACAGGACTCCACATCAAATTCAGTTTAGTCCTATACTGTCATCATGGAGGAAACCCCTTCAGAACAATTAAAGAACCTAATGCCTATAGTAAAAAAATTATATTTCACTAGATTATAGAAACAATATGGAAGAGAGAACAAAAAAATCAAGAGAAACTTTAAATCAAAATTCATAATGATTGGAAAGGGAACATCCCAATGTTAGATTTAGGGAAAGGTTTTGTATTTGTTTCTACATGTGAAGCTTAGCTATGAATACCATTAAAACTAATAAAGACTTGATTTGAACAGGAGAAACTTCTTGAAAAAGAGAAATCATTGTTCATCTACCAATGTCACAATTCTTTAAATTTCAAGAAAATCTCACCAAACAAAGGTTGGGGCAGGTTTCTGTTTTTCCTCTAATAAAACTTGAAGTACTCATTTTTAAGAACTCAAAAGACCTTGAATATTTAAACCAAAAGGGGAGGCTGTTGGTTTTGCACATAAGATCCGGCACACACAGTACCAGAAGCCACACTAGAGTTTATTCAGGGGATTTTCTGAGCTGGTAAAAGAGAGAGAAGCATAAGTGAAAGAAAGACAGACTTTCATGGCATCTCCTTTTAAGAGAGTGTGTGGGCATGGATTTATGTAGCCATACCTAGGGGCATGCTCTCCATTTGCGGGGGCAGAGGCACGTTCTGTAGACACCATGTTAGGTTTACCATGTGGCTGTTATGTGCTGAAAAGCCTTACAGAAGCTATTCAAAAGAAAATTTACAAGCAAAAATTTGAACCTATTGGCACCAATATACTTTATAAGGTAAAATCTCACTGCCTAACATCTGTATCTTTTTCCTTCTAAATAAAAGTTGAAGTTTCAGTTTAATTATAAATTAAAGCTGGCTTTGGATTAGAGTGTGGCTTGCTCCTTTTCTAAACCTAAGCATGCTTCTTAAAGGAAAATGCAAAAATCTCTGTATCATATCAGAAGAGTGAACCATTATGGGACAGAACAAGAACCAAAATTAAAGGGCTATGCTATTATTACTAATGTCATATAATTTTTATAACAAAATAATATCAAAAGTGTATATGTAAAACATGTATATGTATATTGAAGCATTTTGTCATAATACATTCATATAGAGAGTACTAATTAATTGTAGAAAAAAAGGCTTTATCTTGCTTATTGAACAGTGCATTAGTTTACAGTTTTTTTTATCAGTTTTCCACTGTAAACCATGACAATGCTTAACTACTACCTCTTAAGTCTCCAAAATGATGATGGGGCCCTTCAGAGATTTTTTTCCCATGGATTGTGACAATGCCAGTAGGCTTACAAACACAAACCAGAGATTAGATTTGGACTACAAACTTCTGAGGACAAATTCAAGGTGAGTAGCTATGATGAACCAGCCTCACAGACTACTCTAACCATGACTTGAGACAAATCCTGCATTTGCCTATTATGTTGAGAATAAATAACAAATGATTCAGCTACATATTCTAGGACTTGGAAATTAACCATTTTTTTTAAGGATACCCCAAAGATGCATTCACCTCCAGAAAACAGGAAGTAAATTTTAGAACACAATGCTCACACTCCCAACAAGTGGGGTAGGTGTTTTTGTTCTTTCAGTGAGTTGTGGATAATTGTTAATATTTAGGGTGATTGATTTAAAATTATTATTTGTGATGCTTAGGTAAAGAGCTGAACAAGGGCAATGAGATTCTGGGATCTTGCTTGAAATTAAAATGAAAAAAGGAGGATAGAGATTTGATAAAATAAAAGTGCACATTATTGAATCTACTCTGAGAACAAGGAAATATATACATATGATAGTATAGAGGGTAGATTGTTAAATCTAATTTAAAAAAACAATTACTAGTTTTAAATATTTTGCATTGAATTGGATTTTTTATGTCATATATAAACTAAGTATATTGATACAGATTTGAGATTAATTTTGTTATTGTACATATATTTCTACTCATTTTTCAAGGTATTTTTCATTTTTCAAAGTATAGTTCCTATACAGTTCATCTAAAAATGTAATAGAAATTGCTAATCCTTGAAAATTATTATTACCAACTATTAGAATTTAAAAATGCAAGTTACTAGTCATTACAATCAAATTTGTAATCATATTATTTATGCTTTTGAGGTCAAACAGATATATTTTAGATAGACATGTCTTCTTCAAGCACTACAGAAATCTATAGAATATGGCATTTGAGATTATTTAATAGCATAGATTCATTTTGTTTTTATGACAATGAGACATGGCTATTTCTGGTAGCACCAATTTACTTCAGAGAAGATCATGGGTATGGAAGAAGAAAGTACATATGGAGTTTACTTTTTTATGACAAAAGTTAGCCACTGTGGAAAAAAGTGCTCTTGCCTTGAGTGCGGACAATGTAATGTCTGAAATGGATGAGCAGGACATACGAGAAAGAACTGTTGAATCTTACCAGAACAAGCTAGGAAGGTCTTTAAGAATATCTTGCTTCACAGATGAGTCTGTCAGATATGTTAGGCCTGTAGGCTGAACATGGATGCCCCAATACTGCAGAGGAACTCTGGGTGACTATACAAGCAGCAACATGTTTCTGTCATCTTACAATTTTTTAAGTCACTTGCTTACACTTCCTATTTACTCAGTAGTATAAAACAAAAGACCAGGAAGACAAAAAACAAACAAACAAAAAACCTAAACAAAACAATTTGAGACAAGACCTCTACAACAAGAATTTTCATTTTGTGTTGACTATTTACTGCTGGGTGTTAGTCTTACCCTTAAGTGTAGTTAATACTGTCAATGAGACTCCATTGAAGGAAACTAATGTCTCTGTGCATGCAGATGTCAGAACCTCATCTGATTTAAACCAGTACAGGTCCTGCACATGCTGCCAGAATATCTGTGAAGTAATGCTTGTTTCAGGCTTGCTATGTCTGGAAAATGCTGTTTCCTTGGTGTCACCTGTCACTTTTGGCTCTTAGAATATTTCCATCTCCTGTCCTGCACAGATACCTGAGTCCAAGAGGGAGGGATCTGATAAAGACATCCTATTTAGGGCTGAGTGTTGCAGTTTGGATAGCTGAAACTTCTACAGTGAAAAGAGGCTTCTCTGATAATGGCTGAAAGAAGCATTGATCCATGGGAATAACGGAATATCAATTGCAGTCATTACTGCTGCATGCCTTTAGTAAACCAGTAGTATATTTTTTTTCTCACTAGATCCATGGCCTATCTAGTGACAGGTTCTTGGCCACCTATGCAGTGTGAGCATGTTTTCCAATTTGTGGAGTTGGCCTAAAATTCAGTCAGAGTAGTTGGTTACTCCCTTATCATTTGTTACATTCAGCAATAAAGTCTTACCATAAGTTTAGGGACAATAATCAATCCTTAGCCCAAGTTGTTTTTGAGTTTATAGGATTCCCATGACTAATGACTCAACTTTATGTAACCCTTTCCTATCACTGGCTGCTTCACTTGGGAATAAAAGGTGTCAAGTCCCAGCATTGTCTCCCCCAGTATTTGGTGACTTTGTTTAAATATGTTTCATATATTCATGTATTTTAGGAAGCTTCTACCGTAGTAGGTTTCCATTTTGAGGACCAATACAAACTCCTACATTCTTTAAATTTTCCTGTTCCTTATTATCCCTTGCTTCTCTATATCTAACATAATGAATAATTTTTATAATGACTTTCAGGGTTTAAACTTTGTGATACTAATCCTAATGACACTGGTATATTTTTAAAATCTATAACTAATTTGTCCAAATTTACTGTTTTATGTAAGTTCAGAATATAACTACCTACAATTTATTTGTTTATTTTTCTATAATGGACATTTTCATCACAGAAGTTATATCCCAAACATACATAGTAGAATTCTAATTTGTACCAGCATCATATGGTTTTCATCTATTTTATTTTATGTGGTTAACATTGCAATTATTGAAATTCACTACTGCATTTAAAACACTAAAGAATTTGAGATTTCAATTTTTTAAATTTTCTTAGCAAATGATGGCTATTATGTTTATAAGTTTCTTATGAAGAAACTGTATCTTACTCTATTTTCCTGTTGCGTTGTATTATTTTTATTACTGATAAAGGTGAATTATATATATGCTTTAAAATAAAAATGTAAATGTTACTGATAATTTTTGATCTTCAATTTTTCTTTTAATTTAGAATACATTTTCATTAATAAGACAATATCATTTTATAGTGTATCCTGAGGGGGTTGTATGTTTGTACTGTAATTAATTAATTTTTATCTATGTATATCACATTTAATATTATATATATACATAATAAAACCTTACTAATGATAATAATTATTCCTGCCCAGGTACTTGTATTCATTCATCTCTATATGTTTATGCTTTCATGTCTAGATTCTTTTTTCTGATCTTTTGCTTATTTTTGATAATACTGTGCTGCATTGCTGTAATTAAGCCTATATGCACAAGGACAGTATCCATCTACTTGTATTTCTTTTCTGAAGTATCATTTTTCATTTAAAATAATTTTTTATTTAATTTAAATGTATGAAGCTTCTTGAAGGCATAAAAACACTTATGAGTTTTTCATGATCTGATAAAAGTAACAATAAATCTGTGCAGAGTAATTGAAAATTCACAATTTTATGTGTGGAAACAAATATTTTCATGTAAAATTAATAACTGAATAAAACTAATAATTTTATATAGAGAAGAAAACTAATGCCATGGTTGTCTTGGTGTCCTTGAAAAATGTATTTATCTTCAGGTCAAACCATCATGGTCTGACCCAGCTGCTGACATAGGCATCCTCTTTGGTTTCCTTGGAATTCTGTTCTGAAAACACAGCTCATATCACATGGTATCATGTCTACTTTTCACAAACTTGTCCTTGAGGACATAAACAACATGCTTTCTATGAGTTAAACAATGAAAATTCACCATTCCCTATTTGCTGTAGAATTGCTTTCGGCAGAAGTGGGCCCAAACATCTCAGGGAATTTTAGAAAATGTAAGAACTCCACAGCAGTGAGCTCAATGACTGACGCTCTGTTTAAAATTCTTTTTGCCAGGATCTGCTTGGTATTTCACTTGAGACTATTGCTTGCAGCCCCAGTGGGATCACAAATCTCAGAATAATTCACCTCTGGGCCCATCTGGCTCTTGGCACAGCAAGTGAGAGTTGAATTCCAAGTCTGAAAAAATTCATAGCTGAAAAATACTCATTGGCAAATAAAAATGTTAGATGCTTTACAGTTTTAGAAAATAGAAACAGAACAACTTTTTAAAGTAAATTCAAAAATTGTTTCTTGAAAATAATGTAAAGTTTAAAATAAATTCTTTAACTTAATTTTCTTATTTTAACTTTTGGCATATTCACCACTGTTTCCTCTCCCTCCTCTCCAGCTCTCCCTCAGCTTTTACCCACCCCATCCCAGCATCTATTTTTTTAGAGAGGGTAAAAACTCTCAGAGTGAGTCAATGCAGTCTGTCAAATCCAGCTGAGTTAAGATCAAGCCCCACCTCCCAGTATCAAGGCTGAGCATGGTGTTCCTCTGTAGGCAATGGGCTCCAAGAAGCCAGTTTACATGCCAGGAATACAATCTGGTCCTACTGCCAGAGGCCCCATAACTTGTCCAGGCCTTTAGACTGTTATCCATATTTGGAGGGCTTAGTTTAGTCCCATGTAGGTTCCCAGCTGTCATTTCAGAATTAGTGAGCTCCCAATAGCTAGGGTCAGTTGCGTCTGTGGGTTTCCTCATCATGATCTTAACCCCTGTGCTCATATAATCTCTCCTCTCTTCAGCTGGACTTGGAGCTGAACTCAGTGCTTAGGTATGGATCTCTGCATCTGCTTCAACAGTCGCTGGATGAAGGTTCGATAATGGCAATTAGCATGGTTATTCATTTGGTTATATGGGAAGGCTATTTTAGGCACTATCTCCACTATTGCTTGGAGTCCTAGCCAGGGTCATCATTTTGAGTTCTTGGGTATTTCCTTAGCACCAGGTTTCTTTCTAACCTACAGTGGCTTCCTCCATCAAGATACCTGTTTTGTTCTTCTCCCTCTCTGTTCCTCCTCCAACTCAACCATCCCATTTCCTCATGTTTCCTTCCCACCTCCCTTGTTTCCTCTCCTCTGTGGTCATAATTTACTCTTCTTTATTTTTCCTTCCCAGGGGAATCCATGGATGTCTCTCTTAAGTTTCTCTTTGCAACCTAGCTGCTCCAGGGTTATGGAATGTGACATGGTTATCCTTTGTTTTATGACTAAAGTCCACTTATGAGTGAGTGCATATCGTGCTTATCCTTCTGGGTCTGCGTTATCTCACTCAGGATATTTTTTTAGTTCTGCATAGTACTCCTTTGTATAAATGTACCACTATTTTAAAAAAAAAAATCAATTTTTCAGTTGAGGGGACCTAGGTTGTTTCCAGGTTCTGGTTATTATGAATAATGCTGCTATGAACATAGTTGAGCTGATGCCCTTGGGGTAAGAATGTGCATTCTGTGGGTATATGGCCAAGAGTGATAGTGCTGCATCATTGGTAGATTGACTTCAAGTTTTATGAGAAACAATTATACTGATTTTCAAAGTAGCTGTACAAGTTTACGTTCCCACCAGCAATGGAGGAGTGTTTCCCCTTGCTCCATATCCCCTCCAGCATAGGATGTCAACAATATTTTTTGACCTTAGCCACTCTGATAGATGTAAGGTAGTATCATATAGTTGTTTGGTCTATGTTTTTCTGATGGCTAAGGATATTGGGCAATTTATTACGTGTCTTTCAGTGATGATATATATTTAATAAAATTAGTATGGAATATCAGAGAAGAGTCATCAAGAGAGTCAAACAATGAAAGTCTTTAATTCTTTAATCTTAGGTTTAAGGATGTTAAAAAAAAAAAAAAAAGATTAAATAAGATAGTTAAGTGGAGGGAGAGAAGGGAGGTCTTTCAGTTTTTCCAGACACTTTTTTTGGTGGGCTAAGGAAAGAGAGATTTGGAGTTGGAGAATTTTGTGTAACAGGCCTGAGGAGCTGACAGGTGAGAAATAGCAATAATTTGTTTCTGTAACTCTGATATTTCAACTTTTCCCCTAACATCTGGCTCTGGGTTTTCATTATATATTAAATAGAATTCATGCAATACTTAAAGACATTTGAAATTCTTCTGTTGGAAATTCACTATTTAGCTCTGTATCCCAATTTTAAATTGGATTGTTTGGGTTTTTTGACCTCTAGTTTTTTAGTTCTTTATATTCTTTAGAGATCAGCCCTCTGTCAGATGTATGATTATTTCTTTAAAAAAATAAGTAATGTAAATTGTAAATTTAAGAGAAAGAAGACAAACATATGTATGTGGATGTTTTTATGATCAATACATGACCGCTAAAGAAATCTGACTACTTCAGTGAATAAAAATAAGAATTACAAACCACGTTGTACTCTTTATTTCTCCAGCCCAATATTCATTTTAATAAAAATGTAAACAAGATATGTTACATGGTTTGTAACAGTGTACCACATCAATGGGCACAAGGCCTCTAAAATTAATTTTAGATAATTTCAAGTATTTTTCTAATGAGCTATGGAGTGTCACTTTATTCATAAGTAAAAACTGTTGCACATCTTTTTAAAACTTCTTTGAAGTTATTGATCCTTCCCTAGTTTATGGGATTCTGTAGGAGGAGGTTTCTGGCCCTGACTTTTGGGCCTAGCCTCAAGGTTTAGGCCCACAGACCCACAGACCCACAGACTTGCGGAGACACACAGATGCTTACAATTAGTTTTAGGCTGATCGATCTAAGGCCCAGGCATGTAACTTGCTAACTCTGTACTCTTAATCTAACCCATGACTTCCATCCTGTTCAGCCATGTGGCTCGGTACCTTTTCTTAGAGCGGCATAGTTGTTCTCTGCTTCCTAAAGCTTCTCTCTGTGCTTCCTGTTCTCAGAGTTTTTCGTAGTCTGGTAGCCCCGCCCACACTTCCTGCCTGCCTTTGGCCATCAGTGCTTTTTATTAAACCAGTGGGTGGGATAATTATTTACAATGAAACAACACAATCTCTCACAGGATTCTTCTTTCTCTTTTTCCTCTTTGAGATCATTTGACTATATAGCCCAGGCTATCCTCAAACGCCAAATTCTCCAACGTCTGACTTTCAAGGGCTGGGACTGAAGATTTGATTAAGATAACTTACTATTTGAAGGACTGAATTGATCTACATTCTGTTTATTGTTTAGAAGTGAAATCTTAATTTAAAACTTGTCAGGGAAATAGCTTTATGTATTATGTAAAATATTTTAAGTCAGGTTGAGGAATCTATCAGTATTAATTTTTTTTTTTTTTTTTTAGTTTCTAGCTATGTAATCTCATTCCTTAGTAGCCTGGAAAAGTAAAAATAATTGAAGCATAAAAGGAGTAAAACTGATTTAGGTAATCTAATTGTATAGTAGCTAAAGACATCAAAAGGTATAACTCAATTCTATTCCCAAGTAAGGAAAATCAGTCCAAGCAATTTGGCAATCATCCATCACATTATGATTCTTCTGTGAAAGTTTGAGCTAACCCGTATTAATAGAAAACATGGCAGGTGCTTTCTTGTATTTATTTGCTAATTTACTACTTTTAAATATGCTTTTTATACATACAATCCAGGCTGCAGCCTTCTCTCCCTCTATTCCTCCCAGTTCCCTTCTCTCATCTCCCTTCACCCATAATTCCACCGTCCCCTCCAATTTCCTTCAGAAAAGATCAGGACTCCCAGCATATAAGCTGAACACAGTAGAACAGAATGTAATATAAGTAGGCACAACCTACCCAGGAGAGGCTTCTTCCTGCCCCTGGTAGGAATAGAGGCAAAGACCCACAACTGAACACTAGGTGGTACTCAGAGAATGCCAGACAAAGGGTAGAGAACCGTAGAAGCTGGTGGGATCAAGGTCACCAGAAGAGCCTGCAGAATCAACTAAGCAGGACTCAGAGGGGCTTACAGAGATGGAAGTGATATCCAAAGCGCCTGCATGGGTCTCTGCATATATGTATTTGCTGTTAGCTTGAGTTTTTGTGCACTCCTACCTGTAGAAGTCATGGTGTCTCTGACTCTTGCTAATTCATAATTTTAAACTCAATATTTAGTCTCCAAAGTATATTAGTGAAACATTATTTTGAGATATCTAAGATTGTGAACACTGTCATTGTTATATAAGAAGGTCAGCGTAAGTAGGAGGAAGAAACAAGAATAGGGGAAGAAACAAAGATGATCAAAGCGTGTTATATTTATGTATGAAGTTGTTGATAAAAATAAAGAAAACAAAATGAAAATTTTAAAAATTACATTGAAATGTAAATTTCATCTGGAGACAAATGTACACATAAAATCCAAATAGAAATAAAAATACATGTAAGGTATTTTTAGTATTATAGGGAAGATAATAAAGTGGTACCTGCTACTTATGAAGAAATTGAAATATGATGGATAATTTGATAAAGGATAATAGGAAAGAAACACCACTTCATTTCAATCAGACATTATACTTTTTGGTGCAAATGGCAATTCAAAATATTTTAGGCAAAATTTTTTTTTTACTACATGGCTTTAATGCTTAAGAGTGTCTATGTCATATTAAAGAAAGACATGGCAGACTAACTTCTAAGGCAGAAACAATAATAACTCTTCATACTTTGACAACACATAGCTCATATGAACTGAGTGGGTTCACTGAGATTTTTTAGAAGGGTTAACCTCTCCCACGGTCACAACTGAATTTAGTTTTCAATTCTCTAAGAAGGACAAAACAGATGTCTCTCCCACAAAGGGCCATCTATCCACAGTCCCCTTGCATTAAGAAATGAAGCCTGAGTCAGCCTCACAGTGTCTCAAGAACAAATCCAATATCTCCTTCTGAAATCATCCAAACTTGCCCAGTCTTGTACAAACATGCCAATAATGATAAAACGAAACCTCAGCCTACTACAAGCATACTAACATAGCTGATGCTGCTTCTTAAAGCAGTCATATGTGAGATGGCCCTACCTGTCCCTGAAACTCCCCTTAGCTGTGTTTAAAAGAAGCCTGCATCTCTCTGTCAGGGTCGTCACCATTTTGTACAGGTAAATGATACCATGTACATGCTGGTATAACAAATGCTCTTTTCTCTTACATACTATTTGAGTCTGGATTTTTTTCTTCACCAGTTTCTCAGACCCTACATTCTGAATTTAGAAGTATATCCAAATGTCCTCTTTGTTCGTCAAGATTATTCTTTAGAATAGATCACGTTTGAGCTAAAAAGCAAATATTTAAAAAAATGACTGGAATAATTTGAAGTATTTACAGGCCACTATGGAACAAAATCAGAAATCAATAACAGCAAGAAAATTTATAAACTTCTGTAAACTAATACATTTCTAAAGTAGTCTATTGTCAAAGGAGAAATCATTAGTAATTAAATATTTCCACAAATAATAAAAACAAATCAAGTACATGGAAAGTCAAACGTGGCTTACAGAATGACCAGGACAAAGAAAGAAGCTTATGCACTGAGTTCCAACGTTGAAAGAAATCTGAAATTAAAAAGATGATAAAATATCATAATACTCAACTACAATATAATGGATAAAGACACATCTGAAAATACAGGAAAAGCCGTGGAAGAACCACCACGATTAACTCTAAGCAGCATATCAGGAGATGTTTCTGTTTTGAATTAGAACAGAAAAGTCAATTGGTCTTCCAGACTTGAAACCTAGTACCTGGCCTACAATATTAAAACAAGAAGTAAAGCAAAGCCAAGTGGACTTTACCAAAATCCAGATCATATATATATGAAAGTTCTTTCAAGTTCTGTAGAACGAGGATGATGTGATATTTATCCCTTCTCTTTCTTGGTAAGATCAAGCCTTAGCTGTATGTCTGAAGAAGTTCTTAGTTTATTAGTTTTTCATTTTCACTCCATTATAAGAAACCAGAACCATCAGATGCATCAAGCTCTCTCTCTTTTCCTTCTTGCAAGTCAGATGAGCATCTATTGAAGTAGTTTCCCTTGGAGGAAGGACTTTGATTTAGACACCACCATACTTTAGTCACATAATAAGTGGTTGTTTATTTTTTCTCTCTCTCACTCTGTCTGTATTCCAGTGACCTTTCATTTTGTTCATCATAGCCAAATCCTAGCAGCACTCCTGAATGAACAACTTGTAAAAATGTAAGGGTCCCCTGGAAGGTTTCACTCTGAAGCTCCTCGGTCTCCAGCCTTCAGCATTTGTTAAATATTTTTTAAGTGTTCCTCATGGTTTACATGCTAGCTATTTTTCTGGTAGTTTACCTTTACCTTTCGTAACTTATCATTCTTTTTATTTTTCTGTTTTCTTATTTCCCACAAAATTGAAGCTTCTTAACCTCAATTATACAACGTAATATGAAAGGAGGTGTTAAATTTTACTTTATTATTTTCTTGTTGTGAGCATAAGGATAAGGATTTGCATTTTCTAACTGTCAGATATGATCCTACAAAGCATCCTATATTTGCATATTTTAACATGAACATTCTTTCAAGGATGATATGTTGTTTTAATTCATAATAATTGCATATTATGAATAGCACCTAAAAAGGAATTTCAAAGTTTCAAGATTATTAGACCAAAAATAGAAAAATATTAAAAATAAATTTATGAGGTGAGTATTAAATAGTCTTGAAATTGAAGTTTGTCAACCTTTCATGCTAATGTCAGCAGGTGAACCAAACTAATCAGTTTCATGGAATGTAGATTTTGTAGTGCATATATTTGAAATGCTGAACAGGCTTCCAAGTGCACATTAATTACAGTTTTAGAGAATTCAAGACAGTAGTGCTAAACATAAATGAAGGAGTCGAATCTGTTAAAGTCACAGGGCTAAAGGGAATCACTGAAACAAAAAAAATACTGGAGATTGCCTCCTGTAACAAAAGTAACTTTGTAATTTAGGAAGAAAGTTTAAGAGAGAGAGGCGTAATCACTAGGGAAGAAATCCACTCATGAAGTCCAGGCAATTTCTTTTAGAAGGGTCATTATCTGTGCCAAACATTAACTAATATGAGGTTTAAAAATCGAGTGTTGTGGTTAAGTAATAGCCACATGGTAGTTCTGCTATTCCAAACTCAGTTTCTGATACAAAGAGGAAACTAAGATTAAGGATTTCAGTTTGCTGCTAAGTTGTGAAGTTGAATAAGTTGCTTTGATTTTTTTTTCTCACCCCTCCCCCCTTTTTGTAGTTTCTCACTAAGGAATTACACTTACCACCACAATCCTTTAAACACCTTTGGATTCCAAGTACTAACTTGGGACATCCATCTGTTGTCAGAACTCCATGGTGCTAACGTGAAACTGGCAGAGAATTGACATCTAGAGAGTCATAGCCTGTATAATGTACCACTCTTCTACTTTGGAAAAATAATATCTAAAGTTTGGCAGGGAATAAAAAGGATTTTGCAATATGTAGCATTTGTGTTTTTTTTTTTTTTTTTTTAACCTCAAAATGTAAAGTGTCATGTCCCCAGATGTATCTCACACTATGGAGATATAAAAACCTGAAATTAGCTCACAGGTTTGGGTTAAAGATAGAAATAGACTCTCATATTATTCAAAATAATGTGATGTGAGCCCCTATAGCCAAAGACAGCATCTACTTTGGACCCAGAAACTCTGAGACCTCCAAGCTGGATCTGTGAATCTGACTTGAATATTTCCTCCCTGTGGACAATATTAATTGATACTAGAAGGCATTGTGAAAACTTCCAACAGAAGAAAGAAATGAACAGTCCTGCCCAGCTCTGAGGTCTATGAACCACAACCATGAGTAGCTTGGCTCACTCTAACAGTATTGCCAAGTAAACTTTGAAGCAACCAACAGCTCTTTTACTGGAGACCATTTAACAATTGGGCAATTATGTTGAGTGCTAGAAACCTACTCAGCTATCCAGAACTAGTGAAGTCATGGGCCTTAGATAAAAACCTAGAACTTTATTGAACCACTGTGATTCTTAACTACAATCTATATATTTGTCCTTAAACTGCCAGGTAAGTATAGTTCTCAACCCTCAAGAAAGAAACTTCTTTTCGTAACAGACTGAGACCATTACAGAAAACCTAACCTATAAAATGCAGAATTTTGGGGTCCCATCATAACTCATACTTCTACTGCACAACTCCTGTACCTAAGGCTCCAGGACTACTATGGAAAGGATGGAAAGAAAGATTGTTAAAGACAAGGAAATACTGTGGTGTGTTGTATGTGTGTGTGTGTGTGTGTGTGTGTGTGTGTGTGTGTGTTTCTGTGAGTGTGGTTGTTTCTCCAGAGAATGTATGTAGTGATATATTGTATTTTAAATACAATCACCTTGGAATATGAGAGAACATAATCACTCACAGTCAAGCCAGTAATGTCAGATAATGGTGACCAATATCTTTAATCCCATCACTCAGGATGACCAAGTAGTGACTCACACTTTTAATCCCATCACATGGGACCACCATACCCATGCATGTTAGTGACCCATGCCTTTAATCTCATCACTCAGGAGACAGATCTTCTGGGGCTTCTGTGAGTTCAGGGTCTAATAGCCAAATAGGAGTAACACACATCTTTAATCTTAACTCTAGGCTTATACAGAGTTAAACTTGGAAGTCAAACAGCTGGGCAGGGAATTTATATAAGCAAAAGAAGGCAAAAATTCATTCATTCTGTAGAAGTGAATAGTCAGTCTAAAGACCCTTGAAGACAGTACACTATTCAACCTAAGAAATAGGCTGGATGTGACCTGACTATGGTCTGATTCCTCTTTCTGAAAATCCAGCTTTTCTTCAATATCTGGCATCAGGTTTTCATTAACTAGAGTTTGTGCAATATTTGGCACTCAGCTTTTGGAGCACAAATTCATAGAAAAGGCACTTGCCAGCCAGAGCTGTACATAGCTGGAGTAACTACTGGCTAGGTAGGTTTTTCTATTCAGACAGTGGCCTCCCTCTCCTAGTGGGTTGTAGTTTTTTTTTCCTCTTTTCAGACCCTCTCTTAGGGTACTTGGTAGTTGCTCCATTTTACAGTCTTTTGGATCACCATTGACAACAAGTTTGGGAAGTATGAACAGAACAGAGCAGAGAATGAACATTTTCTACATTAAAAACTGGAAAGAATATCATGATAAAAGTTGATTTGTCTCTCTTTGGTAGTATTGTAGACAACCTGAAGTTAGAACCAGTTAAGGAGAAGATAAATATTATAGATGGGATTGTAGTAGTGGGGTTCTCGGGCCCCGGGCTGCCAGAGGTCCAGAGACCCACAGACCTGCCGCCCGGGACCGCTTAGCTGCCCACCGCTGCCCAGGCCCCCAGAAACAACTCAGATGCTTATATTAAATCCATGCTGTTTGGCCTATGGCTCAGGCACATTGCTAGCTAGCTCTTATATCTTAAATCAACCCATTTCTATTAATCTGTTGGCCACGTGGCCCGTAGCTCACCCGTGCTCCTTACATGTTGCTCCTTGGGCGGCTGGCTTGATCTGTCTGACTCCACCCTGCTTCTCCTACCTAAGCTCTGATTTCTCCTCCTACTTCTTCTATGGTGCCTGCCATGGCCCAAAACAGCTCCTTTATTTAAAAATTGAGATTCACAGCATACATAAACGCATTCCCACATCATGGGATTATCATTTTAATAGCTATTATAAATACCATTTGTTTGATCATTTCTGTTTTATTATTAAAAATTCAGTTAATGTTAGTTTCAAGATGAGAGTCTTAGAAAAACCTGTTTTGAAAAAAAAGAAAAAAAAACAGAGATATTGAGACCCAGACAGAAGAATTTAAAGAGCTAGTCTAAACAATTTCTTATAAGATTACATAAAATATCCTAAGACTTTCAAACAGCCAATACTAATATAACCAGTAACTTTAAAGAAATCACAAAATAGTACAGACGTTAGTTCGGCTCCAGTACAGATGTTAAAATTTAGGAGAGTCAAGGAAGCAATTGTTATATGTTCTATGAACTCACCATTTGTAAAACAAATGTTAAATTCTTAGTCATCATGTAACCAGATTACCCCTAAGGACTGCTTAGATATGGTTATAGCTGTTTTGGAGGCTGCGCCACTTTTACAGTGGAAAACATTAACAAAGTAGCAGAGTTAGAAGCATAGAAAACTCCCAAGACAAACTTCTTGGGGAAGGAGATTATTCTAATATAGAAAGTCAAACACTGTAAGATTTATATTAAATAAGTATATGGATAGATAAATGGATTTATGTCAAATGGCAGGTTTGATTGCATAGGATAGAATTAAAGAAATAGAAAAGAAAATTGAATCCTTTATAAAAGTGATTCAAGGGTTAAAAGAATACTTTACATATTTCTTGCAAAGACTGACTGCAGTGGTAAGTAGAACGGTGCTAGATTCAGAAGCTAGGTGAATAATAATTGAATCTCTGGCTCTTGAAAATGCCAACTCATAACATAAAAGGATAATTAGGTAGTTAAAGATAAAGATCAGCACCCTTTCATGCTTGAATTCACAGTACACTTAATTTAAAATCATATAACTGTGATGATAATTAGGTAGGAGAGATTGTTTCTAGAAGTTAAAGGAAAAATCAAATATCAAATATTACAACTATAAAAGACAAGGTTACATAAAAGAGATTGTAAACAAGGCATTCCCCAAAACAATATCTTTTCTAAAAATGACCACAACAGAATGCCATTCCCTCCTAATATATGAAGAAGGTGTGGCAAAGGTAAGCATTGGACCAATGAGTGCTAGTCAACAAGGGACAGGCAAGGTAACTTTTTGCCTTCTAGAAATGCCCTGAAGTAGCTTTTGAAATACTTCTTCTATCAAAATCATTTTAGTCTTATCCTGCCATTGAGTAGGGAAAGACTTTCCAGAGCTTAAAGAACCTAAAACCTATTACTAAAACAAAACCAGAAAAACATACTTCTCTGAACAATAGGACAGATATATAAAAGAGAAAAAAAGAAATATAAACAAAAGGAGAATATTTTGGTATTTTCTATAAATGATCAAAGGCCAAAGTTGATAATATAAATAACTGATATTGTCATTGAAAGTTTGGTGAACATAGGGAGAATGTAACAATAATTTCCCCAGAATCTTGGCATTCAAATCTGCTCCTCCAGATTTTTATAACTGAGACATTATCTCAGGTAAAACAGAGTAAAAGATGGCTTCAATGTATAGTGCAAGAAGAACAGAGAGAAAAAATTTAACCATATGTAGCTAACATTGGTATAAATGAGGACAAGACTTATTGCAACAATATAATACTCAGATTAATATTCCTCTTATAACATAAATGAAACATAAGCTAACATATAGTTCTGGGAAAAATATTAGAAGATATTATGAGAAACAGTCACCAGTAGCCATTCAGGTTGTACAGAAACAAAACACATAAGCTGCTGATCTTTTAAAGGTACCCTTTAAAATGGTTAACAGATAAGCATACATGGGTTCAGCAATAGCCTTTAACAAAGAAAAATTGCAAGGCTTAGAACAGCTGGTACAGAAGCAGTGAAATGCTCAGCATATTGAAGAATCAATTTTCCCTTGTAATTCTCCTGTATTTGTTACCAAAAAGAAATCTGGAAAGTAGAAAATGGTGACATATCTAAGAGTGCTAAACAACACTGGTGATTCAGGCAATAAGCTCTTGAAATCTGAAATTCCTTTGCCTTCTCTGTTACCAAGAGAATGGCCTATAATAGTTATTAACTTAAAAGACTATTTCTTTACTAGATCTCTACAAGAACAGGACAAAGAATAATTTACCTTTATACTGTCCATTTATAATAATTCTCAGCCTGTAAAGAAATATCATTAGAGGGTTCTCCCATAAAGAATGTTAAATAGCCTTACTCTGTGCCAATATTTTGTACAACAGCCATTAAAAGTGATATGTAATCAATTCCCACAATCTATAATTTACCAGTATGTTGACCTACATTGATGACATCTTGTTGACTGATTCAAATGTAGATATAGGAGAAAGAATGTTTGGAGAAGTGAAAACAAAAAAGAAATTAGCCTGTTGGGGATTATAATTTGTTCCTGAAAAAATACAAAGAGGATATTCCATTAATTATTTAGAATATAAAATAGATGTACAAATAATTATACTTCAAAAGGTGCAAATCAGAAAAGATAGATTACAGATTTTCAATGTTTTCCAAAGATTACTAGAAAATATTTCCAATTTACAGACCATTATTGGGATAAAAATTCATATACTGGATAATTTGTTCAAAGTCTTAATTGGTATCAAGGACTTAAACTGTCCAAGAGAATTGTTACCTGAAGCTGAGAAGAAATGGAACTAATGAAAAAGAAATTATAGGGTGCACATATTAATCACATGGATCCAGACCTTAATTGCATTCTGGTTACTTTACCCTCTAAGCAGGCTTCTACAGGAATTTTAATGCAAAGGTAAAATATTATATTGGAATGGATGTTAATACCACATAAACTGAGTAAAAAGTTAAAGACATGTGGGAAAGATTTCTAATTTGATTTTTAAAGGAAAATTAATACTTCCTTAAATGACAGAGATGGACCCAGCAGAAATTATTGTACCTTTAACTAATGAAGAAATTGAACAATTATGGGCAGAAAGTGAACCTTGTCAAAGAGCTTGTAGTAATTTTCTGAGAGAGATTACTAACAGATATTCTAAAGCAAAAGCATCCAATTTATAAAGGGATTAACTGGATTGATGCTTCCTCTTGTTGTACAGGATACACCAACTTCTAAAGCTCCTACACTGTATAATGATGGAAATAAATCAGGAAAGGCAGGCTACACTCAGAAAATGAAAGTAAAGTGGTTCAAAGCCCTTATAATTCTGTTCAAAAGTAAGGACTATATGTTATTATGATGTTATTAACCTCCTAACATAGTCACAGACTCTCAATATGCAGAAAGAGTTGTTTTACACATTGAAACTGCTGACTTTATCCTTGATGAGTATGAAGTAACTTCATTATTTATTGTTAAAGAAATAATCAGGAATGGCTGGAGTTGGAGATGACTCTCTCCTTCTCTAAACTCAAAACACTTGTTAAAGAAAAATGCAATAAGGCAGGTAAAGTCATTGATTCGTTCATTCTTGAGAAGCAACCAGTCAGGCTGAGGACTCTTGAAGATAGCACTTACCACGTTCAGTCTGAGAAATAGACTGTTGTGAGAATTGACTGTTTGATACTCCAACTTTACCCCAATATCTGGGTCTGGGTTTTCGTTCTATACTAGCTAGAGTTCATGCAATGATGTAAGAATCTACACTCATACATTCTCAAGAACATGACTGCCCAAACTTGAACTGAGCAAGAATAGTAACAATGAACATATTAACATGAATGAAGGAAAGTCCAAGAGACCTCACTGTGATACAAAGATCTACATGGAATAGAAATTCTGAGACCAGGGCAAATAGTCTTTGCCAGGGAAGAGCACACCAATTGGTTGTTGACCATCATGTTGACAGTTTTGAGAATATACATACAGACAAGCAGCATGATCCATACTGAGCTGCTTATATGCTCTCTTATTTTCTCTTCTGAAATTCACAACTCAATACATCTGAGTTTGACTAATAGCTACAATTTGCCAAGAGAATTACTGTTAGGTCCAAAGCAGATTTCCAAAATGTCCATGCTATTGACAATCTCCTGAATGATAATGGGCACAGCTCATACTTGACTCAAAGTTAACATAAGGATTGCTAGCAGATACAAAACCCCAAACTAGCATTCCTCAGAAACCTTGTGAAGTAGAATCCAATTTGTCTGGAAAAGCCATTATTTCCCTATCTGCCCTCTACAACCATCTCCCTTCAACAACATCCACTTCCCAATTAGTTCAAACTAGCCTGTAACAGATCCAAGTCCATATGTTAGGTCCCCAGGTATGCTGATTCACAGGCACTCTTAGTAGCTCCTACTCCTAACCTCTATTGGCAGTTTGATTTTTGAATAAACTTTATTTTCTACCCATAGAACGATGTAGTTCAGTAGTTTCAATAAGCCCTCTCTTATGATTATAATGTAAATTACCTTTGTAATTTTGCTATGCTTATCAAATATTACATGCCTTCTTCATCACTTTCAAATGAGAGGAAATAAAAGGATATTTTTACTGTCATTAACATTTGTAGTTAACTCAAAATACAAAGTAGAAATGGTCTGAGCGCTGTCCATTGCTAACATCTTGATGGACTATGACAGAGATTAGAAAATGATCATTGTAAAAAGTAGTCTTTAGAGATTTAAAATAAAAACTCCATTGGATTAGCAAATTTCTGTAGTGCTAGTCAGGCATGCTTCTCACAGGAGTATTGTTGATAGGATTATCTTGGAAGGGAAGAAACTCCCTGAATGTAGGGGCCACTATCCCATGGGCTAGGATTCTATCAGAGTAAAATGAGAAAAGAAGAAAGGCCTGTGAATACCAGCTCTTGTTTCTTTTATCTCTGGTCTACAGAGATATCAACAGCCTTATACTCGTGCTGCCTCAGCCTCAACCTGCTTAGACCAGGACTCCTCCTCTCAGGGATTAACAGTGTCCTCAAACCAGTTGCCAAAATAATTTTCCTTCCTCAAGTGTTTTTCCCCGTTTTCTTTGGTTTATCTTGGTAAGTTATTTGGTCATAATCATGGGACATATAGCACAGTATTTTCTGTGATGGAGAAATAAGTGGGATGACCAGAGGTCCAGAGATGGCTTGAACTTTCATAGTCAATAAAATCATTTAGAAACTTAAATCAGAATGAGAAAGACATGCAACCATTTTGACAGTTTTTCTAACTAAACGTCTTCCATAGAAGGCTTCTGGGATTTGGGCCATCCTTGTGCTCTCTATGGGGTATTCTGAGAATTAGGTAATATGAGTAGATGGTGACAGAGAAGCCTCATCATGCAGGTTATGCATATTGACCAGTGCTGAACTAGACAGGAAAATGACAACAAACGAAAGTGTAACTATAGCTTAACCACACTCATGATTAAAAGGCACACTGGAGGTGCGGGGTGTGCTTTTGAAATATATTAGATGTAGAAACAGGATAAAATTTCCACTGAGATATTTGATAGCCTTAAAGGTTCTGCTACAGAAACTCAATTATGAAGTGGATGAGATAAACTGGGCAATAGGTGAGGTTGTGAAAATAGAAAAATCCTGTAACTCTCTCCCCCTCAACCCCTTCCTGAGGTCCCTGAAACTAGCCAAGGTTGAGATGGCTTTTCTCAGAAAAGCTTTGTTCCCCCATTGCCTGGCTGGGACTGCATTCCTAGCAACCTGGTGAGACCACATTCCTCATTCCTGATCTAGCAACCTGGGTGGGGCCACCCAGGAAAGCCCTACCTGAGAACTGTTAACTGTTTGCCTAGGCAGGAACTTTCTGAAGTTTTCACAATTGCCCTGAAACTCTGTCCTAAGCTGACCTTTGGCCCGCCCTGTTATCACGCCGAGCCCGCCCATACCCCCTCCCCTCCCCAGAGTGGGGTATAAGAATTCTGCCCCGAAAATATTTAGGGCTCCAGGCTTTTCTATACAGTGCCTGGGCCTGGAGACCACACATGTGTGTGTACCGGTATTCATATTCATATTCATTAAACTCTCTTTTTCTTTAATGTTAACAGTGGTCATTAGCTATGGTCTCGGGGTGTCTTGGGGTGCTCTAGGGGTGCCCGCCTATTACAAGGTCAAAAAGGTTTGAATAGATAGGACGTACTTCAAAGAAAATAAAAATACCATAGTATAATTAAAGTTCACCTCATGTATTATTTTTTAAAAAGTGAAAAGTCTTATGATATCAATAGGATAGGTAATGTGAAGTATGAGCTTGAAACCCCACCCTGACTAGAAGATAAAATCATCCTGGAAAGGTTTGCTGGGAAGAAAGAGGAGGCAACAGGGAAGCAATGTAGTGAGCATAATTAATTGATGTGCCTATGAGGTTAGGCTGAACTGATGTAGCATTTTCTAGATGTCTTACTTGTATTATTAGTCAAACATTTTTAAATTAAAACTATTTTTTAGACTATCTTGTTCTATTTCCATGCATTATAAATCCTTTTTTTTTTTTAAAGAGGGCATGTTATTTTACTTTCTCCAAATAGTAAATGGAAAATTTTCCGTTTTTGTCTAATTTATTGATCATTTTTGTTTGCTAAGGGTGGCTTAACTTTTATATCCTTAAATTTCATTACATATTATTGTTAAAAGATATATTTTTCATTATCTCAATATTTGTCTTTTGAAGTTCATATATATCTACTGAGAATAATTTATTAACAAATAACTCTGGTGACATCAGCTTGCATTTTTTGTTGCTCACTGTGTAAACTGAATACCTGTCTCCATGTTGCATGCATGCACTCAGTTAAATAACATTTTTTTGTTTCGCTAAGGTTTCTTACCTTTCAGGAAACAGCAGAGATTATAGGGATTATTCAAGCACATTTAAACAATAAAACACATATCCTACTGCTGATTTAATCTAAACCTAAAGTATTCAAAAATAAAAATTTCTTCATCTAAATTTTATGTTTTGAAATTTTTAGTAGCTATATTTATTTGATTATCCATAATATCTATCTATCTATCTATCTATCTCTCTCTCTCTCTCTCTCTATCTATCTATCTATCTATCTCTCTCTCTCTCTCTCTATATATATATATATACATATAGTTTTGTGCATTTTATTAGATAAGAATTTACTATTTAGCCTACAGTATTTAATATCATCTAGCCCAGGCTAGTCTCCAATGTCTGCCATAGTCTTCTGAATACTGAGATTACCTTTATGTTCTGAAAGACCACCTTGATAGAAATTCTTAATACTTTATTCTTCTGACATAAGAGATGGATGCAAGTTTGCTGTGTTTATAAATGTCTATTTCTTGTCACAATTGGGTATTCATGGTTTCTCTTCAGAGGAGAATGTGAAAAATGATAGGGACTAAATGGATGTCTTCAATCAACATTGAATTTAAGAAATGATTCTTCATTTCATGATAATGGAATTTTTAATTTCCTACCCAGTAAATTGGGCTGATTAAACTTATTTAATTTTAGAAGGTTAACTGAAGGGGGACTCATTGTACAGTTCTTAGATAGCTATCTTCCTATAAGTCTTATGAGATGATTTGCCTCCTTAATCATTGTAGTCCACTGCAGGAGTACAGGGACACCCTGACAATACCCAGTGGGCTGCAGAATATATGAAATACCTGAGAGTAGCAAATATATGGAGGGTGACTGTGTGGAGGCTAGTTGCATTCAGCCCCGATATGGCTGATAACACATGCAGCTGAACTTAACTCGTTTGCCCTGTAATAACTTCGTTACATAAGAGTGTTCTTACAATAGGAAATAAACGTCCAAGTAGCATATTCAAAGTAGTTTTTGAGTTATCAGGTGTATCTGACAGAGAAGAGGATAGATATTTCTTATTGATGAAGGAGGTGATGTAAAGAAACAATGGATAGAAACTGTGTTTTTTTTCCCCATGATCTATTGTACCTGATTAACATTTTTCTAAGTAACCATTTTTCTCCTGAGTCCCCCAAAACAATTGGTTATCATAAGTTGTTTCTGTTTCTAGTAGGCCTCTTGAGATTCAAAAAGAAAAATGCAGCTTATAAGAAGAGTGGAATAATGAAGAGGGAAAAATGGGTTAGAAATGTACAAATGTACTATCACAAATATCTGTATCACCAAGAAAAATAATCCACATCAGCATGGATGACAACTGCTCAAGATACACATACGTGAAGCACAACTTCAGTCAGCCTTTTACCTATTACCCTGATATCTCATAAGACTATATTTGGGGGTTACCAATTTTCTCATAAGTAACTTCTGACCTATGCAACTGTACTTAATTCCAAAAGGTCCATTGATTGACCACACTAAGAAATGATGGGATTTTCTCTTTTGTTTTTGGTATCCTGTCTGAGGATGGACACATTTTCACATCTACTCAAGCAGAGTAATACAGCATAAAGACTATGTCTCCATCCTGTGGCTTCTTTAGACTTAGTACAATCCTTTTCTACTTTGTGTACCCCATGAAATGAAATTGTCTACCATTCTTATTTTTGGTTTATGAGGTTGTGCTAATTAATAAAAGATGTCCATATTTCTACATTACTTTCATTAATCATAGTATTTACTGAAAATTCTACAAGGCTGTTTTCTCTGTCTTTGGTTATTTAGATAGCCAATGATGTAGTCTAATTTTAAGTGTATTGACTTTAACAGCAAGTTATTGACATGTGCCTGAGGTCCACAAAAGTTGATTTTATAACTTTATTTACACCTCTGCATTTTTTAATTCTTTGTAACTATTACAACATTTAACTGGTTTTCATTAAAAACTCCAGTCTTGCAAACTTCTTCCTAAACAAAGTAAAATTTAAATTTCATCAGTTTCTTCTTGCACCATGGCTATGGTTAAATATGGAATAGCACTAAATTTTTTCTTTTTTGGTCATTTGGATTCTTCTTGCTTCTTTTTTCCATATTTGTCAAGGCCCCTTGAATATCACTCTCCCCTGCCTTGTGTAACATACCTACTAAATTGACTTAGGGGCCTTGGGTTCTATAGTCTACTCTTCTGTTTTTCTTTTGTAAACAACATGTTTCAGTCTGAAATACTTTTATCTTTTGTTAATCAACAGACTTCTCCAGATGACACTTTTTTTTTTTCTTGAGAGCTAGTTTGGACAGTTTTGTCTTATATGAGCTGTTCTTTCTTATTTAATTTCTTTCATTTCAAATAAGATTGAGTATCCTTACTTTGAAGATCTTTATGTGGATCATGGGTAAATTAAATATTACTATATTGCAAGACTGAAAATTCCTTCTAAAATATTTGATGTTAGGACATCTTGGCTCAGTGGCTTGTTATAGTAAATATTAGATAATAAAATTTTAACCTACAGAAACATGTTATTCATAACTACAGATCTTCCAACATCCAGGATCACATTTATCTTAATTTTCTTATCTTAAATTTGTTCAGTTGAAATGGAGGGTTAATTCCACAAGCCTCTTTTATGAGTGCAGTTGTCCATTTCAGGCAAGTTCTATTTCTATGATCTACTCACCCAAAGTACTATCCTCAAATATCATCACACTGAACATATGTTTTAACACAAACTTAATTAGGGACTATTAGACATCATGGTTTCTAGGTCCATGAGAGCACAAAACTGCTCATTCCAGATAAGGAACTGGCTGCAGACCAAAGTAACAGTACCACCCATGTCTAACTTGCTGAACCACTGAGTTTAGGAGTTACTTACAGGAATAGGGCAGACCCAAAGACAGCTCTAGCACAAAGCCCATTCCAGAATGGATGATGGCTCATGAAACTAGAACTTGAGAATTTTCTCCCTGACTTACAGATAGCCAAAAATGTTAGAGTCTTATTTAGACAGTTTGGCTGGTCTGAGTCTCCTCGGCTTTCCTTACTGCTTATGTAATGTCAGAGAGGGAGGGATCTGGTTCTCTAGTCAGTTTCAGTGACTTCCTAAATTCAATGAATTGGTCCTTCCCGAGTATTAAAATACTTCCTTTAAGTTATAGACAGAAATAAAGGATGGAAATTCAGACCAACCTCAACAGCAAGAAGAGACGATATTTAGACTGAGAGAGGCCTCTTAAAATCCAGTAGTAACCAGAGGCAGCATTATTTGATGGGGGGGGGGGATGGTGGTAGCTAAGAAATGGAAGCAGAATCCTATATCCTACAGTGGACAGAATGGGGGAAGTAAGTTTTTTGTTGTTGTTGTTTTTTCTAGATATGGTTGTTATTTGAAACCACATGGGGAGACAGATGGAAGTCTGCTCTCTGTTTCTGTAAACATTGTTTGTCTGAGGTTGAGCTTCTTTATTGAAACCTCTGGAAACTGTATAAGTAGCTGACATCCTGGAGCTTGGAGCCTGGTTTAGAAGTTTGGCTTTAAGACAAGGCTGATTTTATTTATTTATTTTTTTAATCCTTCTAGTTACATAATTTGGCCACTGACTCCCAACACTCACTATTTCCTTAAAACCTGTTCATGTAATAATCAGGTCTTCATGAGTCCCAGCTGTCGTGGTTTGAATAAGAAAAGTTTCCCACAGGTTCATATATTGCAATACTTGATCCCTGGGTTGTTGACATTGTTTAGGAATCTGCTGGAACCTAGATAGATGTTTGTTATAAGAGACAGGATTTGAAGGTTTACAGCTTTTCCCCCCCTCCCTCCCACCTGTAGATAGATAGATAGATAGATAGATAGATAGATAGATAGATAGATAGATAGATAGATAGATAGATATCTGTCTCTCTCTCTTTCTCTCTACTTCTTGAATAAGGACAGAATTGTGATCTCTGGGCCCCTTGTGTCTGTTGCTGTTGCCAAGCTGTGAAGGCATGGATTTATCATTATTTATCATTACAAAACTATTTCAGGAAAAGAGCATTTAATGCCTGAGGGCAGGGTCTATGTCTGGGAATCTGGAAACAATCTCAGGAATGCACCCCACAATGATTAGATTCAAAACTTAGCTTCCAGCCAAAAGTTCAGCCAGTAGATTCAGGACTTGGGCTCATGTTGAAAATGTACCCAAATAGTGACCATATCCCATACCACTTTACCCAATCATGAATTGCCAAGATATGTATACCCTGCTTACATATGCTTTTCTTTAAAATTAAAAACAAAAACAAAAACAAAAACCTCACCTCTAAGCTCATGGCTGAAACCATCTACTGTACCAGAACAAAGGGTTTCAACCTGGGTTTGTTTGAACCAGCCCAGGACAATAAACTGACTCTCATGTGTTCACATCAAATCCAGCTACCTGTGGTCTTTGGGCACCCCTTGACACTAGTACAACAAAGTCTTTTCCATCTGCATCATTATGGATTCTTCCTCTGTAACTATAGGCCCAATAAAGCATCTCTTCTATAAGTTAAAAGGAAAAGAATGTCTGGAGGATTAAGAGCCTTTTTATTTAAAATTCCTGACTCTTAAGAAGCTTTCATTTAGAATAGGAAACTTCAACTCAGCTGGAACACTCAAGAAACAAGACAAAAAAAGACAGTTTTTCTCAAGGACCATGCTAAGCTCACAAATAAATTTTTTTAACTTTTTTTTTTTTTTTTAATTGATTCTTTGGGAATCTCACGTCCTGAATCCCAATCTCAATCATTTTCCAGTCTCTCCAAATGCAGCCCTTATCCTTGTAGTGTTCCCCTTCCTGCCAAAGAAAATCTAAAATGGAAATAAAATAAGATAAAAAATTAAAGTACAAGTAAGAATAATATTTAAAATAACAAACAAAAAAATCTACTTCCTTTCTCTCTTTCCTGCCTCTTTATTGCCTCTTTTTTCTTTTTGAGCTGCATTATAACTTTCAGTAAACTCTTTAGTCCAAACAGCTTTGCTTGCGTAAAAGGTCAGGGGCAAGGCCTCTGGCTTCTGGTACACCATCAATACCTAAACTTCATTGAAACTCCACTCAGATATGCTGCTTTTGCCCCAAGTCATGAGCCATGGGGCTGTGGTTCCAAAGGGCCAGTCTCTCCATAGGCTCCAGCAAATCATAGATAGGTAGATGTTAGGGAATGCTAGCTCAACACTTCGATGTGTGTTTGGGTGTATCTGAGTTGGTCTGACAGACCACTACCCTCAGGGTACTCTTTAATTAGGGACAGGATCAGCTCTTTAGTGTCCTGATCTTAAGATCTGTTATTCCAGGGTGATAAAGGGCCAGGGTCAGCTCAGCATGGTCCTTATACCTCAACACATGGTTCAACACATGATTCAGATGGGCCCCTTTGGTTATATGGGCAACAGACATCAACACAGACCCCAGCTATAGCAGAACTATGGACCCACACAAGGCTAGCAACAGCAGCTTGGGCCCAGACTGTGGCTCTGGATGGTGATGTAGGCCTCTTAGACTGGCATGGGCCTAGCAGCAGCATGGTCCCTTGGACTCTAACATGGACCAAGGTGGTAATTTAGGCCATAGGCAGTCTCACAGTCTCTAATGATGAAGAGGAGCCACAGACCTCAACCAATACCCATAGACACATATTGTAATAGGCAGGTGCCCCTAGAGTGCCCCTAGAGCACCCCAAGACACCCCAAGACCATGGCTCATGATCACTGTTAACTTAAAAGAAAAAGAGTTTAGTGAATATGAATACCGGTACACACACATGTATGGACTCCAGGCACTGTATAGAAAAGCCTGGAGCCCCAAATATTTTTCAGGGCAGAATCTTATACCCCACTCTGGGTAGGGGAGGGAGTATAGGTGGGCTCGGCGCGATAACAGGGCGGGGCCAAAGGTCATCTTAGGACAGAGTTTAGGAATGCAGGCAGGCAAGTTATTTCCTGTGAAACAATAGGGTCTTGGGAGCAGTGGGGGGGGGGCACCTGGGGATATTCATTTCCTGGAGCAATGGTCAGAAAGTTCCTGCCTTGGCAAACAGTTGTTAACAGTTCTCATGGTAGGGCTTTCCTGGGTGGCCCCACCCAGGTTGCTAGATCAGGAATGTGGTCTCAGGGCCTTATCTTGGAAGGTCAAGCTGCTCACCAGGTAGGTCTCAGGAATTCAGAAAGTATCAGGCTCAGGCTGCCTGGTGTATCCCAGGCAGCCATCTCAACCTTGGCTAGTTTCAGGGACCTCAGGAAGGGGTCAAGGGGGAAAGAGTTACAGGATTTTTCTATTTTCACAATACATGACCATATACTTGTAAGATTTATTATGTAATAATTACCTGGCTGGTAATCAAAATGCATGTTGATTTAAACTAAATTCCATTCAAAATATACTCACTTTTGCAAAAATTACTAAAAGAAAATAAAATATCGTGTTTTCCTTATAGCTGATTCTTAAGAAAATTATTCATTTAATATAATTTTTTCTTCTCATATTTTAACTGCTTATTTTCTTTGGGGATATAATAAAGCATTCTGAGGTATCAGAGAGATCTACTCACATTCTGTATAGGAAGATCAGAGAGTGGTGATCCACACCTTTAATACCAGCACAGGGAGTATCCCTGGAGTGGTGACCTATGCCCTTAATCCAAACTGAGTTTCAGGTCATTTTAGTTTACAGAAGGAGTTCCAGGCTCCCAGCAGGCAGTGGTGGGGCCACACCTTAATTGAGTGAAGAGAGTGTTTAAGGCAGGCATAGAAAGACAGAAAGGCAGAAGAAGCAGGAGGAGCCAGGCTGAGGAAGCTAGAAGACTAGAAGACGTCTGGGTAAGGTCTGACTGTGGGGTTTACTCGCTCTAATATCTCCAACTTTCCCAGAGATCTGACCCTGAGTTTCCTTTATTTGTGCAACAATTTTCTTTTTCTATTTGTTAACAATTTCAAAGAAAATTATGGCGTATGACAAAAACACTGTGGAATTAGAATTGACATGAGTGTGATTTTGCCTCAATGTCAACAGAACCCTAAAACACTTTTATTCTCACAATTCCTCAATGCTGGCTAGATTTTTGTTCTGTTGAGATACCTGTGGCCATTTGTTCTGCAATACATGCATACAACTTGTCTTAAAACTTTAAGATCTTCAAAACTAAAACAGTGCAGTGAGAGAAGCCTCTTTTTCTATGTCTGTACATCTCACTGAACTTGTGCCTAGTTAGAACTTTGTTTTTTAAAGGTGACGATATTCTTAATTGTTCACCATGTGACAGTGGTATGTGACAAGCATCTTTTTTTTTTTTTTTTTTTTTTTTTTTTTTTTTTTTTTTTTTTAGATCATAGGTGTTAATCGAAATAGCCTTCCTTTTCTCTGTCACATTGTAGTATAGGTTTCTGGCCCAGATTTTCGGGTCTAACCTCAAGGTCTAGGCCCACAGACCCGTAGACCCACGGACCTGCAGTCCCGCAGTCCTACAGAGACACACAGACTCTTTCATTAGTTTTTGGCTGATCAGCCTCAGGCCCAGGCATATCATTTGCCAGCTCTCTACCCTTCATCTAACCCATGTCTCTTGTTCAGCCATGTGGCTCGGTACCTTTCTTTAGAGCTGCATGGTTGTCCTCTGCTTCCTGTGGCTTCTCTCTGGTGCTCTGCTCTGGCACTCTGCTCTCAGAGATTTTTCCTAGTCTGGTAGCCCCGCCTACACTTCCTGCCTGCCTTTGGCCAATCAGCTCTTTTTATTAAACCAGTGGGTGGGACAATTATTTCAAATGAAACAACACAACCTCCCACATATCCCCTTTTCTCTTCTTAAAACAAAAAGAACTCCAATTCTAAAATTCTTTCCCCCCCTTATCTATAACAGCTTATAAGCAACACTGTAAATAAACACAAACATCCATAATCCATGTTTTGGGTATGTGGGCGTCATTCTCTAGGCTACTTCCTGCTGTATGGGGACGTCGACAATCTCATGGGAATCCAGAGAAAAATGTAGGATTATGGACAAGTCTTTAGTGGAGTAGTCTTCTAAGGCTGGGTCATCTCAGCTAGTCTCCTTGAAATTGTTTTGGATTCAGAGCTCTGGAACTTCAACAGAGGTGCTCTGAAATGCTGAATCATCTGGTCCATCCATTTCCATTGGAGATTTTTCAGGTGGTCTTCCTCTATCAAACTTTATGTTCTTTATCCAGAAATAAATCCACAGCTTCTCATTTTCTGTGAAAATAAAAGGAAAACCTCTTCTCCAAAGTAGCGTATCTTTGCATTTCAAATTTAACGTAAACTCATTTACAAAATAAATACCTTGAATTAATCCAACAGCATCTATAGTCAACTGTCTTTTAGCAGCTTTTACTAAGTCATTTTCAGTCAAGAAACTTAAAGATAAGACAATAACATACAGTATCCAAACATTCTTTGTATCATCCATTTTTACATGGCTTATTTATTTATTTATTTATTTATTTATTTACTTATTTATTTATTTATTTTACTCTATTTCTTTTTTTAAAGGCTTTCTATACCTTCCCTTTTCTTTTTCTAAGCCTATGTATCTATATTTCAACACACTCTAAATCATTTAGGCTTTTTTTAAAAAAACTGTTTTTACTGTATATTTATTTCTTAACTTTTACTGTTTCTGACCACACCTTTAATCAGCCACTGTTTCTGACCACACCTTTGCTTGGCTAGGGAGATTGACTCCACCCAGATTCTTCTATTTCTTCTGTTTCTGAACTCACCTTTAATCTGCCAGGATTAAAGGCTGGTATGATGGGTGGATGGCTCTACCCAGCTCCTAGTTTAATTTTATAGAATTTATCTTTTTAACCCAGGTAGTCTGGGAATTTTAGGGTCCATATAATTATCAAGTAAAGCTTTGCCATCTGCTACTCATTAACTCCATTTAAGTGTTAGGTAGCAGGGCCTCTTTAAAAACTCACAAGTGTTTTGCTTCTAATGCTGAATCAGGAAGCTTCTCTTAAAACCAAGCCACAGTTTGCCTCCGGCAAACAGAGCTGATCCAAGAAAACACTGCCACTAGAAAGCCATCTTTGATTCTGTTCCCTTTTTGTCCTTATGAACAGAAACCTTAAATAAATCATTTACAACCTTTTGCTTACAGCTAGGCTCCCGTGAGACTTCAGGAATGAGCCATTTTACACCTTAAGCTGCACTCCAAAAGCCTGCCATTGTAGCTCAAGCCGACAGGCCTCACCAGGGTGTCTCTGTACCATGGTTCATGTAGGAGACACAATTCAGAGGATGCTTTTGGCTCTAGACCATTTTTAAGCTTTCTATGACTTTATGTGGGCATATTTGCCACACGTTGGGCTGCCATTTGTAGTACTTGGTTTCTGGCCCGGATTTTCAGGTCTAACCTCAAGGTCTAGGCCCACAGACCTGCAGACCCACAGATGCGCAGTCCTACAGTGACACACAGATACTTTCATTAGTTTTTGGCTGATCAGCCTCAGGCCCAGGCATATCATTTGCTAGCTCTCTACCCTTCATCTAACCCATGTCTCTTGTTCAGCCATGTGGCTTGGTACCTTTCTTTAGAGCTGCATGGTTGTCCTCTGCTTCCTGTGGCTTCTCTCTGGTGCTCTGCTCTGGCACTCTGCTCTCAGAGATTTTTCCTAGTCTGGTAGCCCCGCCTACACTTCCTGCCTGCCTTTGGCCAATCAGCTCTTTTTATTAAACCAGTGGGTGGGACAATTATTTCAAATGAAACAACACAACCTCCCACATCACATTGTTCATATTTTACCTAGTACTTGCCAAAGACCAATACACATTTCTTCTCATTGAGTTTAGTTTTTTTAAAATTTTTTTTCAAAAAAGTAACTTTCTGATAAAAGAACAAATTAAAGAAGTGACTCCAGTGTCCTTAAACATTTTTGATTAACATCTCATAGCTTCTTTTATCTTTGAGATATCCTCTTTCTTCTTTCCTCCCTCTCTCCTTCCCTCCCTTCCTTCCTCTATTTCTTTTAAAAAATAGACATATGGCCAGGCAGTGGTGGTGCCTGCCTTTAATCTCAACTCTTGGGAGCCAGAGGCAGGCAGATATCTCTTAGTTCAAGGTCAGCCTGGTCTACAGGGTAAGTTTCAGGCCAGCTAGGGAAACACAGAGAATACCTGCCTTCTAAGACAAATTTTAAAAACTAGAAAGAGATTATTTCTTAATTTGCAATTATATTTCTCATGTTTCAAAACTTGCTTGTGTTGGTAATTAGTCGTTACGTTTCTTTGCACTGTTCTTGTAGGATAAATACATAATCTATTGTGTTAAATCACCTTCATCATTTACACTGTTCTGTACTTGCTTCCATTCCTAGTTTTTCATAGTTTCCCTGAGTGGATAGGATTTATGTTTAATTAGTTTTGGTTGTCTTTGTGGTGTGTGTGTGCACATATGCATGTCTGTGTGTGTGTGTGTGTTAGTGTGTGATGACGTATGTGTGATTATGCGTGTGTGGTAGCTATTTTTGCTTATGCATGTATAGAGCCCAGACATCAATGTTCAATGTCCTCCTCTATCACTCCCGACCATTGTTTTCATTTTCCTTTTGTTATAGTCTCTTTGTTAAAGCAGCAGCTTGACAATTCATCTGGATGGACTAGTCAACCAGCCTCAGGGATCTGCCAATTTCTGTTCATCCCCCTTAGCCCACTTCTAGGCTACAGATGCATACACATGCCACTCTTGGCTTTTATGTGAATTCTAGGAATCAAACCCAGGTCCTCATATTTATTCGGCAAGCACTCTACTAACTGACCCATCTCTCCATCATATGCCTTTGGTTTTTGTTCCTCTTACTGTTTGAATGTTTTATCAGGTCAAACTACAAGCAGCACACATAAAGAACCCATTTAGAGAAAGTGTTTAATAGCACTGGATGATGAAGAGGACTATTGTCAGCCATGCTAAATAGTTCAAGTGCAGTAATTATCCACTGATGATAAGACAGTAACCGAGACAAACTTTAGTTTGCTTGTGCCCATGTGATAGCAAGCTTTAAAGTATCGTCAAACTCTCCTCACTGCAAACTGATAATAAGAGATCAAGAATAATTAATGGTCATCCTCATTTTTCTTCTAATTTTAGAAACTTGTTTTGTCTAGAAGCTTAAGGAAAAGCAAAATAGTTGGGAAAAAACCTGAAAGTAAATTTCACAATGGTTTACATATAGGGAAAGCACAACTTGAACACGTCAGATAACGATTTGAGATGTTCATCAGTTCACTATACTAAGAAATAGTTTTCACAGACACTAAGGATTTTCTACCCATCATTATTACTGGATGAAACCAGATAAAATAATATAGCACACAGAGAGAAAGGGGTATGTCTTCTCCCGAAATGGAGTGGATAAAAATAGGAAGTGTGATATGGGAATGTCTTTCTGTGTGCTGTGAATATCAGTCTTTAAATAAAGGAGCTGTTTTGACCCATGAAAGGCACCATAGAAAAAGTAGGAGGGGAAATCACAACATAGGTGGGAGAAGCAGGGTGAAGCCAGAGACAGACTGAGCTAGCCGCCCAAGAAGAAGCATGTAAGGAACACAGGTGAGCCACAGACCACATGGAAGGACAGATTAGTGGAAATGGGTTAAGATGAAAGAGCAAGCTAGCAAGGTGTCTAAGCCTGAATATCATGGAATTAACAATTGTGTCATAAAATTGTGTTTGTAAGCACACATGGAAGCTCTATCAACATGTCGGATAAAAGATGAGATTCACATTTCTGATGATAGCGTTTCTCAGTCCATACTCTTTGGGAAATAGATTGGCATTATTAAGTACATTTACAGATACGAATGCCCTATGGCGCAGTAATTACATTGTGAGTATATACACTGCTAAAACTCATCACATTCAGGTCTGAGTTCATGCACAAGAGTTCCAGCTGCATTGTACTAGAAATCTAACGACTCAAACACCCACCAACGTTAGAATAAAAAGTGAAAAATGAAGCACATATGCAATAGTATATTATACGACTAACATGGAAAAACCATTACAACTTCAAAGCCCGTATTTTACAAACACAATCTAAAAAATGAGGAACAATATTAGGCTATGGTTTTGTTTATGTAAATACTCAAAAAAAATCCCCCAAACAAAATTAGACAACAGCTTGAGGGGTCAAATCTGGTCTGCCATTTGCTCTGTCAATCATTTTGTTAAAATCCAGACATACTCATTTTTTTACACGCCATCTAACATTTTGTTTCAGTGGATAAGTTCACTAAATGCAACTATGGGCTGCAGAGTTTAAAATATTTGCAAATTTATCTTTTCAGAAAATGCATTTCAGCTTCTGAAGTTACTATTTGATGCTGAATTAATGTTCTAAAGCATTAACAAAAAATATTAGGACAATGTCTACTTATAATCTCTGTTGTTAGAAGGAAGAAGTACATAGAGGATGATAGCAAACACTTTCCCTCTTGCACAGTTCTATTTAAGATTTAACTCTGTGTGAAACACACAACAGTAGATTCCAGGAGAGGCCAGAAAATGGTGTCAAAGCCCAGAAACCTAGACTTGCAGATGATTAAAAGTCCCTAGCTGCGGATGCTGGGAACCCAACAGTGGTCAACTCCACGAGTAGAAACTGCTCTTAACTGCTGAGATAACTCTCAAGTCCTGCAATGTCCTTTATGTTTTCAAGTTTTAAGAATATTCATAATTATTATAACTAATATAACCACATCATTTCTTCATTGTAATTCTTTCCTGTACATTCATTTTCTAAATATTTACCAAGATGCCTAATTTTATACATTTTAACATGTATCTACAGTGTGTATTTGTGAATTTAGTTACTGAATTTAGATACTGTCTCACATAGCTCTTTTTGCTTTATATTTACTGTATAGTTGAGGTCAACCTTGAACTTCTGATCATCCTACATGGAGCTTCTAGCTGCTGAGATTACAATTTTTCTATCATAAAACAGGAAGCAGAGATGGGATAAATCTGGAAAGCTTGTGGACTCTATAAAGCTTTGTTTGACTTACAAGGTATGGCCCATCACTCTAGGAAATTAGAGTGGGTGGGAACTTAGAGCCGAAACCTGAAATAAAATCTAAAGAGAGGGCATAATAAAAAGAAATTTTGCTTACTAGCTTATTCTCTATGGCTTTTTCAGCCTTATTTTTTATACAACGAGAATAATCTGCCCAATGATAGCATTACTACAGTGGGATGGATCTTCCCACATGAATCAAGGGAATAGCGTACAGGATTGTCTATAAGCCAATCAAATGGAGAAATTTACACAGTTAAAATTCACTCTCCCTAGGTCACGCTGGTGTACCACCTGTCGGAATCTGGAGACAGGCAAGAAACAGAGTAATCCTGAATATCAGAAAGAACTAACTCCTACAGACACCTTAACTTTTGATCCCCGTTGAAGAATGAATCCTTTTATGATTTAGAGTCTGCAGAATTTTCCTTTGACAGTCCTTGGGAATCACACTGCATTTTGCAGCACTTTTTGATTACTTTACCTAGGGCTTACATCATTATCTTCAAAATTGGTGAGCAGAAAGGGACACAGAGATGCTCCCACAGAACACTATATACCTTTCAGGAAAAAACAAATCACATTGAGAAATAGTAACATTAATGAGTGTTACGCCATAGCATGTTTTACTAATATGAAACTTGAAATCTAATGCCGAAAGTATGATATGGTTCATACAAGAGTTAGTTCAAGGCTCTATGAGGAAGTCATACTTTTCTCATATACAATAAGGAGTGTTGGACACATGCTTGGTGTTTAACTTCACAGATCTTTATAGTTTTGTTGTCTCAAGACTTTATATAGTTAACATAAGTAATTGTTTGTTGCTGATTGGTTGTTTAATGACTAAGTTCAAAAGCTTGTGAAGAGATTGTATGGTTCGTGTACAGAGTATGCTGTTTCTGGAAGAATGGATGAAAGGCTTGAGTCATACATGGAAAGTGTCAGAGTTGTATCTCAAAGAAGTTAGGAGAGAAGCAAGCACACAAAAGAGATTGTGTATCCTTTTAAAATAGCATGGCTACCTCTTACAGCATGGTGCGTCCTGCAAGAACTCCTGGGAGACTACTTCTCTGACTCATCAGCAAAAGGAGAAAACACACTCTCCAAAGTGTCACCTCGGTCCTTGAAAGCACTTTCTACTGATTAGGAACAGCAATTGCCTTGTGGTTTGTTTGTTTGTTTGTTTGTTTGTTTTCTTTACTTACGCTTTATATAGCAGAAGAAAAGGCTTCATTTGAGGTCCTCATTGTATCTTTCCAGGACGCAAACACAGAGAAAAAATTTAAAAATCTGTAATTCTGTGATTCTATTATTTAAAAGTTCCAATTATAAAGGTAGACTTGATTAGATAGAAAAATGCCTTTTCCTGTCCAAGGCTTCATAAGGAGTTCCTGTCCCAGGGAGAATTGGAGCACAGGCCCTTCTTCCCAGGTCATACTACCCTCTACCATATCCTTTTACTGACCTAGCTCAGCTGGTTTACATATTTAAATAATGAGTGTATTAAAAGGGTAACTGCTTCTAGTATAGAATTTCATTTTCCATGTCTTATAAATCAGACCACTCCTCACAGCCTCCTAAACGATAAGGAATTCTCAGATCACAATACAGTAAGTTCAATGGCATCAAAATGTTTCTTGCTATGAAAGCAGGTGCACCGGTGTGAATATGTGGCTGTTCCATATTGCAGAGCAGAGGATCTCACAGTTAGGCTCTGCACTCAGAAATAAACAGCCATATGGCAGACAAAGTTACTTTTTACGGCTGTACTCTATTTGTTTTAAAATAGTGAATTGCCACAAATCCTGAATATTAACAGTGCCCCATCTGGAAAAAAGCAAGTTGTGGGGATCAGCAAATGCACGTTAGAATTCTCACCAATTTCTGAACCTCAAACTACCACAGACTTGGAACCAGCATCAGAGCCAACTCAGTGTGGATTCTCAGTGCTCTAGGTGGCCCAATTAACAGTGAGAATAAAAAGAAAAAAAGTGCATAATTCCAGAACATTTTTAAAGTTAAGTTTCTTATACATAATTCTTGATTTTATCACACACAATTCTAATAGGCTAAAATTTAAGCCTGCATGGGACCATTCTAGGACCCCTACTTATATATGTAGCTTGGTCTACTTTTGAGACTCCTACCAGTGAGTGGAAGGGTTGTTTCTAACACTTTGGTTGTTGCTTGGAACCTATTCCTTATATTTGATTGTCTGACTAGTCTTAATACAAGGGAAGGCACTTAGCCTTGTTGCAACTTGAAATGCCAGGCTTTGTTGATACCCATTATAAGGATTCCCAGCACAAAGCAGCCATCTGGTAAACCCCAAAAGGTACCTGCAGAATACACTGTATTAGGAGGGCTTGCCCCTAGGCATGGTTATGTAAATCCGTGCCCACCTGTTCTCTTAAAAGGAGTTGCCAAGTGAAGGTTTGTCTTTTTCTTCTGTTTCTCTCTCTCATACCTGCTCGGTAACTCCCCTGAATAAACTCTAGTGTGGCATCTGGTAGTGTGTGTCTGATCTCAGAGTGAAAACAACACCCATGGGAGGCTTACCCCTTTCTGAATAGTAATGTATGAGAAGTAGATTGGGGGGACACAAGTGAGGGAGAGAGGAGAGGAAGAGAAGGGGGTTGTAAAATCAGTTAATTAAACAAAATGAAAAAGATGTTGACTAACACCAGCTTTACAAATCAGTTGGCTTTGCATGTCATTATTATTCAGCAAAGGTGGACACTGAGCATGTACTTGGTTGCATCTGTTAAGCTTATGGAGAGACCCATCTACCCAGAAACGAATTGCATGAAAGCCCAACCCACTAAGAGACATATCTTTAAAGACAACAATGCACTGAGTGACAAAAAACAAAAACAAAAGCAAAAAACAACTGAGGTCCCCATCTGTATCAAAAGTTTATTTATCACATCGTTATCACAAATCAATGATGGTAGCCTATGAATAACTAGACATAGTATCCTAAGAAGTCAGATGGTTCTTGTAATGGCTTATGCAGAAAGATTGTTATTTGTTCTCTTTTGATAGAATAATAAATTTATAATGTATTTCACCCCCAAAGTAAGGCAAGTGAAAAGACTCTTTGCAAAGTAGAATCTCTCTATCTGGGAAGTCATGGAAGTAAAACAACTTTAGCTTTTACTTTTATGGCCTGTAGCCATTTTTATTACTTAAATATATATGGTGGGCACTGTACTAAATATTGCAACAATATGTCCTTAAGACATATATAGTTGATTATGGAAGATAGCATAGTCCATAAAGTACTTTTTCCATAAAAAAAGAGAATTTGAGTTTCCTCCCCATCATAGTAAAGACACCTAATTAATATTGGCCTCTAGTCTAAACACACACACACACACACACACACACACACACACACACACACACACACACATAAGAGAGATGGAGAGAGAGAGAGGGAGAGGGAGAGGGAGAGGGAGAGGGAGAGGGAGAGGGAGAGGGAGAGGGAGAGGGAGAGGGAGAGGGAGAGGGAGAGAGAGAGAGAGAGAGAGAGAGAGAGAGAGAGAGAGAGAGAGAGAGAGAAAATTATTATTACTGGTTAATTTAGGTATCGAAGCTATTCTTAACCATCCTTTAAATTGTTTGCATTCTTAGAAACCTAGACATTGACTTTGTGATCCTCACTATTGAATTAATTCTTCAATGTGGAAATCATTTGACTAATAGTAGCCAGACAACCATCTCTAGACAAGGACCACATATCACAAGACATATTTTCTATCTCTATTGTATGAATTCTCTCTTTGTTTTTTCTTGCACATCTCAAGGTTCTCCATGTCTTATTAGTAGTTTGAATTTTAAAATTAGACATGATAAAAGCTTGTGTATATATTTTCAAAAATAATGACAGTCAACATTTCTAAGTACAGAAATCTGGCTCCTGCCCTCCGTGAAAGGTTAAGTGATGTCTCTGAATTTCTGCTGATAAAACTTTACAGTATCACTTTAGAAAATAACACTGAAAAGAGCTCTTTAAGAAAGGCTTAAAGTGCAAATCTGTGGGCTTTCTCAGATTTAGCAGGTTAATTCTAGAGTTAGTGTTCCCTCGTGGTATCTTAGCGTTTTAGCATGTTAAAGATAAAACACATTTAATGATCACAGGAGAGAATGCAATTACCGAAGCAAGCTCATTTGCTCTCTCCTAGTCTATGGTTTAGGAGGAAAACTGGAGTAAACATCTGTGTGCATTGTGCAATCTGAAGGGCATGAAAATTGATTTTTTAGATGACATGATTTCAGTTCCAACTAGGTAGTCACAAACTGTGTGGGAACATCATTTCCATCCAGTCTTGAGTGCTACTGTTCTGTGTCTACTAGGTCATCTATATAAAGCCTACAATGACTAATTCAATTTAATTTTATTGACAATCTAAGAGATGTAATATTTTTGAAGAATTATCTTATCTACAAAATACTACATAAATATCTTTTAGATACACCATTGACAATTGCCAATATCATAGTGTTAAAGTTTTATTAAATTACATGCTCAAATATCTACCTATCTTAACTCACTTGTACATAAAAATTTACATATGTAAACAAAGGCATGGAACTGATTTTTTTTTTATTTGACAAATTACTACATTCTATATCCTCATATTTGATTATTGAAAGTCAAATAATTAAAATAAACTTAAAAATCAACATAATGATGTGGAAAACCTATTGGAAAGATGCAGTCACATCACTCCTCAAAAAAAAAAAAAAAAAAAAAAAAAAAAAAAAAAAAAAAAAAAAAAAAAAAAGGCCACAGTAGGAACTCTTGGATTTAGAAGAGCAAATTCCAACCATCTGATCTGCCTATATTTATAAGAAAGATAAAAATCATTTTAGGCATGGGCAGGAGAGTTGAAATAATCAGAAAGGTGTTTGCTTTGCATGATGACCTGAGTTTGATTCTCTGAACCCATAAAAATTCAGTTGAGGCAGTGTAGATAGGACAAAGTCTTGATAATTCCAAACCAACTAACTTAGTGTACAGAACACTTAACAATAAAAGACCCCACCTCTCAAAAGATGCGTTGTGAGGATCAAACTCTGAGGTTCTTCTATGACCTCGATATTTGAGACATAACAAGTGTCACCATAGTAGTGTACATGTGCATTCAAACGCACACAAAATATACACACAGAGAGAAGGAGGAGGAGGGAGGGAGAGGGGAAGTTGGAGAGAGAGAGAGAGAGAGAGAGAGAGAGAGAGAGAGAGAGAGAGAGAGAGAGAGAGTGTTTTAAAGACAACCCTTAAGATTAGTCATGGGAGTGAGGAAGAAGATAAGGAAAGGTGAGGTACCCAAAGTACTATGGGTTGTTTCCAGCATTTATGTTTTTATGAAAGTTGACATCATCATGTGTGTTTAGTTAACAGAAAAGTATACAAGTATCATATTTACAGTGTGCAAATTTAAGCTAGAAAACAATTCTAAATTGCAGCTCAGATTTGCTTTACAGTTACGATATCAGTGATTTCTAAAGATCTATGCAGCAGTTTGAAAGGAAACATTTCATGATATTTTTTAAACAGAATAATTTAAAATTCAGACAGAGCTAATCTTAACACCATGGTTTAATTATTGTTTATTACTTAGAAAATGCTGACTCAATATAAATTCTACTAGATCAGAGAAACCAGCTTACAAATAATGACCTAAGCAGTTTCTGGGCAGTGCTTTGCAGGTACTACAATGTAGCAGTTTTGGTATGTATTTACTGTAAACAATTACAAAGGAAAAAATTTATTAAAGCGAATAGGAGAAAAAAAATGAAAGCAGTGAAGATTTAGACATTTATCACTAATTACAAAAGATACTGCAAATTCATCCCTAGCTCATAATCCCGTTCAATGTATAGACACATTGTACACCCCTTCTCTATGTATAGTCAAGTATCAATGTGTTCATAAATGTTATATTAGGAGGCTCTTTGCTTTATAATGCAAACCATGTTTGTGACCCAAAGGAAGAATATACGATAGTCTTCTGTTTCAGATTCGGTCTCTTTCATTCTTTTGATGCTTTCTCTCACTTTCAGGGAAGGAGCAAAGGGAGTTCGGGTTTGTGGCCTGTTCCCCTGTTGTCCTTCATTCCCTAGTCACTGAAGACTCTGGAAAACCTCCACCGCTCACTGGAGCATGAATCCACAACCCACTGGCTTTCATCAGCAACTTCTCTGCTTTAGGAAAGTTTCTAACAGAGAGACATGTGCCTTATTATACAGTCCATTCTCTCCACTCACCATAGCCTGCATTGGAACAAGGATTAACACACAGCCCTACAAAGGGTTCTCTATCAGTGAGACCCTGAAATGAGTCCTTTGTTCTTTGCAGCACTGAGGAACTGGTGAACTGAACCAGTCTCCGTGGATCGGGAGAACTCATGGATCAGAGGATTTTTGTGGCCCTGACAACCTCTGTCATTCACTCACTCAGAGAAAGTAGTGTGAATTTTGAGTCTTCCTTGGCATGAGCAAGCTTCCTGGGCCTAAACGCTGTGTGTTGAATAACTTCTTGAGACTTTGGAAAATAAATTGCATTGCTTTTTATTATTATTTGTTGTGTTTTATTTTCTATTCATATTTATAATAAGTATATTTCTAACATATATTGTGTGAGTTTGTATGTGAGTGTGGGTATGTTTATGCATGTATGTATGTATGCATGTATGTATGTATGTATATGTCTGTCTGTCTGCCTGTCTGTCTGTCTGTGTGCATGTATGAAACTTTTCCTGAGGCCTTTAGAAATAAATTTGGGAGTATAACAGCATCAGAGCTTTACCAATGCCTGGTCTAAATAAAAGACCTAAAAAAGAAGCAAATCAACAAAATGAAGCATAAAAGCAAGGTATAGAGAGAAAGCTCAGAGGTTAAGAGCACTTGTTGCTACTGTAGAGGACCATGATTCTTTTCTCACCATGTATATAGCTGCTCACAGCCACCTCTATCTGAATCCCAGGTAACTAATGTTCTCTTCCGGCCTCTGCAGCAAACATGCAGGTAAACACTTATGAACATACAATCTATTGATCAATTATTTAATCAATAAGTCAACGAGGAAACAAATATGCTTCCTGCACAGCTTTGATAAAATATGGAGCAAGATTGTCATAAGAGGAACATATGATTACTCAGGAAGGAGGTTACTACTAGCTTTTAAGCAGAAGTGTTTTGTATCCCCAGAACATTCACCTTTCATGGAGCTGAAATGAAAAGAAATATATGTATTTGTAATAAGAACTTGAAGTTCAGAAACATTTATAAACAAAACAGGAATCCACAGCTAGAACTTCACTTATAATTCCTAATAATTGCTTGTTATAAGCTTTATGAAACTTTGACATATAAATAACATGTGGCCTCAATTTGCAAAGTTTATTTATTTAATGATTAATATATTCCTTGGACTCTGCAATGAAGATACAGAAATAAAAGAGAAACCAGACAGGATCCTTAAACCTAAATCTTAACAACAAACACAAACAAAAATTTCTCTACACTTAAGATCTAAATCTTTTAAGAAGATAGAACATAAGTAAATGAAGAACAGAGAAATCAGTTGATGGTAAACATACATTATGAAAAGGGCAATAAAAACAGTTAAAGGTGGGAGGAAGGCTAATTAAAATTTCTATCTAAACAGAGAACCACAAAATGTTAGGATGTAAGCCAAAAAGATGCTCTGGGAAGAGGTCATGGGGTACAGTGAATGTCAAGGGAGGAAACAGGTAAGAGTCTGCAGGCAGATAACGTCCAGAGATAAAGGAACTATCATGGGACAGGCTTTGAGGCCATATTTCTTGAAATGTGGTCAGAAAACCACAGGAAGATTCGGGTGCTTCGCTGAGCTTGACCAGAAAAGTGAGATAGATGCACCATGATGACTGGTCATAGAGGTCAATGGCAGAATTTTCTGTGTTGCCTTGCAATGATCAGAAGTCAGTGTGTGGCTGATGGGAAGTCTAATAAAAGTGAGTGTCTGGAGCTGGGCTGAAAACATGCTATCATTAGCTGAGGGACAGCTGCAGATCACTGGGAAGGACCTGAGCAACAAGAAAGACCAGACTGATGGCATTCTTATGCTTAGGAAACAATTAAGGGGATATAACAGAAAAGCAGAAGATGGATCATGACAAAGAGACCAATTCAGAGTCACTGAGCACTTTCTTAGTGTTAAGAAAGAGCACCTCTGTCTAGTCTCAGACATTTTTACTCCCATGGAAATGCAATGCAATGCTTACTATATGGATGTTCTTAATGTCCCCTTTAGACTTGAACAATAAGAAATCTACATGTTTGTCTCTTTGGGTTATCTATTCACAATATTTCATGGTAGAATAATATAGGTGACTTTTGATATCTGTTCATACACAGTAGTAATGATGATACCTATGTTACAAAATGTATCTCTCTTCCATTTTAACATTATCTATTTAATATGAATAAGGGCCTTGTCTATCTGTATGTCTGTGTACCATGAACATACCTGATGCCTACAAAATTCAGAAGTGGAAAGTGAGATTCTTTCAAACAGGAATAATAAATATTTGTGAGCCACCCTGTGAGTTTGGAAGAGCAGCCAGTGATCTTAAACACTAAACTATCTCTTTAGCCTCATGTTGTCATTTTTGATGACTTAATAATATTCTTTTACATGACTAAACAATCATGTGCTTCTCTGGTTATCAACTATCACATGAATAATCTCTTAGCTAGTGTGAATAGTGGTAACATTGTTAATATCAGCATATGTCTTCATCTCTTTTCAATAATTTTTGAGTGAAATAAATGGGTTCATATGGTAATTCCATGGGGACCTCTCAAACTCTTAAGTCAACTATTTGAAATGTAAATGTGAAGGAATATATTTATTGTCATAAAACTATTTCAGGGAAAGATCATTTAATGCCTGAATGCAAGACCCAACTCTTAAGAATCTGGGAAGAATCTCAGGAATGCCCCTGACAGCCAATAAATTTAAAACTTAGTTTTGCACCGAATTTTCAGCCAGTAGATTCAGGGCTTGGGTTTGTGTTGAAAGTTTAGCCAATAGTTTCTGTACCCCTACCTTTTAAATCCGATCTTGAAATGCCAAGATGTGTATCATCCCACTTAGGTCTGCCTTTTTTTAAAAAAAAAAACAAAAAAAAACCCACAAAAACAAAAAACCCTTATTTCTGTGCTCTGTGCTGAATCCCTCTGCTGCATCAGAGCAAAGGGTTTTGGCCCAAATTTGTTTGGACCTGTCCAAATGAATAAACTGACCCTTATGCGTTTGCATCAAATCCAGCTCCCTGGTGGCCTTTAGGGGGTCCCTCAACACAGGTCCAACAGTAAAATGGTTTTGACAACTTATTTATAAATTTATTTACAACTTTAATATATGATGTATTTACAGTATTTATAGTATTATAAATTATAGTTTCATTTTGTTGATATCTTCTGTTTTTTTAAATTTTTATTTATAATATGACTTTTTTTTTTTTTTTTTTTACTCCTTGTGGATGATAGAACTAAAAATTTAACCAAATTTAGGATTAATGAAATTAATCCCAAAGTATATTTCTTTCCTGGACCATTTTGTTAGTTATACTTCCTTGTTTCTTTAAAAGCATTAGAATGTTTTATTAAGTACTGGACAATTTTAATCTGTTAATATAATAATATAGAAAGTAGAGTCTTCAAGATTTCACTTTCTCTTTAAAAATCAGTTAGTTATTATACATTTATATGGGGAAGTTGAATAGATTGAGAAATATGTAAAACTGGATCATTCATTGTCTAGAGAATGGGGACATCTTAGGCCTTATAATTGTAAACATACTAAATTAACAGCCATGTTAGGTCACTTAGAAAAGTTATTTAGAATGGAGAATAGGTCTAAGAGGACCTTAGAACACCCCTACATGGAAGTAGGAGAAAACTCATCAAGCACCGTATGGAACGAGAAGCCAAATTCAGGAAATACTAAAGAGCAATGATTTTCAAAACCTGTGAAGGTCAAAGCCAGTATTGTACATTTTCCATGGGGATGATAACATGATTAATGTGGTTTAATGTTAGAAGAAGAAATTATAGTTTACTATAATTCAAGAGAAGCAGAGTAAACACAGAGACAATAAAAATAAATATTTATGAAAATTTTGCCAAATATAAGAAAATAAACAATGAGTTACCTAAGGAATAATATACAAGGTTTTGCAATTCTAATTAATGCTAGCATGTAGTAGGAAAATAAAATGTGATTTTGGAAAGCATAAATTATTGTTTTATTTTAAACAAGAGATTTAAAATACTGGAGATATAAATACTAGAGATTAGAAAGTATAAGTTTTCCAATAATTGTAACTGCTACTACTTGTTTTAAATGATGTAAATTTTTTTCTTAATCCTTATATATATTTTATTATAATTCCTTATATAAATAAGATCATATATGTAAGTTTCATATTTACATGTATATTTTAAATTGTCTAGAAATTTTTAAAATTTTCACTATTAGCTTAAAAGTTACACAATACCCATTTATAACAAAAAGTTTTCAATCTTTTCTTGAACTTTTTACTTACTTCTATATTTTGTATTGTACTTGTTACTCTGATTATTATTAATATTTTATTATGTATGCTTATGTATATGTGAAGTATTTATTTAAAAAACAGATAAATTCATTTGGAAAAAAATTAGAATTAAAATTTAAGATTCTCAGAAACTAGTATTATTTATTTCCAATTGCATTGAATTTTGAGCTGAATATATTTATTATACTATTAATTGAGAAGAAAAAGAATCAAGAATAAATGAGAAAGTTCTAAGTAGAAGTATAATTAATGCCAACTTATGATCACAGTATGTTTTCACTCCGTGAATGGAAAGCCCAATGGAGCAAAACAGGATGAATGGAAATAGACTCAACTCTGTTCAGCATTCTAGTGTTAAATAAAAAATAAAATGAAACATCTTGAGTCTCTGGGGAAAAGATGTTTAAAGAATCAGTGAAGGAAAGCTGAAACATTGACTCTAACAAATTCGTATTGAATTTGTTACTCTTATTGTCTACAACACAACTTTTTTTTTTTTTTTTAAAGAAATCTAGGTTGAAAGGAAACTGACTCAAAAACAACAGGAAATCAGAATGGTCCAGGATTTGGCAATTTTGCTCTATAGGAATGCTGTTGAGATGTCTCTGCTAACAGGTAGGAATGCAGACATTGTTTTCCTTTGTAATCTCTGTCTCATAATGTTGATGCATCTCATGTGCTCAAAACAGCACTTTTCTAACAGAAAACCTTAATCTCTCGGCTGATACTTGTTCTGTGTCCAAACATGACTTGATTTCACTTCCGCATGACTGTTAAGAAGACCTGTTTTAACAGGAAATGTAACTCAGTGCACATAGACATGCATCAGATATACAAGCACAATGATGAAATAAAACCAGCACAGCTTTCGCACATCTCTAATTCCATGTGTTAATAAGAACTGGCTCTCCAAGGTGGCACTTACCTTGTGAGCGTGATGACCTGAGTCTGAAGATGAGAAGAAGAAACTAACTCTCAAAAGCTGTCTGGTGGGCTACGTTGTATGCATGTCTGCATTCTCACACTTAGGAGTACTAGTAACTATACTTGCCGCTACTAGTAATAACAATAATAATAATAATAATAATAATAATAATAATAATAATAATAATAAAAAGGGATCAGCTATTGTGATATTAAAAGTTGTGTTATTTATTCTTTGATTTCACATGAGTGACTTTTCAAATAGGAGAAAGCTTTTGGGCGAATGTATGTTGCTACCTATAGTTTAATATATTTCTAAGTCATGACAATATTTATATATTTGCTAGCGTTTATTCATTCTCTTTGTGATAAAACGTGTGTTTAGAATGGATAAAAAGTAGAAAGTAAAAGAAAAAATCTTGATTGTGATTTCAATATGAATCTGTCCTGAGTGCTAGGATTACGAGCATGTGTTGTAAAACCTGGTTTTAGGGTGATTTTTGAAACATAGAATTTCATGTATGCTTGTCAAGAAAAGAAATGTGTCTAACCAAAAATGTAGCCAGTGATGTGGGAATGTCTTTCTATATGCTGTGAATATCCATCTTTAAATAAAGAACTGTTTTAGTCATGACAGGCACCATAGAAGAAGTAGGTGGGGAATCAGAATAGGTAGGAGAAGGAGGGCGGAGTCAGATCAGATCAAGCCAGCCACCCAAGAAGAAACATGTAAGGAACACAGGTGAACCACAGGCCACATGGCAGAAAGATTAATGAAAATGGGTTGATTTAAGATGTAAGAGCTAGCTAGCAATGTGCCTGAGCCATAGGCCAAACAGCATGAAGATAATATAAGCATCTGAGCCTTTTTTTGGGGGGGGGGGGAATAAGCAGCAGAAGGTGGCTAAGGGGTCTGGAGCGGCAAGTCTGTGGGTCTGGACCTCTGGTCACCCGGAGCCACGAAACCTCATTGTAACAAGCCAGTTATACAGTATGGAGATGTGATCAGTGCTGTTATAAAAAGTTCAGTAAATAAAAAAGATTTTTATAAAAAAAAACTAAATGTAAATTAAAATAGAATTCAGTTAATCTTGGAGGAATGTTGAGTGAAAAACATGTTTGTATACTCACTAACCATTATTTTAGTCCCTATGAAGGCTAAATAATTTATGTTTGCTTTTAGGCCAGGAAAACAGAGTTGCTATCTACCTAAAACCCTCACTCCTACTGACTAGGTTTCATGGTTCTGGAAGGTCGTCTGTATTCTATTAAAGAAGAAAGATATCAGAGCAATAAGGCCACAAACCTTTTGATATGTAATGGTATCTTCTAGAAAGAAGAGCAAGTGCCAAGGTGGCCCAAATATCATGAGAGCAACCAACCACTATCTGATTGGATCTAAGGTCCATTTTACTATATGGAATACATTCTGACACTCTTCAGGTTGCTAAGAACCTAATATTAGATAGGTCATGGATAAATAAAAACATGTAGTATTATCATTCTCGAAATAGGACATAGAAAAACTAACTCCTAATGATATTCTGTTGTACTCTTAGATCAGTGCCTCCTTGGCCTCACAACTGGATAATGTGCAGAGAGTGAGAGATTCGGGACAAGTAGTTCTAAATGGGATGCCTTCATGGGATGCCTTCATCACAACATCAAGGTTCAGAGATCTATGCAGGACATAGGGTAGAAAGATTACAAGGGACAGAGGGGGTGAATGACTCCAAGGGAATAGTGTCTTCCAGACACAAGAAGACTGACATGTATACAAACTCAAGACACTGTGGCAGCATAAGGCCTGGCCTGCACAACTCTGTGTCAGATGGTAACTAAGCACAGAGACAGGAAGTGGACACAATCCCCGATCTACAACACCGAAGGTGTCTCCAATAGACAATGACTTAAAAATGAAAAAAAAAACCAAAAACCAAAAAACCCAAATTTTCTCCAACACAGCCACACTGGGAATTGAAACCATTTAAGGCATGGCCTCATGCTCAGTAGTAGCTATCCACACCTAACAAACTCAATAGTTTTTTTGTTTTTGGTTTTGGGGTTTTTTGTTTTGTTTTTTGAGGTTCTATTTCTCACAATGTTGTCAGGACTTTACCTTTTACCTCACAGGCCCTTTCTGTGCATATTGTGGTTTCCAGTGTTGTGTTTTCATGGTTTATTATGTGTGCAAATGTGTATCTATGTTTCTGGAGTTATATCTTTGGCAATTTTTTTCTTCATTTGTCTTGTTCTACTTTGTTTTTATATTTAGTTTTGTTGTGGTACTGCAGTGATATATTATATACTTAATAAAACCAGTCTGAAATATCAGAGAAGAAATCTATCCATAGTCAATCCAGAAGGATCAGAGAGTGGTAACTCACACTTTTAATCCCAGTACAGGGAAAGACGTGGAGTGGTGTGTAGTAACCTAAATCTCACCACAGTGGTGACCTACACCCTTAATCCCAGCAAATTTGAGTTTGAGACCATTTTAGTTTACAGAGGGAATTCCAGGCTCCAGGCAGGCAGTGATGGTGCCAGGCCTTTTATCCCATAACTCCAAAGACAGAGATCTTTCTGTGTTTCTGTGATTTCAAGGTTGACTACCAAATAGTAGTAGACCCATCTTTAATCTTAACCTGGAGGTGGAACAACTGGGCGAAGAAGGTATTTAAGGCAGGCGTAGGAAGACAGAGGAGGCAGTAGAAGCCATGAGGAGTGAGGCTGAGGAAGCTGGAAGACAGCTGGGTGAGATCTGACTGTGGTGTTTCCTCTCTTTGATATCTCAGCTTTTCCCTGATATCTGGCTCAGAGTTTCCTTTATTACAACCAGAAGTGATGAAGTATTGTACCATATATAATTTTATTATAACTATTATTATTTTAGTGCCTGTTTGTATCCTAATGAGATATAGAAAGAAAGAATATAGTTTTACATAGATAGGGAGGTAGAAAAGGAAAACTGTAATCAAAATATAGTGTATGGAAAAGCAATCTGTTTCAATAATTGTTTTAAATTTAATTTAATTTTCATTAAAAAATGCCATCTCCATCAATGCATCACCCTGCTCTCCCTCCCGTCCCCCCAATTTCTCCCAGACAGCCCTCAGCCTTGCCCCTCCCCATCCACCCATCCCCTCCAAAAGGGCAAGAAGTCCCAATGTGGGCCAGCCCAGCTCGGCACATCCACTCCAGGCATATCTGATTCACTCATCCCAAAGTCAATGCTGGATTAGGGGTTCCTATACAGGGAATGGGCTCCAAAGTGTCAGCCTATAAACAGGAACACAGTCTGATCCCACCCCTTGTGGTGGCTCGACACACTCATGGCAGTTTAAAGCCACCCACCCCCAGAAGGCCCAGATCCCCCTCCAGATGTACCTCCAGTATAAAATAAGGATTTTCTAAGCTTAACAGGCCACTCAATTTTATTGCTTTGATAATTATTTGCAGAGTGCCTCTGGAAATATTTTTTCTTTATAGTCTCACAAGTATCTGATTTAAGGATGAATTTATCAGTATCTTGAGTTGAATATGTAGCTCAATGGTAGAGCTCTAGTTAATTATGGGTTTGATTTGTGTTCTTACCTCTCTTCAATGTTTCCTCTCTCTCTCTCTCTCTCTCTCTCTCTCTCTCTCTCTCTCTCTCTCTCTCTCTGTGTGTGTGTGTGTGTGTGTGTGTGTGTGTGTGTGTGTGTGTGTGTGTGTGCATGGCATATATAGTTAGGTAATATTTATTTATTAGTGATATATATTTCTTTGTACATTAATTGTTCAAAACTTATTGTTGACCCTGACACTTTTGAATAACAGAATCGTACTTTTCTTCTCCCTGTGTCTGTTTCTTTTGTAGTAGTTATTTATCTTACCCTATGTGTTGGCTTTCTGTGGCCATGACAACATATCTGAGGTAGACAACTTAAAATGAAAGTGTATGGGACTGAAGAGATTTCTCAGAGGTTAAAAATCACTAGCTGTTCTTCCAGAGGTCTTGAGTTCAATTCCCAACAACCACATGGTGGCTCAAAAACCATTTGTAATAAGATCTGGTGCCCTCTTCTGTTGTGCAGGCAGAGCACTGTGTACATAATAAATAAATACTTTAAAATATGAGAGGCTGTTTGTTTCAATTCATAATTTTCAATGTTTTTGCCAGTGATTGTTTGGCCCCAGTGCTCTGTCTCATCTCTGAAGTTTTCATCACAGACTGACAGCAATAATTAACTCAATGTGCCCTAGAAAAAACTGAAAGTCACCCTGAGGGAAGCTGCACAAAACAGACCCCAAAGCCCAACCCATAGTAACACACTTCTGGCAATAAAGCCACACCTCTTTCTAACAGTGCCACTTCCTTTAAGGGCCATTTTTTATCAAACTACCACAATGCATATCTGAAATTTTGAGCGTTCTTGAGATAAGTAGTCATTTATTTTTCTTTTTTGTCAACATAACAAACTGGAGAATAAAATCCCATTGTTCTTAGCCACTATAAAAAATACAATGTTTCCCTTACATTGAATTCTCATAAAAGTGTGTTCTATTTCTGCAAGTATGCATTCAGTCTTTTTGTTTTTTTAAATAATCAAAAAGTAGTAGAACATCACCTATCATATCATACGGTCCCTCGCTAAGAAATGAACATTTCTATTTCTTTATGGAAATGCTTGTGATTATAACATATTGCACGGATAGAGTCTTGTGAATCAGTTATGTTCCTGTTTTTCATTTTCACCTTTTAATTTTTAAAGATACTTTTATTCTTCATGCCAAATGGTTGATGGGAAGTCAAGGCAGTGTGTCTAACACACCCACTGAAGAAGCAGAGAGAGAAGGAAAATGTGGATCCTTGTTGGCTTGCTTGCTTCTCCGACTGAGTTAGCTTTTTACACTATACAGCTCAAGGTCCAGCCTATGATATGATTCATCTCCTTTACTGGATCTTTTATCCTCAATAACAATCCTTACAACACCTCACACACATGTCTCCAGGTCAACCTGATCAAGACAGTTTTTAAATTGAAACTTTCGCTGGCGAGTTTATATTATTTCAAGTTGATGGTTTAAACTAACCAGTACAAGCAAGACCGCAAGTTACTTGCAAAATGTGTTTATATTTTACTCATTTTGCTTTTTGTTCCCTGTTATTAGTAATCCTGTTGCTTCCATGGATTTTCCTTATACATTTTTGCATGTAGATAATCTGTAGCATATTGATTTCCTTCCAACAGCCACTGTATTCTATCATCAAAAATTTGCCAGGCGTTGTAGAATTTGAAACACTGTTTAAAGCAAACATCTTGCCTAAAACTTTCAGTTCTTATAAAGAATTCATTTCTTATCCCTATACCAAAGTATGTGTTTCTCTAATTAATCTTTGCCTACATTTTCTACTATATTGATTCTCTAGCCACGAAAATATTTATGCCACACAATGAAAATAGTTACTGCGAATAAATTACAGTGGATTGATGAAAACCAACCTCTACACTAATAACACATCAAAAAATTAAAATCCCTGTTCCCGTCACTAAATGAAATAAATTATGTCTGTCTTGAGGAAAAATGAAGCAATTTCAAAAACACAGCTGGAAATCCAGGATTTTTTTCTGAATATCATATGTCAAAAGAGAATCATTCTGGCAATATCAATACTGAGGCCAATTTTCATAGTTATTAAAATATGCTGCATTCCTCATTAGTCAGAAATGTTCTCCAATCACAAAAAGTACTCAAAATTAAAAGCTTCTCCATAGCACTTTGATAAAAACTGATTGACTCCTGAGCTGAAAGGAAACATTTATCTTTGCCAGTATTCAGTGTAATAACAGATTTCTGAGTTATATCCCCCAAATGACCAGTTTCTCTTAAGCTACTTATAGCATAAAACTATTAATGGATTAGATTTAAAAGGCAATGACCTACAATGGCACCACATCCCTAGGTTTAAAATGGGGGCACAAAGAGAATGAAGACAAGGTATTTAATCTAAATACAGTTATGAAAGATACAAATTGAAAATTTGTACTTCTACAACTTTCTTCTGAATTTCCTCCCTAATGCAAAATTAAACAATTAATACTGAAGATGAACAACATGATGATTAGAAGCATGTAACCTGAAGATCTCTTCTCTAAGGAAACATCCAGACTTGCTTCAGATTAACAAGCATAAAAGAGTTATAATATAAATTTTAGTTATAAACACGACTTTAAGAATGTATAGATAAACAAACTATAACTTAACATCATTTTTATTACTTATGCAAACATTTGTGATATTATACATACACAGCAATTTTATTTTTAGTATAATTTGTCTATATGATTAATCAATATAATAAAAAATTCATGCTTTATTTTATGTCCAATATAATAAAAACAGTGAAAAAAATCACATAAATGCTTGGCTACTTAAGACAGAAAGTGGTAGAAAATAAGCTGAGGCACAGAAAGTCAGGAAATTACACACATAGGGTCCTCATCTAACTCTAGTACTCACTGAATCATAAAAATATATAGTATAAATTTATATTTAAGAACTTTTTTGAGTATGCAAAAACTACATGTCTAAATCTTAGAAGTCTTCATATTCACTACTGGAGTTTTCCAAGACTTCAAAGCAGAGTGACAAAATTATTTTCATCTGCTTTTTCACATGTCTTCAAAATCTGAACATATGTAAGGTTGGATTTATTGATTCAAATACACACCTGATATTTCAAACATTTATTCTAGTAGGCTGTGAATCGAAACTAAGCGCCATTACAGAATATTCTAGACTCTGGAGATACCATCAGTGATTATGGTCTACTTATTCTCAAGTGTTGGAAACAGTTCTAAGAAGCTTTCACAAACACATGCTGCTGAATTACCTAGCTTCTCATTGCTCTCAGGATCTGATCTGTAATATTATATAGACTGTTCTATGTGCAGTTATTAAAATATTTAGAATATGTAGTGGATGGAAAGCAGAAGGTACTGTGCCTCTGTGAAATCTGTGCAGGCAACATGTATCTTAGAACAGACTTTTCCTGCTTGTTTCTTGCCAATCATCTTTACATGATCTAAATCCCATGGGCATCAGACTCCAGTTTTCTCCCCGGGAATCAATCTTTGTAATTGATATTTTATACTATGCACTCATTTGGTTTTGAACTCATTGTTTAAGCACATTCCTCTCTGTTTCTCTTATATCATTTGCTTTGTTGTGGACTCGTTTAGTTAGTTCATTGCAGTCCCAAATAGTTTTATCTCTCTTCTCTTTTCAGAATGACTTTAGCCACGAGATTATTTCAAGATAATAGCCAAAACTCCCATTTTTATTCTGTTTACTGTGGTGAGAAGCATAGCTTCATTATCCATTTTTCTTTTCCTCCTTAAACCACAGCATGTTCACACCAATTTCTGTATCTTCTCCATCTTTATTTAGTTTCTGAGATGCACTTGAATTACTCTCCTTCAGACTCTTGGTTTTGCTCTTTGGTTTTGCTCTTTGGTTTTGCTGAGTCTTTATTTAATTTCGTTTTAATTCATATTCATGCTTTTCGGTTTAAGTCAACATGCTCTTAATATTTCTTACTTCTTTCATTTTAGCCGGCTTCTCTCCATAGCTTGACTATTTTTTCTTGACTATTGTCTTTTATTATTTTGTATTCTTTACCTTGCACTTTTAAAACAAGAGTTTTGTATGACAAGATCAAACTACAGTTCCCCCTCTTTTACCCAAAATGTAAAAAAAAAAAAAAAATCCATGAGTCATGGTAAAATATATAAGCATGTATCTGAGTTTAGTGATGCATCATAAGTTCACCTTTATGAGACTAGATCTTCTCCATTGGAGAAGGATAAACAGCAACAGTTAAAATTGATATTATTTCCCCAAAAGTGCAGAATTTGCTTTTATAGTTAATGCTGACCTAAGTCCTTTCACGGTGTGAATCTCTATCATGGGAGTTCTTAAGAGCTATGGATAATGACTGCAAAGTATCTTGAGAATAAAGACGGCGGTTAAGTTTGTTGGAGGAAATCTTATTTTCATCATCCATAAGTTTTGCATTCCCAGCGTGAAGCTCTGGTTCATCCTTTTACACGTGGAATCGTACTTTGAAGATGGAAGATTTTGTGTGTATCCATTTGGGTTCAGTCTTACCCACAGTTCCAACATAATAAGATCTAGTGACTTAGCTTAACCAGTCCTCTCATTGCTATTCAGAAAATGCTAGTTAATGTTCTTAGTTTTTCTTATGAGCTTGTAATATTTTGGTTTCCTGATATTCAATTTTCTCTATTTTTATGCTGCATGTGTATAAATTAAATTAAGAGAACACTTTCCATATCTCACTCATTAGTTATATAGTCTACTTTTACTTGCATACCTGTTGGTTGCTTCATTTACTTATAGTAAAATAAATAAGAGTGCATGGATGGTCCCTTAGCTTTCCCACATGTGTCTTTGATACTCAGATTAAACTTATCTATTCACTATGGCTAGGGGAAAACAATTCTGGGTAAAAGGATATTTGATTATATAAGACCAGAGCTATTTTTAAAGTAGAATTACTATATGTGAGGGCACATACCCATGGTGTCTTTTAACTTTGGAATTGCTAAACAAAATTGCAATTAAAATATGTATTAATTCACTTTCTATTACCTTAATCAAATAAGAATCAAGTATATATTTTAATTGTATGTATGCACTCTGGGTTCATGTCTTTTTACTTCTGTAAGATGTACTTTGGCTATCATGTTTTTCTGCTTCCTTTTGGGTTTTCCACTAGTCTCAGCAATCGTTAGGTGTTACATGCATGTACTTGGTATTGAACTCTGTTTTGGTCACAGTATCACAGATGTGTTTTGACATTGTATAATTACACTTTGACTACATCTAAGTTACATTTGACACACATTCCTTATTTAGTATTCAGATTTATCAGTTTGTTACTTTTTACAACATAAAGCAGGCATATTTGAAGCAACAGGACTTTTCAGAGATGCTTTTGTGAAGATGAACTTTCAGATAAACCAGTAATAATTTTTCATGACTTTCTCCATGGATGGTATAAAAAATAAACACACCATAGGCATCTTCTTTTAACTGCACTGTTCAAATAGTTCACTTATTTTTTTCTTCCAAAGTGAGTTAATAACACAGAGTTTGCCTGTGTGGGCTTGATGGAACAATCTGTCTCCATAGGAAGCTTCCTCAGAACTACCACGAAGTGTGAACCCCTGAAGAGATGCCTCCTTTTCCAAAAGCCTAGAGTTAGCTTCAATGTTAGACCTACTTCCTGGATCAACTCCAGCTTGAATAATACAAAATGCTGCCTAAAATTCTTTCTAAAGTTGAAATTCAATACAGGATATTTCTCCACTTTTCATGAAAACATTGAATGATCTATTAAATTGTCATTTAATCTCCGGGGTAGCTTTTCAGTGTTACTTATTAGTTTTCAAGACATAGTCAAAACAAGTTTGTTGTGTCAAAAATAAATGTGTTGCTCCAACATATTCTTATCTTTTTTAACCCACATGGATTCACTATCACAAAGCCTTCAGATAACACTGGAGATATCATGACTGATGTTGAATAGAGTCAGATTATAGAGTAGTAAATGTATCATCAAAGGATTAGGCCTGGAACAGCACAATTTATACTCTGATTGACCTAAATTTAAACTCCAGGCTTACCCAGCCCCTAGAGATTTGAATATTCTAGGACCACACAGAAAGAAAATACATATATCTCTTCCTAAACCAGTCACTAAATCATCTATAGAGGAAAACATCCACTTCTGAAATTTCTCAATACTTTGTAAAGTATAATCTGCCCATCCATGCTGCTTCCATTTATAAATTCAAAATCATAGACTGAAAAATGTCGTTTAAGACTAGCTTACCAACCAGAGTAGAAGAACCCTGTGACCTCTTCTCCTCTCCCAGCTTTTCTTTTTTTTTCTTCCCTCTCCTGGCTCTCTCCATCTCCCTGCCTTGCCTATTCCCTTTTCTCCTTCCCTCTTTTGCATTTTTTCCCTTTTAATTCATGCCTAAGAAATACATATTTTGTACTTCTTGCATGCAAACCTTTTTATGTTTTGTTTGGTTTTGTTGGCTTTTGTTAAGAGCACAGAATGGAATCATTAGGGAAAGTGAAACATTGACAGAAATCTAAGGAGAATACTTTATTTTTACATTATCTACAGTCTGAATTAGAAAAACAAACAGAACACAGACTTTCATAACATATCACCCAAGTTCACTGGTTGTAGTAGGAGGGTTCTTGGGTCCCGGGCGGCCAAGACCCACAGACCTGTCGCTCATACCCGCTAGCTAGCCGCCCAGCCACCCAGGCCCCCAAAAATGACTCAGACGCTTATATTAAGTCCATGCTGTTTGGCCTATGGCTGAGGCACATTGCTAGCTAGCTCTTATATCTTAACTCAACCCATTTCTATTAATCTGTCTGCCACGTGGCCCATGGCTCACCGGTGCTCCTTACATGTCCATGTCGCTCCTTCATTGGCTTGATTGATCTGCGTCTGACTCCGCCCTGCTTCTCCTACCTATGCTCTGATTTCTCCTCCTACTTCTTCTACGGTGCCTGTCATGGCCCAAAACAGCTCCTTTATTTAAAGATTGAGATTCACAGCATATATAAACACATTCCCACATCAACTGGTGAGTGCTTACCAAACAGATATGGCAAGTTCAGGAACAATTCCTCCAAGAAATAATCTTGCTAGGAGATCACAAAGAAAAATTTTCTTGTAAAGAATATTTTTTTAAAACTAAACTGTCAGAAAAACTAAAAAAATCTCAGGAGTAAATTAGACTAGATTTGTAATTTAGAGAATTTTCTTACAGAAATGCTCAATGATCAAGTTTTCTGAATAATAATTAATGATAATATCCAGTTACACAACACCTTTCTTTGGACATGAGGGCAGTCTAGATGGTGAAATAATATCTTACCTACTTCTCTGGAACTATTTAAATATTAAAAATAAGCACGGTATCTTTTATCAAATAACTTTATTTTAGGTGAAAAAAAGCAAAATTTACCAGACCCACTTGTAAATCTTATTATATTTGATGAATATATCAAAATGACAGTTGTACACCTCATCCCTAAGAATCAACGTCTTAAACAGGGCAGGCAAAGATAAACTTTAAAAGGATTCACCTGTCCTAACAGCCCATCTGCTCTCTACTCCCCGCAGAGCACATCTCTTTTCAGGGGTCCCTTTCAGGTATGCTTCTACCTTATGTAACACTCTCTTTATTATACGTTCATGCTGCGACCCTGTCAGAATTTCTGCAGCAGGAGTGACCTCCGCAATGACCATCCACAGCCTGCCAAGCTAACTTGGTCAGTGTTAGCTGATTAAACTTTTAACAACATCCCCTGTGCGATAAAGGGCAAAATGACAACTTTGCCCATCGTCAAGGTGTCTGTATAATAAACTAATTAGTAAACCACACAGTCTGTGGAGCTTTTAATGAGTGCTATCGGCTGGCCTCTGTAATAAAAACCCAGTCTGCCCCCTTTTGGGATTCAATTAAGGCACAGACTGTCATATGCTTGGTCTAGCTGATCAATGAATCCATTCCGACCTTTGTCGGAGCTGTTTGCAAGGTCAGTGGCAGTAGTGGAGAAAGCTTGGTAAAGGATATATACCCAAAAGCAACGGACAGGCTGCATGTCCAGTTGTTAATATCCTCGTGGTCATTTGACACCAGCACAAGTTTCTCTCATTCAAAGGGTAGCCGAAAGAGAAGGCAGAAGTGAAAAAAAAAAGTGGGTATTTTTTTTCACAGAAAGGTCCTTCTGTTATTAAAAAATGATCATTAGTGTGATAACACCTCCCTTTACCTCATGGTGCCTTCTTTCCTTCGCCCAGTGGAATATGCTATCCAACTTTTGTTCTTTCAAATATAGTTATTGATTTAATTCTCCAGATGTGAAAGTAAATGTCACCTTTTTGAAATGCACTCCTGTTGTTACAGTTCAAGATGTTGATATTTTAAGAAAGGAAATGAATTAGAAAAGTTGATATCCCCATTAAAAGTCCAAGATGTTAGAATACATTTTTTTTTCTTTTTCAATTAAGGGACTTTGGGTTGGGCAGTGGTGCACACAGAGGCAGGTATATCTCCGTAAGCCTTGCTTACAAAGTAAGTTCCAGAACAGGCTCCAGATCTACACAGAGAAACCCTGTCTTGAAAACTAAACAACAACAAAATCTTATTTTTTTTTTTTTAGTTACTGTATGATTTTGATTACTACAAATAAGATTCTTTGAGTCTTCGTCCCCATCATAACTTTAAAGGAAAGGAAATATTTGATGGGCGCTGACAGTCATATTTATAAGAATTTAAAAACAAAACCCCATTTATCTGATACTTGAATGATGGCTTTAAAAGACAACGAGTGCCATCTTCTATATATAGCCTAATAAATTCAAACTGATAAAGATTTTGTGAGAGTTGTTGATGGTACATTAAAGAAGAAAGGTTCAATGGTTCTAACACATATATTTGTGTAAGATGTAGACTGTAGTTAAAACTTGACAACCTATTAAATTAAGTAAGGCTAGTATAATCTTTAAGTATTAAAAATGAAAATATCAGGAAGTATAGTTGGTTTTTTTTGTGTATGTTGGGGACTAATCATGAAGACATAGACTGTAATTATTAACTGTTTCTGATAGGATGTGCTTAAACTAAACTAACAATAAAAGACCACAAATAAATAATACCCATGTCCACATATAACATGAAGCTCCAAGGAATGGCAAGATAGTCTAATCACTGTAGTTATACCTACAGCCAGAAGGCCATAAAGTTGGTCCAATAGTGTTCAGTTTTATGGCTAGTATAGTTTATATAACGTGTATTTCTTAATGTAGAGTATATGTCTATATAAAACATTTGTAGCTACCAATGAATGCATTTATTTAACTACACAAACATTCACACACACTGGGGTGAATGTGTTTACCTTTTTGTAATATATATAGCACCAATGTAAATATATAAACAAAGTTACATATATACATTCTTAAGTATATAAATTCAGACTTTATAGTTGTACATTTAACTAATATTTTTCAATGTTTTTGACTTTTTATGATTTTATTTTTGTAGAAAATCTATTTCATGAGTATATATCAATATAAAATTAAAACACAATTAAAAACTTAGAATATAATATGTTAAAAATTAGATTTCAGTTAGGTAGACTCTTCACTGTTTTGTGAAATATTTTTTATTTAGTAATAACTCTGAGAGACACTATCTAAAAATGCCAATGTATAGATATTTTTAATTTAATTTGAGAGAACATGGTTGATTTGTATTCATATTTATTTTCCCCTCCCACAGCTTAACCACATCATTCAAGAGTCAAGAAAAATTTTATTCTTTAAATCCATTGGCTGTGTGATAGATAGTTGTCTCAAATTCTTTTATTTTTCCTTTGGGAGCAATGTTACTTTACAGGTATCACACTCCCATATGTGATTATAACCCAAAGAAAAGTCTTATAGGTGATAAGGTTTGAATTTAGGAGATGGTTGCATAGCATAGAAACATAATTGACAGAATCTAGATCTTTGAATTTTGTGTTTCTAAATTATCTTCTGTTAGGATCATTTTAGTCCTTTAATCAAATCCTTAAAAATCTACAAACAAAATTTGATAAATAACAGTGAATTAGGGTTTTTTGGGGGGGGGGAGTTATGTGATAACTGAACTTACAAGTGAAAATTATAAATCAACAAACAAAAGAAATTAATCTAAATTCTTCACAGTTGAGGCCCCCAAAACATCAGTTCAATTAATACTCAAGAAACACTAATTCAATGATACCTGTTTCATAAGAAGGAACATCTTTCTATCACCCCTAAGCCAGTGTATATCTTGTCGATAGAAAGACTAATTTTTAAGTAATTCATTTTTGTAATTATATGTATTTGTGTGCCTATATATAATGTATATAACATTTAGGGAAGGGAATATAGAAAAGATCTCCTGAGCAAAACTGGGATCATATGGGAAGAGATTATGAGAGAATTGATGGTTGAGTTGAGGGAGCAACAGAGAAGGAGAACAAAGAAACATATCTTGCTAGAGGGAGCCATTGTAGGGTTAGAGAGAAAACTGGTCCAAAGGAAACACTCAAGAACCCACAGGAAGACCCAGTTAGGACTCCAAGCACAGTGGACAGGGTGCCTAAATGGGCCTCCCCTATTATTAAACAGATGACCACCCTAATTGCCATTATAGAACCTTCATACAGCAACTGATGGAGCCAGATACAGAGATCCATAGCAAAGCACCGGGTGGAGCTCAGGACCCAGCTGAATAGAGGGAGGAGAGATTGTATGAGCAAAGGGATCAGGATCATGAGATGGAGACTCATAGAGATGGCTGTCCTGAGATACTGGGAGCTAGTATAATAATAGTATAATCTGAAATGACACCTGAGGAAACTTCATGGAAAAGAATTAAACCCTATGAATGCAGAGGAATGTTGAATGGCATTAGAAGGTTGTAGAGCCTCTTGCAGTAGAACCAGAGTTTATTCCTGGTGCATGAACTGACATCGTGGATCCCATTCTCTATAGAGAACACCTTTCTCAGCCTTGATTCTGTGGGGAGGGACTCAGACCTACCTCACTTGGATATGCCAGACTGAATTGACTCATCTTGGGAATCCTTGCCTGATGTGGGAATGTCTTTCTGTATTCTGTGAATCTCAATCTTTAAATAAAGGAGCTGTTTTGGCCCATGACAGGCACCATAGAAAAAGTAGGTGGGGAATTAGAATAGGTAGGAAAAGAAGGGTGGAGTCAGAGACAGACTAAGCCAGCCACCCAAGAAGAAGCATGTAAGGAACGCAGGTGAGCCACAGGCCACATGGCAGACAGATTAATAGAAATGGGTTGAGTTAAGATGAAAGAGCAAGCTAGCAAAATGCCTAAACCATAGGCCAAACAATATGAACTTAATATAAGCATCTGAATCATTTTGGGGGCATGAGCAGTGGTGAGTGGCTAAGGGGTCTGGGGCTGACTACAGGTCTGTGGGTCTGGACCTCTGGCTGATGGGACCAAGAAACCTCATTACAACACTTGCCCTCCTTGGGGAATGGATGCAAGGATGGGGTAGGAGAAGAAAAACAATCAAATCTACTGAATATGGGTTTAAAGATGGCTGGTAACACTCTGTAGGTACTTGGAAATGAACCCAGGTTCTCTGCAAGAACAGCAAATGCTCTTAATATCATGCTAATTTCTCCAATCCCTAAGAATAATATTTTTCTTAGGCGCAGTTGTTATAATTAGGGTCTTGATCACACACTAAGTTAACAAGAAATGTTACATTTCTATAATGAAATGACATTGTTAAGATTTGTTTAGAGAACTTCAGATATTCATTCTAGGTCTTGTGAAATGATAATGAAGTATAGAGATATAAAGTTAGATGGGGCAAGGAAGCAAAATAGTTACCAAGATCAGATTTCAGTTAGGTTATCATCAAACTCTAGTAGACTTAGTTTTTTATTTCCATGTCCTCAAATGCCTGAAGCAATTGGAACTAATCTTGCAAAATTATGACTTTTTAATATTTGACTTTATGTCAAAGCTAAAGTATAAAATAAACAAACCATGAGTTTTATAATCATAGTGTATTATATTTTTATTAGTCCCCAGTTTTCTGATGTTTATATTAATTAGGGTAGCCTATGGTTGAAATTAACTACTAAAGCAATTTGATTATCAGTGGAGAAAAGATTTTTCTTTATTAGTAATACTTTGTATATGTAAGTGGTACAAATTACCAATTATAGAATTACTTTGATCCTTTATAAAGGAGTTCTTGTGCTTTAAGAATACTATTTGCCTTATGTTTTGTTATGTGGTATTTTCATTCATATAATACCTAACATAGTAAAGAAACATTAAGGAAAGTGATGATGAATGTTGATTGATTTGAACTGGATTAATCTCAACAGACATCAGTAATCCTGGAAAGGAGATTTATTCACACAGGGCCATTATCTTTAGTCAATGTGTTATTTCCACTCATTTGTGATTATTTTAGGCAGAGGAAAATGATAACTATTTGTCAGGTATTGTGTTAGATGATATATAATTATTATTTTAGGTGTTCTTACAAAAATGCTATAAGATATGTATTCCTAATTTTCTAAATATAAGCAAAAATGATGATTTTTTAAAAATAATGCTCATTATGTTTCTCCATGTATTATTTCATAACTACCTGTATCCACTTTGATTTCCTAATATAACAAAATATTAACTTCCATAGAAAAAATTATATAACACACACACATATATACATAGTACTAAAGCAAACACACAAGTATATTACAATAAATAGAAAGATGTATGTGAAATACTTATATATACTACTTGTATATATTATATAATGTATATATACATATGTACTTTAAAAGTATAAATACACAGATACATACTTTGAAATATGTCTAGTTTGAGCTCCAAAATATGAATATCTCAAAAGCTGACATACTTTTTAACATAGATTTTTTTAAAATTGATTCTTGGGAATTTCACATCACACAACCCCAGTCCTACATATTTCCCAGTTATTCTGACTGCCCTACACCCTTGAAGTCTCCTCACCAAAAGGATGTTTAAATAGTAAAAAAAGAACATTTCACTCTTCCTTCTTTCTTCTCCTCAATCATATATTCTTTTGTCCCAGTGCCCTTGGGAGCTTCAGTGTGTCACATAGTCTACTATGTGCCCAAACACCTTTACTTGCAAATGTTCATTGCAACAAGTTATTGTTGTTCTGATTCAAGGCCTCTGGGTTCTGATACACTGGAACTTCACTAAAACTTCTGTCTATACCACTGTTTTCCTGAGTCATGGAGATTCTAGGGATGTGGTTCTACATGATCAATACCTTCATGCAGTCCAGAAGATTGCAAATGGGGTAAATGTTGGGATGAGACAACTTAAAGCCGTGAATCTAGGTCTAGGTGGTAGCTGACTTGGTCAACACAGGCCTCCACTGAGTCACCCTCCTCAAGAGAGATGTGGGGCTAGCTCTCCCTCATCCATGCTATTGGGACAGCCTGTCCATACACATGGTGAAGGGGTGGGGCCAGCACTCCCCCTTGCAGGGCCAGATTTTCTGTTTCTGCAGCAGGCCATCTGGAGGGTAGTTCTGCAAGAACCATCAATGTTTGAGGATAGATCTCCCATGCCTATGGCACTGGGTCCAGTCCTTGGGGTAGGATGAGGGTAAGAAAGGGAAGCTCTTTTACTGAGGCAGCTAGAAAGGGATAGGTTCAGTTCTCCCATATCCAGACCACTGAGACCAGGTCTTCCATGGTCTCTAGTGGTAGCATGAGCCACAGACCCTGGCTACAGAAAGACTATAGACCCAGACATGCCACTTGGCTCTAGCTTGGGCTGGACATCAGCATGGCCTGGGGTGACAGTAAAGACTACTCAGTTCAGATCAGTATGGCCCTGGCACCAGCATAGTCCTTGGACATCAACATGGCCTCAGGTGACATCCCATACCACTAGCATCTGTATGTCCTACAATCACACATTCCTCTCCCACTAATCAGTGATGTGGGAATGCGTTTGTGTATGCTGTGAATCTCAGTCTTTAAATAAAGGAGCTGTTTTGGGTCATGGCAAGCAAGCACCACAGAAGAAGTGGGAAGAGAATTCAGAGTTTAGGTAGGAGAAGCAGGGCGGAGTCAGGGAGATGAGCTGAAGCCGCCCAAGAAGAAACATGTAAGGAACATAGGTGAGCCACGGGCCACGTGGCCAACAGATTAATAGAAATGGGTTGATTTAAGATATAAGAGCTAGCTAGCAATGTGCCTGAGCCATAGGCCAAACAGCATGAAGTTAATAGAAGCATCTGAGTCGTTTCTGGGGGCCTGGGCGGCGGTGGGCAGCTAAGCAGTCTCGGGCGGCATGTCTGTGGGTCTCGGATCTCTGGCTGACCGGGACCCGAGAACCCACTACTACAAATCAGTTTCTGAATAACCACTCAGAGATTTCATATTATTTACAGGTGCTTGACCACTAAATCAGGCTTGTTACTAGCTAATTCTTACATTTTGTTAGCCTTTTATTCCATTTGTGCTTTGTCACATTGCACATGAATTGTTACCTCATTTTTATAAGTCATTTTTGATTGGTGGTTGGCTGGCTTCTCTGCCCCTTCCTTTCCTCTTCCCAGAATTCTCGTCTATTGCCCTACCATTACTTCCTGCTTGGCTATTGGCCAATCAGCATTTTATTAAACCAATTTGAGTGACAATTCTTTATAGTGTACAAGAGCATTATCCCATAGTAACCTTCAGTGGTATCATAGGCCACAGACATTACCACAGATCTTGGTTATGGTAGGGCCATAGATCCAAACCCATCCCTCAGCTGCTGCTAGGGTACATGACACAACCATGGTCCTCAATGACAGCCCAGGCCACTCAGATGGGTATGGACCCAGCAGCATAATCCTTGGCCCTGACCCCATGCATCCTCATGGGTGTTCACATGGGCCATGGACATCATCATCAATTACCATTTTTACATCCATAGTAAGAACAATTAGAGGAAATATAAGAAAACAAATAAAACAAACTCAGACATTTTTGAAAACTTGCATTCAGAAATTTACACTTGGAGATGTAGAAATATAGATCCATCTACAGAAAAGTATAGAGATCTCCAAACTATAAACAGAAATCATGGAATAGTAGTTAATTATGACATGCTGGGCATGTTAATGTCAAGTGATGACAACATAAGTTCCTGAGGAAGTCACCATTTTCCATGGGTTTTCCTTATATAGGTTTAGTTTGGTTTTGACAAGTAGAGAGAAACTATGCAAGTCTCAGATTCTCTCTATAACAAAAGTCTGTCATGTCAAAATGTCCTTTTGTCAGCACAGCTCTTTTCACCTTTACATTCAAGCCAAGAGAATTCCTTATTACTTGAGCTTCTTTTAATCAATCCATCTCTCTTAGGGTTTCTATTGCTGTGAGGATACATCATGACCATGGCAATTCTTGCAAAAAAATATTTAATTGTGGTGGCTTGCTTAAAGCTCAGAGGTTCAGTCTATTATCATCATGGAGGGACATGGCAGTCTACAGCTAGACATGATTCTAGGGAAGTAGCTGAGAGGTCTACATGTTGCAGGCAACAAGAAGTGGTCTATGACAGTGGGCAATATTTTGAGCATATATAAGATGTCAAAATTCACCTATACAATGACATGCTTCTTCCAACAGGACCATACACTTTCTAAGACCACACTCCCATCAGCAAAGCCATAACACCTAACAGTGCCACTCCCTTTGGTGCCTGTTTCTCTGTTACAGTTGCACTGCAAAACTACAAAACTTAGCTGAATGCAAGAGAAATAATTCTCATTAGAACTAGACATGGTTATGGCACATATGTTGTAATTACACAGGACATTTAAAAGTGTTATCATTTGACATTATAGTCAGTGTTAGTATAAGTAGCATTAATGGGCTCATATGTGTTCATGCTAGCAGTCAAAAAGTTCAAAATAATATGTGTGGACAGATGCATAATGTAGGCAAAGAGGTAGAATGTCTAAGGATGCATCAAAACATATAATTCAGCAAAGAAACAGTCATATATAAGAATGCCTTGGTTGTACCCATCAGTAAAAATAAAAGAGAACTAGATTATGGAAGGTAGAAAAAGAAAAAAAACTCAAAATAAAATGTAATAAAAATTTTAAAGACTATGAAACACTAGAGTAGAATAGCCAGTAACTGCATAAACAGAAAATATAGCTGAATGTAACACAAGTTAAAAAGAAAAGCCAAATAAATATTTTTATGAATAATGACTGAGATATTCATAAATTAATGATGGCTATTAAATTCCAGAACAAATAAGCTAACAGAGCAGGATTTCCAATCTGTTCAAGTGAAATAAACCCAAAACTGTACATGAATCCTGCATCCAAACTAAAAATATAGAATGCAAAATACAATTGAAAAGAGATAGATTTACTATCTCGATGACATAATGAGATTATACAATTGGAGGTTGGAGAGATGGATTAGCACTTAAGTGAATATATTGATCTTTCCTATTATTGAAACTTTGATCCTAGCATCTTCAAAATGTGCCTCCAGATTCAAAGGTTTTAAAACTATTATGGCCTTAGTGGGCATGAACATGCACATGTTAACACACACACACACACACACACACACACACACACACACACACACACACACATACACACACACACACACACACAAATAAATTCATGAGTAAAATAAAATAAATAAATAAAAACTCAATTTTTTTAAAAAGTATTAAAGGAAAATACACAACTATAATTTTGCATACAGAAAATATTCTGCAACTTTCATGAGGCATAAGTACAATTTTCCAAAAGAAATCATTTCCAAACAAACAAAACAAAAAATTAAGTGTGGTATATCTTGCCTGAAAAAATATATACTGAAAGTTCCTTATGGAAAAGATATAATAAAGATTAGTTACTTGCATCTATATTGAGAAATAAAGGGATTTAAGAAAGATTAAATGAATGTAAAATAACACTCAGTATGCCAAAATAAATGTATTTATATATAACATATAAATATATATATTCTTTATTAATTTACAATGAAATATGCTCAGTGCTCATAGTTTTTCTAAGTTGGAAGGATGCCAAGGAGGAAAAAAATATTTCCTGACATGATTTCTATACTATTTAAGAAATTGTATCATTATTTAAGAGTGATTTTTAAAACATCAAAATACCATAAATTATTTTATGAAGTTTAAATGGTCAGGTATAACAGTGACAATAATTTATATAGAATAATCAATTAAACCCATAATAAGTAGGAACTCACTGGAGAAAGACAAAAAATTAAGAATAGGAGATAATCTCCTGACTAACCAGCCTCTAGTTCCTGATTCTCCATTTACTCATTGTGAGGCCTGGGCTCCCCGTCATGGTGTGAGTCTCAATTTGAACCAAATGTTCATTGGAATTTCCACAATTTCTGTGCCATTATTATTCCAGCACTTTCTGCAACCAGGACAAATTGTACATCAATATTTTTGTGTCTGGGTTGGTGTCCCAGTTCCTCCAGTGCAAACATTGCCTTGCTATAGAAGATGAGTGTTTCAGGCTCCATATCCCCCGTTATTGGGAGTGTTCACTAGGGCCACCCTTATAGATTCCAAAGAGTTTCTATTGTACCATTTTTCTACCTCAACCTAGAAATGTGCCCCCCATTCCAGCTGTTTCTTCTAGTACTCTCTTTATCTATAGCCCCACCCGATCCCTTCTGTTACTATCACCTCCCCCCCTCAATCCACCCTTAAAATCTATTCTATTTCCCTTTCCCAGGGAGACACATGAGCATTCCTTGAGCTAAATACACTGACAGAAAAAAATACCTTAATAATCCCCTGCTATATTCATAGACAAAAGCCTAGCATAATCATCATCAGAGAGCCTTTATTTAGCAACTGATAGAGCAGATCCATATACCCAGAGCCAAGCATTAGGCAGAGCTTCAGGAACCCCAGAAGAAGAGAAGGGAGGATTATAGGAGCCATGGATATCAAGGACACCACAAGAACATGGCCTATAGAATCAACTAAGTTGGCCACATAGAGACTCTTAGAGACAGAAACAACAGTTATGGAGCCTGCACAAGTCTGTGCTAGGCCCTCTACACACATGATGTTTTTTAGCTTGGGATTATTTGTGGGACTTCTAAAAAATAGAAGGGTTGCCTCTGACTTTTTGCCTATTTGGGGGACTCCTTTGTTCCTTCTGGGTGCCTCATCTAGCCTTGATATGAGAATGTCTAGTCTTATTGTACTTTGTTATGCCATGCTTGGATAAGATCCCTGAGATACCTGCTCTTTTCAGAAGGGAATGGAGGAGGAGTGGATCTGTGGGAGAAAAGTAGTAGGGGAGAATACTAGGAGAAGAGGAGAGTAATATGTGAAAGAAAAATAAAAAAGAAAGAAGAAAAGAAGAGACAGTGATGTCAAAAACCCAATAAGAACAAATTAAATATTCCCTAATGGATTCATTGTTAAGTAGAATGCACTATAACTGAAACTAATTTAATTAAGTAATAACAAAGAAAAGATGATGACATATTCTCTGTCTTTGATAAAGCTTGAAAGCATTATGTTAAATGGAGAAATGTCATTAAAGGTCAAAAATTGTGTGATTCTATTTTATATGAAATATTCAGTGTAAGAGCATCTGTAGAAAGAAAGCAAATCTGAGAGGTTACTGGGAAAGAGAACGTGTTTATTAGTGTAGGTAGTTTGCTCTTGTCATTAGCATGACCTAAAAATTATCATGACAAAAATTATATGACTAATTATGTTTAAGAAATGAATACAATTTTCTAGTATATATTTTGTGATTTGTACAACATATTTTAATAACTTTATAAAGAATGAAATCAGCATTTTAAAAAAGAAAAAGTAAATGTCATATAAAATAAATAAAAATGCTTTGAATAAAAAAATTAAAATATGTTGGATGTAAATGCAAATACATTGATCACCATTTTTTTTAATATGAAGAGCCTATTAACATCTACACAAGGCAAGGCATTACCAATTCAATGAAATACCTGGAATTTGTTATATCCCCTCTACAAAAATATTCTTTAGGGATTGGAGTTGCAACTCACTGGTAGAGTGTGTAACTAACACATATGTTCAGTGTGAAATCCTCAGTATGTCAGAAATGGTAAACATCAATAAAAATTAATGCAGCACAATGTTGCTTTAAATGTAAAAACCCAGACAATGTAAAAGCAAAGAGGAGGAAGCAAGATAAGTCAACATCATTCCAAGGAAATGTGGAAAAGTGACACGGTTGATGCAGAGGATTAGAGTCAGACTTCTCTTTGGGCTCCAGTTCATAAATAACAATATGGAGAATTATTAATTATGAAAGCTTTGCCTGAGTTTAGGACTTTTCTTCCGATTAGCTCTTATATCTTAAATTAACTTGTTTCTTTTAATTTATATTTGTCGTGTTGCACAGTTACCTCCTCTGTGCTGTATGTCCAAATTCTTCCTTGTCTCTCTGGAATTTCTCAGCCTCTCTTCTTCCCAGAAGTCCAGCCTATTCTCTCTTGCCTCACTATTGACCATTCATCTTCTTATTAAACCAGTCACAGTGAGACATTTTCATACAGTGTAAACAAACATTCTACAATATTTTTCACTCTTTGTTTAAATAGAAAGGAATTTTTTAAAACTCTAAAACAGTATAACTATATACAGTAAGGACAGTTTTTAGGTAAGAATTACATTTACAATGTTAATTCCATTAGTATTTGGCAAATTCAGAGTGAATGCTCTATTATCATCTTATCTTAATGAATCCAACATTTTATACCTAAGCCACTTTCTATTATAACCTGTATTACCGTTCTAAAATATCTTCTAAGATCTTAAAATATTTTCTTAAATAAACGACTTATGCTTTTATGTTCCTCAACCTTATAAACTTTACACCTCTTTTGTAAGTTTCTTTTCTAAATTTAGAAACAGAAAACAAAAAATTTCAAATAGTATAACTATCGAGTCTTCAACTCTCATTAGAGACCTGGGAAAGATAAAATTTTATCTGAGCAAACAGGGAATACAGAGCAAACAGCATTCAAAATTACAGAAATTACAGAGACAGCTGGTTTCTTGGACACTTATCCAATGTTGCTCTGTGACATTGGGATATCCATCTTCAGCCTACACATTTAGAATATCTGACAGGCATTTCTGTAAAGTAAAAATGTTTGAAGAACTGTACTACCTTGCCTTGGCAAAGTTTGGCAGTCTTCTTCTGTGGTCTACTTGTTCAATCTGAACAGTGTATTGTCAGCAGTCAAGGCAATGGCAATTTCTTGCCCAATGGCTAACTTTTCTACAAGTGAAAACAAACTCCATATGTAAGTTCTTCACTACCTATCATCATTTTTTGAAGTAGATTGGTGCTGCCTAAAGCAGACCTATATCACTGTCATAAAAAAGCCTTTGTTAATAAGGTTCCTTATATACCACATTTTGTAGGTCTTTGAAAATCAACACTTACCTAACATCTCTCTGTTTGACCTAAAAAAGCATACCTATATGGCTACAAATTTGATTGTTAGGTGACTAACTACAAAGCTGTATTTTCCAATTATTCTAAATAGTTTATAATAATAATTTACAAGGTCTAGAACTTTATGTTGTTAAATGAGCTGCAAAGGTACAATACCTTAAACAAGATGATAAACATAAATACAGCATAACGAAAAAGCCTTAAATGTATATCAATATACAAAAATACAATAAACAAGTATAGAAGCATATATATATAATGTTCAAGCAAAAGTAACCTTAAATTTGTATTAATATACAAAATCCATACTAATATATTTAAGACTAGTTTTTTATTTTAAAAGTAGATTCATAATCTAAACTTTTCTCCTGTCATTTCTATACCTCTGATTTTCTTCTTTTCTGAAATAGATCAACAAATCTAAACTTCTTTGTTAGTTTTCTCTTTACCATGACCAGTAACAACTTGCAACCTATCCCAAATGATGCTAAACATTAATAATCTGCAGAGTGACCAAAATCTACCCTTTTCTGCATGTAATGTTGGGGTAACATTTTTAAAATTACTTCCTGCTGTCTAGGGGAAATAGCATCATTAGGGAACACTTAAAAAATAAGGTAATGGTCAAGTCCTGAGAAAGCTAGCTAAATTGTTTGCTGACCAATATCTATTTGATGGGACAGTTCTGAGCTTTTCACTTATCTGAAATCTAAGGCTGGACACTATCAGTTAGCAGCTTTGAATTCTCCTGGATATAGATTTATGAGGAAACTGAAACAGAGATATTCTGAGAGGCTGGATAAGATGGGCTACTTGTCTTCATTGATGTTATTTTTCTTTTTGAATATATAAACTCTTAAAGCAACATATGTATATATATGTGTGTGTGTGTATGTATACATTTGCATTAATGTAAGTATAAAATATGGGGTGTGTGCAAGTCAGTTAAAAATGAATGTTTTGCTCTATGTTTGAACAGGTAAAAGGTATATATCTACTTTATAAGTTTGTTTGAGCTGCACAACCCAACTGTAATGTGAATCTCTATCCATGCCATATTAAAGAAGGGCACACAATAATAAGTCATGAGGACTTTGTAGCCCACAAAATTTATCATGTCTCATCTAGACTCAGAGAGCTGCTTTCATGTTGAGGAATCAGCATATATGCATCCTTTCTTGTAGTTTTTTCCTTGTGTTCACAGACAAGATTTTCAGGTCTCCCTTAATCAAATATAATCTTTATTCATTGAATAAATTTATAGATTTTTTTGTGAAAACAAAGGCATACATAATCTTTCCACCAATGTAACATATTTTCTGACTTTCATTCTGAATTTAAGTCATTCTTAAAATACAATGGTTGGTATAAATTAGTGTATCAGAGAGACCACAGTCACTAGGAGCCCTGTCCAACTCTGTGTTTGGAACTTATGTCTTTCAGTTTTCTCAGACTTCATGTGGATAGATGTGGCTGGAAGTTTGGCAACAAATGCAGCTAGACATTTCTTTGGGTTCCCAGCTAACAAATTATGACAGGAAGGTTTATTGTTAATTAAGAAATCTTGGCGTTAGCTTACACTTCCTCCTAAATAACTCTTATTGCTTAAATTAACCTTGGTTCTTTTAATTATTTAACTTTTAAAGTAATTTATTTTAATTAAAGAAGCTTTTCCCCATATTCACCACTGATCTCCCCCTCTATCTCTCCCTCATCCTTCTTCAGGCCCTCCTCTCTCCATCCCCCCCATCTATTCCCCAGGGAGAGCAAGGAATCCCAATATGAGTCAGTTCCTTCTAGTATAGGCATTTGAGGTAAGAACTAGTCTCTATCCCCAGTACCAAAGCTGAGTAGGGTGTCCCTTTTTAGGGAATGCACTCCTTTAGGGAAGAGAGGTCATGCACAATGAATAAACTCTGGTTCTACTGCGGGAGGTTCCACAAACTTCCCATGACTTTGGACTGTCAGCTACATTTGGAGGGTTTAGTTCCTTTCTGTGAAGGTCCTCAGCTGTTATATCAGAGTCAGTGAACTCTCAGTAGCTTGGGGTCCGCCATCTCTGTGGGTCTCCTTCTCATGATTCTGATCCCTTTGCTCATATACTCTCTCCTCCCTCTCTCCAGTTGGACCTGGATCTCAACTCAGTGCTTCACTATGGATTTCTCCATCTGTATCCATCAGTTGCTGGAGGAAGGCTCTATTATGACAAGTAGGGTGGTCATTTATTTGATTATTAGGGAAGTACTGTTTAGGAACCCTCTCCACAATTGCCTAGAGTCCTAGCTGGGAATATCTTGTGGGTTTCTGGGTGTTTCCCTAGTACTAGGTTTCTCTCCTTACCCCACAGTGGCTCCCTCTAGCAAGATAATTTCTTTCTTCTCCCTCTCTGTTGCTCTTCCCACTCAACCATCTTCTTCTCTCATGATCTCTTTTCATCTCCCCTTGTTCATTCCCCCATATAATCCCAATTTACTCAGGAGATCTCAATTTCCTCTCTACAGGGAAAACTATGGGTGTCTCTTAAATTCCTCCTGTTACCTAGATGCTCAGGGTTTGTGGATTATAGCCTGGTTATTCTTGTTCTATGTTTAAAATCCAATTATAAGTGAGTACATACCATGTATCTTTCTGAGTTTGTGTTACCTCACTCAGTATGATGCACTCCAGATCCATCCATTTGTCTGCAAATTTCAGGATGTAAGTTTTAAAATTTTGACTGCTGAGTAGTACTCCATTGTGTAAATGTACCTCAATTCTTTGAGTCCTTTCTTTGGTTGAGGGGCATCTAGTTTGTTTCCAGGTTTTGGCTGTTACAAATAATGCTGTTATGAACATAGCTGAGCCAATCCCCTTGGGGTAGGAATGTGCATCCTTTGGGTATATGTCCAAGAGTGGTATTACTGGATCATTGGGTACAATGATGAAAATCTCCTGTTTTGGAGAACTATCACATTGATTTCCAAAGTACCTGTACAAGTTTACTTTCCTACTAGCAATGGAGGAGTGTTTCCCTTATTTCACATCCCCTTCAGAATAGGCTGTCATCTGTGTTTTTGATCTTACCCATCCTGACAGATGTAAGATGGTATCTCAGAGTTGTTTTGATTTGCATTTCTCTGGGCTAAGGGTTTTGAACAATTCTTTAAGGGTCTTTCAGCCATTTGAGATTCTTCTGTTGAGAATTTCCTTTTTAAGTTCTGAACCCCATTTTAAAAATTGGATTATTTGATTTTGGCCTCTAGTTTCTTGAGTTCTCTATATATTTTAAAGATCAGTCCTCTATCAGATGTAGATTAGCTGAAGAGCTGAAGAGCTGAAGATCTTTTTCCATATTTCATGCTGTCATTTTGTTTTATTGACTATATCCTTTGCCTTACAAAAGATTCTCAGTTTTAGGAGGTCCCATTTGTTAATTGTTGGACTTAGTGTCTGTACTACTAGTGTCATATTTAGGAAGTGGTCACTGGTGCCAATGTGTTCAAGGGTATTTCCCACTTTCTTTTCTATCAATTTCAGTGTAACTGGGTTTATGTTGAGGTCTTAGATCTACCTAGACTTGGGTTTTGTGCAGGATCATAGATATGGATCTATTTGCAATTTTCTACATAACACCATCCAGTTATGCCAGCACCATTTGTTGAAGATGTTATCTTTTTCCATTGTGTATTTTTGGCCTTTTTGTCAAAAATCAAGTATTCAAAGGGATGTGGATTAATGTTGAAGGTCTTCAATTTGACCATTTGATTTCATTGATCTACAAGTCTGTTTTTTATGCTAGTACCAAGCGTTTTTTTTTTTAATTTTTTATTTTTTTCTTATTGTAACTCTATTGTATAGTTTGAATTCAAGGATGGTGGTTCCTCCTGAAGTTACTATTGAACATGATTTTTTTTTTTTTGGTTATTCTGGGTTTTTTGTTATTCCATATAAAGTTAAGTATTATTCTCTTGGCATCTGTGAAGAATTGTGTTAGGATTTTGACAGTGATTGCATTGAATCTGTAGATTGCTTTGGTAAGATTGCCATTTTTACTTTGTTGATCCTATCTATTCAAGAGCATGATATATCTTTCCATATTCTGATATCTTCTTTAATTTCTTTCTTCAGCAATGTAAAGTTGTTGTCAGACAGGTCTTTCACTTCTTTGGTTAGAGTTACCTCAAGGTATTTGATGTGATTTGCTGTGATTGTAAAAGGTAATATTTTCATGATTTCTTTTCAGCATATAGGAGGGCTATTAACTTTTAAATTTAATTTTGTATCCTGCCACATTGTTGTAGGTATTTATCAGCTGTTAGAGTTCCCTGTAGAATTTGGGCATTGTTTACATATGCTTTCATAACATATGCAAATAGTGAAAGATTGACTTCTTTCTAATTTTTATGCCCTTGATCTCCTGTTGTTGTCTTATTGCTCTATCTAAAATTTCAAAAAAAACATATTGAATATATATAGAGAGCATGGACAGCCTTGTTTTATTCCTAATTTTAGTGAGATTGCTTTGAGTTGCTCTCTGTTTACTTTGATGTTGGCTGTTAGCTTGCTATATGTTGGCTTTATTATGTTTAGGCATTTTCTCTGTATTCCTGATTTCTCCAAGACTTTAAAATGAAGGAGTATTAGATTTTGTCAAAGGCTTTTTCAGCATCCAATGAGATGTTCTCATGGCTTTTTTCTTTCATGTTGTTTATACGATGGATGATATTAAATGTTTTTCATATGTTGAACCATTACTGCATCTCCTTGATGAACACTATTTGATCATGGTGAATTTTTTTTTAATGTTCCTGAATTTGGTCTGGCAGTATTTTATTGAGTATTTTTGCATCAATATTCATGAGGATATGTTGCACGAATAAAGAAAACTCAGGGCCAGATCTCTGGGAAAGTTGGAGATATTAAAAAGAGTAAATACCACAGTCAGATCTTACCCAGCTGTCTTCCAGCTTCCTCAGACTGGCTCCTCCTGGCTTCCTCTGCCTTTCTGTCTTTCTATGCCTGCCTTAAATATCCTCTTTATTCAGTTAAGGCATGGCCACACCACTGCCTGCCTGGGAGCCTGGAACTCCTTCTGTAAACTAAGATGATGTGGAACTCATTTTGGATTAAGGGCATAGGTCACCACTCCCAGGATACTCTCTGTGCTGGAATTAAAGGTGAAAATCACCACTTGCTGATCCTCCTAGACTGACTGTGGGTAGATCCCTCTGATATCTCAGAATGTTTTATTATATCCCTATAAGGAAGATTGGTCTGTAGTTCTCTCTCTTTGTAGCATCTTTGTTTGGTTTGTGTATCAACGTGATTGTAGTCTCATAAAAAAGCATTTGACAATGATCCTTCAGTTTCTATTGTATGGAACCATTTGAAAAGTATTGGTAATTGTTCTTCTTTGAAATTCTGGTAGAATTCTGTACTGAAGCTATCTGGCTCTCAGCTTTTGTCCTTGGAATACTTTTAATAACTGCTTCTATTTCCGTAGGGGTCATATCTTCTAGCTGATCTTGATTTAATTTGGTAAGTAGTACTTGTCCAGAAAGATGTCCACTTCCTTCCTTTTCCAATTTTGTGGAGTACATATTTCTGAAGTATGGCCTAATCATTCTCTGGATTTCTTTGGTTTCTGTTGTTATGACCCTTTCCATTTCTGATTTTGTTAATTTGGATATTCTTTCTCTACCTTTTAGTTAGTTTGGATAAGGGTTTGTCTATCTTGTTGACTTTCTTAAAGAACCAACTCTTTGTTTCATTGATTCTTTATATGCTTCCCTTTGTTTCAATTTTACTGATTTCAACCTTTAGTTTGATTATTTCCTACCATCTACTTCTGTGTGAGTTTGCTTTTATTTGTTCTAGAGCTTTCAGGTGTGATGTTAAGTCTCCTGTGTGATAATTCTCTGTTACAATAATTAATACATACAACAAACAAAAAAACATTTCCCACATTAATTCTCCAATTCTTTTCGTAGCCATCTAGTGCTATGAATTTTCCTTTTAGCAGTGCTTTCATCATACCCCATAATTTGGGGTATGCTGTGGATTACTTTTCATTAAATTCTAGGAAGTCTTTAATTTTTGTCTTTACTTATTCTTTGACCCAGAGATGGTTCAACTGAGAGATGTTCAGTTTCACAAGCCTGTAGGCTTCCTGTGGTTTGTGTTGTTGTTGAACTCCAATTTTAGTCCATGGTGATCTGATAGGATATGAGGGGTTATTCCCATTTTTTGTATGTACTTCTATTTGTTTTATAACTGAGCATGTGGTCCATTTTAGAGGATGTTCCATGGGATGCTGAGAAAAAAGGTGCAGACAAGAGGTTAAAAGTTCAAAGGCATCCTTTGTCAAAAAGTGTCAAAAAGTGAGTAAATACCAGCCTGGACTACTAGGATCTTTATATGAAGAACGGGAAGAGAAGAAAGGAGAAGGAAACAGCAGAGGAGGATATAAAGCGTGCTCAGGTGGTGGTGGGAACGTGAGAAAAAGAAAGAAAAGAAACAGGCAGACAAGGCAGTCTTAAGACAAGCATCTAAAGTTGTGCCTTACTTATTCATTTCTCAAATAAGTGACACCAAACGCCTTAAATTTTCTTTCACCAAAGGGAGTAAAAGATTTCCTATCATCTCATAGTAAAGGACATATGGGACAGGGTTGTGGGGGTTTATGATCCAGGAGAATATTATAAAATCTGTAAGCTTATAGACCCTTTGTTTTCCTGGACACACAAAATTACCTTTGCAGCACAGTATTGGTATCATAATGTGCCGGTGGCATGTCCCTTGCGTTGCTGTTCCTAAAAGGCCCATATTTTACTTCTGAATGGAGAGCATGTACATAGGGTGAGGGAAATGAGTAATAGAAGACCAAAAATACCTTATTGTAACAGGTTACCAAATACTTACATCATTATTTTTGTTCAAATTGTAAACACTGTTGAAAACTCAACCCTTTTGTATAGACTCTGCATCATGCCCCAAACAAAACTTAGCATTGTGTGTTTATGAAATATATGTTTCCTTGATAAGCTAGTAATTACTTCGTAGGTTGAGCTAGAATGTTTCATGATATTAAGTGGTTTAGTGCCACTCACATCCATGCTGAAATCCTTATAAATTCTCCTCAATATATCATTAATAATTAATACTTATTACCTTTTTCTTCCCATCTCTCAGTGTACGAAAGATGCCCTTGTAAAAATTCAAGGTGTGCTTAGGTTCCTTTTTTTCTTTCTTTCTTAGCATTTTTCCCAATGCTTTCTCAGTTTTTATCTGATACGGAATATCTAGGCCATATTTCCTTCTCTTTTAGGCCTGACATGAACGAAAGTAAGTTTGACTATTTCAAGTATTTGGTCTTTGCCCTAAATATGCTAAAGAAATGGAACTATTCTTTATTAATAATTCTATCTTCTAAAGCAAATCATCATACAAGTAAGCCATCACATTAATTAATACAAGCACCTGAGGAAAATTAAACAGGTAAAATAATAAAAGTGTGCATGCCTCTGAATATTTGAATTGAAATTTCTAATTTAAGTTATTAACACATTTATTCTGTAGTCTGAGGAATAATAACACTATAGAAGAATTTATTCTTAGAACAGAGAATGATGGATAGCTAAAAAGTATACTTTTGCTTTTTAAAATATAGTTCAGATTCTTGGGGTGAGAACAGTTATAAAGATGATTGATCTATAGGTTTTAAAGCAGAATAAGGTATGTTTATGACAGGCTACCATTATGCACATGTGTGTTAATATCTGTGTACACTTTGAGAATCTTTCAAGAGGGCTTGTGTTATCCATTTTTAAAAGTTTTTGAATCTTTAATTTTTAATGTGCTATGGAAATGCTATTAATAACACCAGAAAAATAAAAAGAAGTTGGATATTTCCAGAAAATATTATCCTTAGTTTTGTGTGTGTTATGTCTGGGATTTAGAAAAATTACAAGATTCATCTGAGCTAAAGGGAAGCAAGTAAGATACAGGTGGCACTAAGTCTATTAATAGGCCACCAGTATTAACAATACAACTCTCAGGTCAGTAAGATTTCTCAGCAGGTAGAGGTGCTTGCCACCAAGCCTTGAGTTTAGTTACAGGGGCCCACTAGCAGAAGGGAGATACATACACTCAAAAGATTTCTCTCTCTCTCTCTCTCTCTCTCTCTCTCTCTCTCTCTCTCTCTCTCTCTGTGTGTGTGTGTGTGTGTGTGTGTGTGTGTGTGTGTGTGCGCGTGTGCGCGCGCGCCATGCGCGTGCATCTGTATTCCCAAAAGGCTGTGTCATATGTATCCCCTACTTCCACAATAAATAAATAAATAAAGTGTTGTATGTTTGTATTTACAATTGTCTGACAAATAAGAATGTATATGGATATTAGAGTACAATTTAGAAAAATTTATTTTATTATAAAAAAGATTTGACAAATTTCTCAAAAATGTATAATAGGAACAAAGATGCTAATGATAAATACTTCAGACAATAAACAAGGAACAGATTGGTGAACACTTATATAACTCGGAGTGAAATATCTATATAAGGAGAGGAGATTTAACATACATAGGTTGTTAAGCATAACAATTTTTATTAAGGCAATGGTGTGCATTTCAAAAACATACACTTCATTTTCTGCCTTTACTTAAATCCAAGTAGAGATCAGGTATATTACTGAGTATAATGAACATCTCCTACCAATGCCACTAACTTGTACAGGTTCACGTACCCAATGGCAAGCAAGTCAGTCAGTCTTCACCCAGGTTTCCAGTTCTGGAGTCTGATTTCAGAAACTTGGGCATGATAGGCAAATTCTTCACTTCTAATAGCCACCCAAAGCACAGAGTATAGTCCAGCCTTGTTTCCAAATATTTTATACTATTATTATCTGTCAACATCAACCCTTTCTCTCTTTCTCTTTCCCTCATGTGTGTATATGTATGATGCATGCTCATGTATGCCCATTTTCATGTTCATATTTTTGAGTGTGGCCATATCTGTATCACAGCTCAAGTGTGGAGATCAGAGGACAACATCTGGAGACTTGAGACAAAGTTTTTTGATCCTTCTGGCCAGCAAATCACCTTCACATGAGCTTCTGTGGATCCTCCTAAGGATATTTGAATTACAGACATGTCCTAATGTGCCATCTATGCATGCATGGGTTCTCAGGATTTGAACTTATATTCTTTCCCACACTTCTGCAGCAAGTTCCTTATTTATTGGGTCCTCTCCAGCAATCATGCGTCTTATCCTCCACACTTCTTCATTCTGTGCTGTTAGCTATTTTAACACAAATTATTTTGGTCATTACAACTGATACAAAATGATGTGGTATGTCTTTTTGTATGCTGTAAATTATCATTGGATAATAAAGGGATTGTTTAGGCATATTCCAAATCAAATTAAAGGCAGATAAGAATTCCGTGCATAAATAAAGGGGAAGGAGCTCAGGGAAATGCAGAGACATGATCTAGTAACCCAAGAAGCAAGATGTAAAGAGACATAGGTAAGCCACAATCCACATGCCAGAACATATATTAATAGAAATAGGTTAAAATTCAAGAGCTAGCTAGCAATAAGCCTGAGGCATATGCCAGTTTGTAGTTAATATAAGCCTTTGTGTGTTAATTTGGGGCTAAGCAGCTGCAGAGCTGCAGGTCTGGACCTTGGGTTGGATGGGCTAGAAACTTCTCAGTACAATAATTTTACAAGAATCAAAATTTTTCTTTCTCCTGTGTCAGATCTATGTTTCCATAAATTACCATTGAATCTACATTTAAAACAGGTCAGCTTCAGCTAGTCAATTATTTTGACTATTGCCTTAGCTATTCTTACCTGACACACATATTATTAACATTCATGTATCTTGTTTTTTATATTTTTGTCATCTTCTGTCATTTGTTGCTCACAGAACTTATTCAAAGGCATAATTACAGGTCATTCTTTTCTTTCTTTTTGGGTAAGAGAGAGAGTATTATTAGTACAAGTCTAGAGACAGGTTGGATTGGGGGCTCTAATAATTTTAAAGTAGATAATGGGATGAACTGAAAGATTGTGGAAAATGTTTTTTTTTAAGAGAAGTGATCAACTACCAAAATCATCCTGGCTTTAGGTGAAGAAGAAAGAGCTTGGGCACAGAGCTTCTGGAGGAATATACAGAAGGATGCCAGAAATCCTGATATGCACATCTTAACTTTTAGAGTTGTGTTAAAAAGACTAATAAATATGTCAAGGTAAAAAGTCTGAGAGTTGGAAGTGAAGATATGGTAGGATTGATAACTCTGGGCTTTGCTTGAACATAGGCAATTTTGAAAGTCAGGACTCCCCAAACCAGGACATTCCTTTCTTGAAAGCTCAGGGTCTCTTCCTGCTTCCCTAGACTCAACATAGCCTGGCTTTCAGGACCTTCTGAGCACCTCTTGTTTCCTATGCATTCTTAGTTGATTCTTGGACTACTCAGGCACTGTCTTGCCTGCTAGCTGTTCTTCAACACATCTGTATCATCCACCCTTTTAAATTCAACCTCTTTTAAAGCTTCTTACAAAAATTAAAGTGAAGTAATAATCATCAAATGACAACCTGACTACCCATTTAACTCCATTTGCTAACTCCTACTCAGCTTAGCACATAGCACCTTATTGTGTAATTTATGTTTTATCACTGGAATCTATTCTTATTTTAAAGAAAACTCCGTGAGAGAATTGATTTCTTTTCCCATGTACTTGTTTCACTGCTGTATCAACTGAATATAGTGGTAAAATTTCTAAATAGACATGGCTTGGGCTTGTTGACTGACTTAGATGCATATGTGATGAATAGCTATTGTAGTTAATCATGATAAAATCTAATTGTTCTGATATTATACGATCACATGGTATTATTACACACACACACACACACACACACACACACACACACACACACACACACACGAAGAAAGAGAAAGAGAAGGGAGAGAGAGGGGCAGAGGAGAGAGAGAATTTGGGGGCGTCCCTGTGTAGCTGGAACTGATCTGAAAATCACTATGCTTACTGCTGCCCTTCTACCTCTGAGTTCTGAACTCTAGAATTTCATGTGGAAGACATAGTGTTCAAATTAGAACAAAAAAGTTTTGATTGAGACCTACAGTTAGAATTGCATCTATGACAATAAAAAAAATGATCAAATGTATAACTAATAAAGAGAAAGTGTTTCTTAGCTTTAATATCTCTTAAAGCGTTTGATGCTATGTTGAATAGAGTTTTCTTTATTTCTTTCTTCTTTTTTCAGCTTAACACAGGAATGGTTATCTAGGAAAAAAAGACCCTCTGATGTAGGGTGTCTTTGTGTATGCAATGAATACCATTGGATAATAAAGGAATTGCTTTGGCCTACAGAAGAGCAACGTAGAAGCAGGTAGGAAGAACAAGTATTGATACAGGAGATAGAGGGAAGGGTCATGAGAAATACTACCCAATAATCAAGAAATAATGAGACACATGGCTAAACGGATTAACAGAAATGGGTTGACTTAAGATGTGAGAGCCTAGCTAGCAATAAGCCTGAGCCATAGGCTAAACAGCATGTAATTAATATAAGTATCTGAGTCATTATTTGGGGCTAAGCAGCAGTGGGGCTGCAGCTCCAAACTTCATGCTAGACCAGGCCAGGCCAGGCTGGGGGCAGGAGAGATTCGTTTAAACTGTGGGCCAGGCCAGGCCAAAAACTTCTTGCAACAACTCTCACTTGAGAAAATGACTCTTTTTGATTGTCAATAAGAAGGCCTATTGGAGGTGTACTTGATTGTTGATTTATGTCGGAGAGCCAAGCCTATCATGGGCAATAACGTCCTTGGGTAAGTGGTTCTGGGATGTATAAAAAAGCAAGAAAGCTAAAAATTCTAAGAGTTGCAAAACAGTAAGTAAAATTCCTTCATGACTTCTGCTGCAGTTTATACCCTAACCTTCCTCTGTTTCAGTTCCTGCCATGACTTTCTCCAGTGATGGGTGGTGATCAGTCATGGTAGTCAATTAAAGTCATGGAAGCTCATTAGTTGATTTAGTTTTTTTGTTTTGTTTTTATTTTTCCCCTTACAGGAACAGGAAGGAAACTAGGACAGATATCTATCAGAAGTTTTGTTTATTTAAAAGAAAACTAGATGGTAGATTTTCCATTATCTCCCATAGGTAGTAACCTCCACATCTGTACATCAATAAAGACATAATGTTATTCTGGAGTAAAATGTCAGAGAATTCCTCAGATGAAAAGTAGAAAGAAGAGGAAAAAAAAATTTAGATACTGACAGCAATGATCTCACAGTTGCCCTCATTTCTAGTATAAAACAATGAGATTAAATAACAGAATGTGAAATTATATTAAGAATAAAGAAATCCTCTTTTTCTTTGTCAAGGCTGATAAGATGAGGAAGACAGGTTGATTATTTTTTTCCTGAAAGTCTTAAAAATAGATTCTCATCTTTCTACATGGATTTTTATGATGGTCTATTTTAAGAGATAATATATTAGTTAAAAATGAATTTGTATTTTCAAGTGCTGGGATCATGACTTTTAATCTTGACAACATTTATGAAGGGTGTGGTGTGTGTGCTCCTCAGGCAGTATCAAGTAGACATCATTCATGTGGGATGACTCTTTAACTGTCAGGAGCAACAAATGCAATCCTACTAGAAGTTGACGTACTGTCCAACATTTAAATAATAATACTATTCTTTTGTGTCTCTTTGAGGTAGTGACAGAGGAACCTAGGCATGAGCAAAGTCTGTAATAAATACATAAACCTTCCCCACTGTTTTATAAGTTATTCTTTACCACTTACACAAGAGTACAAATTTTATTCTTTAGATTCAATATTCTGACCATTCACACTGCTTTTCTGAGAACATTTTTACATAGCACACTGATTTTCAGAGAGAGAAAGATATTGAGAAAAACACTTTTTTCTGGATATTTTAATGTAGTTCTTTATTTTGGGGTTAGATATTTAAATAAGATCTTAACTTATTTCAAATATCAGTGATTTTACTTTACAAGTTTTAAATTAAGCATATATTTTGGGCAGTAAGTTAATTAGATAGCAAAATGATTATTTTCTTGTCCGGCTTATATACACAGCCTTATTTAGTATTTATAAGCCTGTGTTGATACATATATACAGATCTTTCACCCATTTGTATCCTGAGCTATTTCACAGACGAGGAATGGTCGTCTATTCATACATAACTGGACAGTGTGTGCTGTGTGACATTAAGCACCATTTTTAAAATAACAACTACAAAATCTTAATTGATGGGCAACTTTTAATTTCAGTTATGCAACCCAACCTTAAAATGTGAATTTATAAATTCAGAATCCAAAATATACGAAAAACAACATCATAATAGGATGTATACTCTCAAACTTCCAGAAAAATCTTGGGGCATATAATCTAATTTGTAAGAGAATTTGGGCAAACGTCAGACGTTCATTATCTAAACTCAGCTTTGTTGATTGCATTTTCTACTCACTAAAAGAAACATGCAAAGCCTGAAACTAAGACCTGTACAGACTCCAGGAACCTGAGATGCTGTGAATGGCAGGACCTCTTGCTCCTCTTTCTCACTGATGACACCAGTGTGACTCTACCCACCTTCGCATTTATTTGTGTCAGTGCAAGAAATGTTGAGCTGTGGAGACTAAGCCCTTAAATGAAATAACAAACTCAAGAAGCAGTTAAGCAGAATGTTGCCTTTTACTAGAATGTGAAAAAAATATTATACTCTCATCTTGTACAAAATATAAGGACCTCATGGTTAATATAGAGAAATGAGAGGAAAGCTCACTGATGATCTGTCAGATTAATTTGTGTTCCTAACTGTAGTTATTGCATAAGTCATGTGACTTCATTAAATAAAATATACATGCTAGATATCTTTTATTGTTGGGCATGAAACTCCTGACATTATGAAAACATTGCTTTAGATGAAATGCTAATTAAAGGTAGGGTAAAGAGCCACCCCAAGGAAATCAAATTTCCACCACAAATTAACAAACAATTTTATTCTCTCACTTATAAGCCACAAGACATTTGATGAGGAAAGAAACAGACATCCAAAGGAAACTCTCCCATTCAACATTTATTAAACATTTTTACATTTCACACTAAGATTTGTATTAATATCAAATTCATGGGAAAAACCTGTTAGTAAAACAAGTTAAAATATAAACAGTATGAATTAGTAATTCATGCAGTTGAGCATTGGAAAACTCCATATACTCCTTAATAGTAAGTCTTATTCTTTGGTACCCAATTAGCAGAGATTCCTTGGGTGTTTTGCTATCAAAATATTTTCATATTTCTAATTGTTAAAATTCTTTTCTTTTGTATTCAAAGCCTATGACAACTACCAAGATAGTGAAGAGTTACTCCACTGTAATAAATTTAAAGATGAGCATCCCAGATCTTCCTGCAGGGAATTTGTTCCCCAGCTTGAGAACCGTATAGTTTCATACTCACAAATGAGTTCAAGAGGTGTTGGAAGCACGGCTAGCTTTCTCTCCTGCCACAGAGGTTGCTGATGATGGACATCCCACTTTAGAACCTTCTATCTCTTCCAGGTAGTTATTGCCTAAACCTTTGTACCACAAAACCTGATTAAGCCTCTGCTTCTACAACATATGAACAAGGTTTGCATTTTCACTGTCTGTGCAAGAAGGAATCTCAAAGATAATTTGTATTTAATAATTCTAATATGCTTTAAAAATTCTTGAGACAAAATATATATAGTGTTAGCTAGCCTAAAACTCCCTTTGTATCCAAGGAATATGTTAAACCTCTGGCCTTTCTGCTCCACCTCTTGGGTCCTAGGATTATAGGCGTGGATCACCATGCCTTGTTGATGCCATGTGGGGCATTAAAGGAAGCTCCCTCTGCATGCTAGAGATGTACTTTATCAGCCTAGCTACAGCATTTTTAGTTACTAAAAGATTGCAAGCACACAGTGAAAAGTCTCAATCTCTCTCTCTCTCTCTCTCTCTCTCTCTCTCTCTCTCTCTCTCTCTCTCTCTCTCTCTCTCTCTCTCTCTCTCTCTCTAGCAAATAGGCAGGTTCAAAGCCAGAAAATACAGCTTCCATGCAGACATGTTAGCTGAGACTCTGAACTTACACTGTACATGGTTTGGCTCTCTTCACATCCTCTTATTGCATGAAAAATCTTCTCTTACTCAGCAGCAACATGTCGTTCCCAGTTGATCAGACAGGCTGCTCTGGATCTTTTCAGGCTTATGTTCCTTGTCCAGTGATTCATTAAAATCTCTATGTTATCCAATGAGGAAGCACGTGGAAAAGCCCTGGGTTCAACCGTAACATCACCATCACCAAAAACATAAGACAGAAAGAGAGAAACAGAGTCAGAGACAGAGATAGACAGATGAGAGACACAGAGACAGACAGACAGACAGACACACACACACACACACACACACACACACACACACACACACACACACACACACAGATATTAAGCATACAACAACAAAGCACTAAAGTAAGAAGAGGTTAAAGTCTCCTCTGCACAGGGCCCTCCAGTGCATTTGTTCAGATGTTGGTGACACATGTGGAACCAGCGGTGCGCAAACACCTTCAGCCACCAGCTGTAGCGTCTTTGTCTCCATTCTCTTCTCGAAACCACAGTCTAGATCTCTGTTCTGGTTCTAAGGCTATTTGCCATTTCTTTTCCATTACCCACCGCTCTAACATCACCTCTAGACTCCACCTTTACTTTTAAGGGTTGGCTGTCATCATTTCTCTAAATCTATTATTTGTCACCTCATAAGAAATAAAACATCTAAAAATGGTCATTGACTTATGCATTAACATAGTCATTCTAAGTGCAAAGGGAATGCCGTTTTAGGGTATTGGCATGCTGTGTGCTGTGTGATCCCCCCTTCATGACCCCCTCTCTGCCAGTCTAAACTTCTCACTTCACCTGTTGTCCTCTTGTGTAGACAATGTCAGCACTTGTGATTTCTCTCACTTTCAGAAAAAAAAAGAACCATAATTAAACTTCACTTCCCACTTAAGCAGAGCTGGATGCTCTATACCTAGACATGCTCACTTTCTCAGTTTTAATTCATAATCATTACTTTCAAGTAACCATTAATTTTCTCCTCTATTGGGTCATCAACCCAGCATAGCCTGGGTGTATGTGCTGAATTTCCTTCCACCTTAAAAAAAATAAAAATTAACTGGGTAAGTCTATTTTATTTTCTCACTTTTCAAGAAAAATTCAGTTTCTTATATTTTATTTCCATTTTCCTTTGATCCACTTTACTCAGGCATTTGTCCTCAAAATTTTACTGAATTTTTGAATAAGATCCTCATTAGTGAAGACTAAAAATGGCGTGTCATTGAACTGCTTTTTTTAAATATATATATATATATATCTTATCTCATAAGTTCTCTATAGTTAATAGCATTTGGCTTTCAATATTCAAAAAGATTACTTGATCCAATTTCTTATCATCATTTGATTGGACAAATTATAAATCTCTCTAACTAGTGTTTGGTTTATCTATGAAATAATATAATTAACATATTTTTTAAACCAGAAGTCAAAACTTTCATGTGTAAAGTATAGTTAACATGCCACCTCAAATTCAAGATTCTCAAGCATCCTCCATCTCACATGAGAAAAGTGTCCAAAGTTATTTAGCCTTCTGAAAGTCATACACATCCTAGAGCCCAACTCTTCTTAGAGCAGAAACCATAACATGCTCTCATTCCCCCATTGGTTATTTTCAGCTACTCTTTTCTCACAGTACTTCAGACAAACTGTTATTGCCCCTGCCTCAGAGCTTTTGCATTTACTTATTGCCATGATGCCTTCCAACATCACTAAACTTAACCAAGTAAACTGGATAAATCCGTGTTCTGTTAGATTTTTGTAAAACACATACACACTCCTGTCCACATTTAGAAATAGCCTTTCTCTTGCACATTCCATCAAAGATCTTTTTAGTGTTTTTGTGACAGTGTGGAACATCTGTCATCATATTTCAATATTAAAATCTATCCGCTTCTCTCTGATGGTGTTCTTATGCTGAACATAGTACTAGAGAAAATATGTTGCTTTTTTGTAAGTAACTTCAAGGTAGGATACCTCACAGCATTCAAATATGAGCTTTTATCCAGTTAATCATCAAGTATTACATATTTTTATCAATGTTCAGGACCTTAATTCCTGGATTACACATCCCCCTAAAAGCTAAGTATGAAAATCAGAATCACAGATCTAAACAATAGAACTCTTATGCCATGATAATTAGAAAAGGAACCTATTACCCATGATGATAATTAGTGACTAACATATTAAATGACCTTTAACATTTACCTTAAACTCTGGATTTCTGGAAAACCAGCAAGGTTATGAATGCCATATTAGTAATCTTTAATCTTTATTACTGCTGTGGACAGAATCTTAATGATTTTTAAATAAGCAGTGGTCACTAACATATCCCTATTAAAATAAAAAAAACTCATAAAAAATTAAATGGATTAAGACTTCAAATGTAGCATCATCAAAAGTATTATCTAATTATGGAGTTCAGTGAGCAGGCCAAGTGAAATGGCTGGTGATATCAGTTACTTGCCACATGGGAATGCCTAGGATTTATGCACAAATAGAATCTGCCTCTGTTGCAACATAGTAATTAAGAATTTGTCAGGAAATTTGACCCTCTAGGGTAGAAATTACTTTGTAAAATAAGAATGGCAGAGCACTAGTCTCCTTGCTGCCCATAATTTAACTTGATTATTTATACATCAAAGAGTGTGCAGTAACTGCACCATAATCTTTAAGTGGAGGGATATTAAAGAAAGAAGCATCCAGAGAAATCGTCTCCCAAATCTCCGTGAGAAAATAGGAGAAATTTTCATAAAGCATTTCATTTTGCATATAAATTGGGGCCTAGATTATGCCTGTGAATTTACTGCTGTCAAATTTAATTTTTCTTTAATTCTTCAGGCCCAGATGTGAAAGGCTCAGTGTGCAGGCTGCAATTTTCAATGCTTACAGGTAGCTCCCGGATCGATAATGTGTCTTTATGAGAAATTACCATTAATGTTATCGAGTATGCATTTTGTTTTATAGGATAATAAGGTAATATGAAATGCCAATTCATTCATTAGGACAGACCTAAGTGCTTAAATGAAATGGGTGACAGGTCTGAAAAAAGATGTAGCAATGGCCAGAAAAGTAGGAATGGATTTTTAATGACCTAATATTTAACGGTTTCAATGGGATTTTGCATATTCTTTTTAAATATGATTCAATACATAAGATAAAGATATTTATTTAAATTAAAGAGTGAGCTTGAGATGAAAATACTCTTCAAAAATAAATAATTAAGCAATTAGAGCACTTTTTCAAAATATTTTTTTTCTGATTCACAGTCCCTAAATTCACTAAAAGTAAACCTTGGCATGAGCTAAACTGTAAAATTTACTAATAATGAGAAGCTATAGACAAACCCCCTTTCACCCTGTAATAAAGCAAAAACGTACTTACTAAAGTATGTTGCTTTATAAAATGATATTTTTTTAAAAGAATGCAATTTGTTAGAAGTTCAAAAACACAGATTTGGGAATATTAGAATTCAATTTCAAATTCAGATCAAATAAATGACTTGTTAAAATATTTTAATGAGTTATAATCTCAGAACTAATGTTAAGAACTTCACACAGATGCATTCTTACAAGGGAAGTAAGTGTCTATGCTTTCATTCCTAAAAGTTGCTGAGCTCTGGTCTTAGCGCTCTGGGTTTCTCATTGTCCAGAAAGCTGGGCAGACTCATTCATTTCATGCCTATGCTTTTATAGTGAGCCCGTATGTATTCTAGAAGAAATGCATGCAGCTAGTTCACATCAGCATCATTTTTTTTTTTTTTTTTTACCAAAACAAAAGCATAGCTCTTAGTCAATTTGTATTAAAATAACCATGTTTTGATTATTTATAAGCTTACTTAATTGCTGGTAAACCTCAATGTATCACGAAACAAACGTTATTAGATCTTACATTACCAAAATGAAAAATAACACTAACATCTTTTTCTTTTTTCTTTTTTTTTTTAACAAAACATAGGGTCTTCTTGACATTTTTGGAGAGGGGATCAGGGGATGGGGTAGGGGGAGGCAGAAGGCTGACTGAGAGTCTTTGGGAGGAAGAAAGGGAGGGGGACCAGGGGGATATAATGAAAAAAGACTTTTTGTAAATAAAAAAAAAAACTAAAAATAACAAAAAGCAAGTACAACCATTCATAATTACAAACTAAACAAAATGATTATGATAAATTAGTGTCAGAATCACACTAAGCCTCTGAAGGGAAGATTTGTAATTGTACAAGTTCTTTCCATGAAGTATTTAAAAAGACAATTTGTAAGAGCCAATAACATTTAATGAAAATACAGAGACTTTGGAGTCACTGAGATCAGGGGTTATCTAAACACAGAAAAAATACATACCCTCTGTGAATCAACCTCCTTACCTTTAGACAGGAAGGGAAGTTGATGGGAATTTGATTCTTTGAAGCTAAATAAAAATTGGTTCACACTTGTACTGGAAGTACTGGTGCATTATGTGTTGACTCGTGCTTTTGCTGGGCACCTATAATAAACACCTTTTGTGTCAACCTTTTTCTACTTCTTCCCTTCAAGTTTTGCTACCTACTGCTCAGCCTGGGATTCAGTAGTCAATACCTGAACTATTTCAGTAACAATCCCAGTTCTGTTATCTTTAGAGACATCCACCAAAAGTTTCATGGAGTTGTTACTTTCTTATTACACTGCATATGAGAAACACTGCTATGGAAGTGCCACCATTTAAACATCCATGTAGTCACACATTTATAGTATCAAGTTTCAGCTAATACCTTAGACTTTGACACTCTTTTGCCTTCTGCATTATTTTCCTTTCCCTTCCTATCAGCAACTCCTCCATTTTTATGCTCAAGCTCCCTATTCCCATGATCCTTCACCCTAATTGTCAGACATACTAAATTATTAGAATGTTGAACTCATGAAGCATGAATCATTTGTCTTCTTGTGTACCACCTACAGATTTTTAAAGACACCTTTAACTGATAAATATATTCCACATTAGGACCAGTGATTCCCTAGATATTTTTTTCTTAATTCTCTGAGCATTTATCAAGAGTTTTTGTCAGATATAACATCCTATTCTTCCCATCTCCTTCTTCACTACCCTTGACTTCCTCTTGTTACACTTCACACATACACATTCTCACTAAATAATGCTAGAAATAAAATAATTATAAACTGTCTTATTTAAAATTTGCTGGATGCAAGAGATCTTTTACTTTTGTGTTGGATTAGATTTTACTTGGCCCTTCAGTAGTGTGTCATGCCAAAGGAGACAGTGGCTCCCTTTCCTACTCATTGTTAAGTAGTTTGTAATTTACAATGTAGACATAATTTCTTTAAATTTACTGGGCCATTGGCACAGGAGACCACTTCCTAAATATAACACCAGTAGCACAGGAACTGAGAGCAACAATTAACAAATGGGACCTCCTGAACTGAGAAGTTTCTGTAAGGCAGCTTAAAAAAATGGGAAAAGACCTTCACCAACTTTATACCTGACAGAAGACTGATCTCTAAAATATTCAGAGAACTCAAGAAACTAGAGGCCCAAACCACATAATCCACATTAAAAATGGAGTTCAGAGCTAAATAGGGGATTCTCAACAGAATTTCAAATGGTTGATAGATACTTAAAGAATTGCTCAACATCCTCAGCCCAGAGAAATGCAAATCAAAACAACGCTGAAATACCATCTTACACCTGTCAAAATGTCTAAGATCAAAAGCACAGATGAAAGCCTATGCTGTGGGGGATGTGAAACATGGGGAACACTCCTTTATTGCTGGTGGGAGTGTAAACTTGTACAGCCACTTTGGAAATCAGTGTGGTAGTTCTTCAGAAAACTGGAAATCCATCTATCAAATAATCCAGTAATACCACTACTGCCACTATTGGGCATATACTAAAAGGATGCATATTCTTATCCCAAGGGCATTAGTTCAACTATGTTCATAGCAGCATTATTTGTAATATACAAACTTATAAACAACCTAGATGCCCCTCAACTGAAAATGGATTTAGGAAATTGTGTGTACATTTATACAATGATATACAACTCAGAAAAAAAAAAAAGACATCTTGGAAGCAAATGATGGATCTGGGTCTGGAAAGTATCATCCTGAGTGAGGTAACACAGACCCAGAAAGACAGACATGGTATGTACTACTCACTCATAAGTGAATTTTAGACATAGGGCAAAGGGTAACAGTGCTACAGCCTTGAGGAGCTAGTTAACAGGAGAAGGGATTCCCCTTGGAAGGGGAAATAGAGAAGATCTCCTGAATAAATTGGGACCATAGTGAGAAGGGATAAAAGGAGATGAGAAGAGAGCATGAGGACAAGGGATAGTTGAGTGAGGGGAACAACAGAGAGGGAGAGCAAAGAAGTGGATATTTTAATAGAGAGAGCCATTGTGGAGTTAGAGAGAAACCCGGTGCTGGGGAAACGTCCAAGAACCCACAAGATGAGCCCAGCTAGGAATTCAAGCAAGTGTGGAGAGGGTGCCTGAACTGATTTTCCCCTATTTATGAATGACCACCCTAACTGCTGTTATAGAACCTTCATCCTGCAATTGATGCGTCGGAAGCAGAGATTCAAGGCTGTACTGGTATAGCTGAAGGAAGGGAGGAGAGAGTATATGAGCAAAGGGATTGGGATCATTATGAGAAGACCTACAGGGTAGGCTGACCCATGCTATTGGGAGCTAAAAGACTCTGAAATAACAGCTGAGGAACCTTCATGGAAAGGATTCAAACCCTCTTAATGTAGATGACAGTCGATTTTATGAAACCTCTTGCAGTTGAACCAGAGTTTACTCCTGGTTCATGAACTGGCTTCTCAGAGCCCTTTTCCTGCAGGGGAGCACATTCCTCAGCTTTGATTCTTGGGGGAGGAACACTCAGTCCAACCTCAATTGGATATGACAGACTGAACTGACTCATTCCGGGGAATGGATTGGAGGTGGGGTGGGTAGAGGCTGGGGGAAATCTGAGAGAGGGGAAGGGAGGAGGAGCAGTTGTGGCAATGGGAACATTTTAAAATAAATTTACTGGAGCCACTTTGTCAAAGTAACCTATAGCTTCCAACTCTAAGTCCGTTGGATCCTTCCATCTTTGATAGACTCCTAGAAGAGAGTAGGGGGGCATGAAAATGTTTGATTGCTATTTTCTTTTTTGATTTGCTTTCTAGCCTCATATATGTGAGATTTCCTGTCCTATCCCTTTATCGATACTGCTCACTTGTCTCCTTCCCTGGCATTGTTGTTTCTCGTGTTACCTCTAAAAAAATGTTCATGACTTCAGCTTGTACCTTTGGAAGTCTCATGTGGTGTGTACTGAATCTCTGAGTTGTGTATATAGTTCTCTGTTAAAACTTTATAAAAACCACCAGGTTGTGGCGTGCAAATCTCTGAGTTCAAGGTCAGGGTGGTCTAGGGCTCCATGGAGAAACTCCTGCCTCAATAAATAAATAAATAAATAAATAAATAAATAAATAAATAAATAAATAAATAAATAAATAAATAAATAAATAAATAAATAAATAAATGAATGAATGAATGAATGAATGAATGAATGAATGAATGAATGAATGAATGAATGAATAAAGTAAAATAAAATGTCAAAAAAAATTACAGAACTATCTGATACCAAGTATGAAGTCTTTTCTCCAGATTCATTGTTCTGGTTCTGTTATAACTACTTTTCATAAAACAATTGTCTATTTAAATTATTTGTCTTACAGAACCTTCTAGATCATCAACAACTATATTCAGTTTCTAGGCTCTTTGTGCACATAGTATCTCCCCATTCTCTGAGAGAAGACCTTCTTCACTGCTATCTTTTAATATTGGATATTTAGCAATTCTTCACCTGGGGTATTTTTCCAATCTAGCCTTCATGAAATCACCAATCACATTTCTTCTAAACTTGTATCTGAACATGCCTCTTGCCTGCTTTAGAAATCTTCGGTGCAACCTTCTCTGACTCCCAAATCCTCACATGTTACTATTATATATTGTCTGGCCTTCTGTGACTCTCTAACTCTCTCAGCACATCCTCTGCCATATCCTGCCTCTTACTGTATGCACTTGAAATCAAATGGTTTGCTGCTTCTCTCATGCACCACGCTGCTTCACAGCTCTGTGCTTTAAATCATGCTGCTTAACTGCCCTGAATGCACTTTACCACATTCTTTGCCTGGCTAACTCTTACTCATCCTTAAAACTTTACCTCCCACTATGTGGTCTTCTTAGGAAATTTTCCCATGTCCCCTCCCAATAAGTGTAAATACTTCTTTCTCCAGCAGCTGCTGCATCTCCGTGTCTTATATATCACACGGAAAATTTCGCCTTTTACCTCCTGCTAGAAAAAAAGCATGTCTTAAGTAAAGATAGAGTCTTTTTCTCTGAGATATATTCACTTAAGATGTTTGAGTCTCCAACGTGAGAAATAAAACAAACCAAACTGATTTCTTTCTAATCACTGTCATAAACTAAGTCAGAACCTCCCTCTTTCTCCGTTAGTGATGAGCTCTCTAATAACACTCTCTCTGCAGCCTTTCAATGGAATTGCCATTAGAGAAGCAACTTCTCATTTCTAATATCTAGATATAGTTGCTTCAAATTTTATTTTTTAATAAAGATTATCTCTTCTTCCAATTCTGTTACTGTTAATTTTGTTTACAGTGACATTTATGTCTATTGTCCACAGGCAAAAGTCTACATAGGATTCATCTTAATGACAATGAAGCAAGATGTGAGTGGACTGTAGTGTATCCGTTTAATTGTTCATCAAAGAAATGAGTATGTTTTAATCTGCTTCTGACCTGTATGTATATAGATGTTCGTGTTGCTGCTAATGTTAGATTTTTTTCAAATATTTGTAAATTCTATTATTTGAAAAAAGGCTACAATGATATAATGGTTTGTGTATGGAGCATCATCCTTCCTTTGTATCTTCAGAGCAGGTGTAACACTAGAGATTTCTCTGTAATCTACACCCCTATTCCAATACCTTTTAGATTTTATCTTTCTTGCAGGGAGGGTTGAGTGTTGAGACAGTTTCTCACACTATAGCCCAAGCTGAATTTGAAGTTACAACCTTCCAGCTCCAGCCTAAGGGCTAGAATTATAGTTAATAAATTATAATTTTATTGTACTTATTTTTTTAAGAATAGAACAATAAAAAAAGAACAATAAAAATACTGCTCTTTTTCTAGCCCTAGGAGTATTAAGTACTCATTGTCCTTCACCTTGGAGACCCTCAAATGTAATATGGTGAATATCACCAACTGCCCTCTGTGGGTGCTTCTTTTATTCCCCCATTTGGATTTTGTTCTAAGGTAGAATCTTTATTTTTTAATACTGCTCTGCCTTAGAAATATACATTCTCTTCTCATATCCAAAGTGGCCATTTTGATTATCCTGAAGTTGCATGCTCAGCTTTAGAAATTTAAAATATATATAGCTAAGTATATTACTTTTGAATGTATCCTGAAAATATTCCTGGGAAGAAAATGTTGAATTTAATGAGGGGAAATAAATTATATTTTATTATATTTATTATTATTATTTTATTACATTTTATCTGATGGAGCATGAGCTTTGATTTCAATTGGAGCTTCTGCTAGTACCAAGAAGCCCCAGCTATACCAATGCTGGGCAGATAGATGCATCAATAATAATTAGGAACTTTCTGTGAGATGAGAGATGCAGGCAAATTACCTGACACACAGTGGGGATTATGTGATCACAGATTTTCTTAATCCTGCTCATGGAGGATGCTGATTTTAAATTAACTTCAACCTCAATTGAACTGAATTGAATTCCAATGCAAAAGAACCTATTTTAATACTTTAATGAATGTATTTGCTATAAAAACCCATGTTGTTCCGAAAAAAACACTGACATCAATTTTGGTAGCTTCAAACTAGAGTCTTTCTTTTACTAAAGCCATGTTGACTGGGGGAAAAATATTAGCCAGTTAGAATACACTGAACAAAAAGAGCTGAGATGCTTCTGATCACCACTTAGAGGGTACAGATGATCAGTTCACAGCCAATTGAGCAGAGCTAATTATATCATCCAACAATTGAAAAACATAAATATATAAATTAAATATCCAAGAGGCAAATCACTTTTCCAGGCTTTTGTTCGCTGTATTTATTTATTTTATTGCTGTGATTAGACATCATGGCTGAGGAAACTTACAGAAGAAAGTCTTTATTAGTTACTTGCATGCTCATAGTTAGAGTCCTAGATTGCCATGTTGATGATCAAGGCAGCAGACAGGCAGACAGCTACTGGAGCAGTAGCTTAGAGCTTACATCTTGATCCACAGGCTGAGCCACAGAAAGCTAAGTAGGAATGATGGAGGCTTCTGAAACTCCAGAGCTTACTATAGAGACAGACCTTCCTCCAACAAGGCCACCTTTCACAGTCCTTCCCAGACAACCAGACAACATCAGTATCTGAGGACCAAGCATTCAAATATCTGAGCCCATAGAGGCCATTTGTATTCAGTTCCCCCATACCAAGTGTTTACTGTGTCTTTGGTCTCCTGGTGACCTTGTCCCATGCCTCTGGCAGTGTTAAGATTACAATGTAAGAAGGAAAAAAAAAAAAAAGGCACTAAAGATTAAATAATGATCTTATAGTGTCCTTTAAAACAAATCTAAACTCATTCTTTTACCTCAACCATTTTATTATTTCTGTTTGAGCAAACAGGACATTGAGTAGAATACAAACTCTTATTTGAAAGGGCACCAATACTAAAATCCGTGTAGGAAGCACGTGAGTTACAACAGGGGTTATCAGTATGAGAATTACTAACATTATTTGCCCATATCATCCATATCATCCTTGTTGGGGAGGAGAATCTTATGCATTTTAAAATGTTTAGGGGAGTCCTTGCCTGTACCCTCTAGATGCCACTACCACTTCCCTCGTTTTATGTCAACTAAAATTGTATCCAAATGTTATCAATTGTCCCTTGCCGGGACAAATTTCCAAGGTACAAATTACTGTTCTCAGAGAACCACTGACCTAAAGAACTTATTAAAATGCTGGAGTACTCCTTGCTTCTCTACCTGCTGTGACAAATGCCTAACAAGATGTAACCTAAAGGGGGATGTAATTTGACTTGCAATTTAGGAAGGGATATGGAGAGGAAGGAAAAGGAACAGGAAAGGAAGACAGCTGATTACATTGCAATAGATGTCAGGAAACAACGGGCCGGAAGTGGGGCTGGCTAGTGATTTCCTTCCTCTGGAGAGAATTAACCTCCTAAATAATCCACAGCCCTTTAAAACAGTTTCCCCACCTGTTCAAACACCCATCTATGAGGAATAGTTGACATTGAAACCCCAATAGTTGGTAGGAAAATATCACGATGCTCCAATTCTTTTCTGTTACAGGCCAGCAATTTCTCTGCATAAATTTTTCAATCCTAGAAGATCCCCATGCCTCTTAAATTTTGTGGGATACTGCCTCTGGATAAGAGCCCTCCTCCAAAATAGCAGAAGATATTAATGACCAAGACACTATCAAATCACTTTTTATTTCTGGAACTAATGTCGTAGCTACCTTTGCTTGGTTTCCTTAGGAGCCAGAGGAACATGTATTCCTTGCAAGGGATTTCCTCTGTCCCCCACTGGAGGAAAACAGTAAAGAATAAGTTTAAGAAGTGTTTTCATCTAGTTCTATTAAAGAGGACGAGAAACCTACTCAAACTATCTTAAATCTTAGAGAAACATATAATCTCAGAAAACAGGACTTCCAGAGGAGGGTGAGCTCCATTATTGGAACATTATTTCAACGATGTCAGAAGTCCCTTGCTCTTTTCATTTTTACAATCTAATATCATGGGATGTCACTGGGAGTGAGTGTCTCCATTCATTTTAAGTGTTATAACAGGATATAACAGATCAAAAGCAAAAAGAGACTGTCTCTGTGGCTCTTGAGTAAAAGTAAGAAAACATTACAAGATAGCTGGTACTGGACTGGGAATTACCAAGCCAAGGTTAGTCAGAGATGCCCTGAGTCTTGGAAGAAACAAATTACTAACTGTGGGATTCACTCTTCATGTCTGTTAAGTAAAGATTAGATCAAATTGTCTTCAAAACAACAGCCATGCCTGTCTCAATTGCTGTAAACCTGTTTGGACACATGTGGATGCTTGCTTTCCTGAGCTTAAATACATAATTGAGATCTGAGAATTAAATAAGAAAGGAAGCAGGCTCTCTTTCCCATTGTAGGGTGGGATTTATTTCTCTTCAGGTGACTTCATTGTTAACTTTTGCTTTGCTCCCCTTTGTAAAGTAAATGGCTCTCAGCTCCTGAAGGTGTTACCAAGTGGAGGAAGGGAATTTCCTCTGAGTATCTCTAAGGTCCCAGAGGCACTACCCATCTCCAGCTCATCCAATCAATAGCCAGTTAGAGCTGGGGAGAAACAGTGAGTAAAAATTACTGAATCGATCTGCCCTGCCCCACATGGACCATCATTCACTCTCTGCACTTCCAAGGTTGTGAAGGGACCACTCAGGTTAATGGGAACACAGTGGCAGATCTGATCTTGTGTTTTCTCATTTCTCCTCTCTTGCCCTAAAGTAGATGCTCAGGACTAAGAAAGTCAGACAGGCCAGGCGAAACCTGAAGGAAATTTCTATCAAGAATCCTTTCAAACCATACCAACACTAATAATGGCACCTGCTCAGTCTCCTAGGAAAAAAAGAAACCTAAGTGGAGAGTTAAAGGGAAATGTTACCTTTCTAATACAGATAGTGTAATCAATATGTTAAAAAATATGAAAAGAATTGAGAAACGAACAGTCTACCACATGGTCCATCCTAAAGGGTCATATAATTACTGTTGGTTTTGGTGCATCCGAACAGGACCATTAAGTGGCACTCATAGAAAGTCTATCATTACATTCGAACCTATAGCAACTTTAATAATTGAGCTGACTTGTTTTAAAAACAATGATGAAAATCATCACATAATGATGAAACTCTGTAAGCATAATTTTTATGATGTTTAACAAGTGATTTAAAGCTTGTAGTTATTCTCACACTTAAATAATTCTTATGTATTCATGTGTATGTGAGTGGAACATATATGTCTGTGGGTTTCCATGTGCAGGCACATATGGAGGTCAAATGTGAAAGGTGGACTTGGGAATTTTTTCTCTAATAATGTTTCTGCTTATGTATTTACTTGTTTATCTAGAGGTCTCTTACTGAATGTAAGTTTCACTGTTTGGACTTGTGACTTCGCCGGGATCTACCTATCCAGAATTCACCACAGTACTTTAGACTCTCAATGTTGTATGGTGCATTTGTATGAGTGCTAAGGATTTGAACTTAAACCTCATATTTCAGCAGTGAGCATTTGACCACATGAGCTCTCTCCTAGCCTGTAGATCTCCCTCTTTTAAGAGGTTAGTAGAGGCTCTGTGTATAAACTTTCTGGCTAAAAAATTCTTTTTTTTTTTTTTTTTTTTTTTTTTTACTTAGTTTTTACCCATGCCCACCACCGCTCCCCTTCCCACCTTGTTCCTAGTCCTCCAGCCTCCCCTCACCATCCTGCTTCCTTCCCAGAGAGGGCAAGGAATCCCAGGGTGAGTCAGTTCGGTCTGGCATAGCCATAACGTAGAACCGAATCCTCCCCTCAAGTATCAAGGTTGAGTAAGGTGTTCCCCACAAGCCATGAGCTCTAAGAAACCATTTCATGGGCCAGGGCTGGACTCTGGTCTGAGTGCAAGGGGCTTCACAAACTGCCCATGCTTTTCGATTGCCATCTATATTCAGATGATCCAGATTCATTCCACAAAACTGTCATTTTCGAGTCTGTGAGCTAGCAACAGCATGGAACAGCCTACACTGTGGGTCCTCATCATGATTCCTATCCCTTCTCTGCTCGTGCAATCTTTCCTTCATCTCTTCAGCTGGACCAGTAACTCAGCCCGGTGTTTAGCTATGGATGTCTGTGTCTGCTTCCATCGGCTGCTGGATGAAGGTTCTATAATGACAATTAGGGTGGCCATTTATATGATAACAGGGAAAGGCCATTTTAGGTGCCCTATCTACATTGCTTGGAGTCCCTTGTGGGTTCTTGAGTGTTTTCTCAACTAGGTTTCTCCCTTATCCCACAATGGCTCCCTTTATTAGGGTATCCACTTCTTTGCTCTCCCTTTCTGTTACTCCCTCTCACTCCACAGGGCATTTAATAATTGATTTGAAAAAAAAAAAAAACACAGTTAAGGTCTCATTTCTTGGCAGAATTGGATATTATGTCTCTTGTAGTTTGCTGGACATTGACAGTTGCTGATTCTCAAATAAGAAATTTGCATCATAAAATGACAGTGTTCAGAAATTCTGAAAGCATCCGAATTAGAAGGTGGTTTCATCCAGCATTGAGGAAGGCTGTGAAGTATTTCAAGAGGATCAGAGACAGATGAGGGAGGATTGCTGCAACTGTAGTTATCTTGATGCTAATTTTTTCTATCTTTCAAAGTATGGCGTGTTGGGCCTGGAGAGATGACCCAATGGTTATGAACACTGGCTGCTCTTACACTGTACTTGGGACAAACTGTTATCACTGACCTGGAGGTTAACAACTACTCATAAATTCAGTTCCAGACGGCCTCTTAGGTTACCAGGCCTGCTTGTTGTGCACAGCATACAGGCAGCCAAAACACTCAAAACCATAATCAAATATTTTAAAAATATAAATAAATAAAAGGGAGGTGTCTTCTTCTAGGGGATACAAAATTTTATTTCTGCAGTACCAAGAAAGAGACCACAAAGAGTAAACTGGATGCACTGTTGATGGGATTATGTAGAACAGGATAAACCACTTAAAGATCCAGGAAAGCCAATGTGCAACTGTACAGTTCTAAACCTGGTGCTTGAAGCTCTTTCCTTCCCATTCCATTCTCTATGGGACAAAGTATAAAACCACAGCCAGGATAAAAAAAGTGATGAAAGGGAAGACAGAGAAAACACATGATGTAAGTGAGAAGGACCCAGGGAGAGCTCTTCCCATTAGATTATCACCTTCGTCAAATGAAGCTAGGAAACAGAAAACATTTTGAGTTAGATAAAGTTCAAAATTCTGAAAACTGCAAAGTAATGATTGCAGTAATAATAGAAAGCAAGATTTTTAATGTAAGCTAGGGTAACTAGAAAGTCAAGTATATCCTGAAATTGATTCTGAGAGAGCAGAAGAATAGCCCCCACAGAACCTTTAATGGTGGCATAAGCCACTATAGATTAGGTACAAAACTCACCCATATATTGCACCCTAGAAGAAGCAATGGCTTGCTGCTTATAATATACAGTCAAGGGCTTCTCCAGGGTGTCCTCTATTTTCAGGCTCCAGGGATACCATATGTTCATTCTTCTTTATCGCAGCACCGTGGGCTTTTAGGAAAAATTACACCACATAGCTTAAAGAATCTTTTCAAAGTGACAAAAGTAACTCCTACCCAAATTCCACAGGTCAAAGCGGGAATCTGGACACCTTGTCATTTCAGAGGAAGAATTTTGTTTTCTCTGTGTCCTAGTGAAGATAACAATTCAAATTATATCTGAACAATGCAAATGTATCTCAAAGAAAACCAAGAAGGCTAAAATAGAACTTCATAAGAGTTGATATTTTCATATTTTACATACATTGTATAAAATCCTTTAGTGTTCTTAAATACAGTTGGTCCTCTACCTTTCTCTATTTTCTATCTTCAGATTTGACCAACTTCAGACTGAAAGTATTAGAAATAATTGGAAAGTATTCCAAGGCAAACTTTATATTAACCTCTCATCAAGAAGTACACTATATTTGTAGGAATGAAGAGAGGTGATATTAGCTTTCCTGTTGCTTTGCAGAACTTCTGATTCTCTCCATCATCCTTCATGGAACACTGCTTGTCTCACAACCATGGTTCATATACTATAACGTTAGAAAGCAGCACAAGTACTACCACATACACACTATTTTCTTGTCATCATATTCCAAACAATAAGCTATGATAACCATGGCACTTTTTACATATGGTTAGCCTAGAGTTGATTTATATTATATAGAAGGGTCTATCAACTATTTGGCAGTGTATATAAAGGTTATACTATAGTCTCCATGGACCATCTTGGAGCCCATTTTCCATAGATGTCAAGGGACTGGCAAGTAACCATAACAATAGGTTGTGTGTATTCTGTGGCTACAATAATTTTATTGTGATATGTTCTGGTGGTATTTGTCAAATATTTTCTATTGCATAATTGTTACTCCTATTCCTGGAAGGAAGAGTGAGTCCTCACAAAGCAACAGTGTTTTTGTTGTTGTTGTTTTGTTTTTAGTTTTATTGAGAAATTTCCAAGGACCATTCTAAATCCTGGGTGTTTTTGTTAAGAAAAATTTAAATGTTTTTACTTTGAGAGGCCTGTCATCCTAATAACTCATCTCCTATAAGATGAAAAACTACTAAAATACTTCTACCCAAGCAGGAACAGTTGACATTATAAGAGAGTTTCACCTGCAACAGACTAAAATCCATTCCAGAGCAAAAAGAAATGGACCTTTAGTATTCTTAGCACAGGTGTTCTAAGTTTCTTATCAATATCTTACTCAGCATTAAAATAATGAGTTGTATAATGAGAGTTTCATGCATATTTATCCTAGTGCCTTGTTTCAATTTACCCGCTCCCCTGTTTTCTTACTCTTCCTGTGGGTCTCTTCTCCATGAGCAGTACCCTCTCTTATCACGTAAGTTTTGTATGTATCTTTCCATCCCTTGTTCATATCTCCTCTACCCTCTAGACCTACTCTTCCCCTTCATAAGTCAGATTTTACTCTTCTTTCCTTTATTTGTATATGTATATGTATTCATAGTTAAATCTGGATTCAGAATTAGAAAAATCATGGCTTACTTTGTTTAACAAATTCCTTTAAGTGACATTATTTCGTTATTTCTAGGTAGACAAAATTCCACTGTGTAAACTAATGGGATCTTTTAATTATCCACTCACTGTTGGGCAGCTAGGCAGTTCCATTTCTCTGCTACTGTGAAAACATCAGCAATATACACAGATGTTTAAGAATCTCTCTGTTGTATACATTTAGAGTCCTCCAGGTGTGTACTCAGAAGTAATGTACTTGGCTGCTAACATATGCATTAAGAGTCAGCACAGAACTTCAATGTTAAACTTAAAACATTAAGAAATATTAATCATCTGAATTTTGTTAATATTTATTTAATAATTTTGTGTTAAGTTGAGTATTTCTTGGGAATAATTAGTATTTTCCAACTATTGAAACAACCTATATTGAATATAGATTGTTACAATATCTTACATTTGAGCACATACTCTTTGAACATTAATATGGATACAAACCAACTTAAAAATTTTCAGAAGTCAGACAGGTTTTGAATTTCCACATTCATGGACTTGGAATCACTCATTATTTTTTCTATATAACATAATATAATATAATATGATATGATATGACATGATATCTAAACAAAATACTTTAAAATGAATGTATTATTTTAATGCCTTAACACATGTATATAATGAATCTCAGTTGTTTTTACTGTGTCTCTCATTTAACTCAAACATCTGGAGACTGAAAATCTGCGAGGCATGTGTGGGCCTTCATAAAGATACCAGATGACAAGAAAGAATGATTATACCATCTAACTCTCTCTCTCTCTCCTCTCTCTCTCTCCCTCTGTGTGTGTACATTCTTGCATGCAAGTACGCATGCAGACTTGTTTATCTAGTGGACTGGTATTAGTGTTGTTTTCATTATGCTGAATGGGAGATTATTTACTGGGGCATTGGCAACTTATTTGTGGTTACACAACAAGAAGTATTTCTGATCCTATCTAGCTTGGACCTTCTGTTGACACATATACATGTGGTATAACTGCAGATAAATTGTGTTTGTGTGTGTGTGTGTGTGTGTGTGTGTGTGTGTATGTATGTGTGTGATTTGCTAAAGATATAACAATACTTTTAACCACAGTATGATTCATATATTTCCCTAAGTACTCATTGTGTTGAACATTATCATTTTGATGTCATTACATAAAATTCATTTAAATAAACACTGCTTCTATAAACCAAGGATATGTCTGAAAGATTATAATTTTTTGTCTATTTGTTTTGTTTTTTTCTTCTGTAAATCCAATACAAATTGGATTCAAGAGCAGTTTGTAATAAAATATTTGCTGAAATGAATCAAACACGGAGAAATAAGCTCACTTTGTTTGTTTTGTCGCTGAGAGCCTTTGAAAGGACCACCCTGCAAAACATTCTCTTCAGAATTCCTAGTATAGTCTCAGAAGTTCAAATGCTGAAGGATTGAGGCTCTGGATTTCACTATTGAGAGACATTTGGGGCTAGTTTGAGAAGCAGGCCTAGTTGGACATAGTTTGATCATTTTGGTGTGCGCTCTCCTGGGTTGTGGGACTTCATTTTCTCCCTGGCCTTCAATCTTTGCCATGTAGTCGTTCTTGGGTGTGTTTTTGTTAATTACCATGAGGCCCTCACACTATAGTGTGATATTTGTTTGTGTTTCTGACAAATAAAGCTTGCCTGGAGATCAGATAGCAGAGCTATCCACAAGTTAACTATGGAGGCTAGGCAGTGGTGGCTCATACTTTTGGAAAGAGGAAAGCAGGAGTATCAGGGATTCAAGGCTACCTTTGGCTACACAGGATTGAACCAGTCAAAAAGAAAAACATCCAGGTGGTGGTACATGCCTTTAATTGCAACACTGAAAAGATGGAGACATAAATATAATAAGGTAGGTGGAGACAGCATCTCAGCCTTTCCATTCTGTCTGAGGATTTAAGAATTTCTGGTGGCTGGATGCTCTGCTTCACTGATCCTTTAGCTTTTACCCTAATATCTGACTGCAGGTTTCTATTTAATAAGACTAATTATAATCCTGCTTCACATGGCATTCAAACTGGGGGGAGGCACAAATTTACCCCCCCAAAAAATTGCTTTCACACTGTTTTGTAGCCTCCAGCATGCACTGGAGCTTCACTTGGGGTATCCCTTCAGAGTCATCACCTCATTGGCTAGGTTTTTTTTTTTTTTTTTTTTCTCCCAAGCCCTTTGAGAAAGTTTAGAATTTTTCTGTTGCAGCCTTCCTGCAACAAAATTCACAGGTGCTTATGCTCCAAACACTGCTGGAGTAAGACATTTTTGCAAATTCCTGCCTCTTTGACTTATTGTCATTATGTGGGTTGTGGACTTTCCTCAGACTCCTCCTCAGGCTGCTGGTATACTAGGTATCTGCCTTGACACTCTCTCAGGCTTCTAATGTTCTACATAACAGCAGCAAGCCTCATACTTCACATCATCCTCACTTTTATTGTTAGCAGATTTCCTGAGATAATTGGGAATTCTTAAAGTAGGGAATTAGTTAAATAAAAAAGAGAGGTTTTCCCCACATTAAAAAGGGGGAAACTGTTGTGATGAAGAATGCTAGGTCTCTTTATGATTATAGGATGAATGATGTAACTTGGAACAATTAAATGAATGGATAATCAACTTAATTGGAATTGACATTATCATTTTGATAATCCTTATTGCCAGTTTAATAATTTTTGCTTTATCTCTAATATTTGGTTGATATGAGTGTTAAGATACAGGACTCAGAAAAATTTCTTAAAAGAGATTATAGAAATATTCAGAACCAGATAGAGGAATTTAAAGGAGAGCCAACCTCAGCATTACATTATAAAATAAGAGACTAACTGTCCAAAGTTTTCAGACAATCAAACTTATTTTATCTAGTCACCTTACAGGAACTGGCAAATGAAACATATCCTGAAGGTTATTGAAGAGCTGATTGGATTCCTGTGAAAATACTAGATTTGAGGAGATTTAAATAAGTGATAGTCTCATATGGTATGTATTCGCCCTTTGTGAAGCAGATGTTACATTCATGGTCAACTAGTAATATAATTACCTTACAAGACTGGAATGACTTGGTTACAGCAGTATTGGAACCTGATTCTCAATTTCAGTGGAGGACATGGTGGAAAGATGAGGCTAGGGCCATTGAATAGTGGAGTAGTGCTATAGGTATTGGAATCTCGCAAAACCAAATTCTTGAAGAGGATGATTATTCTGATATTCAAAGACAGTCTCTATATGATGACCACACCCTGGCATCTTTGAATGCTTGGAATAAAATTGAAGAAGTCAGAAAGAGAACTGAGTCATTTATTAAAGTTATATGAGGCTCAAACGAAATCATTACTAATTTTTTTATAGGAATTGAGTTCAGCTGTAAATAGAATGATAGCAAATTCAGAAGCTAGACAAATAATTATTGAATCTTTAACTTTTGAAAGTGCTAATTCACAATGCAAAAGTCTTTAAATGCAAGATCATCACCCATAGAGGAATTGCTCTGAAGTACAGTCAATATTGAATCTCATAATCATGATGATGCTTGTATAAGAGAGTTAACTTCCAGAGGCTTGAAGAAAAAGCCAAGTGTTAAGTGTTTTAATTGTGGCAAACAAAGTCATAAGAAAAGGGATTATAGACAGTGTGTTCCTAGAATTTTTTTTTTTCTAGGAATAATCCAAACAGAAAACTCTTCCCTTTGGAGTATGCAAAAATGTGAACCAATGAATGTTGATCAACAAGAGAAAGACAGGATAATCATTTGCTGCTAGGAAATGACTTAGGGGGATTCTTAAAGACTCTCATGTCAAATTGGGTTCCTTTATTCCCTGCTAACATAAAGGATAACTCCTCCCAAGAATAACTAAAAAATAAGATTTTACAAGAGAGACTTCTTGATTAGAAGAGGTGGTAGTTCATCAACTAGTATGAACCTTTAATCTAAACTAACTTCTAAGAATAATAAACATTTTTCATTTGATCAGATATAACTTGCCAAAAGGGAAAATTCCCAAAGTTAGAGTTGGCGAGAGTTTTGGTTTATCTTTTCAGAAAAATTAAAGCAACCATCTTGAAGAATTTAAACACATTTGGGACAAATAAGCATCCAAAGAAGAAGGAAGAATTACCCAGAAAAAAAAAATGAAGAAAAGAAATATTCTTACTTAATGTGATCTCTGAAATCTCCAAAAAGATGATGAAGCCTACAACATTGACTCCACCTAAACTATGATAACTTCATTAGGCTGACAAACACCACCTAAAGTTTAGCTTTGGACTACAAACTGCTCAGTACAATTTCAAGGGGGCTGGCTAAGATGATACAGCCTCACAAACTATTCTAGCCAGGACTTGAGACAAGCCAGGCACTTTCCCATTACACAGTATCCTACAAATTATACTTGGTCTTATAATGGAAACCCAGAGCCAGATATTGGGGAAAGATCAGAGAGGCAGAGAAACAAGCCATAGCCACTTCATACCCAGCCACTCTCATGAATCCTAAGACTGAAGCCTCTTGAGTCCTTACCCAAATGGGAAAAGGTCACAAGGGAAGCACTGAACTCCTTGCCTCTTTTCAGCTTATTTCTTTCTCTACCCAGCTATAACGTTTCCTGGTTCAACTTTCTTAGTGCTGGAATAAAAGGTGGCTGTGTGTGTGTGCGCGTGTGCGTGTGTGTGCGTGTGTGTGTGTGTGTGTGTGTGTGTGCTAGCGTGTGTGTGTGTGTGTGTGTGTGTGTGTGTGTGTGTGTGTGTGTGTGTGTGTGTGTGTGTGTGGTGTCTGTGGGTGTTTCCCAAGTACTGGGAGCAGAGGCATGGGATCTAAAGTCCTGGCATTAAAGGTGTGTGCCACTACTGCCTGGCCATATTTAGCTTTGAACTCACAGAGATCTAGACCAATATCTGTCTCTGCCCCCTGAGGCCTATGATTAAAGGTGTGTATTACCACTCCCTGAACTCTGTGGCTCAGTCTGTGGCTGAATCTTCCCTCTGACCTTCAGGCAAACTTTATTAGATATACAATATATCACAACAACACAGAGACTGACTAACAAGTTATACAGCTATCTCTCCCAGGATACGATAATTATCCCCCCCCCTTTTTTTTCAGGGTTTCACAACGTTGCGTTTACTTTCTGACATCAGAAAATAATTTTAAAAACAAAGCATCCATACTTCCAAGAGGTGGGATGGGCAGGTTTTTGTTGTTCAGTGTGTTATAAATATTCGTTATTGGTTAAGGGGGTTGGTTACAAGTTGCTATTGGTAATAGTCAGGAAAAAAGCTGAACAACAATTAGATTCAGGGATTTTGTTCTAAGAACAAAAAGGGAATATAGAAATAGAATAAAAGATTGGATTATTTAATATACTTTTTAAGTAAAAATATAACCACTAGTTTATATTTTACGTTGATGTGGATTTTGTATATTGATAAAAATTTAAGGTTATTTTTGTTAGAACACATTGTATATATATTTCTACTCTTGTTCAAAGTATTATAGCTATTCAGATAATATAACAATTTAATGTAAATTTCCAGTCCTTTAAAGTTATTTCTATAAACTATTTAGGATAATAAAGAAACGTAGATTAGTAGTTAGTCTATTACAGTAAAACTTCTAGTAATGTTAGAAATGTTTGTAAGGTCAGACAGATATATTTTATATAGACAGATTGTCTTCAGACTCTTCAGAGATCTATAGAATATGACATTCAAAATGTTTTAATAACTTAAGGTTCTTTTTTGATGATGAGACAATTTTACTCCTAGAGCATCAATCTACTTCAAAGAAGATGATGAGCATTGCAAAAATTCTATATGGAATTTACTTTAGTGGGGTAAAAGTAAGCTACTGGGCCTGAAATTGTTTACTCTGATTGCTTCACAGATAAATCTGTCAGATACAATAGACCTGTAGGCCAAAGATGGATACAGAGGAAGCTGGGGTAACTGACTAGGCAGCCAACTATTTCTGTCATTCTCATTTTTGGAAGTTGTTTGCTCTTTACTTCCTGTTTACTCAAGTAATGTTTTATCGTTTTTCAGGTCTCTGAAGGAGTTGAAGATACAAGTTTTTTTTTTGTTTTTTTGTTTTTTTTTTTTGTTACCAAATTAAGAGAAACTCAGAAAATAAGTTTAAAGTATATATGAATGTGAGACATAAAAAGGTAGTTTGTGTTTGATGATGTAAATTTGGATAAAAATCAATTAGATTCAACACTTTGGACTCACTCAGGTAGGAGAGATAATGGAGTGTTTTCTTTTAATTAGTCAAATGCTAATGGACTTGACATTGTTAATATAATTATTGCCTATATATGCTTGTATATAGCTATTATAGTTACTGCATATAATTTTTAATAAATAATTTAGTAAATTTGGTAAATAATTGATATAGTTAAAATCTTTGTTTTTATTCAGACATAAGGGATGGTGTTGTGTAATATTTTGTTTGTGTTTCTGACATATAAAGTTGCTCTGCTTCTCTGATTTTTCAGTTTTCACCCTAATATCTGACTCCAGGTTTTTATGTAATAAGAAAATTAGGATCCCACTTCAGCCCTCACCAGAATAAGTATCATTCTTCTAGACAGTCAGCCTCTATTGTTAGAATATTTACTACCAATATATCATATAAAGGATATTTAAGCACACAAAAATGAACCTTAAGACAATTCTTGGAGAGTGGAAATGTCCCACAGTAGATGGTTTGATCTGCTCCTCAAGAACACAGGAACAAAAAGGAAGTAATGTCAGTGTTTTGGTGTCTCAGTGGAGACTGGCCATGCCCCATTCAGGGTCCTCGTACTTCAGAGACACACCTCCAGGCTTTGCCATATAACACCTTAATCCTACTACAAGCCTCCAAAATGATGAGCTGAATAAGTAAGCAAACTTTTCCTTTTAGTCACCCTGCCTCAGATATTTTGTTATACTTATAAAACTATGACTAATATGCTACTTATAGTACTTTCTCTGTACCTTCAAAATTATTAATAATTTTCACCATTAAGTACACAAATATAATTTAGTTTTATTTTCTTTGCTTGAATATGATAATAACACATATCAATATATCTTGAGAAATATACATAAGCATTATGCTCCTTTTTCTTATATCAAAAGGAGGTAAGTCAAGAATGATGGTAAAGAAGTGGTGCTTGGTTCTGAGGCTCTTCAACCAGGTGTGTCCACCATCTGGCCATTCTTCAAACAAAACACTATCATAGCTACCATTTCAAATAATGTTCTTTTCTCCAAATTCTGGAAAAATAATAATGACTGTTTTTAGAGGAACAATGTTACCAAAGAAAATTTAGTCAAGCTTCCATGCAAATGAAATCTTCAGAAGGCTTGATATAAGTCACCCTCCTCCACTTTATCAAGTTCAGCTTTTCCTTTTAGCTTCTAAGAACAAGCCTGGACTATCACCACTGATTTTCTTCTATTACCTTAGATGATACAATTGGGATCATGAACTCTTCTTGTCACCAATGTGTCAGTGTGACCATGGTTTGATTTGTGGCCCTTTCTCTTCTCTTTATGTTTACTGTCAAAGACTGACATACAAAGGTTTGCATTTCAATGTGATCACTCCTCAGAAGCTCAAGCCCATCAATCAAAATCGGCGATGACAATGCTCTTTAGATGTACAAAATGCATTCCATATCCTTACCCATCAGTAACTTCTGAACTTTGGATTATACTTAAAGTATGTATTTTTCTGTTTTGTGGTGACACTTGAAGCTTGTTCTGTATTTTTCCCTCTCCCTTCTCTTATTCCTCTCCCAAATCTCCAGTCTACTTTCATCTTATGTTTACTTATTCACCCAATTATATCTTATACATGATCCTTTGTCCTCCTTTTCAAAACTAGCTGAAAACACAGTTAAACAGTTAACGTGTTTGTTATTTAGTATGTCACAACTTATGCCGACTTCTTTCTTCTGCTACCAATTTATTAAATATGGTGGGTAGAACTGCTATTCAATAAAATAAAAGTTCTTACTACCATGCTGATAGCTATCTATTTTGTTACGTAGTTTACAAGAAATAAAATTTTATATTTTCTTGTACTCCAACACCCTATCAGAGACAGGGGTGCTGGAGGTATGCCTATAGTCTCAATTTTCAGAAGGCTGACACAGGAGGATTGAAAGAGCAAAGATACATAGACTCCATAGTTATACTCCATAGCAAGATTGTATTAGAAAAATAAATAAATTAAGGCCTACCAGACTTGGTCTTTCTAATATCATCTGCTATTCTTCATCATAAAATTCTATTTCAGGAAGATTGACATTTTTCACCCTTTTCCTTGAGTACATCAGCCTTGTTGTGCCCCAAGGACCTCTGTATTAACTCCAGCTGGAAAGATCTTCAGTTTGAAGTTCACATGGCCGGATCTTAGATTAAATTTCATATCCTCAGAGAGGATTTTGACTATTTAATTTAAACTAGATTGCTATCATGCCACCATGTATCAATTCCACACCTACTTTCAAGTAATGTTTGATACATTTTTATTGTACACTATGGATAATTGTTTGGATTTTATTACATATCTTATTTTAAATTTAATTGCCTGATGTGAAGGACTTTGTATTATTTAATGTTACACACCCTAGATTCTAAGATGTTATTTTTTTACTATATGTTAAATATTAAGGTATAAGACTTATGAGTATAATTTTAAGGATATTCATGTTCTATCTTTTAGTACAAGCTTCCTTTAAAATAAATATGATGACATGAGAGTTATAATTTTATTTTCATTTCTAAAACCTGTAAAAAATTACTGACACTATATTTTTAATTCAGAAATAACCAACATCACTAACATATAACATTTGTAATAATAACAGTTGAGATTTTCACATTGTACATTTGTGAGGGTGTTTGGAAGAAAAGGGGGTAAATATAGGTATGGAAGGATAGGAGAACTCACACATTGAATTCTCTAGAAATACCAAGACATCTAAATTAATAGCAGTATAACAAATTGTATAGCTGAACCATGTTGATGTGCGTTCAATTATCAGTTTATCCTTTTAATTTCTAATGTCTTCATTTGCAGAAAAGTGACTTGCTAAATCCACAACTTCCAAAGAACAAATTCTCGGGGTGGGGAGGGGGAGAGGGAATGAGATTCTCTGTGAACACATTTTAGGGATTCAAACTTATCCTTCACTTCAAAACTTTGTTTGAGGCTCAAAAAGAAAATTGTCACATTTTTAAGGTTGTACTTCTCTCAGTTAAAATTACACCAAATATTTTAGACATTGTATTTATGTGTTGAATAATATGAGCATAATCATCTTTTTAGTATTTTTAACATTTTTAATTTACATAAATATTTTTATTAAGTAATAGAATATCGTGAAACAACAGATGAATTCCATAAACAAGTCTTTGAATTTTAAATTGTGTAGAATTTAAACATACCATGTACCTATGGAAGACATTACTAGTTATTTATTATCATGTATTCTCCCATATGAGGTAGCTGAACTGCAATTTCTCCTACTTTTACTCACAGAAGTAATAATTGCTTGCCAAGTCTTTTACTGTACATCAACTTTTAGTATCTTCTTCCCCTTTCCTATACACACAGCAAATGATGACAGTGAGGTATTCTTCTGATCTCAGAGGAATTCAGTATGCATCACAGACAGCAAATTTCCCTCTAGTACAGACCACTTTTCCATTTCAATGGAGAAATGAAGCCTCTAGCTTATTTAAGGAACTTCTATTGGGGTTATTTGGTTATTTTTGACCAGAAATATACCCTAAACAACAGGGCTTCAAGTAGTATATAGGTTATATTGTAATATTAAGTTTCTGGCCCAGCCTATCTGACTAGCCCTGAGGTTAAGACCACTCTCAGCCTCACTGCCACTTAGCCCCACATAATCATACAAAGGCTTATATTAATTTTATGCTAATCAGCCTATGGCTCATTCATATAACTTGCTAACTCTTAACTCTTCAACTAAGCTATGATTAGCCAAGTGGCTCACTACCTTTTCTCAGAGCAGCATTTGTCTTTCTGCTGCACCTGCTGGCTCTCTTTCCTGACTCATCCTCTTCCTCTTCCCAGGGTTTTCATCTGGTAGTCCCACCCACACTTCCCGTCTGCCTTCTGGCCAATCAGCATTTTGTTAAACCAGGAGGAGGGACAAATAGTTACAATGTACCAGAACATAATCCTACAGCATTGTATCTTCATCAAATTTCAAATATGTGAGTATATTTTAGTATAATACCTGTAAGTTGGAGATGTCTTAAACTATTATGTTGTTTTAGGGTCAAAATGGTGTCAGTTATATGTTGTGGCTACAAATTTCAATTGAGAGGGCTGGAGGGATTGGTGAAAAGGATGAAAATGTAAGTGGAGGACACAGTTTCCCAGTTATGGATGTTTACTAGAAATTGCTGAATTAAACACTTTAAGATAAAACTTTTGAAATATTATATACTAATAGAGTCCAGTATAGGTATTTTTATACTTTATCACATGCAAGTAATATACTTTTTTTTTAAGAGTAAGTCCATTTACAGTCAGAAATAGACTACAACTAAAAATTGTGAATATGATCATCCTGGAGAACAAAATTCATCTATCGCTACACGTAAATTATTTTCCATTGTGAAAGTCATTGTTACTTTTCTGATTGCATGTCCCCCATATACCTGTATTTACTCACCCAATGATGATTTCTATTGAGTTAAACCATGTAGCACTGGCTTCTTTATATAAATCATTTAGAATAATTTAACTTGGGGGTTGACAGCAGAACACCATGCAAAATCAATGTATAAGATAAGCAAGGATATCAGAAAAGATAATATGGACATGTGATTCAATGATATATCTCAGACCACCTTAATGTGGTTTGACATCCACAAAGAGACATAGCTTGACTTTCTCAAAGGATAGACTTGAGTCATCCATTAAAAAAAAGACAGTTAAAATATATGTCATTTTGCTTTCATGTATATGAGCAAAAATCATGTTCCCAATGGCTCAGGAAAACACACACATAAAGTCTTCTGACAGATCCCACCCAAAATGTACCTCTAGCTATCCACATGTTTACATGAAACTTGCTAATTATAATAATTATGTCCATATTATGTTATAATCATTTGCTAATCTGTCCATTCACTTCATTATATAAGCTCCTGAAAGAGGGGAAATGATAATTTACCAGGTAGGACTGGATGCTACATAAGCATGAAGATGTAAGCTCAAATACCCAGCACCCATGTAAAGAAACAGATGTGGCTGTGAACCTATAACCATAATGCCCTTGGGGTCATGTTGTATTTTAGTTTCTCTGGGTCTCGGTTAGCCAGAGATCCGAGACACACAGACCTGCCGTGCCAGACCCCTCAGCTGCCCAGCCGCCAGGTCCCCAAAAATAACTCAGAGGCTTATATTTATTTCAGGCTGTTTGGCCTATGGCTCAGGCACATTGCTAGCTAGCACTCATATCTTAAATCAACCCATTTCTATTAATCTAGGGCCACGTGGCGGCCCGCAGCTCACCCGTGCTTACATGTTGCTCTCTCGGTGGCTTCCGCGCGGTCTGCCTGACTCCACCCTGCTTCTCTTACCTGAACTGACTCTCCTCCCACCTTTTTTATGGCGCCTGCCATGACCCAAACCAGCTCCTTTATTTAAAGATACAGTACGCACAAATGTATTCCCACATTTCCCCTTTTTTCTCTAATCAAAAAGGAAGGTTTCAATTTTAACATAGCAAAATTACATATAACAAAATAGCCATCAAGCAAGAATTATAGTTACAATATCTAGTCTACTTGCACTTAGCAAAATTAAAGAAAACATTCTATCTACTTTATTTTTATGAATCTAAAGTTTTATATCTAATATATTTTTTAAATGACTAAGAAAAACTGTACATATAACTATCTAATCTTCAACTACATCAAAGACCACAGAAGGATATAATATTTACCCAAGTAAACCAGAAGTGCAAACGACTTCTAAAATCTAGAAAGGACAGAGATGACACCTATCTGCCTGGACAGTCACCCAAAGTTCCTTTATAAAGTTGGGGCATCCGTCTTCAGCCTATAGGCCTTGAGTCTCTTTTCATTTCAGTGAAGCAGGAAATCCGCTCTGTCCATTCTGGCACAGTTCATCTGTTGCTTCTCCTTGAGTCCTGAAGAATGTCTGACAGTTTTTTCTGTAAAGCAGGAACCTGAATGACCATTTAGGCTTGTTCTGCCAAAGTTCAGAGGTCATCTTCTTATGGAACCTGCATGTCCAGTTTAAACAGCATACTGTCAAGCAGTCAATATAAAAACAGTTTGTTCTCCAGTGGCTCACCATCACCACAAATAGATGAGATTCTATATGGAGTTTCTTCAATGCCCATCTTCTTGTTGAAGTAAATTAGTGCTGCCAGGTATAGACCTGTCTCACTGTCTAGAAAAGTCTAAGCTCTTAAAATATTTTAAATGCCATATTCTGTAGGTCTTAGAAGTATTTGAAGATTATCTATTTAATTGAAATATATCTTTGTATACTTAAAAATCTTAACTAACCTAACTATAAGTTTGATTATCAAAAGTGACTATTAACCTTCATTTCTTAATTATACACTACAATTTTAAAACAGTTACATGAACATCATACCTTAAACAAGAATAGAAAAACACATATAGCATAACAAAATTGACCTTAAATTTGTATCAATAAACCAAAATCTATACCAATGTAAAGCATTTTGAGATTAACAGCTGATTACCTGTAAATTCAATAATCTAATTTTTTAAAAAAGCATTTACATACCATATCCCCCGTTTTTTCTTAGAAAGAGATTGACTATGACCATTAACCATTTATAATGAAAACAAACATTTAGAAACAATATTTGGGGAATTTGGGCGAAGTTATTCATTACTACTTCCTGCTGATTAAGGGGCGTTGAAAATCTCACGGTTGTTGAGACTGGGTCATAATCTGCAGCTGTGAAGCTGATCTGGCCATCTCTTCTCATCAGAGGTTTTTTCAGGGGGTCTTGGTTGATGAAACCATATTTGCCTGGAAGCAATCCACAGGTTCTCATCTGTGGAAACAGAAACAGAACTCTTCCAAAGCAATAAATCCTTAGACAGAAATTTCAAAATCAAAATACCTTTAAAATATACATTCTTGTTTAACTTAGTAGCCTTTGCAATCCATTGTCTTTTTGCAGTTAGCTCATTAACAGTTAAAAAATTAAAAGAAAACACAATAACAACCAAAATCCAGATTTTGTGTCTATTTTCCATCTTTACGTGGCTTATTATATTTTTATCACTCTATTTCTCGCTTTAAAAACTTTTTCTAACCTCTTTATTTTTTCTCTGAGGCCTATGTACCTTTTATAAACATTGTAACCCGTTTACAGGTTTTCTTTTTATCTGAATCTGTTTTATTGTGAATCCTTAATCATCTTCTAACCTTAAGAGCTTTTAAAATACATTCTCCAAAAAGAAGCACAGTTTTTGCAAATTAGGCTGAATCACTAAGTTTTCTTAAGCGGACCGTAAACAGAGCACACCCAAGAAGGTGCTGCCACGAAGAAAATCTGTTTCTCTTTTGTTCCAAATAAGCAGAAATCTAAAATCAATCACATTACTGAGTCTTTTGTTAGTTTTCAGGAACCCGCCTGATTGTAGCTCACACTGCCTGTCGCCAGCCCGCCGCTGGCGCCATTTTGAGTGTGACCCGGACCATGCTTTGTTTGTACAAAGACCCGCTCCACACACACAATTTGGAAGCTGCCCTGGCTCAATTTCTGCGATCTAGAACTCTTTTTAATCTTTGTCAGGCTCTAAGTGGATAATCGGCCCACGTTGGATGCGCCATCTGTTGTATTTTAGTTTCTCTGGGTCCCGGTTAGCCAGAGATCCGAGACACACAGACCTGCCGTGCCAGACCCCTCAGCTGCCCTGCCGCCAGGTCCCCAAAAATAACTCAGAGGCTTATATTTATTTCAGGCTGTTTGGCCTATGGCTCAGGCACATTGCTAGCTAGCACTCATATCTTAAATCAACCCATTTCTATTAATCTAGGGCCACGTGGCGGCCCGCAGCTCACCCGTGCTTACATGTTGCTCTCTCGGTGGCTTCCGCGCGGTCTGCCTGACTCCACCCTGCTTCTCTTACCTGAACTGACTCTCCTCCCACCTTTTTTATGGCGCCTGCCATGACCCAAACCAGCTCCTTTATTTAAAGATACAGTACGCACAAATGTATTCCCACAGGGTCAGGCAATGACAGAATTATTGGGGCTGCCTGTCTGCCAGACTAATACACAGTTTAGTGAAAACCCCTGACTCAAGGACATGACTTTGGAAGTGATCTAGTAGGAAACACAATGTCCTCTTCTGGCCTTTAAACCTTCATGCAGATGTACGTATATATTACATAGGCACATGCCACATTCATAATGTAAACACAAAATAGAAATATACATGTTTAAAAATACACATATATATGTATATATAGATATATTATATACATAAACTGAAGAATGAGGGGATACTTTATTTTTTAGCTTGAACTTTAACTTTTGAGGCTCTGTGTATACTACAGTACACGAAAAACAGTTTGCATATGTAAATCATCACCAATTTTGCATGGAATTTTCATGAAACCAAGCAGAAATTAACATATCAGTAAAAGTTAATATCTGTGTGAGGACAGTCACACTCAAAGGTACAAAAATCTGCATGATAGTTTAAGATTTTGCATAGTCTAAAGGAAATGTTAATACCACTAAAGTCATGTCTTGTTACCCAATTTTTTTTTCTTTTTTTGATATTTTTTTCATTTAAAAGTTTCTTTTTTACATAAAAACCACAGTTTCTCTTCCCTCCCTCCCTCTCCCTCACCCCACTACTTCCTCCCACCCCACCCAATCATCTGCTCTTCAAAAAGGATAAGGTTTCCCATGGGGAGTCAACAAAGTCTGGGATACCAGGTTTAGGCAGAACCCAGCCCTCCCCCAGTATCAAAGCTGAATTGAAACCGAAAGTCCTGTTCGTCAAGCATCATTTCGGTTTCAACTTTGATTCCAAAGAATTAGCACAGTCAGGAAAATACTGATTTGGATTCGTTAAAAGTATTTTAAAACAAGTGATAAGTAGTATTTATAAATAGTTTACAAAATTGATTTTAAATCTTACCAATGTCAAATAATTATAATTCTATTTATATGCAGTAGTATTTTATTCCCATGTTTATTTAAGGAAAAAACCAATACACTTTTTTGATATTGAGAACTTGAATTCTGTTAATTGCACAGATTTTTCCGAAACAAACACACTCACAGTCTTGTGTGTGTTCATGTTAATACATGCACAAATGTGATATATATTTTCTTGTTATAGAAGTAGGGATTTGGCTATCAGCAGCACAATGATGGAGATGATTCTGTGAGCAACATGAGAGAGAGAAGTGCATGTCGACAAAGGGTCATTGCTGGTGTCATCTATTGCAATGAAGAATATAATTTTTATCAATGTTCCTTGTCCCAGAGTGGCAATTCAATTGTAAATCATACCACTGATTAGAGTCTATAAAAAGATTTTGGAGTCTTCTAATGGGAGTAATTATTTTTCCTTGTTCTTCTGTGTAACAGAACTCAGACATACTGATTTTCAGTCATACTAAGTTAGAAATAATATATGTTCAGCTAAGTTATAGCTCTTGATCAAGTCCCTTGAAATATGTGACCTTGATGACAGCTTATTGAAAGGATTTGCCTGCTGCTATAAAATTCAATATCAAATTATAGAAAATGCATTTTGCTTTCATTAAAAATAAGCTATAATATTTGAAACAAATAATACATTTTAACTCCCACATAATGTCATCAGGCGCAGCAAGGAAACACAAAGAGCTTTCCATAAACTCTCAGATTTTTAGAAGAGTTAACTAATTGTAAAGCCTCTTTATGATTCTTAGTTCTTCCCCCCCCCCATATGTGTGTGTGCATGTGTGTGTGTAGACATGTGTGTATGTACACATGTGTGTAGGACAGTGAACAACTTCAGGTATCATCCATTAAGTACTGGCCACTTTTTCTTGATTCAGGGTTTCTTAATAACTTGGAACTTTTCACATAGGTTAGGTTTTCTAGAAAGAAATCTTAGGTAATCCTGAGATAACCATGCACAAACACACACACACACACACACACACACACACACACACACACACACACACACACACACACACACACACACACACAGGTTCTGAGATCCAAACTCATGTCCTTATACTTCCCAGGTGAACATCTTAGTGACTGTGCCATCTTGCCAGAACTTCAGCTCCTAATTCTATGGAGATGCTTCGTAGTTTGGGTCTTGGTAAATCATAAGGTTTATGTAATGAAGACAGTCACCCAGACACCCATAACTGATATAAAGCAATCCAGACATCCAAGATGCTGATCTGCATAAAAGTCAGCATCAGATTCTTGGAAATATATAATTGGCATGAAATATAGTTATAAAAACTAATTAGATGCCAGAGAGCCAGGACCACATTCTACCTTTAAGGTTGGTGCCACCAAACTGAGAAACAAGAGCAACAAAATCTTTTCTGTCTTGTTAGCCTCTGGAACACTGAAGATGTAGCGTGGGACTGGACAATAAAAAGAAAAAAAAACAAAAAACCAAAAAACACAAAACAAAACAACAACAAAAAACCAAGGGTTCTTGAGAATACTTTTTGAGCATCAAAAACCATAGAGACACTTAGAGACAAAGCCTAAAATCTAATACTGAATGTTATGAAACATGAAATGTCTAGCCATGATGAAATTAAATCACCCCAATTTCTGTTGATTGGGTCTAAACAAAGGTATCTTCCTGAAAGTGACAATTTTCAACCCTAGTTTGTAACTGAATGTGCCTGACAACTGAAGATGAAGGGTCACTGAGGTCTGGGGGGAAATATGTGCTTTTCTTGTTCAGAGTCAAATTGTACTCGCTGTCCAGCTGTGTACTTTTGAATTGGTAATGAAGTAGGAGAAAGAAGCATAAACAGAAGAAGAAAAAAACTATAAAGTAAAATCTCTTCTATTCTGAGAAACAGAGAGAGAGGGAGGGAGGGAGAGAGAGAGAGAGAGAGAGAGAGAGAGAGAGAGAGAGAGAGAGAGAGAGAGAGAGAGAGAGAGAGAGAGAGAGAGAGAGGGTACTCATTCATTGCCCACAATAATATTTATAAACCTCTTAGTCCTCAAAAGTAAAACTCAAAGGACTGGTACTTATTTATTTATAATATTTTATCATTTATTGAAGTCACTTTAGTTCTGTTTTAAATCTGAGAAGTTGCTTTTGGATAAAAAAAAAAAAAAAGCAGCTTTATATTTTTCTATTTTTTTTTCCAGTCTAAAATAATCAAACATCTTGATGTTATTTTCTTTCATGGGAATTAAAGGGATCTTGAAAAGTTTTGTTGCAATGTTGAAATTTTAGATTTGAAAATTCAACACCACAGATGTAATCACAGCCAGACACTAATTAAGCATCCAGCCGAATTTGGTCCAAGAATGCATATGCATATTTCTTGACTTTGGTGGGTACAATCTGTGTGTTTTCAAGGGCAGATTTTGGTTAAACATTTATTTGAAGACCAGAGGAAGAAAATTCTTCTAAAGAAGTATGAGATTTTTATCCAATGTTCTTCTTTAACTGCAAATTGCTTTTAATTTTTGGTTAATATATGAGTAAAGCTGTAGCAATTTTCTTATATTTCCCATATTCTGAAAAGACAAAAATCATCATTACAATATTCCACCCATTTCTTCTCTGTTTTCTCTCCTCCTTCTCTTCATTCCTTTCCTCTCTCTAACTTTATCTTTCTCTTCCATCTTTTAGAATAAGAGAGTAGACATAGACCCGGCATATAGTTCTCCCTTTAACTTTTTACCTCTCAGAGTTTTACTGTTTATAGAGTTCTTACATGTTTGGTTTGTAGTAAGGAAGGCATATGTGTGAAAGAAAATAGGCCAGTGGTTCATATCCAGAGACTTCTGCTGGCACATCCCCTCTCAGAATTGTTCTGTATACTCAGAAAGGAGTTTGATTTTTCTCTCTATGGATTTTGAGCTCCTCTAGTATCTATGGCCATATGAAGCACATCCAAAGCTTGTGAAAATTCTCTGGAAATGATTTGAGAAGTTGTATTTCATTTTATTTATAGAAAATCTGTAGCTCTGTGTAGAACTCTTGTCCCTGAATCAGAGCCAGGCAGCACTTCTGAGAGAGTCACTCTGCACTATGGAAAGGATGTGAACAGTTAGACTTCTCCTGAAAGTCAAATCAGATACAAGTTATGCACCTCACTGATTTTCCAGTGTTTCTTAATCTTGCTTTTCTTATTTAGTAAGAACAAATAACAGTTAAGAGACTTACTGTAATATCCAAAACAGTAGCAAGTCTGTAAGTGACTAGACTCATTTTTAGCATACACAGTTTCTAAGCATTTAAAATTTTTCTTATTTCTCATTTGTGTTCTGACTGCTATACAGATACCTTTTTTCTATTTCTTATATTCCTTCAATGATAATTACATAAGCTATAATTGATAGACGATATAATATGTATGACATTTTTATGAATGTGAATGCAAAAATCACAAATTATAATATCACTTTTATTGCCTATCACTTTAGTGGTACAACAATAATAAACTCAAATAACTTTAAGCTGTTCTATTAAATCATATATAAAAATTAATTTTTTTACATTAAAGATCTGTTTCACATGTCTAGATTTTTATAGCCTGTGATCAAAGATTTCATGGTTAATGTTTTTCTACAAATTTTCTCATTGAGAAATTAATAGTCTTTTGGGATTTACTGAGTCTCAGCCTTAACTTTTGTGAAGCTCCCATGAAAGTATCTTTCGCAGGCCTGAAGAGATGGTACAAAGTTTAAGAGCATTTGCTAGTCTTCCAGAGGATCAAAGTTTCACAGTAACCTTATCAGTCATCCAACAACTACTTGTAACTCCTGATGTCTCAGGCCTCTAAGGGCACTTGGTCTTATGTACACACACTCACATGCACACACATGCATATCCATAATTAACAAAACAATAAAAATTATTCTTTAAGGTAAAGAAAAATTCACAAATATCAACTTTCTAATACAGGCTAAGGTTGCATAATAAATGAAAGTGGGCAGAGCGACATGTCACAGCCATGAAGACAAATATGGCAACAATCCTTGAGTTCTCAAAATATGGTATTGGGATCTTTTTAACTAGTGAAAATATGATTTTTCTTTTATAGTGCTAAATATACTATGAATCTAATAGTTTCAATAACAAATACTTTCCCTTTTTCCTGTTATCTGTTTCAGAAGACATGCTATAACTCTCATCTTCTCCTTAGTGTGTAGCTAAGAGTACATTCTTACAAAACTTCTACCAATAGGAAGCCAGATGATGAAGACAACTTTTAAAGCCAAGGCATGAGATGTGGCTCAGCAGGTAAGCATTCTTTCTGCCTGTCGTAGTTAGCTTTCTGCTGCTATGATAAACACTATGACCAAAAGAAACTTGGGAGAAAAATATCTATTTGGCTTACAGTTTATGGCCCACCATGAGTGGAAAGCAGAAGTGAAGTCCACTTGAGGCAGGAAATGAAGCCAAGGATATGCAGTACTCTGCTTAATGGAGTGCTTGTCTTAATTTGCTGGGCTTTTCTTCTTATATCACCAAGACAACCAGTCTGAGGTGTCACAACCCATAATTGGCTGTACCCCATAAAATCTATCATTAATCAAGAAAATGTCCCACATACTTGACCTTCAGGATAAGATGTTGGAGGCATTTTTTTCAACTGGTTCTCATATGATTTCAGATTGTGCCAAATTGATAGAAACGATATCATAGTTCTTACATAGAATGAATTGGCTTCCTAGCATTTACACCCAGATACTCAAATGAATGTAACTCTAGCTACAAGGTATCCTTTATCCTCTCCTGGCCTCTGCGGGCACCTGAAAATTCCATGAGCCCACATATACTGACTCATACACATGTATATATACAACAAAATAAAATAAACTTTAAAAATTTTAAATCTATATTGACCATACGTTTAGACTATCATGTGAATCAACATAAAACAACCCTTCTGATAAACATGATGATAACTTATTACTACGTCCAAACATACTCATAAATTAGTCAAATATCATTTGTAAATATATGTTCCCAGAGGCCATACATCAGAAAAACACAGAAAAATAAATGTTGTGAATTACATATTCCATATTCTAGATAGTTCTGCTTACTTCAAACAGCAAGCACATTTAAAATTAAGCTTGTTATAGTTAACGTGACAATTATTATTTGTTATTTTCCTTTAAGCTTTTTATTTATAATTTAGATAAGAAAAACAAAGTCTTGCTAAGAAAATTGATAGTCTTTTGCCTTAGCATAGCTGAAATTTCTGTTAATCAGTAGCAAGAATTGATTAAATTACTGCTTGATGGGCTTTATCTTTAGCTTTTACACCGTGTTGATAATACTATTCATTTTTCTGTTAATGTTATAATACTAGAGATTGGAAGACAGGAAATGTAAGGGCCAGGCCCTACCTCCAAATGTCACCCACTGAAGTAGTTGGACTTTTATTTTCTATTCACTTTGGTCAGTGTAAATTTCTGTGGGTTTTGCTGGTTTGAAGAATAGGGATTTGAGGATCTATAGTTCTTGGTTATTAATATTTGACTCTGTTATTTCTATTTACTCTATGACTTGTGAAAAACACAACAAAATTAGATATCTGTTCACAGTCCTCAGATGCATGGGGAGTGTGATCACACATTCTTCTGACAGTCTTTATATCTTGCTTCAGTCGTCATGTTCACATTTGAATAACAGTAGTCTTTGAGGTTTTATATGTTTCACTTCTTACCGTCATACATGTGTGCCGGCTTTTCTGTTGTTGTTCAAATCTTAAACTCATAATATTTAAAGTTTTGCTTAAACAATCTTAAAATCTACAATAAGAATGGCTAATTCATCCCAGGACCACCACCCATCCCCTCCAACTGTCTTGTAAAGATGAAGCTATGAAAATCTGAGCTAATTGTAGACTCTCAGTCCCCCCTACATTGAATCAAATTCTACTGGCTCTTTCAGAAAAGAGCCCAAAGACAAATAAGCACAATAGGCTGGCATCTGCCATTCAGTTACTAAGTTAATTTCCAATCACAAGGCCTCATACCAAGTATCTTTAGCTAGCACTGACAGAGGTGTGTCCCCCAAAGAGCTGTAGATAAAAGGAACACATGGGCATGTCTAAGGCTTCCCACTATTTACCAAATTGGTACAACCCACTCATCCTCAGTTGACTCTGTACTTGCTTGATGATGAGTCTATTCATGGGCTATAGGGAATAAAGAGAAATTACCTTTTCCCTGTTATGTAAATTATTTTCCAATGAATTATAATTTTCAGTATCTCCCTTTGTAAAAGCAAGCAACCCACGCTCTGCTCTAAAAACCATCTGTAGCATCCACGCCCAGACAATTACTCTAGGTTTTCTAACTCAAAGGCAGAACTTTTGAGGCCTCTGAGGTTCCTCAGTAAGAAAATCAAGTTGTATCTCTGGGTTGGTTGTGGGATCTCCAAAGATACTCTGATTGATATTTTACTTTATTACTGGCAAAAGAGATATAATTTTCTTCACAAAGCTTGTGAGGTGATTGTTTCTCCTATTCCTACACTTGTGCAACATTTCACAGCATGGGCTGTGTCTTGAGTTTTAATTACTCAGTATGCTTAGAATATAACACAATAGGACCAAAACATCATATTCTCTGTGGAACACTTACCACACCATTGATAATATTACATTAAAATATGTTAAATCGTTATTAAGTTCATGGCTTCTTATTTTAAACTATAGTGATACAAATATAAATTCAAGTATGAGTGTATAAAAAGCATACATGTATATAAATGGTTTTTTAAAACTGTCTAGAACCCACAATGAGTGTGGAGAAGCTTTTCAATAAGCCTATCATGGTTTTATAACAATTTGTATGTTATAGTTCTAGTACTTGGATGTGGCTGGAGGGAATATTATTTGGTCCTTGATAAAATACTATACCTAGATAATTATTCATCATGCTCCTAGGTGGTGACTGGACAGGGTAGTTAAATGGGGGACTCAGAAAACTCACTGTACTTTCTGTATTGCCAATTCCTTATTCATGGTGTTCAAGAAAAATGAACAAATAATAATTTACACTTATCATGAGTGTGGAAAGTTAGAATCCCTAACTGATATGTTCAATTGAATTCTACTATATATTTAATAGTTATAATACAACAAATGGGTAGTGAATGTTCTCTGTGTTCTCATTTTAAAATCTGTACCAGGATCATCATGATTCCTATCTTCCTCCATAACATCACTGCTTCATTTAAAGGCACCTCTGACTTTTCAAATTGCTTGCCTCTTGTATTTATAACTTTCTATGACTGTGGTAAAATACCAAAACCAAAGGAAACTTGTATAAGGAAGTGGGTTTTGTTTTTGTTTTTGTTGTTTTTGTTTTTTGGCTCATAGCTTCTGGAAAATAGAATCCATAAAAACCAGGAGTGCATGGCACAGTGGTAGGTGCAGGAAGCTGGGTAATTACATCTTCAATATACAGAAATCCAGGAGAACATCCTCTGTCCCCTGCTCTCTATCCCCTCTTTTCCTTCCCTTTTCTTCCCCCCTGCTCTCTCCTCACCATTTTCATCCTTATCTCTCTCTTTTTATTTTCCTGTTCATTCTTTATCTCTTCTTCCTGCCTCTCCCCTCCCTCCCTCTCCCTTCTCCTCTCTCTTCCCCTCACCCCAATATCCTCTTCTTGAGCATACTTAATTATAGAATTTATACCAAGAACACTGGATTTGGCATGATTCTGCGACCAGAACCAGGTCAACCTTGGATTTCTATTTACTATTTGAATGCACTATTACATCTGTTTGTATCTCTGTTGTTAAAGCCTTTAGAAAACTGACCATTATCTGATGCAATACAACATTTCTTCCAAGTTCCCTTTCTCACACTAGTGTATCCTGGCTGGCTCTTGACATCTGTGGTGTATGAGTGATAAAGACAGAACTATTAATCACAAAAAAATGATCATTACAGTTTTACAGCATTCCTGATTTTTATTCCAATTAACTAGCAATGGGACACTTAGCAGTTTTCTGGCCATCTATAATCATTAACCCTTAAATTTTAAGTATTACTTTAAATTAAATTTACGTTTTCTGACAATTACAGTTTAAATCAAACTCATACACCTCCTTAAAGTATTTTGTAACTAAAAGCTCCCGGTTTTTCTTCACCATTGCAATCAATAATTTTTTTTTTGGAAAGAAACCTGGTCCAAAACTAGTGTGATAATTTAGTGAGTAAAGCTGTTTTCTACCAAATTTCAACTCCAGAGCCCATGTTTACTGTAGAAGAAGGAAACCAACTTCCAAAATTTATCCTCTGACCTCTACAGGTTCGCTATGACACACCTCTCACCCACTCACATACATACATAATACTTATGTGAACAAATACATGTAATTGTAAAAAAGGTCATGTTCCACACACACCTCTTACGTCCTTGTAAGAAAAAAAGAGGCCAAACATTTTTTCCATCCTTCCTTTTCTTATTAGATCTGTGCTTTAATTCTGTGGTTCTATTATAACAACGGAGAACAATTTGGACTTTTAAAGCAGAAGCCCTCATCTCTAGAACAATTTGTAAATTTCACAATAATTCCAAACTGAGAAAATATTGTATTTTTTAATCTTATAAATGTGATAGCAGATATAACTCCTATTTTGATGAAGGAACATGACTTGGCTTCCATGCACAAATGAAATCTGTGTAACTCTTCTTTTTGCAGGGTCAAGTTGGTTACATCAGGTCTGTAAAGGGTGTTTATTGCTGTGAAGAGACACCATGTCTACCACAACTCTTATAAAGGAAAACATGCAATTGTCTGGCCTTTCGTTACAGAAGTGTAGTCCGTTATCATCATGGTGGGACGTGGTGACACGTAGGCAGATATGAGGCTGGAGATGGAACTGAGGGTTTTATATCTCAGGATTTAGGCTACCTGGAAAGTATTGAGACACTAGGGCTGCTTGAGTTTACCTGAAATGTCAATGCCTGTCTCTGCAGTGACACACCTCCTTCAACAAAGACACACCCCTAACAGTGCCACTCCCTTTGGGAGTCATTTTATTGAAAACCACCTCAGAACTCGTCATGCATTTGTCTTTGGTAATGATCTGTTCAATTAATAGGGTGGATCCTGTCAACATTGTAAATGGGTAGTTTTACAGTCAAATTTGGAACCAATTTTTACTTCTTTACGCTCACATTCTTTTTTACTTCAATTCTCACAGATTCCTTACTTGATAAACATCTCATTTTTTTTTTCCTCATTGTGCTAGTAAATGGAAGAAATTCTAAACGTTGTATTTAGCTTTTCTCCAAGTGTCTTGTGGCAAAACACCAGACCCGGGGGCATATCATATTCAAGTATGAAATAAAGAAAACAAAATGCCAACCTTATTAACTCTACAAGTTAAATATTCTCCCCGTTCCTTTTAAGGATAAAGCTTTTGAGCAAAGCAGACTTTTCAGCATCTCTGCCGTGCTTCCACGCAGAACAATCTCTGACAGGATCTAAGTTGCAACACCACCTTGGTCCACTCCTCTTGTTTCCCAGGTCTACAGAGCCCCGAGATCACTAGGCTTGTTCTCAGAGCTGAATCTTCTCCTGTTTCCTCGTTATACTTTGCAAACTTTCTCTCCAGCCTGCTTCATACGGCCTTTCTGGCATGGATTCTGATCCCTTCATTATCCCAAGTCACCTTTGAAGCTCTCTCTTCTCATTCCTCTTATTAGGGTACCACTTGGCTTTTTTGACCTAACATCCATTTTTTTTCCCCATGCCTCAGCTCTGTTTTTCATTAAGAGACACTCATACTTGTAGGGATATACTATATATCTAATTAAAAAATGTCTGGAATATCAGAGGACAGAGTCACCCACAACTAAGTCACAAAGATCAGGAGTGGTGACGGACACCTTTAATTCCGTCACTCTGGAGGCAGAGATGCCTCTGGATCTCTGTGAGTTCAAGGCCTAACAGCAAGAAAGTTAAAAGAGGAAGTAAGCTAGCTGGGCAGGGAGAGAATAGGAAGGAGAGAACAGAAGTTCTTCCCTTTGCCTGTGTGCCCAGCTAGCCTGAGGACGTGTGGAAATAGGACTGTCCGGTCTCAGGAGTTGGCTGGGGAAGAATTGGCTGTGGTTTGTCCCCTGTCTCTGATATTTCAGCTTTTCCTAAATATCTGGCTCCGGGTATTATTATATTCTAAATAGAATTTGTGCAGTACATATTAGCTGGCTCTATTGCCTGAGAATTTGTCTCCTCACATCGATTATTTTCTATTCCAATGGAGCTCCACCCCTGGGACCCCAAGGGTTGGTGGGTGAAGATAGAGAATATCGAAGTCTTCTCTATCTCTTTTTCCTGATATTGGGTGTATTTTCTCCCAGTATTCTCTTCTCTGACTATATAGGTTCACTGTGCAGAGCTCCGGTTTCTGGCCTTGGTCTTTTGGATGACACTGGACATGTGTTTATGATGAAATGATGAAATGAAGTTATTAATGTTCTCTTTCAATTGTTAATCGCTGGGTTTGGGTTTCTCGTGTGTTCTATCGTGTTCAGCACGAGCTCCATGTGAATGTTTCACTCTATTCTGCCTTGATTAAGGACAACCCATACACTTAATAAGTTATCTTTCAATTATTCTAATTTTATAACTTTCATTCATTTTGAAGTCATGCGATTTCAAGGCCACATTGTTTAAAAAGTCACACAATGTATATATGTATATATAATATATATATGTATATTATATGAATATATATGTATATATATAAATTATATGTATATAAATATATACATATATATATTTGTAAAAACAAGAACAACAGAATTCTAGTACCTGGTAGATATAGCAAAGTCTCATAAATAGAGGCAGAAATAGTGGGGGTTATGAGAACACAGCATGCCTTCTCTGTCTGTTGTATATAAAATGTGTCAGGCCTTTGCTTTTGTAATTCACTGTCTTATATTTTTCTAACCTTCCGTGTGGGGAGCCAAGCACCAGTCTTCCTTCATAGCAGTGGTTATGTATTCCCTAGCAAATTTAATGAATTCAAGTTGTCTTTAAAATTTCTCAGAATTTTGCATATTTGTGCCTAATCGTTTCCAATAGTGTTGGCTCCCGCTCCCACCCCCACCCCCGGGAGCTAGTACGGTTCACTGTGGAATGTAACTGGAAGATGGAGAGAGGCAGCGATGGAACCCCGCCTTCACTACAGGACTTAGACTATAACCAACCTCTCAGGCACATCTCCCGATTATCTCACCTCTTTGTGTTTCTACTTTGCTCTCGCCATGTTGTAAGTTTTACTTTTCTGAAACTTCCCTCAGAGTTTATCAGACTCTCTCTCCTTGAGGAAGGACTTAGCATTGATTTCCGTAGCAGATATATATTTTTTTTCTCCCTTGTGTTAGTTAAGTGGTGTTTCTGATGCGAACATAGCTACAGCACCAAAAAGGAAAGCAGTTTGACTGCAGGCTGCCTGCGAAGTCCCTTGGAGTGGAGAGCGCAGAAATAAGCCAATAGATTTCCACGCACTGGCCACTAGGTGGCAGCAGCAATGTGGAAAGCTTTGAAGTTGGAAAGTTGCAGAGGCTGCAGGCTCTGCCTGAGCTAGACTGCGCCTGAATGCTCTGGTCCTTTCTTGTTGCCTCCTTGGGTTGGGAGAGTAATTAACAATGTTGATGATGGCAATAATAATACTTTAAAAAAAAATAAATGCCCTCTGAAAGGACCTATTTAAAATAACTGATTTTGAATGTGTTCTACTTTTGTGAACCAGGGCACATGTGGGCACGCGGCTTACTTGGGGGATTTGCCAAGACGATGTCTGAGGCTTCTAGACAAAAGGGACAAGAAATCAAAAACTGGAAACAGAAACATTTCCGTATTCAACCGACTGTAGCTCAGGACTCAGTGTTCTGATATCATATATTAAGGACACCACCAAGCCAATTTCAGGGGTTTTTGTTTGTTTTTGACAGAAAGGTGTTAGAACCATCTTATGGATGCCAATGCCTTTATCAGTATTCAAGGAATTAAAAAACGTCAGGAAATACGGAAGAATATGGTGAGCAATACCTGAATTGTTTATTTTAATGTAATAGTACATATGGCAAAAGTAGATGTCAGTAGCGTTTCATTCTATTTTTGTTTTAAATTAGATACTGAAAGTGTAAGATTTAAGGTTACGTTTCACACCTTCAGTTTCAAATACCTATCTTTAACTATAGGTTCATAAAGTTGTTTAGGGTCTTGTTAATTTTGGTGTGTGATGTTTGCATTTATTTTCAAATTTTCTAAACTAATAAAGTTTATAAATACACGTGTCAGTGAAATTGAAAACACAAATCATAGCTTCTTTTTATTATACTAACATATAGACTTTTAAAACCAATTAACAAAATACATATGTCATAAAACAATAATGTGAGATTTGGGAAAGTTTATCTTGTTATCTTAAATTGTGTTATAAGCAGTTGTTGGCTTTTTTAGTACAAAAATACATGAGTAACTATGTAATGAGCTGCAGAATTGATTTTATATGATAGGTGATTAGTTTCTAAAAATCAGCACATTTTGTCAATTGTTGGAATTCATTTTCTGAACACAGAATTAAAATTGGCAGTTTACACAGACCTGTCCTACCTGGGGTAGTTCTGGGAGAGCTAAAGTTTTCCAGAGCTTCCGCATAGGTATGTGTGGCAGGTACATGGAACATACTGCCTGTGGGTATTTTGGCAGTGGCTGTGTTATAAGGAGCTTAAGGATTGGTAAATAGATTATCATTGAGCTTTTAAAAATATGTTTTTAGCCCAATGGAGATATGATAAGAAAGAAAGTCAGTAAGGTGTTCATTCATATGCAAACATTGAAGAATCTCCTCAATTTTGACTTGAAGTCAATAGCCCATGAGTGTAATTTCATAGAATTCACAAGAAAATGTAAAGGTTGAACTTTTGCCTTGGTCTCTTCTGGGTGCTGTGATATGATGCCTTGGCAAAAGTAACTCAAGGTATAAAGGGCTTATTTAGCTCACAGTTCCTGTACAGTCGGTGCTGGCAGGAGCTTGAAGCAGCTGGTCACATTGTATCTGATCTCAGGAAGCAAGAAGTGAAGAAAGAGTGTTTATGCTCTGTTGTAGTAGGTTCTCGGGTCCCGGGCGCCAGAGGTCTAGAGACCCACAGACCTGCCGCCCGGGACAGCTTAGCCGCCCACCGCCCAGACCCCCAGAAAGGACTCAGACGCTTATATTAACTTCACACTGTTTGGCCTATGGCTCAGGCACATTGCTAGCTAGCTCTTACATCTTAAATCAACCCATTTCTATTAATCTGTGGGCCACATGGCCCGTGTGGCTCACCCGTGCTCCTTACATGTTGCTCCTTGGGCGGCTGGCTTGATCTGCCTGACTCCGCCCTGCTTCTCCTACCTATGTTCTGATCTCTTTTAATCTCTTTTAATGTGCGGTGAGATCTCTCCACAACTGCCTGTCCTGTAGGATTGTGTGATATCCCTGTAATATGCTTTATATCATAGTATGCAAAAATTATCTTCATTTTTCGGGAGACGTAAGCTGGAGCCATGTGGCCCACAGATTAATAGAAATGGGTTGATTTAAGATGTAAGAGCTAGCTAGCAATGTGCCTGAGCCATAGGCCAAACAGTGTGAAGTTAATATAAGCGTCTGAGTCCTTTCTGGGGGTCTGGGTGGTGGGCGGCTAAGCTGTCCCGGGCGGCAGGTCTGTGAGTCTCTAGACCTCTGGCGCCCGGGACCCGAGAACCTACTACAACAATGCTCTGCTCACTTTCCTTATGCACTCCAGAACTCTTAGCCAGGGAATGAGGCCAGCCATGTTAGGTATGTTTTCCCATCTCAAGATAAATAAAGAAGATGGCCCCTCACAGTCAAGCAGAGACAATAATGTGCCAAAGGCTCGACTCTGATATCATTCTAGATCTTGTCAGGTTGACAATATCAATCTGCACAGCTTTCCTAAGATAAAATTTTGCCTGTATTTCTGTATTGTAACAGGCATACTTGTGAATCTGACAATGCACTTGGTTGTCTTACCTGAGTTGAAATTTTCTTCAACATTTCAAACTCATCCGTACCCTGAGCCTGTACAGGCTCTGTTTTGCAGGCGTCAGGAAGTTGACTAACAGCCACAGTAAGGGAAGCTTGAGTAAAAGGAACCTCAAATACAACCCCCATAGTGACGCACATCCTCCAACAAGGCAACATCTAATAGCGTCGCTCTCTTTGGGGCTCATTTTCTTTCAAATCGCCACCACATTCCACTCCCTGGCTCCCAAAGCTTGGTAGTCATATCATAACGCAAAAAATACATTCAGCCCAACTTTGAAAGTCTCCATAGTCTATAATAGTCTCAAACTTATTTCAAACTACAAAAGTCCAAAGTCTCCTCTGAGATGCAAGGCAATCTCTTAACTGTAATCTTCCCATAAAAATAAAAATCTAAAAGCAAATCACATACTTCCAACATATAATGGCAAAGGATTCATTACTATTCGAGAACATAGGGGAGGGAGAATAATGAGGAAAATACTGTACCAAATAAAGACTGAATATCAACTGAGCAAGCTCCAAACTCTGCATATCTATGTCTGATGTCAAAAATCTTCAGATCGCCAACTCCATTCAAGTTTTACTGCAATATACTTTTTTCTCTTGGGCTGGTTTCACTCCCTGTTAGCGGCTCTCCTCAGTAGATATCCCATGACTCTCGAATCTCTAACATCTTGGGTGCTCCAAGGAAAATCAGGCTTCAATTTCAGAGTTTTAAACAATGACCTCTCCACTCAGCCTCCATTCAGGGACACCCCTGACGTACACTTGGCTTCATCAGCTTTATGTTATAACTCCGTTCTTTTACCCTTAACTCTAAAGCCAGACCACATGGCTGAAGCTGCCAAGTTCTGCTGCTTACTGGGGCTGGAACTGGGCCTCAAAATTCAAATATATCTTCACCAGCTTTCTGTATTTCATTGTCCAAGCTTGGATGTCCGAAAACTGGCTCTTTGGACCAGGTTGGCCTCAGACTCAAGAGCGTTTTCAGACTCTGGCTTCTCAGTTCTCGGATTAAATGTGTACACCACCACACCTGGCTCTAAGTTTTTCTTCAGTTTCTTTCCACAGGTTGGATATTTAGGTGAGTGGGATCATGTCCAAGGTTACCCCTCCCTTTCTTACTTTTCTTAATTTGATTATCTCCTTGAATGAAGGACTTAGCTCCATTTTCTTGTGCCATTTTTTTTAATCCTCAGATACTTTTATATTTTTCCATCTCAGCTTCTCCTTTTCATTATATATCTTCGTCAGAGTTGCCACTAATATCCACATGACAAGTTAATACTAGGATGTTTTGAGGCTTTTCCTGCCAATGAAATTAATCCAAAGGTCTTCACTTTAGCCTCAGGCAGAGTCTTGGGGCAAGGGCAAAAGGCAACCACATCCTTCCCCAAAATATCAGAAGAATGATTTCTAGAAAACATTAAAATTCTTCTCCTCTGAAACTTCTTAAGTGAGCCTTCCATAGTTCAAATCACACTTAGCACCACTGTTCTTTCTTGTATGGCACATTAAACAGTGCTCAAAGAATTCCGCTGCTCTCCCAATCCAAAGTAACACATTCCAAATTCCTCCCAATAAATACTCAGGGTTAGATCTAACACAGCAATACCTCATCCTGGTACCAATTTCTGTCTTAGTTAGCATATTTTGTTGGTATGTGGAGTCACCATGACCATAACAGCTTTTCTAAAGAAAACATTTAATTGGGATGGCTCACTTACTGTTTTAGATGTTCAGTCCATTATCAACATGGTAGGGAACATTTTAGCTTGCATGAATCTGGAGGTGCTACCTCTTGCAAGCAACTGAAAAATCAACTAACAGTCACAGCAAGAAAAGCTCTAGTAAAGAGACCTTAAAGCTCACCCCACAGTGATATATTCCCCCCAACAAGGCCACAACTTCTAATATTGCCCCTTCCTTTGGGGCGGGCATTTTCCTTTAAACCACCATAACTACTTCATTTGCTTATTTTTGTCAGTTTCAAAATGTATTGTAACACAAAAGTGTTGAGGTCCATGAGCCAAAACTGTTTATATTAGAGAAGGGTATGCCAGCTTTCTAGTCCGTAGTTTTCATTAACAGATTGCAATTGGAGTAGAAATCACTTTCTTGCCTGGATTTATTGTTAGAAATGTAGCCAATTCCTGTAAAAATGCACCTTGAGATAGGTATCACTTGAATGTATTAGCAGTGGGATTCTCATTAAAAGACTTGAAATATTGAAATAAGCAGAAACACACACACATACAGAGAGAGAGAGAGAGAGAGAGAGAGAGAGAGAGAGAGAGAGAGAGGAAGAGATTGGTAGTGGATTTTAAATTGACATGCAAAATATAACCACAACCATGAAGAAACAAGTGATTTTTGCTGATGGCTAAGAACTCACATGGGTACTCATTACTCCACATATACATCTCTTGGTGCTTAATGAAGATCTCAATATCCTTAAACAGCAGGACATACTTTTGATATTTATGCTACTTAAGGCAAAACTGAATTAACATACCTCGTCAGACACAGTGTGATGGAAGCCTAGTTCAAATTAGCCCAAACCGTCAGAAGAAATATGAAAATGAAAATGTTAAAATATTTGGAGAAAAGATGACTTGACTTTTTTCACATCTGCTTAGTTTCTTTTTTAAAGACTTACTTATTTCATTTTATATGTATGAGTGTTTGGTCTGCATGTATTTATGTGCACAGTGCCTGCTGAGCTTCCTGAAGTCAGGAAAACATGTCAGTTCCCCTAGAGTCGGAACTACAGGTGACTGTGAGCCACAACGCGAGTAATGGGATCTGAATCCAGTTCTTTGAAACAGCAACAAGTACTCTTAACTACTGAGCAATCTCTCCATTCCCAGTTTCTCTCTCTTTTTTAAAATATCATATTTATAATAACAAAATCACTGTGATATTTGGTTTGCCAAAATGGATACGGAACCTAGACTCTATGCTTCTGAAGTGTTTTGTTTGCAATCAAAACAGGAAATAGAAAGCCGAGACCCAGAGTTGTAAAGATTGCCTGGAAACACTCATAGGGCTCTCTCAGGTGACTGGGAGAAGTTAATTGCACAAATCACTGCATTAGGAGAAAGTCACGTATTTTAAACCCTATAAAACTCTAGAAATATTGTCCAATAGGTTTTCAGGATTCTCAATAAAAGTGTTAATGAATCAAGAGACTGCAGAGTGTGGGGATTACTTCAGAGGTAGTAGGTACTTAACTCGGAGTTTTAAATTTTCAGTTCATTTAGCCACAGTAAAGGGTCCAGATTTCTCAGTTACACACATAAACTAAACAAGAATATTAGGATAACAGCTCCATAACAATATTTTAATTAACATCTCCAAGAATAGTCCTGAAAACATATCTTGACTATAATGGAGCAATGTATGAATTCTGGGATCATGATAAATTCCCATTTCTCAATGACATATAGGTTTATATGAACAAGGAACACCTGAATTTGTTTCATTGGTTAGCGCAATTGAATTTAAAAAAATGGGGCAATGGGTGAGAGTTACTCTTCTGCAGGTATAGAAATAGGGATCAAAACTGTAGTTGGGGACTAGACTGCTTTGGGAAGGTGGTAGTAGTGGGTTCTTCTGGGTTCCATAGATTCACCAGTTTACAAAAGAGCAAGGAAGCATCGTTCAAACACAAGTGGTGACACAGACTAGAAATGGGCATTCTGTCAATAGTATTAGTGTGATGCATAAGAAAAAAGAACCCAAAGTCTCAAATTATTCTTTGAATCTTTTTATGGTATTAAGAAGGAGGGGAGACTTTGGTTTCCATAAGCAGATGACTCTACTCTGATAGAAAAGCTGAGATTATATAACCCTTTGCTATCTGAGTGCGTCACTTCTAATATTATTTCTGGTTTTAATCTTATGCACACATATTTATGTATAGGTAAAGAGGGTAAACAGGAGATTTTCCATTAAAGTATATTTAAAGACACACTTTGTCTTAGTAAGTACATACTCTCACTTAGATTAGATGAGTTTGGCTCCTTATTCTTCCTATCCATATCAGAACTGATGACTATGTGTCTGACTGTGATGATTGTTTAGGTGAGGGAAATCACTGCTTTATTCAGAGGGGTGTGCAAAGGGTAACTTTTTGCAAATGGGGATCCTGGATTGCTAATAGGTTTCTCAGTGCACTGTTCAGAAAGAAGCATGTACACACATGATAGATCTAGACCACTAAATGCATTATTAGAAAAAGGGTGTGTACATAGCCCAAGCCAAGCAAAGCCTCAGGTTGTCAAGATGTTGCTTATGCTTGTGTGCCTCAAAATTGTGCTAGGAAACCAGGATATACAAATGTATAACAATAAAATTAGATCCTCAAGTACAATAATCTCATCATGTTTAAAACCAATCAGAATAGATAAAAGAGTTTAATGTAAGACTTGAAAGTTTTACATTTCTGGAGGAATGTAGGAAATCCTTTTAGACAATGGCATAGACAAAGATTTTTTGAACTACTCCAGCTGAAGTAATAAAAGCAAGGATTGGCAAATGAAATTGCAAGAAATGAAAAGCTTAACAGCAAAGGGAATAATCATCAAATTGAAGGGAAGGACATCATCTATCTATCTATCTATCTATCTATCTATCTATCTATCTATCTATCTAACTATAGTATATAGTGAGGGCAATGTTCAACACACACACACACACACACACACACACACACACACACACGGAATAGGAATAATATCTCCAATATGTAAAGATCTCAAAAAATTAAACAAGAAAAAACAAACTCAACAAATAAATAGGCAAATAAATTGAATGACTCTCAACAGTAGATGAAGAAATAGTCATTAAACGTGTTTTAAAAAATTAAATTTTCTCAATCATCAGGGAAATGAAAATTAGAATTATATTAAATTGTACTTCACACCAATAAGAGTACCAGTCATCAGGTAAGTTGGTATATGTGTATGAAGATGTCGCAATAAACCCATAATTTTTTTAATCTAGCTCTTTTGAATCGCCATTTCTCCTCAGTAATCTTTGCATTGGTCTAGACATGGAAGCTATTAAATTACCATCAAGAGTTGGAAAAATAACAATGAGAAATACATATCTAGTGAAATATTATTGACCTTAAACAAAAAGAAAGCTTCAGCTAAGACAAGGTGGATGCCCCCAAAGGTAAAATCCTAATTTATTCTGTATGCTACTTAGAAAATAATCACCATCACAACTAACTTGAATATTTTTCATCCAGCAATGGTTAGAGACAGAAGCAAAGATCCATAGCTAAGCACCAGGTTGAGCTCCTGGTCCAGCTGAAGAGAAGGGGGGGGGGAGAGTATATGAGCAAAGGGATCAGGATCATGAGGAGGAAAGTCACAGAGGTGGCTGACTGGAGCTATTAGGAACTCACTCAGAAACAATTGCTGAGGAACCTTCAGGGAAAGGAACTAAACCTTCCAAAGGTAGATGACTGTCAAATCACGTGGGCACTTTGTGGAGCCTCTAGCAGTAGGATCAGGCTCCTGTGCATGAACTGACATCTTGGAGCCCATTCCCTACAGAGGAGCACCTAACCCAGCCTTAGCACTGGAATGATGGACTCTGATCTGCCTCAAGTGAATATTCCAAACTTTACTGACTCCCTTGGGACTCCTTCTGGAATGGATGGGTTATAGGGTGGGAGGAGGCCGAGGGAAGGATGGAAGGGGCTGGGAAGAGGGAAGGGAGGGAGGGAGAGCCATAGTAAATGTGGGGAAAAAATTTAATAAAACAAAAACATCCTGCAGTCCATTATGGCATGTCCATGAGTGAAAACTACCAACCACAATACATAAATGACATTAAAATACTTTCAAGGTAGTGTAAAGGCTAGGGATAGCTCTCCTCCCTTCCAGGCTTAGGATTCACCTGTCTCAGAAAATGGTATTAGTTATTTGCATACAAAAGATGTGATTTAAGAGTTTACCCTCAGTCAGAGTGGTTCATTTGCAAACATGTCAACACTCAATAAATTTGGTACAGCACATTTTATAAACCCAGAGGACCACAGTCTTGACAGTTCCTTTTATCTGCTCTCTAGTAGTGGTTATGTTCTTAAGCTTTGCTGACATGCCATGAAAAATCGCATAAGCAGCTGGTTCAGTGAAAATCTCACACTGATGAACTCCCGGAGACTTTTAGTGTGACCAAGCACTTTATCAATAGAGCCCTGTGAAGGGAAATGAATGACCTGACATGCAAACTCGTCAGAATAAACAAGATGACACAGGGGAAGCACAACAGTCACACAGAGAATGTGTGACAGTGACAGCAGAATTTTCTGCTTTTTTTCCCCCCCAGCTTTATAAGGTATAGCTGTAGGCCATCTTTCCGTGATGCATTCACTTCTGGCAGTGGGATCTAATATGTATGAATTCCAAGAGATGTCATCATTTGACTTCCAGACCTAACAACTATCATTGCTCAGAATCTGAAGGGTGGGGTGGGGGATAAAAAAGAGCCAGCACGTCACAGACCGTTCACATTGTCAGCAGTTCTGCTTACCACGTTTGCATCAGGAAGTATGTTTGGTGAGGCACAAGCCTCAGAAGAAGAGTCTTTAAGCTTTCAGTGCCTACAATCATCTCCAGTCTATTTCACCTTTCCTACTGCTTGTCCATCAAAACAGTACAGTATCCACACTTAACACATGAACACTCTGTCCACAGACTTCTCCTTTGTTCTACTTACTACTTACACATAGCCATCTTTTTTGTTTTTTGTTTTTTGTTTTTTTTGAATGTTAGGCCCAGGATTTTCCTTATTTTTTTATCTTTTATTGTACCTTATTTTTTTTCTTGTTCACATCTTTGTCTCTCTTCACTTTATCATCTCCACATTTTTATAATCTTTCTTCCCAACTAATAAATCAGTTATCTAATTAAACATATAACAAATTAAGAGCCTTATCTGCATGTATCTATATTCAAATTTTTTGAAAAAAATTTATATTTCTCACCTCTCTCTATCTAGCTTTTAATATATATTTATATATATTAAACATGAGTAATTGTGAATATAATATCCTTTAATCCATGGATTTACAGAGAACCTAGAAAATGACAGTCATTGATGCTAATAATGGGGATACTACAGTTGATAAATTTTTTAGGAACCGATAAATTATACTTGCATGAGGAACACCGGTAAGTGCCACACAGATATTCAAGAAAAAATAATGGTCAATATAATGGAGTGGGGGGAATCCCCTTGTGCTAGCAATACAATGAAAGGACACTTTAAAAAACAAAAAGATTGGTTCAGATGAAATTTCTGACCTTTTTAATATCTTCAGCAACAGTCTGTTAATTGGAGCAGTTATCTGGATGAGATCATGACCAGAAGAATGCTGGGTAGGGAGTGAGATTGAACATTTTATCAGAATCTAGAAAATTGTGCCCTGGAAAAAAGGTAATATCATGACATTAAAAAAAATAAAATAAAATAGTAACCCTAAGTTAGGCTTATATCCAGTGGTTAACATGAAATTATTTTATTATAAATGGTTAATTCTGAACGCTAAGCTGTGGTAAAATAGAAGTGTGGCAGCCTAGAGAAGGCTACTGAAGAGATTCTGGTGTCTGAGTTGTGTTGAGCCTAGGCGAGGGACTTCTCTAAGTACAGAGGGTAAAGGCAAAGCAGATTCTGTACTGATTTTGACTACAAAGCTACATGCATTTGTTATATATTTTATGCAAAGAAAGAATGAAGAGATAAAGAATACACGTCTTAGGTCTATGAGATCGAAAATATAAAATTATTGTTTCAGGAATTAATGAAGATTGGAAAGAAATGGCTTAGGGTGATGCATCAGGACACTGAATAACATTCAAATGAAAACACCTGTAAGATGTTCTGAATGGGATACTACTATATAGTCAGCCACATACGCAAGTTTGGCTCAGAGGTGAGTTTCTCCAGAGCTCTACAGAAAATTTAGGAGAATGAGTAAGCTGTTCTCAACAGTCTATAAGTCCTATTGCTTCTGCTTGTATATACATACAGAAAACTTTATCTGAAAAAAAAAAAAAGACAGGAGGAGGTGGATCTGTCATCTGATATCTCAGACTGTTTTTTTTCTTTTTTTCAGACAGAGTTTTCTGTGTAATAGTCCTGGTTCTCCTGTACTTTTAAGACCAGGCTGGCTTTGAACTCACAGAGATTCTCTTGCCTCTGCTTCCCAAGTACTGGGCCTAACAATGTGAGCCATGGCTTCTTCTCTGTCTTTCTATGCAATACTTTCTCTGCTCAGTTAAGGTGTGGCTCCACTACTGCCTGCCTGGGAGCCTGGAACTCCTGGAACTAAAATGACCTCGAACTCAGATTGGATTAAGGACGTAGGTCACCACTCCCAGGATATTCCCTGCACTGAGATTAAAGGTGTGAGTTACCACTGTATGATCCTCCTAGACTGACTGTGGGCAGATCCCTCCCATATCTACGAATGTTTTTAATATGTTTGAAAATACCCCACACAAGCCATTTACACAGAATATTTCATAAGCATAATAATGACAAACTGATTAAAGTGAGAAAGACTTGACATAGACTATTATTTTCATATGCTGGCAGAATGCTTTACATGAGATTAATGCTAAAGATAGAGGTTGAGCAATATTTCATAAAAGTTTAGGATTATGTTTCGAAACTTCTCATTAGTTTATTCTTTTCTAATGTTCTATGAACACACATCATTTTCCTAATGGAAAATTAACTTACAGCATTAGCTCTTTGGAAATAAAGATTGAAAAAAGAAACAGTTCTATTTATTACGGAGTTAACATGCTGAAGTCTGGAAAAGAAGCTTTGATGTATGCACAAACAAACCCCAACATATAAAACGGTGTGAGATAAATGTCCGAAAATGGAACAAATAAAACATACCAAAAAGTAAAAGGCAATTTAGTGTCCTCTGTGCCAGTTTCTAATTCAGAAGAAAACAAATAAAAACATTATCCCAAATAATGTCTAATAGGCAATCATTTTCCTTCCAGTAGCATGAGATGTGATTACCATCTTTTTAACTTATATGAAGACAGATGTGCCCGGTGGCCATAAAATTGCCTGGATGTTTGAAGAATCCATCCGCATTATTCAATGATATTACATTTTGTAGTAGGATATTCTGTAGGTTGATTGCGTGCTTGGTTATACCATTTGAGTTTATTGGCTCCATATTTACTGCCCTTCAACTCTAAGTATCCTTTTCTCTCCTATTACTGTAACAAGGTGATAGGCAGAATTGATTCATCAGCGACCATCATTCATTTTAAAACGGTGTTCTTTTTGGCTGTATTGACTTATGTTTCCTCTGTTATAAAACAAAATGGTATTATACCCTTGGCTAAATTCACATGCTGGCTAGAGTCCCCAAGTGGAACTCTTACATTTAGAATACATTTGAAATAAAAGTCTGTCCTTTTCAAATTAATGCGAGCTGTAATTATAATACCTTTTCTCTTCTAACCAAGTGAAAGAGATGTAAAAAATTTGTTTGTGGCTAGGCTATTAAATACAATCTGGTGAAAATTCCTTGATGGAGAATAATTAGTCCTCAGGAAACCTCCTACATGACTTTTACTGGGTTAAGTACAATCTGATGATGGTAACAGGAAATCAGTTAGGGAAGAAATTAATAACACTCTTTTATTGTTCTTAAATTTATTTTATTTATGAAAGTGTATCCCATGTGAAAAGTTCATATAACACTATATTATAATGCAAAAATCGAAAGAGTGAATATTTTGATACTGCTAGTTAGACCAGGACCGCATTCTTTTTTAAAAAAATAATTACAAAATAATATGTGTTTCTAGAAGTTGAATGGAACATTACCCAAGTTATTTAAGAAGTGTGTGGAATAGGGCTTCACTATGTGTTAGACATATTAGCCATTGCTCAAGGAAAAACACTCTTCTGTGTTTATTAGAATAGCAGATATGAACAAGATAAATTACTTATCACTTACAGATATCACTAATGTTATTGGAATGAACACTTAGCAAAGATATGTGTAATTCAGATAGCGAGATAAGGTGCAAATAATAAATGAGAGTTCTGTCTTATAGTTTGTAGAAAACGCCACAAAATACATATGTTTAACTTATTATATTCTACATTCATATGTAAAAATATTAGAAATAAAAATGTCATTTAGATATTTTCAATGACAAGGAATCTGCTAAATATAATTCTATCATAATGTATACGCAAGGTTTTAGTAAGATCACATGCTCAAACATTTACCATTTATTGTTGATAAAACTTTGAAAATATTTTCATGGTATTCTTTAAAACATGCAGCACACTATGATTTGTAGTCAATCTACCAAAAAGTGAAAGTAACCAAACAGAAGGAAAGTAATATAAAATACAGGCCAGCAGACTATTGGGACAGAATTAAGATGGTTATATACATCCACGCTTTTCCAATCAACTGATTTTCATCAGATATGCTAAAAATACGAACTGGAGCAAAAGTGCTTTAAATTAATATTTCTGACAAACTGTGATACCCGAAGCACAAGAGTAAACCCAGGCTCCTCTCTTTGATCAATCACAAAAGTTAATGCTGAAAGGATTAAAGATTCCAGTATAAGACCTGAAACTGTGCAGTGATTAGTGAAGAAGTCCTTAGGGATCCTCTTAAGGAGACTGCAGCAAGTGGAGACTTGCTGGAAAAGCCATACCCCACCCCTGGCCTACTGGGGATTTAGTCTTGGAGACTCAATTTAGAACACAATCTATCCAAAAACATTTTCTTAAGGTACTCAATTCCTTCTATGCTTTATAAAAATTATATATATATAATTATGTATATACATATGTACATATATGTATATATGTACATATATATTAAAACATTTCTTTTTCTATCAGAAATTAACACTTTATTGTTTATGCTTTTTTAAATAGTATCTAGTACAACGTTCACCTAAAGTAGAAGTGAAGACTATGTATATTAGGGTAATTGAGGTAAATGTGCATTTTTTAATGCTTCAAATTATATTGAGATTAATAATGAAAATTGAATTGCAAAGTATCACTCAGGATATATGGATATGGATTTATTTTTAAAGCTCTTCCAACAAAAGAAAGAGGGCCAGAGGGTAGAGTCCAGTAACCACTGAAATTCCAGGTGGGTGGGAAGGCTACCTTTATTTCCAAAGGAGAATACAGGATGCCTCTGGTAGCAGGTTTACTAGTAAAACTGACCTTAAGGGTAAGATCTGAATTTGACTTTGAAGCCCTCCCCTGAAGAGTAAAGTGAAGAAAAATAATTTCAGATATAAACCTGATGTGGCAATGTCTTTCCATATGCTGTGAATATCAATCTTTAATAAAGGAGCTGTTTTGACCCTTGGTGAACACCATAGCCTTAGGCAGGAGCATAGGTAGGAGGAGGGTGGAGTCAGTCATACTCAAAGAAGAAACATGTAATGTAGAGAGCCGCGTGGCCGCACCTTAAAGATGGTGCTGGCTTCCATCTTCCACCTTCCACCTGAGAGCTCTCTGAGATAAACAACTCCTCATTTGGCTAAGGCTAAGCTTGTGGCTTGCTTCCAGGTGTGGCTTGCTTCCGTGCACCTGGATCTATTGGCATGACCCACGTGGCGCCCCGTGACTAGCAGTCCAGAGGGTATATAGCTGGGAGCGGGTTTTCCCCAGTGGGAGAAGCAGAGGCAGAAGACGTTTCAAGGTCCTGAATAAACCACTGAAAGAAGAGCCTGGTGTTGCATCGTCCTTGCGGGCGAGGGTGCTCGCGACAAGTGGCAGCCGGTATGGGGAGAACGCCATACAGTCAACAAAGGCCCAGAACTTCAGTGGTCAGGGGGTGTACCGGAGAGTTCTCAGACAAGTTGAGGACCTGCGACAAAAGTGGGGAAGAGTCCTCAGGTGGGTTGAGGACCCGCAACAAAAGCGGGATAAGACTCCCTGATGAGCGAGTTCAAAAGTGAAAGAGAAAAGGATTTTGCTATGGGCGTCTTAGTAGTAGCATTTTCTTGGGCGTGCTCTGTTTACTGGCCACGAATAGAGACGTGGTCCCTTTAAGAGAACTTAGTGATTCAGCCTAATTTGCAAAAACTATGCTTCTTTTTAGAGAGTGTATTTTGAAAGCTCTTATGGTTAGAAGATGATTAAGGATTCACAATAAAACAGATTCAGATGAAAAGAAAAACCTGAAAAGGGGTTACAATGCATGTAAAAGGTACATAGGCTTCAGAGAGAAAAGAAAGAGGTTAGACAAAGTCTTTAAAGAGAGAAATAGAATAATAAAAGTATAATAAGCCACGTAAAGATGGAAAATAGACACAAAATCTGGATTTTGGTTGTTATTGTGTTTTCTTTTAATTTTTTAACTGTTAATGAGCTAACTGCAGAAAGACAATGGATTACAAATGCTAAGGCTACTAAGTTAAACAAGAATATATATTTTAAAGGTATTTTGATTTCAAAATTTGTGTCTAAGGATTTATTGCTTTGGAAGAGTTCTGCTTTTGTTTCCACAGAAGATGAGAACCTGTGTATTGCTTCCAGGCAAATATGGTTTCATCAACCGAGACCCCCTGAAAAAAACCTCTGATGGGATAATGTTCCTTGCACAACAGAGAGTAGACCTCTGTGCTCACCTGCTAATTCCTTTATAAAAACAAAAAGGGGGATCTGTAGAGAGCCGCGTGGCCGCACCTTGGAGATGGTGCTGGCTTCTGCCTTCCACCTTCCACCTGAGAGCTCTCTGAGATAAACAACTCCTTATTTGGCTAAGGCTAAGCTCGTGGCTTGCTTCCAGGTGTGGCTTGCTTCCTTGTACCTGGATCTATTGCCATGGCCCACGTGGCGCCCCGTGACTAGTAGTCCAGAGGGTATATAGCTGGAAGCGCGTTTTCCCCAGTGGGAGAAGCAGCAAAAGAAGTTTCAAGGTCCTGAATAAACCACTGAGAGAAGAGCCTGGTGTCCTGTTGTCCTTGCAGGCGAGGGTGAGCGCGACAATGTAAGAAATACAGGTGAATCACTGGTCATGTGGCAGGACAGAATAATGAAAATGGGTTAAGATGAAGGAGCTATTTACAATGTGCATAAGCCATAGGCCAAACAGTAAGAAGTTAATGTAAGGATCTGTGTTTCTTTGGGATTTTAGGATTGCTGATCCAGATAAGTAGTGGTGGGCAGGTCCGAACTGTGGGGCTAGTCTGAACCAGAAACCTCATTGTTACATAAACCTCATGTCTCCACACATATACATATAGCTGTTAATGCACAAATATGCCCATAAACATGTAAAAATTCCTACATATTTACACCTGAAACACTCTAATGCAAAAAATTGATTCACATAAGATTTTGTGTAATTTTAGTAATAAGTCTAGTAAATGATTGATGTACACATTTAAAATACATTTATAGTTAGTTTTCATTAACTACTAAGTGCTTCTTTAAAGATACAACCTAACTGTAGATTCAGGCATTCTTCCATTTCAAATTTAATATAATTATCACTTTGAAATATTGACAGTTGTGACATTGTGACATGTCTCAGCTAGCAAGGATATTTGCTGCAAATCTGTGTGTCCCTAAACTGAAAAAAAAAATTATAAAATGCAACAAAAGTCCTTTATGTAACCTTTATGTAAATGGTCTATTCATTTCCTTTCCTTTTAGAAATAAGAATTATATCTTATCTCCAAAGAAACTTGTATTTGTGATTTTAGACATTTTATTCATTTTGTGTAGATACAAAACTACACAAAAATATAACTATGAATATATGTTATGGGAGTTTGACAAATACAACTTGTTTAATAAAATAAAATTCTTTTCAGTGTTTGCAAAACTTTTTTAGAGGCCAACAATGTCTTTTTAACCAAGTGAATGGATAATGAAGGCAATGCTGATTTTGTAGTCTGATTCTTTACACGTTCCATTAAATTTTATTTCTGTCTTCTGGAAAAAAAAATGTATGGCTTTGCAATTTTTATTTATTTCCTTTTCTCCTTATGACTTTTTAAACTTTCTCTTTGCTTGTTAACAATCACTATAGCATTTTAAACACATAAAATTTTAATGGTAGAGGCACATATAATCATTTATGACTATATTTTAAATAATTCTACCTCTAATCCTATCTATTTTCTACATATCTATCCATCTATGTATTTATTATCTATCATCTATCTATTTACTTATCTCTATATCTGCTTATCCATCTATAATCTATCATATTTTTAAAGGCAAAAGACACATCAGGAAGTAGAAGATGAATGTCATTGGAAATAGACGATTAGAAATTTGCTTATTCACATTCCTTTTCTTAGGAGTCTGACAAACCCAGAAAATAAAGCAGATGTTAATATAGAGGATACTTTATATTTATGGTTGTGAGATAAGCCTTTAACTCTTGCCCTTTTGGGGGAGGGGATGGTTGGATGAGGAGGAGAGAGGCTGAAGACTGACTGGGAGGGATTGGGAAAGGGAGCAGGGGAATATGTAGACAAAATGACTTTTTTTGTTAAAAAAAAAAAAAAGTGAAATACAGAGGTATCCTGAGCGATGTCAATGATTAGGACCACACAGCTCACAGTAACCAGAGAAAGCAAGCTTAATAATAGGCAGATGTGTACATGGTTCTATAAACTAAGCACCATTGCAAGAGCTTTACACGAAGCAGCAATTTATATAAACAATTACAAATAGTTTATGAGAGTATTTCACAACTATATTTTTGCTGGTTTGTGATTTTTTTAAAAAAAATTTAGAAGTAGAGAGATCACTCAGTGGTTGAGTGCTCAATACTCTTCCAGAGGACCAGAGTGGCTCAGAATCAGAGCGACCTCTAACTACAGCTCCAGGGGATCTGCTGATCTCTTCTGGACTTTGAAAGCACTGCCCTCATTTGCACAAAACCATATTCAGATAAATAACACATTACAGATTTTTTTTACTGCCTCTTCACAGTTCCTGGCAAATTCCTAAGTTCTAAGCTGAAATAAATGTACACTTTAAGTTAACAAAGAGAAATATGGGATCCTCTATTTACACATATGGTCAAGCAGAAATGAACATTGCACTCTGATTTTGATGAGGTTGTGTTCCATAACTATTGCTTTGTGGTTATTTTCTCTAATTAAAGGAATGAAAACCTGTCATCAAGGACACTTCTGATATAACAGCAATTTATGTGTGTATATATGTGTGTGTGTGTGTGTTTCTGAGCAAGATTCCTGCTACAGAAGTAATGACTTAGCAGGCAGGGCTCTGACCCATCATGATACCCAAAGTTGCAGGGAAATTCAGGGTTGCAATTTTCATGAATCAACAATCATCAAGGGAAGGACTTTTGGTAAAGTGGTCCTGTGTAATCCATGTTTTGCAAGTAGCCTTTGTAAGTATTCTCTATGGGCTCATTGGTTCACTTTGCTAGACTTGTGTGTGATCATTTATTTTTGTCTGTTATAGGTGTCCTGTCTGAGAATGAATAAACCTTTATTCACGTATTCCCATTAACAGTCATTTAACAAAGAGCAAATATTTTTCACTTTAATGTATCCTAAGAACAGTATTATGAGAAGTTTATGGGGAACTGCTGCTCACATAAAACTTGACTAGGCCAAACTATTATCAATTTTCCCATCTCTATTATAATGTAGACTGCAATTATTCTTTGAAGATAGCGATTATAGAAATATCAAGATAATAAAGGGCAATTGACATCACAGAAATGTAAAACTAAGATATTTACTTGAATCTCCACCAGTACTTCAGAGATGCTTTCCTTGTTATTTTAGTTGGACTCTTTATTGCTGTGAAGAGACACCATGACTACGGCAGCAGTTATAAAGAAAACATTTAAATGGAGTGGCTCACTTACAGATGCAGAAATTCATCCATTATCATCATGACAGGAAGATGGAAGCAATCAGGCAGAGACTGTGCTGGGGTAGCTGAGAATTCTACATCTTTCAGGCAATAGGAATTCAACTGACACACTGAGTGGTGTCCTGAGCATAGGAACCTCAAAGCCTGCTGTGGGAGATTGTGTTGTTTCATTGTAAATAATTGTCCCACCCACTGGTTTAATAAAAAGCGCTGATTGGCCAAAGGCAGACAGGAAGTGTGGGCGGGGCTACCAGACTAAGAAAAACTCTTGAGAATAGGAAGCACAGAGCAGAATGCCAGAGAGAAGCCAGGAGAAGCAGAGGACAACTATGCTGCTCTAAGAAAAGGTACTGAGCCCCATGGCTGAACAGGTTAAGAGTCATGGATTAGATAAGGGTAGAGAGCTAACAAGTTATATGCCTGGGCCTTAGACTGATAAGCCTAAAACTACTGAAAGCATCTGTGTGTCTCTTTGGGACTGTGGGACTGTGGGTCTGTGGGTATATGGGCCTAGAGCTTGAGGTTAGACCTGAAAGTCCAGGCCAGAAACCTCCTACTACAGCCTGCCCTCACAGTGACACACTTCCTCCAAAAAGGCAATATTCAATTCCAACAAAGCCACACTTCATAATAGTGCCACTCACTATGAGATTAGGGGCCAATTACATTCAATCTACTACACACATAGTTATAAGACTTGTTCTTTGGTGTTGATGGAATAGTTTTCCTACATACAGTTAAGAAGCAGGGAGTATGTTGTCATTTAATGACACAGATACTGTGCTATGTCATGCATATCTCATTTCTTTCAATGAGGAATGAGCTACTTGTTTGTCATTGGATCAAAGGGCACAGTAAAGTTCCAAGTGAGGAATATCCATATCCAATAGACAACAGTTTCCAAAGGATATGAGATAGTTAACTATTGAAGTCTGGAGAAGGTGTAAAAATACATTCTGTGCTAGAGAGTGTGTTTCCCAATATGTGTCAGATTGCCCAACTAACATGCATTGTTCTGATGCTGGAAATATATTAATGTCAAAGGATTACTTCCATCTAGAATTTTTGAGCATGTATATCTTTCCATGATCTCTGAGAAATGCAGCATGTATCATTGACTTAATAATATTCACATGATATTGAAGACAATTGATATGTCTTACAAATAATAGGAGAATATGAACCTATTTGGATTATACTTTTTGTTCAAGCAAGTTGCATTGAATCACTATATACATATATCATTTATATATATACAAATTTTGTATGATAAATGTCATAATTTATTTATTTGTTCAAAAGTTTTAGAGTACTTTCTAAATAAATTTGGCTCTATCATTAGTCAATAGCATGCAAATTTTATACACAAAATATACCAAACTACTAATATGTACTACCATTCCACATAAAGGCGAACTGTTTTTATCTCAATGAATACTGAATACAATGTGAATCAGACCAGTAATCAAATATCTAATGAAAATAACTAATTAATTATTCTGATAAATCTATCATTCTATGCTGAAACTTAAATTATGAATCTTTTATTATATATATATATATACATATATATATCAAAGATAGTACATCTTTGAGTTTTCTGTTTTGTCATTTCTAAAATACTCTCAATAATTTAAATGATCAAAGAGTAAGTTTAGGTTTAAAGTTAGGAAGATATGTCAGAATTATCTTCACTGTTTTGGAAAGTACTCAAAAAGTAACTTGGATTTTGTCTCTATATATTTATAATTCTCTATAACCCTGCACCAATAGGTTGTTGCACTAACTGTTTGACATATCTCAGAGCCTTTACAATCCCCACAGAAGTTCTTCACTTCTTTCACCATCTACTCTGATACATAAGAGAGGATAGATAGTAATATATACATAATAAATATATAAAAACATACACATAATAGTTGAAAGATAGATATATCTAAGACTAATAAACATGGCATATAAGAGATTTATAAGTAAATACATATAACAAAACCTAGATGAGTGAATAAACACATTATTAATATACATGATAGCTACAGATATAAGGAAGATAAATGATATATATATTTCATACAAACACACACATATATATGTACCAACATAAATTGAAGATAGGAGTTAGGCACTAATATAGACATGTTAAAGATGGCAGAGAGATCATACGTAGATAAATTTGATAGAAAGAAAGAGTATGTTGATATAAACACACACACACATATATATATCATTTATGTAGATACGCAAATTTTATTTTACATATGTATATTTTTTATTTTGGTAAAGATTATTGAGTACTTTCTCAAATGAATTCAACTCCATCTTTATTCAATACTATACAAAATTATTTAGATCTTAAAACTTAAGAATGCACTACAAATTTCCATTTTGACATCTAATATCAGACTTTTAGTTATATAAGAAAAGGTTACCTCAGTTTACACAGGTTTCTTGCCCTATAGTTGTATTGCTCTGTTATTTAATACTATACATATATATGTTAATAAATGCTCTCCAATAACCTTCCAATCTTGAAGTGACTTACAGCAATTATTGTCACATTTTCTCTGAGTGTTGGATAATGGCACACATCCTTTAATACTCCGAAGTTGTTAACTGTACTGGCACTGAGTCAAGCTGTATAACAGTGGTTCCTACAATAAACTATTTCTTGCAAATACAGTCACCTCTGAAGTATGCAGGGCCATTTGTCATTACACAGTGCTCATTTCACAGGAGCCCTCAGGATCTTCTTAGAGAATATTGTCTGATGCAGTCTCCCATCGTAAATACACACTGACATGTTCACTTGTGATGCCCTTATGGCCTCTTCCTGGCAAGGAAATAAAATATCTATGACTCACTTAAAAGGAAATCCTTGACATTCCTATGGATTAAAGAACCAGTTCAGCATTGGATTGATTACAGGAGCTTAGAATGTTCAGTTCTAAGCATTCTTATATCTATTATTTTAAAATCTATATCTTCACAACACAATTAAGATGTACTTATATCTATGATTTGATGGCAAAATATCAAATTTGTACTTATGTTGTTTAAAAAAAAACAAAACTAGTTTTTTCTTAATTGAAGCTATGGTTTTTAACACCAGTGCTGTGGTACTATCTGGTCTCAGTAATGTTTTAATAGCAATCGTTCAGATATTACATTGAATCAGAGCCAAATGGAATACTAAGTTTAATATAGATGCACAGGATCCAGGGAAGAATGAGATGACCTTTGAACTCTTATTCTGTCCTATTAAATGATTTTTGAAGGTAACATAATGTTTAATCAATATTATTTTCTTACATATTTTGAAATTAGACAAAATCGAACCACAAGCTTAGTTCTGAATGCTCACTATTACTTTGCTAGCCTAGATTACTTTTAATGGAAACATAAAATTTAGTATTTTTTGTATTTCTATGAAAAATAACTGTGGTAATTTCTTAAATATTGTATTTATCTAAACATAAGTTTGGATTTTACAAGTATATTAAATATAGTATGTCATTTTTATTTTAACAACTGTTTTATATCATATAAACATACTATATACCTTTATTTTATATATTCCTCAGTCTTTATAGACTTTGATGTATTAAAAATTAACTTATTTTCATGAATATACTTTATTATATAAAGAATTGTTACTAGAATTTATGTGGTGGTGTATGCCTTTAATCTCAGAACTCTGGAGACAGAGGTAGGAGAATCTCAAGTTCAAGTTCAAGGCCAGCCAGGACTACATAGTGAGTTCCAGCACAGCCAGTTCTAAAGTAAGAGACATTGTCTCTATAAAAGTGCTAAATAAATAACAAAATAAAACCAAAATTACTTGTAACTAATATTTCTATGTTAATATTATTTCTCAGCAAATTTAGTTGTGATTAAAATTAAATTAGCTAATTTGGTGGAATCTGTAGGGTTTTATGCATTTTGTCATTTTATTGGCAAACAATGTCAAATCCATTTCTTCTTGTTTTAGTGACTTCTATTTATTTTCTGTTGTAAATTTTTTTTAATTAATGACTGCCTAGACAATGGGAAATAGAAATATCAGGAGTCACTATCATAATCTCATACTAGAACTCAAGAGAAAGGCTTTCATTTATAACTTTGAACATAACTGAATCTGTCAATTTCTCCTACATGACCTTTATCAAACTGAAAATAAAATACAGATAAATAGCCAATTATGTGTAAGGGATGCTTAATATTGCTAATAATTAAGGGTTTTGAATTGAACCTTTAATTGAATACCATCTTACCCTTTCTATAGTGTCGGTTATCAAGATAGATAGACAGGTATAGATGTAGACAGATAGATGATAGATAGATAGATAGATAGATAGATAGATAGATAGATAGATAGATAGATAGAAGTGGGTATGGATCTGAAGAAAGATTAATTTTGAACGCACTTTCAATTTAAATGATCAGAAGTCAAATGAAATCTTGCAAACATAAAACAATTGTTACAACAATACAAAGATTTGGAATGATTTTGTTGAAGAGATGTCTGCCCCTAAATATTCATTGTTCTGCTATTCACTATAGCTTTGATATAGAATTAACCTAACTGTTCATTAGCAGATAATAGAACAAAAACGTATGGCACAAAATTAACACAAACGTACACACAAAATTAATATTAAAAAACTATGCAATCCCCAAAATGGAACATTGTTATATTTGATAACATGTATGAGAGACTGGAGATTATGATTCATGAAATGGACAAGGTACAATAAACCAAATGCTATGCAACTCATTTACATGAGATAGCTAAAAGAATTTAACCCACAAAAGCAGAGTAAACTGGAAACTAAGACTTAAGAGCAAAGCATGGTGACATGAAACTCTAAGGTTAGGAACTTAGACAAGAGGACTAGGTTATTCTTTCAGTTATTTTACACAAAGATAAATATAGTCAACAGCAAAGTAAAGGCTGTAGTGAATGTTTGAGATAAATTTCAAATATGCTTTCCACAAAAGTATATTAAACACTCAAAGTGATGGATTTGTTAACTGCCTAGGTTTAATTAATCCACATTGTATTCATAAATCATAATGAATGATGATTCATTACATCACATAAATTTAGACAAATATAAATCATCAATTTGCAAGAATATAGGTCATAATGAGCACAGAACAATGATAGAGAATTGTCTGAAATCAAGTAGGATGTTAGTGTAAAATCTCATAACATGAAACAGTGAATATGTACTGTGACCTCTAGATAAAGATATGAAACACTGAAATTAAATCATAATGGATAGTTTAGAGCCCAACAAAAGTATGAGAAATATTGAATGTCCTTAAAATTTTGTAAAATAAGAATTTTAGTCAAATCATGTTAAATTCAAGCACTTAGGCTTAAATAAAAAAATCCCGAGGTTTCCTTCCTCTGAGAGAAAAGGAAAAATAGATTTATTTTGAGTGAAAATACAGTGAAATGGTACAGAGAAAGAACCACAAGTTAAGCTAGAGGTAATCAGTTTCCAGCAGTATCACAAAATACTACTTTACTCTTAATTTTTAAATATACCTAGAACAGATATTTTCAATCTTTAGTTTGTTGACAGACATTTAGAAATGTTATAGATTAGTTATCATTTTTATGTTTGTTATTAAGCTACTTTACTTCTCTGTTGCTTTGAGAAAACACTGACCAGAAGTGAGTTGCAGAGTTTATTTCCTTTGACATTTTTTTATTGAGGAAAGTCCAGGCAGGAACTTGAGGCAGGAAGTGAAGCAGAGCAGAAAGTACAGAGAAACTTGCTCTCTAGCTCACCATTTCTACCAAGACTCAACTCCTCATGAATTAGCCACAATAGGTGAGACTCCTACATCACTTATCAATTAAGAAAATGCCTCCACAGACATGTCAAAAAGGACAATCTGGTGGATGTTATTCATTAATTTGGGTTACCTCTTTCCAAGCATATCAAATTAACACCTGAAATTAACTATGGCAGTTATTAACATGGCTTTATGCAGTTTCTATTTGAGTCCTCATTTATTTTGATAAATAATATCTTTAATTTTGAAACCCTCAAACATTTATACAATGTATTTTGATTTTATTAAATCCACACTACTTCTCTGTTCTCTCTGGGACCACCAACCTGTCTCCCTTTAAACTTCATGTCTTATTTTTATTAACAGCAATGCTATTCCATACTGTCTCCAATTATTTTGGGCCATGAATGTTTTACTGGTTGTGAGACATTGAAAGTTCAGTATTTCAGTAGTGCTAAGCATTCTGAAATCTCCCATTTTGGAGAATTATCCTTATAAAATTTTGGAATCATTTGATAAATGCAGTCAAGGGCCATTGTTCCTGGTAACACTTTTTGTTATTTTAAATAATCTTAAAATTCACATCATGCATAAATTTAATAAATATTCAAATGTTAAAAAAGGACATACTTTAGCAATTATAAAAAATTTTAATGTAATATATTCACTGGACAACAGAGGACATGAGGCTTTCTGTAAATGATACTTTTAAAATGAGATGATGAATGCTCTAGCTACTAGCCATGCCATACATTGTATTTTAGTTCTCTGTTCCTACCTACCATTGAATTCATTTTATAGTAGTTATAAAAACCATAATAGACAATATTTATTAAATAATGTACAAATACCATATGTTGCATCATATGTGATCCTTCAAAGCATTCCGAGAGGTGGTTAGTCCTATTACAATTATTTTCTAGAGGCTAGACGTCCATAATTAAATTCCTCAAAACCACAGAGCAATTTTTAGGTATAGACAAAATCCAAACCTATAAAACCTAACTTTGGAATTTGGGTTTTATTCATGAGGTCATGATTTCAAGCAATTTTTTTAAGTGACAGCTGAGTGGAAGTTAATTTGTCTAACAGTAGCAACAGTAGGGAAATAAAGAGAGGTATATCAATAACTAAGTCCATCCACACATCTAAAATACATAGAATTTGATACACTTCACTTATGGAAACATGAGAGTTCCTAGGGATATTACCATTATTTTTCTAACAGGGCTATTTATTTCAGATTATATATTACCAATATATAAGCTTGTTACAGGCTCTTCTATGTGGGCACCCTTTATGGGGGATTGGAAAGGTGGAGACTCAAGTGAAAAGCCCACACAGACTCCTTTAAAGCAAATGTAGACATGCAGATTCCTTTATCGTGGATATGGGGCTAACCTATACCGCTTCTGTTTGTCCATTGGTTGCCAGAGACTCCCCTAGTTGTGTTCTCTCTCTCTCTCACTGGCTTCCAGAACCTCAATGATCAATGCATCACCAATCACCAGGAGCAGAGGCAGATACTACTGAGTATGCCTAGGCACGTTATCTGGAACAGGGCAACTGCGTTTGCATCAGTCTGGCTGGCTATGTTTGCCCCACATAACCTGAAATAAATAATATATATTATTATATCATTTATATGTATACTTTGTTTGGGTTGCTGTGGCAGTAAATCTTATTTAAAATATATTGATACAAGGTAAATATTTATTGGAAAATAAATTAACACTCACCATAACAGGCTATAGGTTAGGAATATACGTGAGCGATGAGATGGTCCGAGCGATGGACATTGATCCAGTCCATCAAGAAGGCAGGAACAAATGGGAAGCCCAAGATCCCAGTAGCCCCTCTTGAACAGGGCTGGGCCACACCCTCTTCAGGAGCCCGGGACCCTGAATAAGTGTCTTCCAACCTTATCAGCTGACACCTGAATCCCACCACATATCCTCCTTTTGTCTAACTAAGAAGGTTCTAAACTAAGACTATATAAAATAGGAATTATTATGAGGTAATATCTGGGAGAGGAAAAGGCACAAACTACAACTAAAGCCTACCATATACAAAGTACATCTTATATTTTTAGAATATTGGTAGATAGTGGGGTGTATAAATTATTTTAAAACTGTTTATCTGGGATAGCGAAAATCAAACACCTGAATAATTTTTTGCTAAGGACTGATAGGATTGTAACATTAAATATTTATTCTTTAAACCCCTCAAGACCTGAGAAGGAAAATATATCACGTGAAAGCCAGAAGCACAGGGGAGTAGTAGCTTTTAAAATTTTGGAGAGGACAGCGACACAGCTACCTGTATAATCACCTATGGTTTTGTATGCCGTTGGAACATCTATTATTTTGGTTACAGGCCTATGGTATCTGACAGATCTTTTCATAAGCAGGAAATTTTATAGGGACTGTCTTATTCTGTCTAGGCAGGTTTTGTCAGTCTCTATTTGTCATCTTGTTTATCTAGCTTGGACGTCATGTGTGTGTACTGTCAGCAATCAAGGTAAGGGCAGTTCTTTATCTAACCAGGCATTTTTTGTTAAACGGCCAAACTCTAAAGGAGTGTGTTTGATGTTCAACACTATCTCGGTAAAAGAACAGTGACACTAGGAGTCATCACATCTCTCACAGCCGAATTTTGAATAACAAAATGTTAAATGCCATGTTCTCTGGGTTTATGAAATGGTTGAAGACTTTTGTCTATCTATGGTATTTTAACCTGTATCTGGGAAGACTGTGATATGGCAACTTAAGTAATGTTTACTGTAGTTTTTATCATCTTAAGGACTGAAACTTGTAAAATTAGGTTATCTATAAAGGGGTGTGCAATCTCTGAACAATGACTTTAAGTATGACTATCAAACATTAGCCAGAGGTGTGTGTGTATATATATACACACACACACATATATATACATATATACATACATACACATATATGCATACATACATATATACATACATACATATATATACATACATATATATATACCATGCAAAATGGTAACAGTATTTTAGACATGTATATACATATATATCATCTAAACAGAGGTATATAAAACATCTTGTGTAGATATCATAACTAGTTCAATCATATATTATGTCTAGTATAGTTAAATGGAGGTAGCAATTGTATAGTGAACATGACAATAATGTGCAAATATTTTAAACAGAGGTAGAAGCTTATGTAAAGTATAGCAGTTGTTGATTTAATTTTGCATAGCAGTTACATAATTTTATATCAATGTATAAGTTGCTTTGGACATATAAAAGAATTTTAGATTTAAATTTGTGCCAATATACAAATTATCTCAATCAAACATATAAAATGATTTTATATTTATATCAATATACAAATATCAATGCCAGTGTAAATTGTTTTTGGCTTAGCTGGGCCCCACGTTGAGCCACCAGATGTGGCAGTAAATCTTACTTAAAAATACCAATATAAGATAAATATTTATTGAAAGACAAATTAACACTCACAATAATAGGCTATAGCTTAGGAATACACTTGAGCGATCAGATGGTCCGAGCGATGGATGTTCATCCAGTCTCTCAAGAAGGTAGGAGCAAATGGGGTGCTCAGGATCACAGCAGCCCCTCTTGAATGGGGCTGGCCACACCCCCTTCAAGAGCCTGGGACCCTAGATAAGTGTCTTCTGACTTTGTCAGCTGACATCTGAATCCCACCAAAGATGGCCTATTTTTATTTGTCATGGTTAAAGTTTGTTTTATAGTAAAATAATAATAAACTAAGCCTGAAGGCAGAAACTTGGAAGAATTTTAATAAAAGCTTAATTAGTTCTTTTTACTTTAGAGCAATTTATGTTAATGTAACAACAACAGTGTTTCTCATGAAAAAAAAATCTTTAGATTTGTGTTTCCCAACCTAGGTGCCTAATCCCAAAAGGAATTATACATATATATAATATAATCCCAAAAGGATTAGTTCAGTGCCAAAGTTTCCAGGAAAATTGTATGGAAGAGAAGGCAGAAAGAGTATAAGAGCCAGAGGATCAGACATCAGCTGTGAAATAGTATCTTCTAAACATGGCAGAAAAACTGAACCCATGTAACCTCAACAATATGGTTACAGGAAATGGACCTGTATAATGACTGTATCAGTTGACATGCCAATATGATAAGAAAATTTCACAAGACTCCATATGTAAGGCAATAAACTACCTCTAAGAGAGGTGAGATCATTTTATCCAAGGAAAGTAAGATTATGATATGATTTATGATATAACAGAGTATATTTATAAGTATATGAAGATATATAGATATATGTGTATGAAACAAAAATTAAAGGGTAGCTCATATATTTGAGAGAGTGGAAAAATAAGAAATGTTAAAGATAGGATAGGAAGGGAGTATAAATGGTATAAATATTTTAGACATGTATAAAATCTCTAAAAAAATTTAAGTTAAAAAATAACTCAGTGGCTGATTATTTACATAGACTATGAAACCACCTAAAACTAGATAACTAAAAATAGCATGGCAAAGGAAATTGACTGTGAGGCTCTCTCTTTGATGTCTAGGCTGTTAAAGTTTTTGTTTATATTTTACCAAACAAAATTTTATTTCATCTTTGAATGAAATCTAAAATTTTCCTTCACTAAATTTAAATAGATTTCCAAGGAGCTGTACTGCACACGTTTGATTGTAGCATTCAGGAGTCAGGAGCTAGTGGATCTCTGTGAATCCAAGAGCAGCCTCATTTATATAATGAATTTCATGCTAGCTATTTACCATTAGTACTACATAGTACTTATATATGTACTATATATATATAAGTACTATATATATTATATATAGTAAATATATATTTATATTTATATTATATATTATTATATTTATATTATATATAAATATATATATAATTATATTATATATATAGTAAATATATATATATATTTAGTGAGACTCTATAAAAAGTTCAGTTAAATAGCTTATTTACATATAACTGACATACAATAACATAGACTTCTTTGATAAATACACAAGAATGGTTTGGAAATATATCAGAGACTCAAGCAGCTGAGGTGACAAACTCAGCCATGATCGCCCAAAGTTCTGTCATTGTTTAGGTGGTTTGCTTGTTAGTTGGGTTTGCTTGTTTCACAATAAGAACAATTGCTGGCAAGTATGTTTTCTTTCCTTTCTCCCTCTCTCTTCTTTGTTTTGTTTTTGTTTTCAAGACTAGTTTGGCCTCAAATTCAGACGTCCTCTTGTCTCTGACTTCTGAGCTGGAATTAAAGAGGCGGGCCACTATGCTTGAGGTCTGCTTTTTTAGCACTGTTTTAGTCACACTGTGGTATTGTTAGATGAAGGCACAATTCAATACAAGCATTTCAATGTTCAATGAGGGCATCATTTTCCATCAGGCTGATGGGTTATTTTACAAGTCTGAGGATGCTTTTGAACCAACCATGAAGATGATGTATTCTAAACATCAAAAGTACTTCCTAAAATAGTTTAAGAAGCATTTATCTAGCCTGTGGAAACACTGATACCAAAGAACGTGGCACTCAAAACCTTACTTTGAAATATTCTCTGTAAAGATGGACTTTGACAAACACACCATAATCATTCAATAAGAAGAAAGTTTTTAGTTTCACCGAAGCAATTAAATTCAAGAGAATTAATTGGCACACATAATAAATCCTGCATGTTTATTTCTAAGTGGCATTATTCTTTTTAATTAATAAAAATAATTACTTCTTAATCTTTGCCATAAAAACATTTGGAACTGTGTGCAATGGAAGTATTATAATTGTATTTACAGTATTTGATGAATATGGTGCTCTACATTTATAATCCTAGTTGAATGAAGGACTGCGGCAGGAAGAATACAAATTTTATATCTGGCAAGGAAATTTGGGAACAGGTGTAGAATTGATTTTTTAAGTAGGTCTGGTGATATAGTTCAGTGGAAGAATGCTAGCCTGAAAAACATAAAATGTCTAAAGAGAAAAGAAATTGTATCTGCATAGCTTATTACGTAAACCAGAAAATCATTTAGAAATTCCAGTTATTGCTTCCTATATCAATGTATTATTATTATTTATATCTATCTCATGGCTGTTTAAATAGAAAATAATGTGTTGTTTTGTATAAATCTATTTAAATGTAGGTTAAATGAGGAACATTTTATCAATGGGAAGATGGATCTTCCATTTTTGAATCATATAAGCTATTATAAAAAGTTTTGAATCCAAATCTTTTCTCATAATAGGACAGATTATAAAATAAATTATTTGAAGTTATATAAAACTCACACAAACATCTCCAGATGACATTTTGATTGAGGAGTAACTTATGTAATTTATTTAGTATCAAAACAAGGGTAGTATGTAAATAATTTCTACTATCTAGTAACATCAGTTTCAGATTAAGATTTAAGTACTAAATTTTAAAAGTTGGTGTTTTATCTGTTTCTAGGATTTCTAGTTTCTTTTCTAAAATATATATCCTAAAATAACTTCTATTTACTCTTTGATTTCATGTGTGCTTACAATGCATCTTTATCAAAAACCCTGCCCACTTATTTCTTTCCAGTTTCCCAGAGCATCCACAATCACCTCTGGTATTGTGTTCGTGTTTTCTCTGACTTTTGTTGTTATAACCCATGGTGTCCAGTTAGTATTTATTGGAATAGGAGCAGGTGTTGTTGGCTTGATATTCTTGCATGAATCGTGTGCGGGTAAATGTAACTCCAATAAGTTCATAAATTTAATGGTCATATCATGTCCAAAGGATAATATTACATAGCTTCTAATCTTTCAGCTCTTATATTCTTTCTACCCCTCATCTACAATAGTCCTTGAAACCTGTAGGGTGGTGCTTATATAGATGTTTCATTTAGGGCTAAGAACCCAGTGTCACTTATTCTCAGCATATGGACCAGTTATAAGGATTAGCATGTACTGATCCCTACTGAAGAAAAAAATCTTCTCTGGTCAAGGTTGAGAGCAACATAAAACTATGTGTATGAACATAAATATTCAAGGTTGAGAGCAACATAAAACTATGTGTATGAACATAAATATTTAGAACATGGTATGATAGACTGTCTGTTCAGCAATATAGTCCTTATGTACTTGAAGATCTTACTTCACCTTTTTAAACAATTTTTCTTATTTATTTATTTATAGTCCTTTTCCCACATGTATTCCCCTGATCCCCTCCAGCATAGGCTGTCATGGGTGTTTTATTTTTGTTTTTGTTTTCTAATCTTAGCCATTCTGACAGGTGTAAGATGGCATCTCAGAGTTGTTTTGATTTGTAATTTTCCTGATGGGTAAAAATGTTGAGCAATTCTTTATATGTTTTTCAGCAATTTGAGATTCTTTAGCTCTGTACCTCATTTTTAATTGGATTATTTGGCATTTTTATGTTTAGTTTCTTGAGTTCCTTATATATTTTAGAGATCAACCCTATGTCAGATATAGGGTTGGCGAAGATCTTTTCCCATTCTGTAGGCTGTCATTTTTTCATATTGATATTTTATTTAAAAGATCTGTATGAAAAAATTTAAGTCATTGAAAAAAAAGTTGAAGATATCAGAAAATAGAAAGATCTTTTATGCTCTTAGATAGGTAGAATCAACATAGTAAAAATGGAAATGTTACGAAAAGCAATCTACAGATTCAATAAAATTCCCTTCAAAATCCCAACTCAATTCTTCACAGACCTTAAAACATATACCAAAATTCATATGGAAAACACAAAGAAACCAGGATTGCCAAAAAACATCCTGTTAAATAAAAGAACTTCGGAGGCATCCCATCCCTGGCTTCAAACTCTACTATAGGTTTACAGTAATACAAACACCTTGATATTGGCATAAAAAGAGACGACATAGGGATCCCTGGATAAAAGTTAAAGCCCTGACATTATTCCATACACCAATAACACCTGATTTTTTGACAAAGAAGCCCGAAATAAACAATAGAAACAAAAAGCATCTTCAGCAGGCATAACTGGATCATGGCATGTAGAAAAATGAAAATGTATCTATGTCTATCACCCTGTACAAAACTCAAGTCTAAGTAGATCAAAGACCTCAACAGAAACCCAGTTACACTAAACCTAAGAGAAAAAAGTGGTAAATAGCCTTGAATGTATTGACATAGATTACCACTTTCTAAATGTGACACCAGTAGCATAGACACTAAAAACGACAATTAATAAATGGGACCACCTGAGACGGAGAATCTTCTATAAGGCAAAAGACATAGTCAATAAGACAAAACAACAGCTGACTTCAGTATTTAACGTTGTATTTCTGCTTCTATGAATTATTTCCTGTTGGGAAGTAAAAACAATACATGAATCTCACACTTATAATTGCTCACCTAAATTCTATCCCAATAAATAATGGCATTTAATGCCATTTTCCATATTGATCTTAGGTGAGCCACATATGATATAATATGTTGAGATGAAAGTATAGCTAAATAAAAAAAAAAGTCCTACTTTAATGATGCTCTAATGTAAGTGCATGACACAATGGTAGAGGCCCACAATTGTGTAAAAAAAATCTTGATAAATGAATGAATACACTGATTGTTCGTGGGGCTATTGAGTTATGTATATTCCCTGTTGTAAGTTTAGCAATGTTCCTCCTACTTAAACAAAATTAATTGACTCTTAAGGAGCCTGAAGTGGTCCTGCAAAGGAAATCTGATGGATGTTGTCATTGCAGGAGAGGACAGTTGTACATGTAAGTTCTTCTAATGGGACAGATTGTTGAAGTAGAAAACAGCTGCTGATCTAATAATTCTGACTCTGTGCCTATATATTTGTGCAACACTTTCCACCACCAACATCTAAGAAAGCAAGCAAGCAAACAAATAAACAATACATGTTTCATAATAGCAGAATACATTATATACTGGCCAAAAAAAATATGGAAGTTGGAGAATCAGGAAGACAGGCTTTCCACAAGCCTTTCTGGTGGTCCAATCCTGCTCCAGTTATAAAATGTTCTATAACCTCTCAAAAGCACTAACACCTTCAGTACGTGAATCTTTAAACTACATCTCAATCTCAAATTATAGCAAGTGCTAGGCTCCTCAAGAGGGAAAGAACCATGAGGTCAAATTTATGTTTCAAAGGGAATTTATTCGGTTGGCTTACACAAGAGATTAAAAGAATTAGCAATGACTGTCTGTACAGCAGACTGATAAGGATATGATGGCTACTCAGTTCACAACTCTGGATGCACCAGTAATATTGATCTTGTGGAGAAGGCCTTGGGAATTCTTGAGTCATTGATCTTTAGTCTGTGCTGTAAGGCTGAAAAAAGTGGACACTGATAACAGAGAAGGGTGACAATAGTAATAGCAGTAGCCAGCTAGAAACACTCTCTATCAAAGAGCAGGGAGTGACAGGCTAGAGTAGATTTGCTTTTCTTCCGAAACATCTCTATATCTGAGCCACCACTGGAATATGCTGCCTATTCCAGGGAAATGTCTTTCCTTCTTACTTAAACCTATCAGAAACTATAGTCACCACCTGCCCAGAGAAGCATATATCTTAGTTAAATTTAGACTCAATCAAGCTTAAATAGTGACAACCAAGATTAAACATTATAATATATCTTTAAAAAGAAACATTTAGGATTAGGTAGATATTTCTGTGTTTGGAACTACTTGGTGACTTAAACTGATGGCCTGAGATCAGATCTTCAAGTCCTGAAAGTTCTATTTGAAAATATGGGGTTAGTAGTTCAATGTTTATAATTTTGGGGTATCTTCAGGGAAAAGTAGCAGATACAGAAAATCTTCAGAAACTCGGGATCTGGGCAGCCTGATTTACACATAGGGAAAAGGCCTGTGTTTAACAATGTGAGTGTTATGTCTGTCGTCTACAGGTACATCACGATACACTCATACACATAAATATAAATACACACACTCAGTCATCATACACACATATATGTGTGAATAAGATACATTATACAAAGTTTTATGGTAACTTTACCATGTTCAAATATCTTTAAACATACAAATACTATGGACTTTAGCTGCAGAAATGCAAAGAAAGGTCTTATTTTAGAAGAAGTAGGATGTAGTGGAACCTGCGGTATAGGAATATGTACATGTAGCCTGACATGCAATCTGGATATCAATTACTGACATGTTCTTCTATCTTCAGAATTTCTGCTATTCCTAAATGATTCATTGTTGGATATTTACATATTCACTGATATGTACTTCTGTGAATGATAGGTACACATATGCACAGGCACACCTAAATATATATGTTAATCTACATATGACACATTTATATGAGAAAACAGAATTCTAATAAAAATCTTTTAAGACAATAAATCGTCTTTTAATAATAGATTCACATAAATTGGTATGACTATGACCTTTCTTCTGCTGTTCTACAGCGAACTAAATTTTAGTGACAAAACACATAACATTAACCTCCTGTAATGTTAACTCTGTGCTGCTTAGCGAGTCTTAGTCATGTAACTTGCATATAACACCAATAACAAAATCAGTGAGTTTTTAACGCTTAAGGGAGACTGAGTAGTTGCACAAGAAAACCGGAAATATTTTGTAAGATATTTGATTTACTAAATAATAAATACACATCATAAGTGAATGTGCTTGAACACTTGGTTTCTCGTTAGTAGCACTGTTTGGAGAGGTTGAATCTCAGTAGTAGGAGCTATGTTGTAGGATGAGCATCACTGTAGGAGGACTCTGAGTGTCTGTAGCTTCATCTCACTTTATGGGCACTCTCTGCTTCCTGACTGTGGTTGAAATGTGATCTCCATGCCAGCCTCAGAACCTCACCTACTCCTCCATTACCTAACTCTAGCCCCCTGACATCAGAAAGTAAAATAAATTTCTCCCTCAGGTATTTTATTGCAGCAATAAAAAGTAATTAACACACCAACTACATTTGAAATCTTGCTACTATGGTTAAAATCTATAGGGATGCATCAGCAGGAAAAGGCACTTTATTATCAAGCCTGATGACATGAACTTGACTAAGACTCACATGGTAGAAGAAAACTGAGTCTTAAAATTTGTCCTCAGACTTCTACATGTATATGACACATGTGGCACACACATACACACACATACACACACAAGCACACACACACACATATATGTGGGGATTTAATAAAAGCTGCAAAAGTTTTGGAGATATCAGAGGGAATCTACCCACAGTCTATGTGGGAATTTTATAAAAGCTCCAGAAGTTCCAGAGCTCTAACCACAGTCAGTCTAGGAGGATCAGAGAGTATCCTGGGAGTGGTGACCTAAGCCCTTAATCCCAACTGAGTTCTAGGTCATTTTCGATTATAGAAGGAATTCCAGGCTCCCAAGCAGGCAGTGGTGGGCCACACCTTAATTTATCAAAAGAGTATTTAAGGTGGGGATAGAAAGCTGAGGAGAGGAAGCCAAGGGAAGCCAGGCTGAGGAAGCTGGAAGACAGCTGGGTAAGATCTGACTGTGGTGTTTATTCTTTCTAATATCTCCGACTTTCTCAGAGATCAAAAAAAAAAAAAAAAAGAAGAAAGAAAGAAAGAAAAGAAATGAAAAGAAAATAAGAGTGAAAGAGGTGGATCTGTCCTCCGATATCTCCAAATGTTTTTCTCCCTCCTCCCTCACATGGGACAGAGTTTTCTGTGTAGCAGTCCTGACTGTCCTGGAACTTTCTTTGAAGACCAGGCTGGCTTTGAACTCACAGAGATTCTCTCGCCTCTGCTTCCCAAGTGCTGGGACTAACAGTGTGAGCCACGGCTTCTTCTGCCTTTCCTGATTTGTTTGAATCGGTATAAAATGTAGGGGCTCCAGAAATTGTTTTATCTCGTATAATATGAGGGAGAATCCAATTAGTTTCTTTAGAAATTCACTTCTTTTGCTTTGAGGTATTTGTTGTTAATATCTCCCCAAAAAATTACTGCAGGCTCTTTGCCAAGGTTCACTTTCTACCCATAATTGGTCAATTTCTTCATTAGTTAAAGGTACAACAATTTCTGCTGGGTCCATTCCTGTCAATTGACAAAGTCTTAATTTTTTCTTTAAAAATAAGTTCAGAAATCTTTTCCACATATGACTTTAACTTCTTACTCGGTTTATGTGGAAAAAATATCCATTCCAATATAACATTTTCCTGTTGTATTAAAATTCCTGTAGGAGAATGCTTAGAGAGCAAGAAAACTACAATGCAATTAAGGTCTGGATCCACACGATCCACATGTGCATCCTGTAATTTCTTTTCCACCAAAGCCAATTCTTTCTTGGCTTCAGGTGACAATTCTCAGACTATTTAAGTCCTTGTCACCATTTAAGGTTTTTAACAAATTATCTAGTTCATCATTTTTAATTCCAATAGTGAGTTGTAAGTTGACAGTGTCTCCTAGTAGTCTTTGAAAACCATTGTGTCTTCAATCTATCTCTCTTGATTATGTGAGGATTTAATAGAAGCTCCAAAAGTTTCAGAGGTATCAGAAGGAATCTATCCACACATATACACATACACACACACAAATACACACACAATATACACACACATGCACACCCATATACACACACACAATACACACACATGCACACACATATACACACACATGCACACACATATACACACACAATTTACACACACATGCACACACATATACACACACAAACACACACATGCAAACAAACTTATACACAAATTCACACACACATGCACAAACACATGTAAGTAAAGTATTGTAACTAACCTTTTTTTCTTGTACCCTGTATTAGGTATTACAGGTTTCTTTTCAATGTAATCCTCAAAGTTTCACAGTAAATATGTCATACTAATTTTTACTAGATTGCAAAAGAGTAGATAGAGGTACAGAAAGATTAAAGAACTTGCACGAAGTTTCATAATTAAGATGTAAAAGCCATGGATCATTGCCCAGACAGTCTCTTTGAGGACCCTTCTTAATATATTTTATATTTATATGTAATACATATAAATACAAGACATAATTGCATACAGATATATTTTGGGCTATCTTTTTGACCATAGGTATCTGTAAATAATTGTGCTTAGCTAAGTAATAAAATATTTGTAAATACCAAGTATTTTCATTTCAAATTTTACAGAGAATAGAAGATATAAATGAGCATTATTTAGCCAAGAAACCTGTGGAGGGAAAGAGGCATTTTCCTGCCGGAAAGGATTTAACAAAGATGTCTGTTCATTAGAGTAGCTGTCATTAATTTTAATCATGCATTATGTAGTCACAATATAGTGTTAGTTATAAAAAATTATGATGGGGATAAATGTATGTGTCAAAAATTTAAACATTCAGGAAAAAAGACTTTATTATACATGCAGCAAGTGGCAGTAATCTAGAAGGTTCTGATACCCCATCCAATATTTGTTTCCTTCCTTGAGGAAACAACCACAAAAATGTAACATTACTTTGATATTGAAAAACAGTGGAATTCATATTTTCATGGAAGTTTATCATTTATCCACATCAATTACTGGGATAAAGCAAAGTTATCTGGTATCTAAATAGAAATGAAGATGATCTTACACCTTGAGAATGGCTAAGATCAAAAACATAGATGATAGCCTGTGCTGAAGAAGATGGAAAGCAAGGAGACCAATCCTCCATTACTGCTGAGGATGTAAACTTGTACAACCATGTTGGAAATCAGTATGATGTTTTCTCAGAAAACTCGGAATCGATCTACCCAATGATCCAGCAATACGACTCTTGGGCATATACCCAAAGGATGCACAGTTTTAGCATTATTTGTAATAGTCAGAACTTGGAAACAATCTAGATGCCTCTCAGATGAAGAATGGATTAAAAAATTATGGTACATTTACATGACAGAGTACGACTCAGCAGAAAAACAAAAAGACATCTGAGATTTGCAGACAAATGGATGGATTTGGAGAGTACTATCCTGAGGGAAGTAACACAGACTCAGGAAGATAGACATGAACCTTCATCCAGCAACTGATAGAGGCAGAAGTAGAGATCCCTAGCTAAGCACAGGATCTAAGCTAAGCATGGAAGAGAGAGTATATGAGCCAAGTGATCAGGATCATGAGGAGGAGACCCACAAAGATGGCTGATACAAGCTATTTGGAGCCCTGACTCTGAAATAACAACTGAGGAACCTTAATAGAAAAAAACTAAACCTTCCAATGGTAGATGACTGTCAAAGGGCATGGGCAGTTTGTGGAGCCTCTTGCAATTGGACAAGAGTTTATTTCTGATGCATGAACTGACATCTTAGAGCCCATTCCCTACAGAGAAACGTATTACTCAGCCTTGACACTAGAGCTTGGCACTAACCTCAACTGCGTATGCCAGACTGACCTGACTCACCTTGGGATTCCTTGCCCTCTCTAGGGAATCGATGGGGAAATGGGGTGAGGGGAGGGTAAAGGAGGACTGGGAAGAGGGGAGGGAGGGGAATTAGTGGTGGGCATAGGAAAAAATAACCTTTTACATAAAAATAATGATAACTGAAAACAAAAAAAATTGAAGATGTTATTTTTATATTTTGCACACTTGAATTAAATTATGTGTTCTATGAGTTATTTGTAATGTTTAAAGAGAGAGGGCACTTACATATTGGCACATGTGGTCAACAGCAAAGCCTTACGATTATAAAACAGATGCATTTAATTTATCTGTTTTTTAGAAGGCAATTAAAACCCAGTAATGGTGGAAACATCTATCTGATGTGGGAATGCAGTCTTTAAATAAAGGAGCTGTTTTGGGCATGACAGGCACCATAGAAGAAGTAGGAGGAGGAATCAGAATAGGTAGGAGAAGAAGGGTGGAGTCACAGGCAGATCTGAGCAAGCTGCTCAAGGAGCAACATGTAAGGAGCACAGGTGAGCCACGGGCCACGTGGCAGACAGATTAATGGAAATGGGTTGATTTAAGATGTAAGAGCTAGCTAGAAAAGTGCCTGAGCCATAGGCCAAACAGCATAAAGTTAATATAAGCATCTGAGTCATTTCTGGGGGTCTGAGCAGCAGGGCGGCTAGGGGGTCTCGGGTGGCAGGTCTGTGGGTCTCGGACCTCTGGCCGCCCAGGACCAAAAAACCCCCACTACTACATCTATCACTCCAATCCTTTGGAGACAGAAGAATTGCTGCAAGCTTGCAGCGGACTTAGGCTACATAGTAAGTACTAGGCCAGTTTGAAAGATCCGGTAAGACTCTGTGTACAATTCAATGTTATCATCATAATGACACCAACTGCCATCATTATGAAAATGTCTAGACATACAAATTTAAACATAAATTTATTATTAGTATATTATTAACAATTATTTAGCATACAAATAAGGACTAAAAATTTCAAAAGCAGAAATCATAATTAATGAATACAAATTATAATTTTAATTTTTTTACATATTGTGGTCATCTTTTTTCTATAAATCTCTGTGCCTGAAGACCCTTTGTAGTATAGGAAGAATTGTTAAATCTATATGTTAGAGAGAAGATTAATATGACAGCACTTATCAGGCAGATGAAAGACTATATCCAACATGTAATATATGCTTAGTGGGTATATTGCTTTCTTTTATACTTATATATTTATTTATTTATTTTGTTTGCTGTGATCAGATGCAACGATTAGGCATAATTTACGAAGAAAGAACTTATTTTGGCTTATGGCTTGAAAGAGAAATGCATGCATCTTCACATGGAATATCTCTTCAGGCAGTTGCCAGAGTGGCAGAAGCAGGAAGCTGAGAGATCACATGTTCACTTGAGAGCAAGAGAGCAAAGGGGAAGTCAAGCAAAGCTATAACTGTCCAAACTTATCCCAGCCACACACTTCTTTCAGTAAGACTCCACCACCTAACTATCCCAAGCCATCCCCAACTCGTACCACCAACTGGGAGCCATGCATTCAAATATGTGAACTTTGGAAGGAAAATTCTCGTTCAAATAATCGTACCTTAAGAAATTTACTAAGAAGGTGTTTTAAGCAAGATGGTATTACTGATTTTTATAAATATCCATTTAATAGGACACGTTTTTAACCTTCAGCACATTAATTTTAAATAAATTTGAAAGTATAAAGTGTTACCAATACCTCAGTTTTGTGTTCTGTTTGTTTTGTTAGGCCTTATCTAATAACACAGGCTTAGTATCAAGAAAGTGTCCATAGGTCAAAGGATGAATTTCACGGAAGATTTTTTTAGTTGCAGTACTGTAAAATTTTTTTTTTTTTTAATTTTTCTGTACTAGTAGTGGCTGATAAATATTATCTTCTTTTTTCCTTCCTCTCTTCCTCTTTTACTTAGTGTGTGGTGTTTATGTATATGTGTATGCATGTTGACACACGCATGAGGGCACATGTATATGCAGATATGTCAGAGTCTCTTGATCACAGTTCAAAGCCCACCAGTTGCACTATTCTCCCTAAGAAGTTTGTCCCAGGAATATTGTCTCTATCTTCAAGGCTGAAACTTCAGGGAGCCCCCAAACACACCTTTCATTTGCGTAGGTTAAGGGATCCAATCTCTGGTACTCTTGTGTTACAATGGAGTTTTTCTGGCCCCGGGTGGCTAGAGGTCTAGATTTATAGACTTGTAGCCTCAGACCTCCAGCAACTCCTTTTGAATGGGATTGGCCACTCGGCCTTCAGGAGTCCGGGACCCTGTATAAGCGTCTTTGGACCTTATCAGCTGACACCTGAATCTCACCACACTCTTGTTTGCCCAGAAGTCATGTTAATTGCTGGGCTATCTTTCCACCCAATACAAGCATTTTCATACACAGAGAATGATTAATGAGAGAAACCATATGCACACTGCTTTTACCCGTACAATTTTGTCTTCTTTTGGTCCAAGGACTCAACTTCTCAAAGGGTAAAATACCATATCTTCCTGTACTCATCTCTGAGCTGTCTTTATAAAATATGTTCAGAATATAACCACTCTAAAGTCAAGCAGAATAAATTATATAATAAGTACCAATACCCTTCCATAAAATGCTTTACATCCCATTCATTTTCAAGAAATGTGGTTATCCACAAAGTAGAAAGTTTTGAGGTTCATGCCTCTTCTAGTTCTCTGAGAAGAAGGAATCCCGATGTCCACTGTCAAATGCTCATTGTCTGGATGTTTTCTTCTCATCATACCATTGATCAAAAATTCACATGCTCGAAAGAAATATTTCTCTCTTACAATGAGACAGGGGTGGGCAACTGTATTATCTTGAGGTAGTTTCAATTCCCGAGCTGGGAGGAGGCAGAAATAGAATAGGACCAAGGAAACACTTAAGTCCTCATTACCACACAGCCTTTCTTTGCCCAGAGCCCCAGCCTGCCCATCATTGTCCTGCCTGTACTTTCTGTGGGACTTTGAAAAGGTTCAAAGAGCAAGACTTTCAAGCCCCCCTTTCCATGTCAAGCACTTTCAACTTCTGATTTCAAAGTGGCATTCGGTTTCTGTTCAAAGGCCTGTGGACTCGTAGGGGGTGAGATTGGAGCTAAAGGTTGCACTACAAAGCACCCTGCCTTCACAGTTATATCCAGCTTGGAGATACAAACGGTAATACAAACTCAAGCGCCTATCAATAAACCTGCCAATATATGAAAGGGGGAGCAGCCACATTCTAAATGGCCCTTTTTATTATTTTTTTTCCTAACCAGAACCGTGCTGTTATCAGTTCAGATGAAAGCTTAATTGATATTTTGAAATATTATTTATTTTTCTCTTCACATCAGAACTAGGGGGACTATGGAAGGTATTGAGATAAAATATAAGAAAGAAAAATAAAAATACCCACAGACCCTAAAGAAGTTAGATAAGAATAGCTAAGGAAGTCCCTTCCAACATCTGACAAAGAGAAATCTTTCCCTCTACTAGTTGAGTATTCACCCTCTTCCCCTTAGCTTGCTCTATCCTTTTTATCTGCCTGCCCACAAGATTTGGAGCACCATTAATTGGTCCTCGGGGAGGCTAACAGGCCTCTGCTTTTATGACTCAGTTCTTTGTATTGTACACATGTGGGCATCTCTCAGGAGATAAACAAAAGAAAAATGTGTGGAAAGGGGCTAGAAATTGCACAGGTCTAAACACTAAACAGTCCATTGTCTTGATTTACTGTTAATGTTTCAGATTACATGAATAATTCTAAAGCTCTATTCCAGTTGCTGTCCCCAGTCTTCTTACGCTAATGCATGTTTTCTTATTACTAAGGGGCCCCCATTGGAGAGATTCCATTTCCTATGTGAAATCAAACATAAATAACTCCCTTGCCCCCCCCCCACCTCCCCACCACATCCTTTGCAACAAACGAGAGAGGTGGTCTTATAGGAAGATAAAAAGAATAGCTGATCATAAGAACTAACCTGGAGCCAACACATTGGCCTTTCGTCCCTTCAGCACTTTCTAAACCCTAAGCACCTGCAGCTAATTCTCGTGACTTTCAGCCTGGTCTTAAATATGATGTGCAACCGACCGACCCTGTATTTTACTTTTCCTGCCTCATGAAAGGTTTACATCGACAGAGCAAGGATCCCCATTATGTAATATGCTATTCTCTTTAATATAGGTAGGTGGTGTTCATCAATCATAGAATCTATACCGAGATATTTCCATATGAGAGTAAGTTGAATCACTTTAGTACCACTAACAATGTAAGTTTGAAATATCATGACAAAGAAACCACAGCCCATACTTAACATACTTTATCAAACCAAGGTATTTCATTTATTGGAGTCTAAATCCAACTCAGAAGAGAAAATGGTTATAGTCAAGGGCCATATGAGGAGCCTGATGGCTTCTTCACAAGCTAAAGGATTTAAACATTGTAAACCTTAGACTCCCAGAATTCTCTGGAAACCACAGTATCCATAGGAAATTTCAAAGTCAATGTTTAAGCTTGAGGTTTATTCCCACCTTGATTGCCAATGACTAGATCTTGTGGATACTTTGTGACTCCTTCAGTTGTAGTCTCCAAAAGTTATAACCTGTGGTGAACAAGTCAGAGAAGTGGCATTAAATGAAAACGGGCGAGAAAAAAGATCAGTGGATGAGAGAGGTGATACAAGAAACTTTGCTACTGTGTGAGCCACAGACTCCACATAAGCATGTTGGCTAACACCATTTATGATTATTTTGTATTCTGTAGAACCTTGTAAAACTTGCATTTTGTTATTTCTCAGCCAGAGAAAGAGAGACGCTGCCTCTTGGCTCCCTCTCTCATCTGTTAATCCCCATGAGCCACAAGGTTCTGAACATGAGTAGAAAGTTGGCATGAGAGAGGCTTGGCATCTACTAGAAGAGTGGACACTCTCACAAACTCAATTCCATATCAATGCGAGCATCGATGGCTCTTCTTGAGCACAAATACCAACTTGGGCATTTTAAGCTTGTGTCCAGTTTCCTGGTTCTTTCACACAATATCTGACCCCTCAAATGATAAGGTTAAATTCTGAAAAGGGCAGAAATTCTCCAAATTACCTGGACTTGGGGGTTCCAAGAGTCATTCTATTAAGACTGAGTCCCCAAACTAAATTGTAGTACATTTAGGATCAAAGGGACAAGACAATATAAATATCTGAGTGCTGAGAGCTGTGGTTCCTTCTAAAACTCAATAACTATATCATATTTCTATTGTGAGAAAGCTTAAGACAATTTAGGTAAAAGGTAACTTAATCTGAACACATTATAAGAAGTCTCTGATTTTATATATGCATATATAATACTGAGAAATAATCATTAGAATTGCATAGAGTGAATTACATAGTATGATTTAATATTCAAAATTATATTTGTTTTCTTCATAAAGCATTAAACAAAGCAAACTATTAAAAATGGCATACAAGCATGGAAGATAGAAATGTATTTTTATTTGTCTTGAAATCTAGTTTATATTAAATTTTCAATATATAACAGATAATAGGTATTTAAAATACTTTTTGTTGTCATGATAACTTTGACAAATGGATTATAAAATGGGGCTTTTCTACTGATCACTCAGTGTTTCTTTGTTTTATGAAAAAATATTATTCTCATTAAACTGCACATTTTCATGAGTTGAGAAAAGTCCTCAATAACACTACTTTAAAAAAGAAGACAAGAATATGCATCCTTTGTCTATACGCCCAAGAGGTGTATTGCTGGGTCATTAGGCAGATTCATTCCTAGTTTTCTGAGAAACTGCCATACTGATTTCCAAAGTGGATGTACAAATGTCCTTACACTCTCTGAGAAATGGACGGGGGATGGGGTGGGGAGGACTAGGATCAGGGTGGGGGGAGGAGGAGCAGTGGTGGGTATGTTACAACTTTTTTAAAATAAGAAATGAAAAGAAGAACAAATAAGAATAAACAAAACGAAAACACATGAAGCCTTGGTGTCGGTTGTGTGTTTGCAAACTACTCCTGGTGGGGCTCGCCCTAAAGTCGGCTTGATAGATTCAGTAGTACCCATTGGAGAATTTCACCTTCCCTGAAAGTATAAATTTCAAATACTTTACTTAGTTTAGATTTTTTTCTTCTTTGTTTAATTTTATGAAGAAGAGAATTGGGGAGAGAGAGGGTGAAAGACACACACACCCAGATAGAGAGAGAGAGAGAGGTAGAGAGAGAGAGAGAGAACACAGAGTTATACAAAGACATTTATTTTGCAGCAATTATCAGTAAGACTCATATTTCCATACCACAGGCACCGGGTATCTCCCTCAGGACTGTAGGATAAATTAATACTACTCAATTTTTTTTTTTTTTTGTTACTGTGTTTAGTGGTGACTTTTGAGCAATAGTTGTTATATCTTTTTTTTCTGTGTTTTCATTTCAGTATACGCATAACTCATTGAATCAAATAAGTATAACATGCATTTTATATTTAATTTAACAAAAAGGCAATAATAGATTTGGTATGTTATTCAAATCAATATCAAAGAGCAATGTAACACCTTTGGTTTCAAATTGGCAAAATGAAAATTTAGAAAATATAGTAGTTACTGAGTGGCCGCTTGAAAACCCAAAAATGTCTCTGCATTTCTGAATTACACTCCTGGATTAAATGGCTTTCAATTCTTTTTAATAAGGAGAGTTTATCTCTGGTGAATTGTGTAGCCTTACCCCCACATGGCATCTATATACTTAAAGACTGCCATGTGAATTTTTTGTGGAATAATTTGTACTACTTAAGAAAACTCTGACATTCATTTGATTTTTTTTGACATTCAACATTTTTTCATCTCATAATTATCTGCTGTAAGAAACAATGTTTTTTTTTCCTCCAAAATATTGAATCGCATTGATTGCAAATTATATTTTTGTCAAACTTACATTTCTTAAGTCCTTGAACCCATTAGAGCATTTTCCATATATCTAATCAACATTAATTTGATTTTACATGTGAAAGATAGCAGAGCAGGCAGTTTCCAAATAATGTCTTTTATGTTTTATGTATAAAATCATTCTGACTAAGTGCATCAGTGAAGCAAATGGAAATATGCTGAAACACACAAAGGCTTATATTCGTTTGTGTAAAGACCTTTACACTTTATTATACGGCAGCAACAATAGTCCACTTCTCAAAGTACTAAGCAGAAACAATATGACTCATTTCCACTTTAGCTCAGTGTTGCCTTATTTTCCTAAGAAGTCTGCACAGATTTCTATATCAAGATCTATGTGGAAATGTTTATGGAAATAGGTCATTTGTGTGTGTGTGTGTGTGTGTGTGTGTGTGTGTGTGTGTGTGTGTGTGTGTGCTTCTAATAGAAAGCAATTTGTTATGTTTAAAAGCAGATCTTGCAAAAAAATGGTTGTGAAACAATATTACAGTATCAATTGCTTAGAATACATATCCTGAATGTGTTTCTGCTATATTAGACATACCACTTACACAAATGCAGAGCTTACATAATGTAATTACAGGGAATTCCCTTCATGTGAGTGAAATGATAAACTGAACAGAAGGTGATTCAAAATTCATCTGAATATGTTAGGTTAGGTATTAGGCAAAAAAGGCGCAACAAAATCATTTAAACAATTTATTCTAAATTCTTAGCACATCTTATATTTGTGTGTATGTATAGTTATGTGTGTATATGTGCATCTGTGATCATATGGGTTATGTGTACTCATATGCATGTGTATACGTATATATTCATATGTATGTGTATATATGTATGTAATGTATGTTTTGTGATGTTTATGAATATTTACATCTATGTGTATATGTGTGTATGTATATATGCATATGTATAAGTACATGTATATGGTGTGTGTTTGTGGTATGTATTAGTTTGTGTATTTGTGTGTACATTTTCTAAACCCTGCCATTTTAGGTATTCTAGTTTTAGTGTCAGTAAGAGTGAAAGAAAAATGAAACATCTAGCCAATTATTTCAGTTAATATACAAGTATTAGGCATTGAAATTCCTAATTAAGAGACAACATGCCCTGTCAGACATCTGCACGGGCTATTGAACATTGTTTAGATTGTTTCATAATTATCCTAGCTTAATAGTTCTAAAAATGTGAGCAAAATGCACTCACTGTAGAGAAGTGTGGCTTGTCACACAAGAAGACACAGCACCCAGAACATGGTCTAGTACTGTGTGTTCTCACTGGAGGTTTTTATTGGAACGTGTTTTAATTAATCCTGGAAGGGAGAACAACGGCAGGCAGTGAGTGAGAGTTGTTCAAACATTCTTTATTGAAAAAGATTCCAGCCTGAGGGCAGTAGTGGATGCATATTGGTTGTAAGGTCTGTGAATTGACCTCTCCTTTCACTTTCCCATGTGTTTATTCAGATGATTGTTGACACAGGCTTCTTATCCACACAAACATTGGCATATACACATGCAGACTATAAAATGATTATATTTTATTCAGTGATTTTTGATTGATAGATAATACTTTTGTACATTTATGGAATAAGATGTGATGTTTCCAAACATGGACACTGATCCACAAATAGTTATGTGGCTAATATATTAATTATTTGAGTATTTGTAATTTCTTGGAAAAACATAATTATTTATCATGTTTGAAAATTGTATGTATGTTTAGAGTGGCATGGATACCTCAATTCAAGACTCAATTGAGGCCTCAAGTGTCTAATCCCTTGGATCTGGAGATGCAGGTGGTTATAACTACCCAACCCATGTGATAGAAACTGAAATTATGTCATTTGGAAAAACAGAAAGTGGTCTTCACCTCTCAATCATCTCTCCAGGCCCTATTTACACTTATGGCGGAAGCGTCAAAATATTCTCTTATAGAATACAAGAATTCATATATATTATCTTTATTATAGCAAAGCTGTTCTAAAGTGAGTAGTGGTATATGTTCCCCATCCAACCTTAACTGTTCAACCAAAGGCTACTTCCTACCTTTCTAACCTTGCTCTTTCTCTTTCCAGATGCTGGTGACCATTATATTGCCAAATGTCTTGAAGTCAACATTGTCAAATTTTACATGTGAGCAACACTCTATAATATCTTGACATATGATATTAATTCTATAGGTTCATCCATTTTTTTGATAAGGGACAAGATCACAGGCAAACCACCTATATATACAAATTAAAAGAGTTTTATAAAGTAAATAACTTTTATATTTTGAGACAATCATGATGTTGGGGCCAGAGATGAAACATTAAGGTTTAAAGAGATGAGGTACTCTATCAACTCAACAAAGAGTATGCTTGTAGTGGTAAACCTCATTGTCAACTAAATTGGATTTTGAACATATGTTGTTAATTTCTGTAAAGATGCTACTAGGTGATTAACTGAATAAGTAAGTTCTATTATGAATATGTGTAGCCTTGCCCAATTGTTATGACCTCTGACAGATAAAATAGAGGAAATGAGTAGAACCCAGTCATTAATCTCTGATTCCAGAATGAATATGCAATATAATTACTAATGTTCTTGCTGCCTAGCTTCACTTTCTCTGAAGTATTCCCTCAATCTATGAACCAAACATTATTCTGTTGAGTTGCTTATTTACAACTTCTTGAATACAACAATGAGGATAGACTCATATACTTCCTATCTATGTTTCATTAATAAAAGAATTGTTTTGAGAGAAAATTACATTTTGGTATGTTTTTCTGTTTCTGTTTCTATAATCAGTTGGATTTGTTCTGTATTAATAAAATTTACTGCCACATCTGGCACCCAACATGGGGCCAGGCTGAGCCCACCAGCATAGGGGACTGAAAAGTTTATCCAAGCTTTAAACACTGTCAAAAAGCAGAGGACAGGCAGAGTGTTCAGCTTTGGGAGGTAGACTGTGGATCCACGCCAGCTGAGCTTAAGGTCCCGAGCTGCAGCAGAGATCACATACCACAGCAGCCATCCCCGACTTCCCAGCTCCCCTTCCCTCCCTCCCTCCCCACTGATCCTGATTTACACTGACATAAATATTTATATATTTATACAAATGTAAAACCATTTTATATGTTTGATTGAGATAATTTGTATATTGCTACAAATTTAAATCTAAAATTATTTTACATGTGAAAACAACTTACACATAAATATAAAATTAAATCTATAACTGTTATACAAAATTAAATCTATAACTACTATATTTTACATATGCTTCTACCTCTGTTTAAAATATTTACACATTATTGTCATTTCTACTATACAATTACTACCTCCATTTAATTATATAGACATAATATATAATTACACTAATTACAATATATACACAAAATATTTTATATACCTCTGTTTAAATTTTATATATAGATATATATATTTATATATATAGAGAGAGATACATGTCTAAAATACTGTTACCATTTTCCAAAATATATATACCTCTAACTAATGTTTAATAGTCATATTAGAAGTCATTGTTCAAAGATTATACACCCCTTTATAAATAACCTAATTTTACAATACAAGTTTCAATCCTTAAAATAATAAATACTACAGTCAACATTACTTAAGTAGCCATATCACAGTCTTCCCAAATATAATAGATAAACAAAAGTCTTCAACCATTTCATAATCCCAAAAGACATGTCATATAAGATTTTGTTATTCAAAATTCAGCCGTGAGAGACACTTCTAATGTCACTATTCCTTTCCCAAGATAGTGTTGAGCATCAAAGACACTCATTAGAGTTTGTCCTTTTGACAAAAAAATAGCCGATTAATTAAAAAAACTACTGTTACCTCAATTACTAACAATATGCACAAAATGTCCAAACTAAAAAAAAAACCAAAATAACAAATAAAAACTAACAAAACCTGCCTAAACAAAATAACAGTGCTCCAAAAATACCCTACTTATTAAAAAAAAAATCTGTCAAATACCATAGGACTCAAAAAAACATAAATATCCAAATAGTGTTGCTATCCATTCCAAAATTTTAAAATCTACTACTCCCATACACGTCTAACTTTCAAATATTATATTTTCCTTCTCAAGTTTTAAAAAAGTTAAAAAATAAATATTTAAATTTACTATCCTATCATCCCTTAAAAAATTCAGATATTAAATTTTCCCAATTAAACAATTTCAAAATAATTTATATACCCTACCATCTACCAATATTCTAAAAAATATATGATATACTTTATATATATTAAATTTTAATTATAGTTTGCACCTTTTCCTTCCGCAAATACTGCCTCACAATAATTCCTATTATATATAGTCTTAGTTTAAAACCTTCTTAGTTAGACAAAAGAGAGAGATGTGGTGGGATTCAGGCGTCAGCTGATAAGGTCAGAAGACACTTATCCAGGGTCCCAGGTTCCAGAAGGGGGTGTGGCCAGGCTCATTCAAGTGGGGCTGCTGAGATCTTGAATCCCAACCCCCCCCTTTTGTTCCTGCTTTCTTGAAAAACTAGATCAATGTCCATTGCTCAGACCACAGAATCTCTGAAGTGTATTCCTAAGATGTACCCTGTTTTGATGAGTGTTAATTTGTTTTCCAAGAAATATTTATCTTATATTGACATATTTTAAATAAATATTACTGCTACAGTTCTTCAATTAAAGTTTGTTACACAATAAAAATAATTAAAGACACAAGGCATGATTCATGAAGGAACCTTAAAGTATACATTTGATGAAAAAATAAACACTGTCACAAAAGACAAGAGTATGAAATTTTGTTGGAATTGTCTTGGCCATTGTAGTGGACCTGGGTCAAGGAGCTGAGCAGTTTTGACAGGAATAAGGACAGAATTTGAAGTTCTAGAACATAGGTAGCACATACTTATCACCCTGCTTTGTTATTACAGAGAGGCTGTCAGAAACAGAACCACAGAAGGTTCCTGGGCCAGTGAACCTGATATAAGAACAGGTAAAGATACCTTGACTCAAACAATGCTGAGGAGACTGAAATCTGCAATTTCCTCTGATCTCTACACATTTGTCATGGACCTCGCTCATAAATACACACACACACATACACACACACACACACACACACACACACACATACACACACACGAGAGAGAGAGAGAGAGAGAGAGAGAGAGAGAGAGAGAGAGAGAGAACACTTTCATTCTCTCTCTTCACAAAGGCACACAAACACAAATAAAATTGATTTTGGAGGCTGTTAAGGGTAGAGAGTGGAGTGACTGATAATGAACATGTACTCTATGTAAGACAGTGAAAATTAGGCGATAAGGCATAATGGTCACAAGTAAATTGAAAACTATTCATTGTGTGATTTAACTAGATATTTATATAATTATATATTAAAATATGTTAACTATATCTCAAATTTGCTTTTGTAAAGAACATAAACATTGCTAAAGACTCATTTTCATTAAATATGTTATTAGTATCTCTTGTCCTATAATGACTGCGTAGTTTTGCTACAAATTGCTTGGGAAACTTCAGGTCACACTTTATGTGTGTACTTTGTGAATCTAAAATTGTCTCAAAGTACTTAATGTAATTTTAAATTAAATACAATTTTTAAATTATGGATGTGTGAAGGGTATGTGAACATAAGTGCAGGTTCCCAATGAAGACAACAGCTTCAAATTTCACTGAAAGTGGACTTAGAAATGATTGTGAGTCACCATGTGAGTGCAGGGACCTGAACCCTGGTTCTCTGAAACAGCATAAACTGTTCTTGAGTAATGAGTCAGCATTCTAGCCTGAGTCATCATAATTTTAGTATTATACTCACTCTCTTTCACCTAAAATGATTTGGGTTTACTTTTCTCCCAAAATTTTGAAATAGTAGTATTAATCATTTCTTATTATCTTTACAGTTTTAAGATATTTCTCCATAGTAACCATTTCTTTGAAAGATGTATGTTTAAGTTAAGGAAAAAAAGTGCATTGAGTTCATATTATCTTTTAAATTAATAATATCACATTGGCTAGTCGTAAAGTAGAACTTTGAGAAAATTGAATATGTATTAATTTTTAAATTCTGTAAACGTTTATTGGCTGAAAGTATTTTATCACCATAAATTGCAGCAACATTCATTTTTTTTTTGCAATAAAACTAGGTATCTAGTGTGGTGTTATATCATTCGTTTTTGTCGCCTCTAACTTGGGAGTTTACTTTTCTCCAAAATGTCCTTGCCAATTACAAAACTCTGACTTTTTTCTTTTCTTTTCATTTAGTCTTTTCTCTCTCATAATACATTTAAAATAATCACTTCAGAATTTTACATCATAAATCCCTAGAACAATAACTTCCCAGTCCTCACAGGTCTTGGCACCCTCCCCAAACCTTGAGACCTCCCCACCAACACAGGAAAGGAGAAAAAAAAGGAACTGTAATTCATGTAGCCCATTTACTTACTGGAGCATGGTTAACTTCCCAGTAGCCTGTCCTTCCACTCCACTTCTGCTAAAGCCATCAATTGTGGAGAGTTACACTTCAGCATCAGCCTTATCATGTTTTGGGGGGGATTCTCTTCAATGGTTTTCTGCTTGGGCTGTTACTTTTAGAAGTAGGGAGTGAGGGTATAGGTTATCTCAGAAGCTTTCTCTGTCCCTCTTTGTCAACTATGAGTCTGAAGTCATCAATACCACTGCAAAGTTTCTTTGACCTTTATAGTCAACAGAAACATGGGTCGTAGATTTACACGAGGTTTTGGGTGATAATAGGGACCACAGACATCTACATGGTCTGAGGTGTTAGCAGGTGCCATAGACCTCAGAATGTTGTCTGGGAGCAGTACAGACCACAGAAATCAACACAGTACTTTGTCACTATTCAAGATATGGACTTCATCATAGCCATCAACGGCAACATAGGGCACTTACATCGACAAGGCACTCCATAGTTGTAGTACAGCCCACAAACATCATTATGTGTTCAGGCTGAGACATGGACAGACAATGGAAAACTGCATGGTGGTAAAACAGTCCACATAATCAACGTAGACCACCCCTATTATACAGTAGGACCACAGACCCAGACATGGCCATCAGCAGCAGAACAGCTCATGGGCATCAACCTGACTTCAGGCTGTAGCATGGACCATGAACATCTACATGAAATCCATTTGTATGATGAACCACTGACATCAATATAGACTCCTCAGATCTTATATGGCATGTGCAATCTACTTTTAGTTGATACATATAACTGGAGAAAGGCAGGACTCTACTGTTGCTTCCCATTTGTAGTCTTATGACCATTACAGAAAATCAGTTGACAGTGTAGCAGTAGTTTACTCTGGACTTCCTACTCTGTCACATTGATCTATATGTCTGTTCTCCTGTGAGTACCACAGTATAATATAGTATAAATCCATTCATGTCAATGTACTTAATATTTTGATTTCTCTATGTTTTTTTTTTTTTTGGTTATTAAGATCATGTGCGTGTGTGTGTGCATGCATGTCTGCATGTATATCTCCAGACCATAAAATCTTGTGTTTGGTAATCCTACAAGGAAATGTAACTGGTGGGGGCAGGTGCTATAAATCTATAAACTACTTTGGAAAGTTTTTACATTTTAACAATATTAATGCCTCTGATCTATGAACACATAGTATCTTTTTAGTTTTTATCTTATATGTTTTTTTTTCCTGGAAATTCCACTATACTCACTTGCCAGTTGTGTATTACACACAATTTACTGTTAGAATACATGAGAGTCCATATACAACCACAACCCTGTGGTAGTAGACTGACGTGTTTCTTCTGATCATAGTTTGTTCGGAGTTTTTGTCTTGAAGTCATGTTGACTTTTTGCCATTTACTGAGTCAAATGTTTGTTGAACTGTATGAATCCTTGCCTTCCTGGAAAGAATCTGACTTGACTTTACAGAACACTCATTTTGGTGTCACAGAATTCAGTTGCTCAGGCTTTCTTAAGGTTTATGTTTTACATATATCCATCTAGAATATTGACCTAAAATTTAATTTCTTTGTTGTGTTTGTCTCATTTTAGAATCAAGGTCATGATGGTCTTAAAGTTTGTGCTTAGAAAAATTATTTTAGAATAATTTAGGAATTATTTACATTGGGTCTTTGTTACATATTTTGTAGCAATCATGCATAAAACTGTCACCTCTGAATTTTTCTTTTATGAGAGAGATTTTATCATTTTTTCAATCTTACTATTTGTTATTCTACTTTAATTTTTTCATAATTTGATTTTGGCAAGATTTGTGTTTTCAGGAATTTTCCCACTTATTCCAGGCCACCAATTTGTTGTTGAATTGTCATGTATAATAATCCCTAGTTATCTTATAAATTGACACCATAAAAATTATACTGTTTCTGTTGTCATTTATGATTTTATTTTTCTAAGTGCCCTTTATGTGGGGACATGTTTCATATTTAATAAAAACAGTCTGAGATATCAGAGGGATGTATACATAGTCTAGGAGGATCAGACAGTGGTAACTCACACCTTTAATCTAAGCACAGGGAATATCCAGGAGTGGTGACCTATGCCCTTATTCCCATAAAATCTGAGTTTGAGGTCATCTTAGTTTACAGAGGGAGTTCCAGGCTCCCATGCAGGCAGTGGTGGTTCCACACCTTTAATCCTAACCTGAATGTGAAACAACTGCGCAAAGATAGTATTTAAGGCAGGCATAGAAAGACAGATGAGGCAGTAGAATCCAGGAGGAGCAAGGTTGAGGAAGCTGGAAGACAGCTGGGTGAGATTTGACTATGGTGTTTCCTCTCTGATATCTCAGCTTTTCCCAGAGATCTGGCTCTGAGTTTTCTTTATTCACGCAACACCTCTCTTTTATTCTTGGCATAGTTAAATGTTTGCTTCTCTTTGTGCAGCACCAAAAATGAAAATCCAACTAATAGGAAAAAAAATCTTTAAAATTAACCATGTACAAAGCAATTGACACACAGAATATATCATGAACTAAAAATCCCATAGTATGAAGCGATATCTGCCACTTAAAATAATCTATAGAGCTAAATAGACATTTTCCAAAATAACACATACAATTACTAACAAGTTATGAAAGTGTGCCGTAGGAAGTAGAAATAAATGTCACAAAAAGATGCCAACATCACTTCATTAAAAATGACTATTCTACAAAAGTTTAAGATAACAAGCATTGGGAAGCATAGGCACTACTAGACTGTCAGTTGAGCTGCAAGCTAATAGAAGTATTATGGGCAACAAAACTGAAATCCTTCCACAAGTTTATAATAGAACTTTTGTGACAGACATGCCCTATCCAAATACTTTGGAGAACAGGGCAAAAAAGTTCAGGAAATCAAAGCCAGCCTGGGCCACAGAAAATCTCAAAAACAAAATAAAGTACAACGAGAAACGGCCAAGTGAAACAAAACAAAACACAAAATCATCACCACAATCTTTGTTATCGCTATTAACTAACAATATAAGTAAATTATAAGAAAAAACATAAATAGAAAAATCATGAAGAATGACCCTATAAGTCAACAATCTCACTGGTGCATATTTATACATGAGGTAAATGAAGCTGAAATGGTTAGATCAAAGTGAAATGTCTACCCATTTACTGGTATATTATTTTTATCTCCAAAGAAGCTCCCTCAGTGTCTAGCAACTGATGAATTAAGGAAGTATGCTATACACATTCACAGAGGAATATTACTTGTCTCTAAAAAGAGCAATGTTCTTTAACTTGCAAAGAGACATATGTAGATCTGTATTTCACCATGTTAGATGGCATGATGCAGACATGTAGAGCAAACCACCATGTGAGCTGCTTCTTATGTGGAGCCTAGATAAGCCATTCCCATAAAATGTAACCTTAGTATGGTGATTAGAAGAACCTATGGAAATTAGAAAGGAGGGAGATGTGAGGAAAGTTTAATCTAGAAATAGTACAGTCTAAGCTTGACATCTAGGTACAGTATTTCATAGAAATTTGACTACAGCCATTTCACATTAAGCATCCTGAAAAGAAGCAAAGATTTGCAGTATTTTCCCCACATAGAAAGAATAAATATTTGAGAAGATTGATACTTAGCACAACTTAAACTTTATACAACATGCACAGCTATTGAAAGAACACTTGGTACTGAATTTAAATGTACATTTTTATGTTATGTTAAGCATTTATGTATCTGTGAACAAATTTAAATTGAAAAATGTATAAAGTAAACATCATAATTACCAACTGGTAGAATTTCAAAAAGAAAACTCCACCAACAGTTAAAAATAAAATCCTTGCCTTTAATCATATATATTAGTGTTTATGTTAACAGTACATTGACCTTACTCACTTGTTTTCACTACTTTTTACCATTGAATTAATTGGCATAAAGTTGTTCATGAGGTTTTAAAGTCAGCAGTGAAATATTGCTTATAGTCTTTAGAAATGACACAAACTAGTCATTAGATAACATGGTGGTCTAAAGTTTGAGTCTAAATTGGCTGAAGTTACACCAGGCAGATTAGAGCTAAATACTAAAATCACACTTCATTCCTAAGCAGTTTCACAATTTCCACAAATTTCTATTGCAGTGCAAACATCAGTGCTATCTTCTGGTTAAATATCTCTTTTTCTTGTTCCAAGTGTTTGTAGGGTGTGTTTCATATGTGGCCAGAACTAATGTAGTACTGTAGAATAAAGCCAGACAGAAGAATTTAAATGAGCAGATCTATTGAGTATACATACAAGAAGGCAGTAGGAAGTATAAAGTCTATCTTGTGTGTTTAGGAGAAGAAAAATTATAAAAAGAGAATAAGCATGCACTGAACAATTTCCTTGTAGCTCATAATCAATAGAGAAATCTCGGCACATGGTCCTTTATAACTGCAAAGGTCACATGTTTATAAAGTTAGCATTGATGATTATTGCTGATACCAATGTCTGATGGCACATAAAAAGAGCTAACTGGTATACACGCAATAGCACCTTGCTAAGACAAGGCAAAATACAACTACAACTTTGTTTCTAGTGAGTGCATTTTACCCTGACATTTTGTGAAATGTTTGACTAAAAACAATGGAAGCAGACACTACCTGAGATACACACTATCAGTTACTATATGTTCTACATGTATCACTATATTATGATAAGCTAGGTGCTTTTCTGTTATGACATTGCTTTCTTCACTTTCAAACAGCTCTGTTGATAGTTTGCCCATTTTAGTGTAATACATTCACATGGACTTTAGCAAGGAGAAACGGGATTCTGCAATTTTATTCTGCATGCTTAGAGGTAGAATTCCATTTAATGATAAGGTCACAGGTCTGGAATTGCTGATTCCACAGGTTCAATGAATTGTGTCCTAGATGCGCTTTTAAAATCTCATTAATACTGAAGCACATAATACTCTCACAATTGCATGGTATTCTTTGCCACTTTTGGAGGATGGAGTTTGTAAGGGAGAGGTGGTACTTTACCCATGGGCACATACTCCGGGAATCACTATATGTTACTGTACTCTGAGAGGACAAGTATAGTCCATGTCATCTTTAAGTTTTTGATGGAGTTAGGAGAGAAAAGGGCATGCTACAAATAGCTTGTGTGACTTTGCTCTGAGCAAATTGAGGCCTGTGAATTGTATAAGTGAGCAAATCTAATTTTAGGGAACAAAAGAGCCTGCGAGATGCTGAGTGTAATTTTTATGTAAAAATAGGAGTCTCCAAAGACATCTCTCTTTAAACAGATGAATGCAAATTACTGAAGTCATCCAAATTGAGGTTGATTTATGCATTTTTCATTGTACTCTTTCACAACAAAAAAAGCTTTTTCTGTTTCCAAATAGGATGCATTTGGGATAAAGTTTCACGTGGTGCACCAAGAATGGCTTAGCAAAGAGAGATCCAAACCAGTCATGTAGAGAAATTATTTCTGTATCTTTTTTTGTCTCAAATACTGCTTCTGCCAAATAGGCTGGCCAACTGTCTACTGTATCCATTTTTTTTAGAGACTTGAATTTTAATTACACAAATAAAAGTTTTAATGCTATGTATCAGAATATATGATACATGCATCACTGGCACCCAGTGTATTCACCAGAGGACAAACACAATTCCTCAAATTCCGCTTGAATATGAGAAGCTCAATTCTCAGATCAGTGCCAGGCATGGTTATACACAGTCACCATTTGAACATTGTTAGTATTATGTTCAGCTTTACATCTGCAAACTCCTATAACTAACATAAGTTGTTGGCTTGTATAGCAATGAAAGGAGATGACCTGTTTGAAAAGATATGTCCCATGGCTTACATTACTGTCATCTTATATTTTGGTTTCTTCTCTGACCCTTTCTACTGATTCTTAAAATGGTTTAAAAATTTTATTCATTAATTAATTATATTTATTTATTTATAATGTGCATTGTCTGCTTATATATATATATATATATATTTTGTGCTATGTGTGTGCTGTCCTTGTGAACAGGACATCAGCTTCCTTGAAACTGGAGTTTTAGAAGGCTATGGGTATCATGAGGGTTCTGGGAACTGAACCAAAGTCCTTTTCCAGAACAGAAAGCATCTTAGTCATCAAGCCATGCCTCCAGTCTTTGTGAAAATAATTTAAGATATAGTACTTATATACATACATATGTTGTGTTTAAATATATTTATATGTGTAAATATATCCACCATATCAATTTTATATGAAACTTGTTAATCTATACATTGCTCTATGTTCATCCACATAGTCAAATAATTACTTACTGATTCAACAGATTTTGATGAGTACCGACTAATATCTCAGTTCTATTCACTGAAAACCTTACACAAAATACCCACAATTTAAAGAGTATAAGGTTTTATGTGTCATTAAGGGAACTCATATTTTTAATTAATAAGTGAGAATTTTTATTGTTCTTTTTTCCATCTATTATTTGATTTATTATTTTCAATTGAAAAAAAACATATTGTATATATTGTGATCATACTTTTCTGCTCCTCCAGCTCCACCTAAATCCTCCATACCCATTCAACTCCATACCCTTTATTTATCTCACTTTAAAAAGTAAGCAAACCAAAATAAGAACAAACAGCAACAAACCCCAAGAAACACACACCCCAATAACGTAAAACAAAATATGTAAGCGAGTGACCATTAAGAAAAAAAGAGAAAACCCCAAACCAAAAAAAAAAATGCATTAAAATAAGAACTCTACAAAAATATCATTGAACTCATTTTGTGTGAGCTAAATATTCCCCAAATGAAGTCCACTCTGAAATGTGGTTAATATACCTAAGAAAACTCCACAAGAGAAAGATAATTTTTCCTTCATCAGAGACGATCAGTTGCAAATAGCTTCTTGGTTGTGTGGATTTTGCCCATGTACACTTCTTTCAAGAATGGTACCCTGCTTGGTTTAAAACAGTTGGACCTTTTGAGTGTTGTCACAGTTTCTGAGTTCTTATTATTTCTATGACCATCAGTGTGCTGTCTCTGGAAGACATGTTTCTGTGTAGTCACCCATCACATCTAGACTATTCTTCCACATTAGTCCTTGAGGCCCAAGTTGAGAGGTTTGATGGAGGCAACCCATTTAGCTAATCCCAAATTGACCTAAAGTCAATTCCAAAAGGAAAAATCTTCCCTGGGTTTAGAATTAGCAGTAATAAATGTGAACATCATAGCAGCTATTTGATGCTCATGTATGATACTAAAAACAGGACAAAATGTTCAATTTTGGTATTCTATCCAGTCCCAATCCTGTGCTCTAGCTTTAAAATTCAGGATTTTGCTGTATATATACCCTTATTTCTCAAGCTATCCCAGGTACCTACTTGTATTAGCTTATGCCTCTGTTATTCTTTTCCTTCCATTATAATCTTTTTATCAAATGTGTTAAATTGTCTATGACCTTTGACTTGTATTTTGTGTTCTATTATAAACGATTATTATTATTTTTACTGTTAGTAGTAATAGCTGTAGTAGTATTGCTATTATAGTCTATAGTTTTTGGTAGTCCCATTATGGACTTTTCAAAAGCCTTCTAACTTTAAATTTTTATAGTTAACTCTGCTTAAAGATTCATTCTGCCTCGGTATTCCCAAGAGATATTGAAATATTTTATTCTTTGTCTTTGTCTCTCTTTTTGCTAACTTTGCTATTAAGGCTTATTTCTTTTTTTCTTGATTGTCTAAAGCTCTTTGAAGAGTTTCACAGTTATCTAAATGTCCTGTTAAGCATGCAACAAGACAATAACAATTCATCAATTAATACAAAGGTCTCTGTGCAGCACACTAATTTAGTTAAGAACATGCTCTTTCTATGGACTGGAAAGAGTAATGTCCTCTTTACCAAAAATCTTTAAGATTCTATTATGTATCCTTTTTTTCCTGAATTTTTTCTGAGTATCGAACTTTTGTATTAAAATTATGTTATACAATTTTGATATTTTAAAATGTCTCAATATTAATGATTGACACGAAATTCATAGTCTGTTTTTCTAGAACAAAGTCAATTTCAGTAATTATATGAGTATATTATTGTAACTTTGTTGTCTCTTGACTAAAACACACACACACACACACATTCAGTTTTAAACAAACTTATATTTAAAGAAACCCCAAATAAATAAAGCTTATAATATTATTTAATTACAAGAAAAAAAAGAAATAGTGTTAGGCATAGTTGGATAATTATAAATTCTCTAAATTTTTATCTCCAACTTAACTTTGTATTCCATGTGATTTTTTTTCCATGTCTACTTTTTTTTTCTACCCCATAATATGATCACATCTACTTCTAGTCAAAAGTGCACAGATGGTATTTTGGCTTTTATGTTTGTGCTTGTGGCCTTTCCTTCTGAGCAGGCATTGAGCAAATGGCCCCTTCACAGAAACCATTACTTTAATTCCTTACTCCTATTTATATCGATCATGAAATAATCAAATTATACCATCAAGTGGACTAAATGTAATTTGTAAAAAAGGCTTCAGACATGCTCAAAATGAGGAGCAGTAATTAGTAAATCTGTAGATCGATGGTATATTTATGTAAAGTTGACTCAAATGGGTCATTCTATTTTAAAGCATTGATTATACAAGTCCTGTGTCTAATCTGGGCTTATTTCTAGAGCACTGCAGCAGTGACAAATGTTATGCAAATTCCTCTCAAGCCAGGGATCTTTATTGAATGATGCTCTAGCCATTATGTCACCTCAGAACTTAGGAAGTCAACACAAACAGCACTCTGAAGGCAAGCATTATGAGGCATGAACAAATGACTTAATGAATTACTAAAAAAATATGATTTTTTAGGCAATACGACATGAAATTGCAGTCAGTTTGTTGATTTTTGAATGATTTTTAAATTTTTTCTTATGCTAATTGTTAGAAAATAGCTCTAATTCTGATACTGTTTTCATTTATAGTGTATCTTTTAAGCCTAAAAAATTTAAAGTATTTTAATTAATAAAATGGGCATACTTTGATAAATTTTGCAACCTCAAATTATTAATAAAATACATGCAATATATATAAATTTAATTGTTATGTCACCACTTAATAAAATTAAAAAGTATAAAGCCATAGTTAAAGACAAGTAGATTTTTTTGTTTGATTGGTTGTTTGGTTTCCTGGTTTCTTGAGACAGGGTTTCTCTATGTAGCCTTGCCCATCCTGGAACCCACTCTGCAATCCAACTTGGAATTCAGCTCAGAGATCCACCTGCCTCTGCCTCACAAGAGCTGGGATTAAAAGATGTCCACCACCACAGCCCGGCTAAGAAGTGTTCTTTTTAGTGTAGGATTACTCACTACAGTTTTCCTGGGGGGTCTGAGTGGCTTGTAAAGGTATGAGTAGAATGAATCCAAAACTTGAGAATTCTGATTGTTCTTTTCTTTAGTTTTTTGGGATAGGATTTTTAAATATCCAAGTCTGGTCTTAAATTTATCATGGAGCTGAGGATTACTATCTTGGTTAAGGATTATTATTACTGTGACCAAACACCATGTTCAAAAAGCAAGTTGAGGAACAAGAAATGTATTTGGCTTGTACTTCCACATTACTGTTTAACACTGAAGGAAGTCAGGACAGGAACTGAAAAGGGCAGGATTCTGGAAGCAGGAGCTGAAACAAGGGCTGTGGAAGGGTGCGGCTTACTGGCTTACTCCCCATAGCTTGCTCAGCCTGCTTTCTTAGAGAACCCTGGATCACCAACCTAGTGATGACAACACCCACCCTAAGTTGGGTACTCATCTATTGATCACTAATTGAGACAATCCCTTACAGCTAAATTTCATGGAGGTCTCAATGACTCTAGCTTGTATCAGGTCGTCATGTGAAAACAGCCAGTACAGTGACCCTGCACTTCTGCACTTCCTGTTGACATCTCCAGAGTCTCTGAATGACAGATTTGTACCTCCATGTCTGAATGGCTTTATATGTTTCTGGAGACCAAACCCAGTACTTCATACACCCTCACCAAACACTGTAAACTAAGTTGCATCCATATGCTGTAAGTCAGTTTTTGTTGAGGTTGGTTTGTTTGGGAGTTAGTTCCTTTTCTCCTTTTAATATGCTTTGTCTTTGTTTCTAAAAATTAGACATTCCAAATATTGTACAATAAATATAAGAGAAATATATAAACTTGACTATATATATTACTTACTTGACCGATATTGATATTACATAGTTCTTTAAAAACATAATTTAGTGACAGTCTGTCCACGCCTACTTAATCAGTATAATTTAGATAAATTGCTTCTATGTATGACATAATATGATACTATTTGTTCAAACTGCCACATTCATTTAATCCTTTCTTCCTTAATGTTCTTGGGTAGTAGATGGTGAGTGTTTTCTTTCTAGACCTATAAACCATCAAAAAGATAATTGTATCAAAATGCATTTATTTAAACTAGGAAAATACTAGTAACATTTTCCTTTTTTTTTTTTTTTTGTAAACCTTACACAAAACTTTTTCAGTAAAGTGAGGAAAGTAAATCAAGTGGCAGTTCTGGTTTCCAGAAACTTCTTCATAGAAGAATAACGATTACAAACAATAATGCCTATTGTTCTGTGTCATGTAACGACTGAGAAAATTAAGCAGGAAACACTCGTTCCTTATGACTTAGTCTTTCATAAGTCACTATTAATGGCAGCTCGAATGCCTAATGTTGCCCATGCATAGAGCAGGACCCCTGTCATGGTGGTGGCTTCTGGGTATAGCTTCTCTCTATGGTGCTGCTATCCCGATATGCTTGGAGATTGTCATTTGATTTCTTACACAGCAATTGATTCTTATCCTTTAGAAGCAACATAGATATTGCATTGGGTTTCTCAACTCATCTTTGGAAGGCAAACACAATTGTTAGCATATTATATTATGTTATATTACATTATAACAGCCATGATTCAAAATTAGAAGTCGTCAAAGGTATCCAGAAGCATCTTAGAAGCTGAATCCCAAAGGCCTATAAAACAATACAGCAAAGAGAAAGAAAACTTAATACAAATAAATACATGATCTGAGAGAGGATAATTCCACCCTCATCTCTGAAGAAATTTTAGGAAATCGAAATTAGTATTTTATTTGCCAAAATGTGTACTTTCTGAGAAAGAGTGACTGTAAGCAATAGACACTTCAGTCTTACCATTTGTTTCCCAATCAGTACTTGAGAAAATAAATATTCTACTTCCTGTTTGAAATAAATTGTCTGCAATTTTGCTTAGTGTGCTTGTTTTTCACACGCTCTGTTCTTTAGGTAATAAATTTTTATTGTCATTTTTAAGATTTAGGGACAAAACAGTGAGTATGCGTTAAGAGCAAACTATAACCAATTATATGTTGATAAGGAACAACATAATTTTCCTATTCTCTTGTTTGATGCTAATAAATTCAACAACATCTGAATTTCACATAAAATCTGCAAAAATTTTGAAAAAAATCAATCAAAAATTTCTATAAATTAATGTGGAATATATTCACCAATTTTGAACACATAAAAAACTATTTTATTAAGTTCTAATATTTCAAGCCTGATATTTTCAGTTAAGTTATTAAGCGTCTTGATGTATTTAAAAATCTTAAAAATGTAAATAGCAATAATTACATTTATTTTCTAAACATGTAAAATATGATATTATATTCATATATTTCATTGATCAGCAAACAGCCATTTACATTAAGACTGGAGCCTTTGAAACTTTCGAGATTCTGAGATATTTACAGAGTTAAAAAGTAACTGTACTTTATAGTTCAACTGGAAAACTGTCTCTCTATCATAGGAATGAGACAAGGTGTCCCTGTTCTTCTTACAGCAGTGGCTTCTAATGAAGATGACAGCCATCATTTAAATACACATCATTAAGTAAAGAACATAAATGTCAATAAAACATTTCTTATTAAGTAACAAGCTGATGGCGCCATAAAAGTGAAAAATTTTCGAGTTGTAAAATATAGTCAAAGTCATAATGGAGTGCATTAATACAGTTTGACATTCTCTCAGTATTCCTTAGTGAACTAAGAAAGGGCTTTAATTAAAAGTGACTTTGATCACTTTACATTTACACTCTGAATGACATAAGAGTGTTTTCCTGCAAACTGATCTTCTCTGAGCATTAATTTAGGTATCTCTTCGGTGACACTCACATGCAGATGCTCTCTAGAAGCTTTTGGAATTTCCATTTGAATCTTTCATACATTCCATTAGTGACATTGGGTTGGGTGAAGTGAGTGTGTCCATTATGTAGTTGCTTGTATCATTTTAAGCTTTATGTGTTAGTTACTGTAAATGCTTGGTGTTTACAGCCATGAAAATATTTATTTACCCAACCAGAGATAGCTTAATCTTTTCTTAAAATCATGGCACAAAGATAAAATGTCTATATTATTTTCAACTCTATTATCCCATCCATAGCACTTACTTATGATCTTCCCATTTACCCACTATTATTGAAGGATTCAAACATGTTTTATGTTTTCTAAATATAAGGACCTAAAGAATTTTTTGTTCTGGACTCTGCATCTGTGAACACACACACACACACACACACACACACACACACACACACACACACACACAGAGAGAGAAAGAGAGAGTGAGAGACAGAGAGAGAGAGGCAGGTCAGAGTTATATAATAAATTTTGTATGTTAAATAATGTTATATGTGTATATATATATAAGTTTACATAAAAATATTTATATAAAAAGTCATATTATCAAGAAAATTTTAAATGTTAAAATAAAGTATATGGCCAAAATGAATTCAGTTAATTTTACCAGTCCTTTCTGTATTACAAAAAATATTAACTATATTTTTCAAATATATATTTGATGTGGGAGTGCCTTTCTGTAGGCTGTGAATCTCAATCTGTGAATAAAGGAGCTGTTTTGGGCCATGGCAGGCACCATAGAAGAAGTAGGAGGAGAAATCAAAGCATAGGTGAGAAGCAGGGCAGAGTCAGAGACAGATCAAGCTGAAGCCGCCCAAGGAGCAACATGTAAGAGCACGGGTGAGCCACGGGCCACGTGGCAGACAGATGAATAGAAATGGGTTGATTTAAGATATAAGAGCTAGCTAGCAATGTGCCTGAGCCATAGGCCAAACAGCATAAAGTTAATATAAGCGTCTGAGTCATTTTTGGAGGCTTGGGGGGCTAGGTGGTTAAGCGGGTTTGAGCGACAGGTCTGTGGGTCTCAGCCGCCTGGGACCCGAGAACCCTCCTACTACATGTATTAGTGCATACATTGAACTTAGGGAAATTTTTGTGCTGTTCTGTTTTATAGGTTTCTGGTTCAACCTATCCCCATGGTCTGAACCTACCTGCTGTTGCTTAGTCCCCCAAAGTGACTTAGGCACTTATATTAATTACATGCTGTTCTGCCTATGACACAAGCTTATTGCTATCTAGCTCTCTCTTCTTAACTCAATCTATTTCTATTAATCTGTCTTTCCATGTGGTTCATGGCTTACCTGAATCACTTTAAATATTGCTCCTTTGGTGACTGGATTGAGTCTCTCCTGACTCTGCCCTCCTTCCCCTTTATCTTTGTTCAGATTTCCCATTTGCTTCTAAGATGCCTTGTCGTAGGCCAAAGCAGTCCCTTTATTAACCAATGACTTTCACAGCATATAGAAAGGCATCCCACATCACTGTTTTTTGATTTTTATTTATTCCTTGTGTCTTTCATATCATGTATCTCCATCCCCTTCAGTGCCCCATCTCTTCAAATCCCCCCTCTACCCTTGTACTCTCACTCTCCAAAAAACAAAATTTAAGGGAAAAAGGAAAAATAAAAAAGAGATATCTCTGCATAGATAGGGCATAAACTTCTGACCAAAAATGACACCCAACCTAGGCATGTACAGCCGCATAAAGCCTGAGAAAGATTAAAAGTGGTTCTAGAACACAGAAATAAAGCCAATTCCTAGATGTGTCTGTCAAGTGAGCCTTGGTACAGAGTGCCATGTGGACTTGAACTACAATTTGGGCTGTGGTGTGCAGTTTAAGCTTCAACAATGCCAGTTCCCAAAGTCTCACAAGAGCCTTAGTACAAGTATGAGTTGCATATTAAGGATTTAGGTTTCTGTTCTTACATACAAAAAGGGAACTGAGTCAAAACTGCTGTTTAGTAGTAGCATTTTCTTAGGTCAGCTCTGTTTGCTGGTGGTGAGCAAAGGTTTGGCTCTATTAAGAGAAGCTTCCTGATTCTGCCTTAGCTGCAAAAGCCAGCACAAGGCTCTTTAAAAAGGCCCTTCTGTCAAACATTTAAACAAGGTTTATGAGCAGCAGGTAGCAGCACTTTACTTGATGGTAGCATGGATTTTAAAATTCCCCAGAGTTGGGTGGAAGATGTACTTCCTGCCAGTACCTCTGCCAAACTTCCATAGCTGAGCCTTAAACCTAGCCACAACTTAGCAGATTAAAGGTGTGATCAGAATCATAAAAAGATAAAAAATATAAAGTAAAAACAGATTAAAAAACTATAAATGATTTACAATGTGATTAAAATATGCATAGGCTTGGGAAAGAAATAAAAGAAAAAGGGACAGAGAAAGTTATTTAAAAAGGAGATAAAGTAATAATTATATGTACATACAGAGAGAGAGAGAGAGAGAGAGAGAGGAGAGAGAGAGAGAGAGAGAGAGGGGGAGAGGGAGAGGGAGAGGGAGAGGGGGAGAGGGAGAGGGAGAGGGAGAGAGAGAGAGAGAGAGAGAGAGAGAGAGAGAGAGAGAGAGAGAGAGAGAGAGAGAGAGAGAGGGAGAGACCTTTTAAAGATGGAAAATACACAGAGTCTGGATACTGTATATTAAGTTGCATTGAATTGTTTGAATGCTGAGGAAGAATCAAGATCTGCTAAGACACTTGATTATAAATGCTGCTGGATTAATCTAAGCTATATATTTTGTAAATGACTTGACTTCAAATTTAAAATGAAAAGATATGCTACGTTAGAGAAGAGGTTTTGTTTTTAATTCTACTGAAAATGGGAGGCTGTGGTTATAGAAAATAAAGATTGATCAAGAAAGACCATTTGGTAAATCTCTGATGGGAAGAGATGGCTACATCAGCTTCAAAATTGCCAAATAAGATGATTCAGCCTCAGGACACCCATAAGATTACCAGCACTCCCAACCAGCAGGAAGTAGTAATAGAAAAGTACACCCAAATTTCTGTTATTAATATATGTTTATTTTCATTATAAATGTGAATAGTCACAGTCAGTCTCTTTCTAGGGAAAAAGGTATATATTATATAGAAATGATAAATAAGATTAATGAATCTGTTTTGATAAAAATGTTAATCTCAAAATATTTTAAATTGCTATGTATATTTGTTTATTATTATAAATTTAGGGTCAATTTTTTATACTATAATTATATGTATATATTTCTACTTTTGTTTAAAATATTATGTTTATGCATTTCCTTTAAAATTGCAATGTATAATTGAGAAAACAGATTAATATTTACTCATCTATGGAATCAAATATATAGTCATTTTAATTGTTTTTTTAGATATACAAAGACATATTTCAGTTAGATGAGCAATCTTCAAACAATTCAAAGATCTATACAATATGGCATTTAAAACATTTTAAGAGCTTAGACTTTTCCAGACAGTGAGACACGTCTGCTTTTGGCAGCACAAATTGTTCAAGAGAATAATGGGTATTAAAGAAATTCCACATAGAATTTAAATTTTGTAGCAAAAGTTAGCAACTGGAAAAGACACTGTTTTTGCCTTGACTGCTTGACAGTATGCTATATAAACTGGACATGTAGAATGTACAGGAAAGCTGAGATGGTCCTTTAAGGTTCTGATTCACAGAGACTGTCAGACATTCTACAGGACACAGGGAGAAGCAACTGATAAACCTTGCCAAAATGTACAGAACAGTCCTTCAAATTTCATGCTTCACTAAAAATTTCTCCAGAGACTCTAGGCCTGTGGGCTGAAGATAGATGCCCCAATGTTATAAAAAAAAATAAACCTCTCTAGGTAGTCAGATATCTCTCTTATTTCTAGAATTTGGAGATTGCTTGCAACACACTTCCTATTTACTCAGATAATATTATAGTCTTCTATGGTCTTTGATGCATTTGAAGATTAGATGGTTACAATTACAGTTTTCCTTACTTATAATAAAAGATAAATCAGATTTAAAAATTTGGCCTTAGAAAAATAAGTTAGGTTATAGAACATTTTCTATAATTTTGCTAAATACAATAGGCTCGATATTGTAACTGTAATTCTTTATTGATAGCTGTTTCATTGTACATAATTTTGCTATATTGATATTAAAATCTTCCTATTAATTACCACTGGTTAATAAAAGGCTGCATTGGCCCATGGGAAGACATATTAGAGGTAGGTAAGAAATCTGAGCATAGATAAAGGGGAAGGAGGGTGGAGTCAGGGAGATGCTGTGAGCTGCTGCTAGAGGAAGCAAGATGTAAATAAACACAGGTAAGTCACAAGCCACATAGCAATACAATATATTAATTGAAATAGGTTGAGTTAAAAAAGAGCTAGAAAGCAATAAGCCTGAGCTATAAGCCAAACAGTTTGTGATTAATATAAGCCTTTGTGTGGTTATTTGAGGGCATAAGTGGCTGTGGAACTGTAGTTCTGAACCTTGGGCTACACAGGCCAAGAAACTTCTGGCTACAAGAGAGAGAAAAGAAAAAATATCAATCTTGTCATGGAAGCTGTAGTGTGATACAGTGACTCATGAAGTAAACCCTATTATCCTGTGTTCATTGCTGAGTCATTAACCTCATTGGAGACCTCTTGTTTCTCCTACATTCTTGATGCTGAGCCCTTGCTGGAATTCCTCTTGATTATCCTAGTGTTTCCCTGTGTTTTGGCAGTCCTACAGCTTTGGATTTGCAGAACAGTCCAGTCCCTTCACAGGTGGGGTGGATGGGATGGGTCAACAAATAACTCTACTTCTGGGTCTGTGTAGTTGCAAGATTGTTCGGCCTTCCAGTTCTCTCTTTCCCTCATCATCAGAGTAAGCTCTCCTTCATTGTCCTGGATAGTTCACCCCTTGCTGCAATAAGCAAGGGACAGGACCAGTTCTCTTTCCTGCTTTCTTGTCCCGTGTTGGATCTCTCACACCTACTACTTGAGGATTAGCTTACTGTGTTGCTGTGGTGTAGCTTATGGGCAACACTTCCAAGTACTACAGCTGATGAAGAGAAGGGCCAGCTTTCCTGCTCTCATGACCTCAGAAGCAGCTCTCCCAGTTGTGTCAGGCATTGATAGGCAGGGAGGGAGGAAGGGGTGGCATCTTTTTGCAAGATGTAGCCGCATAACAGATGAGTAATAGGGTCAGTTCTTCCATGTTCACAGCTTAACTTCTGGCTCAGCCACATCTCTGAAAATAGGGTGTCTCTAATGTGCTGCCTTTGTGAGGTGCAAGGTCTTCCCTCTTTCCCAGTTGCAGCTGGTTGGGGTAGCTCTCCCTCCTTTTCTTCCCCTCAGAAACAGCTCTTCCACCTTCTTCAGGTGTTGATGGGTGGTGGGGGAAGGGTATCTCTCCCCCATCCATGCTGCCATATGGCAGATGAGGAGCAGGGCCAGGTATCCAATGCTCACATTTCTGGGCTGACTTAACTGTTCCCTCATTAACAGGGTCAGCTCCACTGTGTTGCTCTGATGAGGAACCAGGCCCTGTATCATAAATCGTAAATTTTGCATCTGGAAAAGGGGTCAACTTACTCTACAGCTGGAGGTAGTAGGGACAAAGAGGAGGGCATGTTTTCCCCATCCTCACCACCACATTTTGGCTGAGGGGGCTCTACCAGTTAGGCCCTTCTCACATGTTCAGGGCTAGCTCACTCATGCCCTTGTCCACAGGGCCAACTCTATTTGCTCTCTCCCAAGGGAAGCAGAAAGACAGTTCTCTCAAGTGTTGCAGATGGTAGGACTTGGATCTGGTCCAACCTGCTACAGGTGTTGAAGAATTAGAGGAGATATATTTCCTCACTACAAGGCAGGCATGTCCTGCTCTTGACTTTTTTTACCCTCAAGACCAACTCACATTACTTCTCTGAACAGGATCAGCTGTACTGTGCTACCCAGGTAAGGTGTTGAACCCTCTCTCCTGACTGCTTCATCTGGTGAGGGGCAGAACCAGTTCTTCCTAGTGTTATTGCCAGTGAGCTACAGGACCATCTCTGTTCAGCCCTTTTTTGGGTGGTATTAGGAGTCAAGGACATCAAAGCAGACAGTCATTGGAATGGGGCCATGAACCCAGGCATAGGCATCAAATGGGGCCCAGACTCAGATATTACCATGACCTGGGTAGCATGTGTCATCACCCTGCTCATTGCTTTCTCTTCCTCATATATGCCTCTGTCTATAGGACACAAACCACTCTGTCTCTTTGTCTCTCTCCTATAGTGCACCATGTATTTGCTCACCACAATAGTGCCCTCTGCCTGATGACACATGTGGGCCTCATTGCTCATTCCATAATGGCACTGGGCAGAGCACTGCTTCCAAGAATTATAATAGTGCTCAACTGGCATCTGGTGGGCTTGTGAGTGAACCTCTTTCCACCCCAAGTCTAATGAGCAGAGAGGGGTTGTGTTTGTCCTCTAGTGTCCACCAGAGCCTAGAAGTGTCAGGCAATTCCTGTGCTTTTAGACAAGAAAATACGGTCATAGAGTGACGTGACAAAAAGTGCCATAAAAGGAAATGAATGAAGATAAAATACAGATTGAGATTAAGACACACTGAAGAATTATTACGCATCAGAAACTCTTATCTGCGAGAAATCACCTTTTTGTTGTTTTTCAGTATCAGACATTAACATAGGATTTCATGGGAAAAACAAAGAAAACTTAGGCATGTGTCTAGCAAGAAAGCCCTAGAGACTGAATGCTGAAGATAGATATCAGCAGCAGCCACACATCTGTCAGGCATGGGATGCTAGAAACATCCAACTAAAGATAGATATCACCAGCTCCCAAAGTAAATACCTTCAAATCAGAGGCTCTTATTTTGAAAGCAGTCAGGACATAGAAAGCAGCTATCTCCCTAATAGAAGTCACTTCTAAATTTAAATGTGAAGAATCACGCAAGTGAATCTTAAAAATAAGATAATAATTAAAAAAACACATGAAAGAACAGCATGTTAAACACATTAAACAGCGGAGTTTGTTTCTGTTTCCATAACTCATCTGACAATTTTTCTGTTTGGGAAGCCTTATGTAATTTAATTTTATTTACATTAAGTGAAATAAAAAACAACCAAGAGTCAATGGGACAAGGAGAGCCTCAAAAACCTGCTTCATATAGGTCCTTCAGTCCTTCAGTTCACGTGTAAAGATCTTTGAACACACCAACCAAGAGTCTCAGCAAGTGTCACACAGCTTCATCTATGGCCACATTTACATTGTGTGCAGGGAGTGTGAACATGTTCTCTTGCTTCTATTCAGCTCGCAGTATTAATTTACTGTTTTTGTTTGGTTTTTGTCTATAGAAGGTTTTGCTTATATATATGTTAGTACAACACATGCATGTGGTGCCTATGAAGGCAAGGAAAGGGCATCCCCTGAATCTGTAGTTACTGGAGTCAGAGATAGTTGTGAGCTGCCATACTGGGGTTGAGAACCGAACTCATGATCTCTGGAAAAGCAGCCAATGCTCTAAGACTCTGAACTGTCACCTCTGCCCCAGAATTACTGTTTTAATATGAATTAAACCATGGAACAAAGTATTTCTAGATAAAGTATAGAGTTTGTGATTTAACATTGCAAAAGTTCTGTGCTATTATGATTCATTTATTTTTGTGCCCTCCTTAAACCTGATGTGTACAAGTTGTTTCATCTGGAAAGAACAGTCTGTTTTTCTGTGATAACACCTAAAGCAGTTGACAGTGCAGTTCCATTAGCTAACGTCTATGCACAATTTTACATTTTTGAACATTTCAACATCAAGATTTATTTTCACTTTTTTGTAACTTTAGAAAATAATTTATTAGTACGTAGTATATAAACATTAATTTCTTTGTTACAAAAATAATTTTAGAATACATGTAAGTTTCAATTATGTATTTTATTTAAAAAATGTCATTTTTGTTTATGTATCTCCCTGCCCCTCCTCCTTTTCCTCCTCCTAGTCTGTACCAGCCTTCAGCCTTGCCCCTCCCCATCACCCATCCACCCATCCTGTCCCCCAAAAGGGCTGACAAACCTACTCCAGACAAGTCTGATTTCTTCATCTCAAGGTTAATACTGGGTTAGGTGTTCCTCTGCAGGGAATGGACTCCAAAGTGCCGCCCCCTGCACAGTCTGAGCCTACCCCTCTCTACAAATGTGTGCTTCAATCTGTCACCATAAGATCTCTCTCTTTCTCTCTCTCTCTCTCTCTCTCTCTCTCTCTCTCTCTCTCTCTCTCTCTCTCTCTCTCTGTGTGTGTGTGTGTGTGTGTGTGTGTGTTCATGTGAAGGCCAGGGGTAATTTCCAGCATAATTACACAGGGGCCTTTACCTCACTTTTTGAGACAGGATTTCTCAACAAGACCTGGGCTAGGCTGTGTTGTAATGACACCCAGAATTATATCAAGGTCTCCTGCTCAGGACTGAGTGTCTGTGCACATATCACCACTGCTATTTTGCAAGGATGCTTGCATAGACTCTGGTTTTCAGTCTTGCTGAGCAAGCACTTTGCTCAATGAACTCCCTTCCAGGACTCATGCTTAGTTCTCAGTGGGGTCTGCTTTCTTTGTGTAATGGTAACTACAGACATAGATGCCAAATCATACATCATCCTCTAAACTTCCTTAATTTAATATTAATAAGTTTGTGTCTGAAGTATATTTCAAAGTTACAAAAATACTCCAATTGGAAACTTTTCTCCAGTAAATTTGTAAATTTGAAAACTGCTTTCTGATGGAATGCATTAAAATGAGGAATCAGGAGATTTAAGTATCTGTAAATGGTAGAATTGGAGATATATACAATATGTACAAAGTAAATGTAGCAGACATGTTATCTATACCCTAGGGACACAGAAAGCTGTTTTTAGTAACTTAAGTATTCTTGCTTCAAAGAAACATAGAAAGGTTCATTTTTATTCAGAGTATAGTTTTGTACTGAGTCAGTAGTATGTCCAGTACAAGGGTACACAAACAAAAACTATCAATCAGATTAAAAACTTTCACAATTCTGCTAGTATTTTGGTATTGAACTCTGGTGATACATTGTATTTTGAATAAAGCCTATCTGAAAATCAGAGGACAGAGCCAAGTCACGAAGGTCAGAGAGTAGCGATCCACATCTTTAATCCTAGCACTTAGGAGGCAGAGATCCCTAGATTTCTCTGAGTTCACAGCCAGAGACAGGCGGTGGCGGCACACATCTTTAACCTAGCACTAAGAAAGCTGGAGGAAGTTCTTCCTTTTGCATGTATGTCCTTTCCACTGAGGATTCAGAGGTATTCGGTATGAGGATTCATGGAGACAAGAGCTACCTCCCCCCGCCCCCGCCAGGAGCTGTTAGGTGAGAACTGGTTGTGGTTTGTACCTCTGTCTCTCTGATTTTCGGAGAAGCTTTATTAAATATACAATATATCATCACATCTAGCCATTTGACTCTTCAAAGGATTCCTGCTTGTGAGCCTCCTGCCCTTCTGTAAACAGAGCTCTACGTAGAAAGAGAAGGACTGTGTCTCGTGGCAGGGGATTTATGTTTATTAGGCAGCTCTAACTGCTAATAAATACAAGTTAAATGAAGTTCAAATATGTCATTTAATAACTTCCACTTATGAGCTCTATTAACTCCCCATGGGAGATCAGGCAACAGACATTTTCTTTTGTACACAATGGCCTCTGAAATATTTGCAAGCAAGATGCACTTGCCTGCTAGCTACACCCCAATTAAGAAGGATATATACATAAAATGTGTTCCCCTTAATTTTATCAGTAACAAACAGTTTTAAAGTTGACATCAAATACATGTGGCTAAAGTTATTTGATTCTGTTTATCAGGGACAGAATAAACTAACAAAATAAGGTAAAGCCTGGAAAAATGCTGGTGTCCTCATTAAAATGTGATTAAATGCTTCAACTTCCAGCACATTAGCTCTGACATTTTGTCTTTTAAACGATGTCAGGCAATGAAGGTCAACACAAGCAAGAGTCCTGCTTCTGGTCCTTGGCAAGAGGCACACTGTACTTGAGCTTCACAGCAGGGGCCTGTCAGCTTGTACAGCCTCTCTCCAAGTAGGAGCTTGCATCTGGATCTAGCATATGGTACTGTATGCAGATATTTCTGGGGCCCACTTCCTTGATCACTATTTAATGATTAATTACTGCAGCCTGATGTCAGGGTGAGACAGTCAATGCTTCAGGTAAAAATCTTAACTATAGAAAAATGACAGCAGGCATGGATTGGTAAGCCAAATTAACTTTGTATTTCTTCTAATGAATACATAATATTTGTATATAGTTGTAAGAGTAAAGTGTGTGGGGGGGGAGGCAAAATTCATCAAATAAAAATTTCAATGACAGGCATGCCATTCAGCAAAGTACTGTGATTGACACTTATGTTCAGGGGAGAACAGACTTACACACAATACTAACTCTCTGAGGAAACAGCAAACATCTTTCAGTTGACTTTTGGGGACATAAAGGCTTTGAGCTGTGCAAAATATCCTCTGACAGTGCTCCTAGTAAACAACTAAGAGGTTTAGTTTCTAAGGACATGTGGTATTGGGGTCCTTATACCTAAAAAATAAATTGTCAATATTATTTAGTACGTGAGACAGTTCATAATCAAGAAAATAATTTGGCAAAATATCCAGTTTGAGATCAAACTAATGCAGCATGATTTTAAGATTTTGTTTCACAGTAGCTGCGTGACACTTTGATGAAACAGATTGTAGTTTAAAAGTAGAGGAATCCGCCATCTAGTCAGCATCTGAATTATATAAGCCAAGTGAAACACTTCAGAATCTCAGAAAATCTGATTAGTCTATAATAATACAGTTATTATTAAAAGCATTACTGAATTAAACCACTTTGCTATTTTGTTCATAAAATACAGACAGGCCTAATTGCTAATGTTCTACAAAGAAAATTATTTGTCATTTTTTTTAACCTAAGTATCTATTTTTTGGTAACTGCAATTATTTTTTTAAATATGATAAAAGTATTTGTAGGGGAGCAAAAATACCTAAATAATAATGCTGATAATTAGTGATTATTCAGTGATATTGGTCCTCATCCTTGGCATGTGGCTTGGTAATGGATTAAAAGATTATTGAAACTGTTTTAGGAAGTGAAAGAGAATTACAAAGCTCAGTAAAGATGGCAGTATTTACCATTTAGTTAGTTCCTATGATCACTAAGCCATACATGCTAATTATGAGTTTATTCTTCATGAATTATGCTATTTTCATTGAATAATTTTATAAATATTGTTTCTGTTTCTAGGATAGATTTTTGAAATATCTTTTACTTTAAAATGCCACAACTGAGGGCTGGAAAGATGGTTCAGCATTTAAGAGCACTTGCTGCTCTTCCTGAAGACACAAGTTCATTTCCCAGCACCCATGTCAAGTGGCTCATAATCACCACAACTCCACTTGCTGAGGATTTGACATTCTTTTATTTTAGCTTCCATAGCCACCTGTGTTATGTGTACTTGTATACACAGACATGCATACGTGAAATTAAAAAGAAGCTAAACATAATCAGAGTAAGCATAATCACAACTCTTTAGCTGTGGTGAAAAATAAAGCAACTAGTGAGTATTACTCTACCCAGAATATTTCATTGTAACTTTGTGTTACTGCCATATAGGCACTGTTAATATGTAGGTTCAAGTTTGGAATGGAAAACATTGCCATTTTAAGTTCAGCTATCTTCTTCCCATTTTTCTACACATGCCTAAGTCACCAAAAAGGAAGCCAGAAGTTTTTTATACATAACAGCAACTGGTAAGACGTGTGGTTATGTCCAGTTATTTTATGCTGGCAATATAAAAGTTAAAAGTTCAATTATCTAGGTGGATAGAATTATTTGAAAAACAAGGAAGAATTATAATTTCAAGAGAATTTGTTTTCCCTTGTTAACATTATAAGCTGGAGAAATGTTGCCTATATTTGTCACCTTACTTTTTCCATCATGTAGTTTTAAACTCTACTAAAAATATAAAAAGCAAATAATTTTGTTTCATCTGATGTCTGTATGACCATGAGGGTGCCTGACGCCAATTAATATAACTCCAACATGATACCTGCAATAAAGGCTTCAGGAACATCACAGAAGAGGAGAAAGAAAGATCCAGATTAGGCTATTTATATGAGACACTACCACAGGGAAGCCACACACTTGAAATCTCAATGTTATGGCCACCTAAACACAACCTGAATAACCAATATCCCAACTGACATGCTGGTGTGGATGAGACAGATCTTAGAAGGACCCACCTGCTAGATGAAGAGCTATAGGCAATTAATGAGTCCAGAGAAAATGTAGTTTAAATATATTTTTAATTCATCATTTTTTTAAAAGAATATCAGCTTCTTTCACTTAAAGCATGAGCTAGTGAGTTACAGGGGAAGTGGCAGAGAATGGATTTCCAATTTTCAAGATACCCACAGGCAAACACAGATGATGGTGATTGGATGCATTGATACAGTGCATGTTTTAATCAGCTCTCAGTGGTGGTTATAAAACACAAATACAAATACAACTCAGAGAAGTAACAATTCATTTAGACTTATTGTTTAAGAGTAGAAGAATACAATGATGAAGGAGGCATACAATCTGGCTGACCACTTTTCCTCAGATAGCAGAGTATAAAGTAGATCTGGGACAAATCTCTAAGCCCTTAGAGCCCACTCCCAGTGACAAACTTCTTTCAGCAAGGGCCCCCATTCTCAAAGTCCACATAAAAGTACTATGAACTGTGAGTAATGTTTAAATATATAACATTATATTTTCAGTTCAATCCACGACGGTATTACTCCCACACTGCCAAGGTTATTAGCAGGGTGCACTGTTCACATCTGAAAGGACAATTATGTAGAAGATCTGAGAGACACATTTTGAGCTTCTACAAGTGACAGAAGAAAAATTCAGAAAGAAAAAAGGTGACAGAAATGGGTTAAGGTGCATCTGTTTCCTGGATCCTCAGGAATATTCTGGCATTAAGTAGAGAATTAATGACAGTCATTTATCTTGATATTGGTGAAATGGCCATGTAATCACACAGTAAGTGAACATGATATGTACCCACAAATATGAGGTAACAAACTCACTCAATTTCCTCTAAATCCCCTAAAAACTACCTCCTGATTTCATTTGGTTGATCTGTCATATTTATATTCCTGACTTAATGAAGCCCAAAGAGTCCAACTCATACTGTTATGATGACTTAAGACCACAGCTTTGATAGTTCACCATCCAAATAGCAAAATTTCTTAACGCCATTTTTATGAGAGTTAAAAGACATTAAACTAAATACAATTGCGGCTACATAAAATGGTAGAATAGTTTTCCACATATGCTATATATGCAAATACAGTTTCCCATCTCAACCTCCAGTGCCCATATGAAGTTCCACATGCTGTTTAGTTTGAATAACTGTTATTGGCTCTTCAAGCTTCTAAATTTTCCTTTTTGTATGTCCTACATCAGGGATAGCTTTGCAAAAGAAATATAACAATGTCTGATACAGAAGATCTTGTTTTAAATCTTAGTCTCATCCTGTAAAATGTCCTCTGACATTTGAAATAAATTCATAATACAACATAATGACCACCACACCTAGGACCTGAAACAAGCAAACCAAAACCAGGAACTTGCCTCAGTGTCAAATGTGTGATTTGTCTCTTACTCCTTCATACAGATCGTCAGCTGAAACCAGGGAACTCAGAAAATAAAGGAATTATAATCTAAAAGATAAACTTCAGTGGGTGTATGCTGTGGGGACATTCATTTTCTAGCTTTAAGAACAGCAGGAAATGTATAAATCACTCTCATCAGCCACTGAAAAATCTTATTGCATTCACAATTAAGAGTTATGAATGTCTGTCAGGGCAGACAGCCCACGATAAAAAGGGATAAAAAGTATTGCCCACTCATTTTCTTAACAAAAATCTATCATCTATCTATATTTCAAACAACATATTTTCCTACAAATAAGTTGATACCAACAGAATAGGTTCATGAGATGGCCACAAGGTTGACGACTCAGAACGTATCTATAGGACTTGCATCCAGTAGTGAGAAATATCTACTTCCTCCCTCCCACCTCTTGTGTTATGCTCAGTAAACTTTCCTTTATAGCTTTTTCCACTTTTTTGTCAGTTGGATGATGACAAGCATGACAATCATGTTTTATAGAGGTGTGCTCTTTAATGCATTGATGTGTAAAATAGGTTTACTATACTTAAGGATGCTCTTTACTGGAAAGACTGTGTCACAATTACCTGACTATAATGATAGACAAAAACTCAAAATAGCCTCATTTGTGATAAGCACCAGAGGATGGAATGCACATTTTGACTACACAACTTTGTCAAAACCCTTTTTCTTTGTTCCTCAAGACTAGCTTTCCCCATAAACTTTGCAGCATTACTAGCCAGACTCCAACTTCCATTTTTCAGTCTTCCTCATTATTCCATGACTCTTATTCTTAAGACATAGAGGGAACATTTATTTTTGATGTAAGTAAAATTAAAACCCATAATTCTCTCTTTTCTGAGACTTATGATGAACATCTTTCAGAAATTAAATTTAATTACATCGGATTATAATTGCATGCTGTCAAAAGTTAAAAATACTAGATGATCTATCTTTAATATAGAAAGTGTTTAGAAATCTGCATGTCAAAATTAAAATAATTGTTCATTCAGTCTTTCAAGAATATATCGAGAGAGCCAATGAAAGTAGGAGATTAAAATTGATAGGTGCCAAGACATGAGAGAATTTAGTTTCAGAGGAGAAAAAGACATAACCATATTGTGAATTTTCACAGGGGGATTTCGGAATTCTTGAAACCTTAAAAGATGTTAAGAACTTAAAATAGATGAGAATGTAGAAAAAAAGAGCAGGAGATATTTTCAGAAACTCTCACCAAGGTCTGCAGATTTTGGTATTTCCTGGATCGAGAATGTCCTACATTTGTGAGCCATAAGAAAGCGTCTGGCTATGATTAGGAAATGAAAAAGATGTGGCATTAGCTCCTAACTCCGATAGGGTTAGGAAAGTTCCAGGACAATAGTACAGGACTAAGCTCTCTGATTTCTGGGAATTGGGAATTTATGTGTTCCTATGACACCTGTGCCTCACTTCAGAATGAGGTTGGCATGAATCATTGAGGAGAAGAGGAAATATATCAGCAAGAGAAATTCTTGGTCCTCAAAATAGAGTTGTTAGAGTTCTACAGATAAATTCTTCAGGAAAGAGGGCCATAGAGAATCCGGAATCTGTGAAGGGACCTAGGAACGGCAGAGGAAAGTTTGAACTCCAGGTATTATTGAAAATATATGACCCTGGTTTTGCCTATAGTTATTAATAACTACCATATATTAGCCAGGCTAAGGAACGAGGAATCAATCTCCACATAGTTTCTATAAAACTGTTTTGATGTGTCCCCTCTACTAATTTTTTTTTTTTAGTGGAACATAATATTAGATTAGGATGTTGTGCAACTTTCAATTCATATATGCACACATACATAATATTCTGAAATAATATCTGTATATGTAAAATTGTATTTTCTATCGTTGTTTTTCTTTTAAGAAGCCAGCTATAATTTGTGTTTTTGATATACAATTAAAATGTTTTTTACTAAGTTGCTTTCAAGATGTCTATATGTGATTGTTTTTTTAACCTTGCATATATAAAAAAGTTTTTAAACTGATTTTTAACTAAAAATAAATTTATACATACTTCTGTTCCACAACATGACACTTTTATAAGCACATATGTTGTAGATTTACTGAATCATGCTAATTAACACTTGCCTATAATTTTTTGTAATAAGAAATTTGAAATTTTATTCTTGGAACAATTACCAAATATGCAATATATCATTAATATATCTTTTATTTATTATTGATATTATCTCATATATGTCAGTAAATCCTCCAACTTGCTGGTTAGTCAAGAATGAACTTGAAGTTTTGATTTTCATGCCTTCATCTTCCAAGTAGTGGTGTGCTATGCATGAGGCATCCTGCTCATATTTGAGGTGCCGGACCAGACACAGTGCTCTAACAACTAAGTTATTTTCCTAGCCTCCCACACAGATTATCAAAGACATTTAGCTTTCATATTCTGTGATCTTAATGTCCTGGTAAAATCAATTAAGTATAAAAAAATAACATAATTGTTTCAGGCCTCAAAATGCTTGCTTTTTGATCTCTGGGTTTTTTTTTTTTTTTCTGCCAGTAACACTGTTTTTTACTACAGCTTGGTGAGATCTTTATATCAAAGTAAATAGTTATTTGTTCTTTATATTTTTGCTCAAGTTTACTTTGACTTGTTTAGGTATTTTGTTGTCTCATTCAAATACTGATTGGTTTTCTTTTTTAAAATATGAAGAATGTTACTAGAGCTTTGAAAAACTCCTCCTTACCCCTTTATTTTTATAAGTATAGATTCTTTAATAAATTGTCCATCACTACACGGCAGATACTTGCACTGATTTGTCATTTCACTGATTTAATTTACAAAAGTTTTGTAGGATGAAGCACACACACACGTTTTTCTTCTTCTAGGTTAAATTTATGTGTAAGTATTTTATTTGTAATTATTTTTTTTCAGGTAGTCTATTGTTAGTACTCAGAAATGCTATTGAAATTTTTATGTTGACTCTGTACTCTTCAAGTTTACATTTGTTCTTACTTGCTAGAATTTTAAATAAAGTCCTAAGGTTTTCTATGTACAAGATCAGTATATATGCAAATAATGGAATTTTACCTTCTTTTTTATTATTGATAACTTTTATTTCTTTTTCTTAGGTAATAAAAACAAAAGTTCTTGTGTAAGGCTCAAGTTATAACAGATATGTTTGGACATTTTTTAATTTTCTGAGATCTTTTAAGTTAAAAATCTTCTTAGCTAAAATATGACTCAGAAGATTATAAATCCTGAGATTGTGGTGTGGTTACACAGATAAAATTTTAAACTTGAAAGCAATGAGAAGTGTTAACTAAATTAAAGTGTTAATATTTAAAAAATACCTGTCCAGCAAGCTGGCTTAGTTTATAAAGGAGATGAGAACCAGATTTTAAATTCAGAGCCATGTGGTACAAAGAGAAAAAAAGATGTCAACAGGCTGCTCTCTGAGTGACATTGGCAAACCATGATGCATGGTCAAATACTCCTGCACGTACACACACGTACACACACACACACACACACACACACACACACACACACACACACGCACAAACACACACACATGCACTCACACATACACACATTCACACACACATAAACATACATATATACACACATACACATATACACACATACATACGCATACACATATACACATACATATATACACACATACACATATACACACATACATACGCATACACATATACACATACATACACACATATGCACACACACATACATACACACTGAATTAAAAAAGTAAAACTAATAAAAATCCTTAAAGGGTTAAAGTTTCACTAGAGAAAATAGAAATTTAATGAATATAGGCATTTCAGATGTTAAGGAAAAGAAAATGTGAGACTGATTTTAATGTTTTATTAATTTTATTCTCCATCTTTACACCCAACATGATCAAGAGAAAAGTAAATATAACAATTACCCCATTGATGCCCATTGTATGAAGTTTGGCACAGCACTTGCTACACTAACAATCTGTAAGTCCTTATTTCAACCTATTTGCTGTTTTGTGCTGAAAAGTTATTGATTCCACTTTTCTAGATGAGAAAATAGTGCACAAGATATTAAGTCACTCCATTGTTGTTAAGGAACTATCAATTCACTTCAGTACAGCTCATTACTACAAACTGTAATAGGCTTCAGCTTGCAGCAAAACGTTCAGAGTGTAGAATCTAGAGCCACTTATGTATTAAGAAAAACTAAATAAACACAATACAAATATTATAGCTTCATAACTCAGTTACTAATATGCTTATATGAGATAAAAATCCTAATTTGTTATGTGAAATTGTAAAGATCCTCTGTGCTAGGTTGTTTTAAAATTTGTATTTATTAAATATTTATTATTTTTAAGAAGTATAATAATGCACATGATTAAAGTTCAACAAGCACCAATTTTGGTTATCATTCCAACTCTTCTATAGCAGCTTTATACTAACTAGGTGAACTGAAGATTTCCTCTTATATATTTGTATGTAAACACTGCTCTAATTTCAATAAGCTAATTCACTTTGAAAATATATTGTTAGCTGGATACTGAAATTAAAGTGTATTTCTTCTTCGTCTAAAAATCACTCAGTTCAAGTAGATAACAAAACTGTTTAAATAGACAATACAATATTTGTTGATAGTCATAAGTATGTACAAGAAATAAATTGGTTGATTCCACTTGACTATATATCTAAGGATATGTACAGTGCTGCATTAATATATAAGCTTTTATTTGGGCATCTATGAGTGGTATTGTGCACTGGAAGTATATTAGTGAACACTAAAGATACAGGGAAAGTATTTTAAAATTAAGAACTTGCTTAAGGAACATAACATGCCATCTTCTAAGTAGTAGAATAGTCTCAGTAATCTTCATCTTGGAATTTAGTAAAGAAGACATGCAATGGGAAATTTTCTTTATAAATATGAAAACTTTAGTTTATATTTCTTCTTTAAAGATTTTTTCTAGGCAGCACCTCCTGATCTAAAGGCGTGGCCTCTGGGCCAGTACAGGTTTGGGGTTCACCAATGACTTTCTAAGCTGTGGCCTTAAGGCATGGCTAGAAAAAGCTTAAAGTACTGGGCTCTCTTTGCTTCCCTAGAGCCTGGAAGGAAGATCCATTCCAGAAAGGTGGATCCTTTCTCCATTTCCTGCATTTATATTATAGTATTGCTTAAATAAATTTTGAGCCTAATAATGTATCTCCTTGTAATAATTAATCAGGCTTATAAATTGAGTCACATATATTACAATGTATTTTCTCGGTCCCTGGCAGCCAGAGGACTAGACCACAGACCTGTAGCCCAAGACCCCTTAGCTACCCGCTACTGCTCAGGCCCCAAAATGACACTTATGTTAAGTTCATGCTGTTTGGCCTATGGCTCAGGCACATTGCTAGCTAGCTCTTACATCTTAACTCAACCCATTCTCATTACTCTGTCTGCCACATGGCCTGTGGCTTACCTGTGTTCCTTACATGTTGCTCCTTTGGGCTTCTCACTCAGTCTCTCTCTGACTCCACCCTTCTCCTCCCTATGTTGCCATTTCTCCTTATACTTTTTCCATGGTGCCTGTTATGGACCAAAACAGATCCTTTAAAGATTGATATTCACAGCATACGGAAAGATATCACACATCACTTCCCTTTTTATGTCTAATCAAAAAGGAAGGTTTCAATTTTAATGTAGCAAAATTACATATAACAAAATAGCTATTAAGCAAGAATTATAGTTGCAATATCTAGTCTATTTGTATTTAGCAAAATTAAAGAGAATATTCTATCATCTACCTTATCTTTATGAATCTAAAGTTTCATATCTAATATACCTTTCAAATGACTAAGAAAAACTATACATATAACTATCTAATCTTCAACTACATCAAAGACCACAGAAGGATATATTTACCTAAGTAAACCAGAAGTGCAAGCAACTTCCAAAATCTAGAAATGACAGAGATGACACCTATCTGCCTGGACAGTCACCCAAAGTTCCTTTATAACGTTGGGGCCTTCATGTTCAGCTTACAGGCTCAGAGTCTGTTTTCATTTCAGTGAAGCAGGAAATCTGCTCTGCCTATTCTGGTATAGTTCATCAGTCACTTCTCCTCAAGTTCTGAAGAATGTCTGACAGTTTTCTCTGCAAAGCAGGAACCTGAATGACCATCTCAGCTTGTTCTGCCAAAGTTCAGAGGTCACCTTCCTATGGAACTTGCATGTCCACTTTTAACAGCATATTGTCAAGCAGTCAATATAAGAAGAGGTTCATGTCCAGTGGCTAACCAATGCCACAAAGAAGCTAATCTCCATATGGAGTTTCTTTGATGCCCATTTTTCTCTTGATGTAAATTAGTATTATCAGGAGCAGATCTGTCTCACTGTCCAGAAAAGTTCTTAAAACATTTAAATGCCATATTCTGTAGATCTTAGAAGTATTTGACTAATTGAATTATATCTCTGTATACCTAAAAATCTAACTAACATGTATTTCTTAATTATACATTACAAATTTAAATCAGTTACATAAACATCATATCTTAAACAAGAGTAGAAAAATACATACAGCATAAGAGAGAGAACTGACCTTGAATTTGTATCACTAAACCAAAATTTGTACCAAGATAAAACATTTTGAGATTAACAGCTGATTTTTGGATTAAAGTAAACTCAATAATCTAATTTTTAAAAATCACTCATATACCATATCTCCTTTTTTCTTTTTATAAAGAGATTAACTATGACCATTAACTAGTTATAATAAAAACAAACATGTAGAAACAATATTTTGAGAATTTGGGCATAGTTTTCCATTACTACTTCCTGCTGATTAAGGGGCGTTGAAAATCTCATGGGGTCTTGAGACTGGATCATAGTCTGTGGCCCTGTATCTGATATGGCCATCTCTTCCCATCAGTGATTTTTTTCAGGGGGTCTTGGTTGATGAAACCATATTTGCCTGGAAGCAATCCACAGGTTCTCATCTTCTGTGGAAACAAAAGCAGAACTCTTCCAAAGCAATAAATCCTTAGACACAAATTTCAAAATCAAAATACCTTTAAAATATATATTCTTGTTTAACCTTGTAGCCTTTGCATTTGCAATCCATTGTCTTCCTGCAGTTAGTTCATTAATAGTTAAAAAATTAAAAGAAAACACAATAACAACCAAAATCCATGTTTTGTGTCTATTTTCCATCTTTACGTGGCTTATTATATTTTTATTACTCTATTTCTCTTTTTAAAGACTTTCTCTATCCTCTTTCTTTTTTCTCTGAAGCCTATGTACCTTTTACACACATTGTAACCCGTTTACAGGTTTTTCTTTTCATCTGAATCTGTTTTATTGTGAATCTTTAATCATCTTCCAACCATAAGAGCTTTTAAAATACACTCTCTTGAAAAGCTGCATAGTTTTTGGGGATAAAGCTGAATCAGTAAGTTCTCTTAAAGGGACGGTGTCTGTTTGTGGCCAGCAAACAGAGCAGACCCAAGAAAATGCTGTTTATAAGTATCCGTCTTTGTTTCCTTTTTTTTTTCAAAATAAACAGAAACCTTAAACCAATAACATGCTACTGAGTCTTTTGTGAGATTTCAGGAACTGGTCTAGTTGCAGCTTACACTGCCTGCCGCCAGTCTGCCCATGTCATTCTGAATGTGACCTGGATGCCATGCTTTCTTTGTACAATGACCCTCTTCATATACACGATTTGGAAGCTTCTTTGGCTCAGTCTCTGTGCTAAAACCCATTTTAAAACTTTCTCAGGCTTTAAGTGGATATTCATCCCACCCAGGGACACCATCGGTTACAATGTGGTTCCTCTTCTCCTACTTTTTCTATGGTGCCTGTCATGGTCCAAAACAGCTCCTTTATTTAAAGATTGATATTCACAGCATACAGAAAGGCATTCCCACATCACACATATGTGTTAAATTTAATCTTAATATATACTTCAACCTATATTGCCTTACTCCTAAGATGATTTTTTCTATTTCTGTTTCTCATGATGTCATTTAGCACATTATTTACTAATACCACCACAATGTTTCTGTTCTTTTACATTAATGTATTTATTTTTAAAGTTCATTATTATATTACTTTTTGTCAAAATCATTGTCTTATTTTTCATTCTTATGTAAGGACATGCATTTTAAAACTGTTTATATGTGCATTTATATTTATAACAATAAATTTAATTAAAACTAAAAGTTAATATTTTGCATTGTTTATAAAAATATGCGATGTTACTTGAAAAATAATAATTATAGAATAAAATTAATTTTTACCTGAATTAACATCTGCATTTTTATTTCAAATGTTTTAAAACAACATTAAATAAAATAAATAAGGATTTCTTCTTACAAGTGAATATATAATAAAAAAATAATCACACTTTTTAAGTAATTTATACTCATAACATACTGATGCAAATAATGAATTCTTGAATATAGAATGTGAGTATACATATTTTTTCTATTTTTCTTATTCAAAATCAAACTTTCAATTTTGAGAGGGAGTTGTGGGAATACAGGAAGACCTGAAGCTATAGATGGGTATAAATTATGTAAATAAAAAGAAAATATTTTTGAACATTTATATCCTCATTTCTTCCAGTTCTTTTACTTAATTTAAAATTTTCTACTTAATTTAAAATTTTCCACATATGTGTTCATGTATATGTACAATATTTATAATATTTTTTATTATGGATGTTTTATTTAAATATCTTTTAGACTTTTGATCATATCCTCATCTGACTTTGACCTCCTTTTCCTTTATCTATGCTTGAATTTCCTGCTTGCTTCTAATATACTTTGCCATAGGTCAAAAGAGTTTTTATATTAACCAATAATAAAGCATATCCAAAGCATACAGAAAGATATCACACATCACTTCCCTTTTTATGTCTAATCAAAAAGGAAGGTTTCTATTTCAACATAGCAAGTTACATACAACAAAGAAATTATCAAGCAAGAATTACAGTTACAATATCTAGTCTAATTGTATTTAGCAAAATTAAAGAAAATATTATATCATCTATTTTATCCTTATGAGTCTAAAGTTTCACATCTAATTTACCTTTTATTATAAATAAGGAAAGTTATAATTATAACTATATAATCTTCAACTACATCAAGGACCACAGAAGGATATGATACTACCTGAGTAAACAGAAAGTGCAAGCAACTTCCAAAATCTAAAAATGGCAGAGATGACATCTGGCTACCTGTACAGTCACCCAAAGTTTCTTTGTAATGTTAGAGCATTTACCTTCAGCTATGTTTGCCAGTTGCTTCTCCTTGTGTCCTAAAGAATGTCTAGCAGGTTTCTCTGCAAAGCAGGAACCTGAAGGACCATCTCAGATTGTTCTGCCAAGGTTGGATCCTGCACGCTCAGTTTATATAGCATACTGTCAGATAGATAAGGCAAGAATAGTTCATTGTCCAATGGCTAACTTTTGCAGCAAAGAAAGTAAACGTTACATGGATTTTCCTTTAATCTCATCATCTTCCTTAAATAGATTTGTGCTGCCAGGAGCAGACCTATCTCACTGTCCAGAAAAGTCTAAGTTCTTAACATATTTTAAAAGTCACATTCCGTAGGTCTTTGAAATATTTGAAGACCACCTATCTAATTGAAATATATCTTTGTATACCTAAAAAAACCCTAACATGACTTTAAGTTTGATTATCACAGATGATTATTAATCTCCATTTCTCCATTACAACTATAATGGAATTACATAAACATAATACCTTAAACAAGAGTAGAAATGTTTATAGTGTATAACAAGTTGACCTTAAATCTGTATCAATTTACAAAAACCCATACCAATGTAAAATATTTTGAGATTAATAGCCATTTTTTGGATTAAAGAAGATTCAATAATCCTTTTTAATTGTTTATATATCATATGTCCCTTTTTACTCTAGAAAAAAGATTTATTATTACTGTTAATCATTTATAATGAAAACAAACATTTATAAACATGATTTTAGGAATTTGGATGTAGCTTTCCATTACTACTTTTTGCTGTTTAGGGACATTGGCAATCTTATGGAGGTCCTGAAGCTGGATTATTTTAGTCAGTAGCCTTAAATGTATGTGGTCATCTCTTTCAATCAGTGATTTTTCTTCCTTGATCAAACCATATTAGACTGGAAGCAATCCACAGGATCTCATCTTCTGTGAAAACAAAAGCCGAGGCTCTTTTCCTCGTTTCCAAAACAACATATCCTTGGACACAAATTTAAAAGTCAAGATATCTTTAAAATATATGTTTCTTTTAGTTAGCAGCATTTACAATCAAATGTCTTTCTGCAGTTAGTTCATTAACAATTAAAATAAATAAAGGAAAATATAATAATAGACACAATCCAGACTTGTGTGTATTTTCCATTGTTATATGGCATATATATATGTATGATACATATATACATACATATCATATACATGATATATCATATATATTATTTCTTTATTATACCTTTTAAAGGATTTTCTTTGCCCTTTATCTTTTCTCTCCAAAGCCTATGTACATTTTACATACATTTAGAGTTTTTTTCCATCTGAATTTGTTATACTTGTATCTTTAATCATGTTTTAACCAGAAGAGCTTTTAACCTGCTTTGGTTGCTGTTTCTGTTCCTCTCTGCTTTTCAATATAGTGGAGTTATTGGTCAGAATCACTTTACCATCCCAATGCTTTGGAATTTTAGGGTCCTCACTGCCACCAAATAGAGTACTGCCCCATGCTGCTCATAAACTCCATACAAGTTTTGGCATCACGACCCCTTAAAGGAGACACACAGTTTTTGCCACTAAATCTGACTCAGGAACCATGCATCTGCTTGCCACCAGCCAACAGAGCCCTCCCAAAAAAATGCTGCTACCAAGAAGCTGTCTTTGATTCTCTTTCTCTTTTGCCTGTAAGAGCAGTAACCTTAAATCTGTCATACGCAACTTGTGCTTGTACTGAGGCTTCTGTAAGACTTCCAGCACACGTGTTGCAGCTTAAGCTCCATGCAGCAAACCTGTCATTTTGTAATTCAAACCAGCATGACATACTGTCTGTGTACCATGACTCACTTCAAAGACACAATTCAGAAGCTTCTTTTGGCTCTGTTTCTTGTGATCTAGAACTAATTTTAAGCTTTTTCAGGCTTTATGTGGATGTTAGTGCCCCATGTGGGAGCACCATTGCTTATTACTAGTTAACTCCTTCGTTTTAACTCAACCCATTTCTATTAATCTGTCTTGCTGCATGGCCTGTGGATTAGTTGTGCTCCATTATACTTGCTCCTTGGGAGGCTGGATTATGTCTTCTTCTGATTCCACCCTCCTTACCCTTTATCTATGTTTGGATTTCTGGTTTGCTTCTAAGATACCTTGCCATAGGCCAAAACAGTTCCCTTATGAACCAATAATAAAGCATATTCACAGCATATAGGAAGACATCCCACATCATGCTACCATCATGACTACAGTGCTTCACAACTCCTTTATTACCTAAAGGTAACCTCAAATTAATCACTTTTACAGAATATCATGACTGTGGACATGATTTGGGAAAGGCTGTTAGCCTTGTGACAGGGAGAGGAACTAGGGACAATATACACTGAGACCTACTATAAAGACTACTCCTTCAGGTGAGCATTGTTTCTTAATTACCCAAAACCTCTCAAAGAGATCCACTGTAGGAACCTAATTATGATGTCATCCAACAGGAACTATTTCATGCTTAGATTATAATCCCATCTACCTCAGCTACTTCCATTCTCCAAGATTCTCTGTGTCTTGATGTCTTCTTGTTTTGTGGGTAAAAAGTACAAACTTCACAGCCTTTGACTGCAGAAATCATGGCTTCACTAAAGCATTTTTTAAATACATCTATACACAGGCTGATAAAATAAAATCATGGGAATTTCACAACTAATTGTTTTTTGTGCCTAGCTAACCAGAATAAATATTCTTTCTGCCTTTAATTCTCACTGTTCTTGTTTTTTAATGCAATGTCAAAATATCTTAGTAATACTTAGTGACAGAAATATATAAATGCATGACGATTTCAACTTTCTAGAGGCAGAAATTTATTTTTATTATATACAGAGGTATCAATTTGTTGCTGGGAGTCTGGACAATTCAATACATTCTCAGAAGTTATGTGCATGTGTCAATCTGAGGTCTAAGCATCCTATCTATAATAATTATGCCTAATATCATAGTATCACAAGTTCATGACAGAAAGTTAAGGACAATATATTTTATCTATTTTTTATAATATCATTGAATGTGACTGTTTGAGCTTAGAACAAAATACATAGCACAGTGTTATCTTAGTAGGGACTGTCAGAGGCACCTTAACTCAAAATGACTCTCTGAGGTTTGGATAAGGTTGTTACTCTAATAGCTGCCATCAATAGCACTTTCTTACAGTAGGCTGAGCCTCCTGGTTTATTTACAGTGGCTCACTCATGGGAAGGAAAAATAAAGAGTTTTCTAAATCTTTGTCAGTTTCTCACCTATCACCATATTGTTAAAGCACACCAAATAACTACACAATACTTCACTGAGGGTTGAAGTCCCAAATTCTACCTGTTGACTCTACCTTAAAAGGAAAAAAGGAAAAATTGACTCTCAAAATTATTTGTCCCGTGACCTACAAGGTAGTCTAGCATATAAGGAGAGAGAGAGAGAGAGAGAGAGAGAGAGAGAGAGAGAGAGAGAGAGAGAGAGAGAGAGAGAGAGAGAGAGAGAACAAAGTAAGACCAATAACTGTAGTAGGAGGTTTCTGGCCAGGACTTTTGGGCCTAGCCTCAAGGTTTAGGCCCGCAGACCCGCAGACCCACAGACCCACAAACTCACAGACTCGCAGATGCTTATAATAGTTTTTGGCTGATTGGCCTCAGGCCCAGGCATACAGCTTGCTAGCTCTCTACCCTTCATCTAACCCATGATTCTTCCTGTTCAGCCATGGGGCTCGGTACCTTTCTTTAGAGCAGCATGGTTGTCCTCTGCTTCCTGCGGCTTCTCTCTGGTGTTATCTCTGGCATTCTTCTCTGTGTGTCCTGTTCTCGGGACAATTATTTACCATGAAACAACACAATACCCCTACAAATAACATGGCTCAGTGGTTAAGATTACTTGCTGACAGGCCTGATCTTTTTAACCCCAGGTCCTATGACTGATAGAGAACATCACTCCAGAGAGCAGCTGTCCTCTGAACTCCACAGACATTGTGACACACTTCAAACACACACACACACACACACACACACACACACACACACACACACACACACACACACTCAATACTTATTCAATGTAACATTAAAGAGAGCGATAATAAGAAAAAGTAATAAAATAGAAAAAGTCCTTCTGCAGTATTTAGCAGACTTGGATCATCTTATGAAGAATCTCAGCAAAAGAAACAAATGGGAATACACTGATTAAAAAGCAGGCCTAAATAGATGGTCTTATCTTTAGTTCCTGAATATTCATTTCTCTATGCCTTCAGTATTAGTAATTATATCAAGTATTAAAGCCTACATTACATGTAATATAAATAAATATTAATTATATGTTTCAATTGATTGTTATATTTGAATAAAACATGATTATACTTTATGTTAATTTTTGATTAAATTGATTCTAGGTACCCACTGAACCTCAATGTTACTAAAGAGTTTAAGAATTAACCATTCATATTGACAGCTTTAAAATATTAGAATAAATGAGTTGGTTTTAATATTTACTTTTTTAACTAAATAAAAGTTTCTGCATCAACTTTTAGCATCATTTTAAAAGATGGCCTTGTAGAAGTTGCTATAAATGTCGACATTTTCAGCAACATAAATTTATAGTTACACTGAATTTTTATGGCACTATAAAAATCCTTACTCATGCTGACATCTTCAGCTGTGTTTTATAGAAATATAAGGTTGTCTTTGAGACCTATGGTTTATTCATCTTCTGTAGAGAGGATTAAGATCTAACAAACTGCTTGGTAGTTCCAAATAAGTTTGAAATTGCATGCATGCATGCATACACACACACACACACACACACACACACACACACACACACACACACAATAAGATTTTAAAACTTAGGTTTGTAACTTTAATATTAAGTACAGTCAGAAGCTGGAAAATTATAAATAACAGTAATTATTTTGGACGGTTTGGATGTAGAAAAGTCTATGAGTTTATTGCTTCAATATATATAAATGAACAAGATAGCATGAAATAGAAAGTAAATCTCAAAATCATTTAAAGTGTAAATGTAGATGAGTAACCATTAGAAAGTAATAAAAATAAAATTATTTTAGCCACAATTTTGAACATTGAATACATTATCCAAAGAATAAAATCTAACAGATAAAAACACAGAACCAATTTCTTTTCATGTTGTTTCCACCAAAATCTCAAAGAAGAATAAAAATCAAGATTTCCTAATGTCTTTCTAAACCTAGAAGATTTAAAAATATTTTCAAAATTATTCTGAGGTTAGTACTATCTTAAAGATGAGACCAAATACTGTATACATACCAGGAGATAAAGAGAAAAAGAGAAAGGAAAAAGGAAGAGAAGAAAAGGAGAGAAAAAGTAAAGAAACAATAGAAGAAGGAAGGGAAGGGGAGGGAAGGGAAGGGGAAGGGAGGGAAGGGGAGGGGAGAGAGGGGGAGGAGAGGGGAGGGGAAGGAGGGAGAGGGGAGGGGAAGGTAAGGAGGGGGAGGGGAGGAGAGGGGAGAGAGGGGGAGGGAAGGGAAGGGAAGGGAAGGGAAGGGAAGGGAAGGGAAGGGAAGGGAAGGGAAGGGAAGGGAAGGGAAGGGAAGGGAAGGGAAGGAGAGGGAAGGGAAGGGAAGGGAAGGGAAGGGAAAGGAAGGAGAGGGAGAGGGAAGGAGAGGGAGAGGGAAGGGAAGGGAAGGGAAGGGAAGGGAAGGGAAGGGAAGGGAAGGGAAGGGAAGGGAAGGGAAGGGAAGGGAAGGGAAGGGAAGGGAAGGGAAGGGAAGGGAAGGGAAGGGAAGGAGAAGGAAGGGGAGGGGAGAGAGGGGAGGGGAAGGGAAGGGAAGGGAAGGAGAAGGAGAAGGAAGGGGAGGGGAGAGAGGGGAGGGGAGGGGAGGGGAAGGAGGGAGAGGGGAGGAGAGGGAAGAGGAGGGAAAGGGAGGGGAGGGGAAGGAGGGGGAGAGGAGGAGAGGGAAGAGGAGGGGAAGGGAGGGAAGGGGAGGGGAGGGCAGGGGAGGAAAGGGAAGAGGAGGGCAGGGGAGGGCAGGGGAGGAAAGGGGAGGAGAGGGGAGTAAAGGGGAGGGGCAGGAAGGAGAGGGAAGGGGAGGAGAGGGGAGGAAAGGGGGGGGGCAGGAAGGAAAGGAGAGGGAAGGGGAGGGGAGTGGGGGAAGGGGAAGGAAGGGGAGGAGAGGGCAGGGGAGGGAAGGGAAAGGGAAGAGAGGGAAAGGGAGGGGAGGGGATAAAAGGAGAGGGGAGGGAAAGGAAGAGGAAAATTCTAGCAAACCAAAATAATCACAAGGTAAAGAATCATATATCATGGCCAAGTGGCATTTACACATAGATTGCAAGGTTTTTTCATTGTATGAAAATTCATCAATAATATATTAACAGGAAAAAACCGTGAGAACACCAGAAAAGGACATTAAGAGAGGGCAACATCATTTGAATTTTAGTTTCAAATAATATGTATGGAATGGATTTATCACAATTGCATATTTGTGTAAAGATTGTACAACTAACATCATACCAATGGGGGCATTCTTGAACCTCTGTCATCTAAGATTTCCTTTTAAGGTGAAGAACATGCCTAATTATACTACTTGCTTTCTTCTACTTCATTTTATTATTATTTCTTTAATAAAAAAGACTTTTTTTAAATCTATGTATAGCTCTGCTCCCCTCCCTTCTCTCCTCCCAGTCCCTCTTTGTCAGCCCTCAGCCTTCCCTGTCCCCATCCCTCATCCCCTCACCCAAAAGGGCAAGAAGTCCCACAGTGGGTCAGCCCAGTATGGCACAGCCACTCCAGGCAAGACCAATTTCCTCATCCCAAAGTTAAGACTGGGTTAGTTATTCCACTGTAGGGAATGGGCTCCAAAAGAAGGACCTAGCTCCTTTTCCTGATGGTTCCCCAGTGGCTATTCTTGATTCAGTGAGCTCCCTAGAGCTCCAGCCAACCATCACTGTGGGAGTTTTCCTCATAATCCTATCCCCTTGCTCAAACAGACTCTCCTACCCTGCTCTCAGCTGAAACAGGAGCTCGGCCCAGTACTCAGCCATGGATCTCTGGATCTCTGACTCCATCTCTATTCATTGTTGGATGTAAGTTCTGTGATGACACTTAGGATGATGGTTATTCATTTGATTATAAGGGAAGTCCTGCTTAGGCAGCCCCACCACTATTGGTTGGAGACCTTGCCAGGGACATCCTGTGAGTTCTTGGAGGTTTCCCTAGCACCCAGTCTCTGTCCAAACCCACATTGGCTTCTATTGAGATATCCATCTCATTTTTTTTTCCTCCTGCTTTGTTGCTCCTATCACTCAACCATCTCCTGTTTTCATTAAAAAATGCTGCAAGATTTAGCTAGAGAAATGAGCTAAAAAAATATATGTGTATCATGAGGTTTGTCGCCCCGTCTGGAGAGCGTTCCAGACCCACAGACCTGCTGTCCCAGAGTGCCTAACCTAGCCGCCTGCTGCTGCTTAGTCTCCCCCAAATGATTCGAATGCTTATAATTTCAAGATGTTTGGCCGAATGCTTAGGCATATTGCTAACGAGCTCCTTCTTAACTCAACCCATTTTCGTTAATGTGTCCTGCCATGTGGCCTGTGGCTTACCTATTTTGTTACATCTTGTTTCATGGGCAGCTGGATCGACATTTCAAACTAAAGAAAAATAACTACACCTCTTGACTTCTGAAAATGTCTATTATATGAGCCAACAAATGGGCCATATGCCTGTGCAAAAACCTCACAACACCCCCCCCCCCCCGCCGCCATCTCCTCACACACAGTGGTAATGATTTCGCCTAGTTCGAGGAGGTGGTAAGTGTTGACTTTATTGATGCAACCACTTATTGAGGTTTACTTGATGCAAGGCTGGAGTATATGCTAAACTCTGGGCATCCACATCTTAATCTTCTACCCCTATTTTAAGTGATACGGCTTCACAGAATCAGCATAAATAGCTTACATGCCAGGTCATTCACCTACTGAGCCAGTTAAAACCATGAGCATGTCTGTTTTAATTACTGTTCTAGTGCTGTGAGAAGACACTGTGACTACAGGAAATCTTATAAAGGGAAGCATTTAACTGGAGCTTGCTTACAGTTTCAGAGTTTTATTTCATTGTCATGATGGCAGGGAATATGGCGGCATATAGTCCAACATGGTGCTGGAGAAGTAGCTGAGAGTTCTACCTCCAGAACTGCAGGTAACAGGAAGAAAGAGACACTGAGCTTGGCTTGAGCTTTTGAATACCCCAGAGTCTGAGAGGCACACTTTTTCTAACAAGGGCAGCCTCCTATTCCCTCCCAAGTAATACCACTTCCTAATGTCCAACTATTCAAATATATGAGCCTTGGAAGCCATTCTTATTCAAACCATCATATTCATTATCCATCAAATTCATTATCCACATTTATGTTTAAGAAAATATATTGTGAAGATTGTAAATTCTGTTATATTGGCTCCTCTACCCAGAAAACATTTACTGATGTGGTAGAGAAGGCCAGAGAAGCTACTATTGAACTCAACACAGATCTGTTCACTTTCTCTGGAAAATATTTCTACTTGACAGTTTGCAATTCTGTCAAACAATGTCATAAATAATAATATACAGTCTTCTCTAGCTCTTTATTTTCTTAATTATGTCATTGTTTTTTCCTGGTGACTTTAATATTCTCCTGCCCCTTCTCCATTGTTCCTCCATTCATCCTGAACTAGAACTACCACTGTTCACTCCTTTACCTAAACCATTATGTCAGAGCAGATCTACTGCTGGAACGCTCCCCTCTTCATTTTTTAAAAACACATTTTAATGACCTTCAATCTTAGACTCTATTTGGCTAGCATCATTTTATTTTTCTTCTTTAATCACTTTTATTCAGCCTCTACATTGTAGTCAATATTCTCAATGAGGAACACAGGTAGTCAAGTTACATGAAGCCCTAACACACATGCTTCTAACAATCTATATATGAATCCACTCACCATCAAAATGCAAAGTAAAATGCATTTCTTTTATAGAAATATCAACAAGATGCTAATACACCAGAAAATAGTTCCTGCTTATAGATAGGCAGTGATTGCACAGTCATTTTATTATTTTACTGTGTCTTTTAATTACGTTTGATGCATATAATTCATTAATAATATTTACATAGATACATATGTTTATTATTTAATATAGAAATAACTACTAAATTATAGCATCTCTCTGTAAGCTGCACATTTTACTCTTAATATAATTTATTGAAAAAATTTCCTGGGACATAAAATATCTCAACTACACAGGGCAATATGGTCTTCATGGCAGAAGTCATCAGAGGACTTTAATACAGACTCTCCTATTTGCTGAAATGCTAATAGTGTGAATGACTAAGTTCTAATAATAGAAGACATAGAAGATGATACTGGGCCAGAGCAGCCATCTTCCAAGGTACCTGCTTGTGAAATATAAAAAGGACATGGAAGTAGAAATTTTATAATTTTATTCACTCAGAAATGATGAATATGGTACATTTCATCAGATGTGTAGAAGTTCCAAATCATGACATTGATACATATACTATTAAGAAGTACAAGAAGAGTGAGGCCACAATATTAATTAAATTAGAATGGAAGTAGAGCATGAATATTCAAATTTTATACAACTTTAACACTTGCTCATTATAATCATACAACATTTTTTTGTCAAAACTGATAAACATATCCATCAACAAAGATGTTTGATTTTTAATTGTAAGCTAATCCTAAGATATTTTAGTTGTTATAAGAAGAGTAGATATAACTTTTGAGCTTAATTAATAGAAACATTGATATTCTCTATATATAAAAGGCAAAATCAGGGTTATGTGCTATAAACATCTTAACTTTAACTCTGATGTGAAGAAACCTACGGCAGTGAGCCTGATATTTGACAATAGCAGAGCCTGATAGCTCCTACTTAACTGTGCTGGTTATAGAATCTCTGTCTCTACCTTCTTCCTTTCTTCTTCTCCCTCCTCCCTCTTCAAACGCTCTCCCTCCACCTCTCAATCTCAGAGTGGGAGTGCATCAAGCTGTCTGTCTGATCTTACATGTCATCTTTCTTTTACTATGTTTCGCTTAAATATGAACATGTATTGGTTCATATGACAAGACATATTTATGCAAATAATAGATTTATTATCATAATAGAGTGCTTATTTAATGCAAAATTACAATAAATATATGAGTAATTATTCTCATAATTACATAATTCTCATCTTTGTTGTCCTTCTTGCAGCCAGCCACATACACTTCAATACGTGTCAACATTAGTCAAGATGCATCCATAGGTGCCATATTAGGAGGCAGCAATGATAAAGCAGCCCTAAGCTTCACTGTTTATTGCTGTAGCAGTCTCTTAATGAAGGTTATTCTGAAATGTGAATTTTTTGTTATTTGGGAATTGTGTTGTGGTTGTTACACCATGCATAACACTGAGTAGGATGAATGAATCAGTGATTCATTGGAATGGTGACCAGTTTCATGTTCACAAACACCACACACACACACACACACACACACACACACACACACACATTCATATATTATGTACACTTGTTTCATGTTCACTAACACCACACGCACACACACACACACACACATTCATATATTATGTACACTTTCTTTCAATAATTTTTTACATCTAAATAATGCTCTTCAATATTAGATACCATAAGTAGAATACTTAATTGAAATGTTTTATATATATATATATATATATATATATAAAATATGTGAAATGATTACTGTCTATAACAAAATTCTTTTAGACTGTCAATATAGAAAAGTTTCATGTTAACTCATATTAACTGTGTGCTAAGATCCAAGTGACTATCATCTTTATAGAGTTACAAATCACATTGATCATAATGGTGGGTAATTCTTGTTAGGAAGAGAGAAGCTGAGAATGGTTCAAAGATATGAGGAAAATTAAGTCTTGCAATGGTTCAAGGATGTAAAACTTTTTGCTTATAAGCTCATGGAAATTTAGGACTACAATATTCAACTACACCGTTCACCGAGGAGTTTCCACATTTCATTACACTATATGAGGTAGCAATATAGATTTCTCTTTCTCTTATCCTTCCTTCCTCTTTTATATGCACATAAATAAACATATCAATATGTATTATTATATACAGCACATACTCTCTATACATATGTTAATTAAGCATTTAAAAAACATTAAATGCTCATAATACATTTTAAAAGTAAATTATTTAAATTTTATTTATTTATTTAGTGTGTGTGTGTGTGTGTGTGTGTGTGTGTGTGTGTACATGCTTACATGCATTATCTCGAACCTGCATGTATGTAACAAGAGGCATCTGTGGTAATAAGAGAACAATTTGTGGAAGACAAGTTTTCACATCCACCTGGTGGGTTCTGAGGATTGAATTAGTATTTTAATTGTGGCCGTAATGAATTTCTGAGACAGTATCATTTCATAAAAATGAGACCGAAAAAAAGTTGCTATACTCTTTTTATCCATAGTGCTGAGATTATAGGCAGGTGCCATGAGGCATGGCTCAGATTAAAGGGTGTTTTCAAAGAGAATGGGAAGGAGAGACTAAAGTAATTAGGTGATGTTCTCAAATTTAACAAATGTGATGCTTCATGGTTTGCTATCTTTGATGTCAGAAAGAGAAAGAAGATTGAAACTTGACTAACTTGACTCCTTTTTAAAAATATGTATTTATTACTATTAATAATTACTTATAATTATTGTGTGTATATGTGTGCACATGAGAGCAGGTGTCTGCAGAGGCCAGAGGCATCAAATCCCCCTTGAGATGGAATTACAGGTGGTTGTGATCAACCAGATGTGGTACTTAAAAAAATAAAAATCCTCAAACAAAGCAAAACCCCTTCAGGTTTTCTGCAAAAACATGTACTCTACTCTTAACTGTTAAACTCTCTCTTCACACACCAGATAACATTTTATTTAAATAATGAAAACAATACTTAATCCTCAGATAATTAGAGACTTAATTATTTTTTACTTATTACAGGATTATGATATTTTTGTTTTTAAGCAAAATCTATACTTATTGATAAGAAATTGCTTTCACAGATAAGAAACATTGGTGATATTTACTAAAAAAGAATGGAAAACCACATTTGTTCCCAGGTTAGACCCCTTAGGAAAGCATTCAGTGATGTTCACTAAATGGTTGTAAAACTCAGAAAGTAATCAAGGGGTTAGTGTGGGAGGAGATTAAGACATTTTGTTAATAGACAGTAAGATTAATATACTGTTAATAGACAGTATAAAACTTTTAATAACCTAGGTGATACCAGAGAAGAAAATTCACATCAGTTCATAATTAAAAATAAATAGAAGACCCACCCTGCTTTGTGAAATACATGTCTCCTATGATGTAGGCAATGAATTATTGAAAGTTGAGTGCAAGCTTTTAAGTTTATTATCTACTGGGACACTGTGGTACCCTCTCAAGATTTAGTGAGTTCCATTACAGCATCTTATATCTATATTTTGGCTGACCTGGATGGTCCTTTGAATATAGTTGGTAGCATTCAAACTTGGTTTGAACAGGAATGGTCTCTGTTGGCTCATATATTTGAATGCTTGGTCATCAGTTAGTCATGCTACTTTAAAAGAATTGGGTTCGGATGTGTGACCTTGTTATAGGAAGTATGTCAGTGTGGCTGGGCTTTAAGCATAACCCAAGCCAGACCCAGTGGCTCTTCCTATTGATAATCTGTAGAACTCTCAGTTGCTTCTCCAGAACTATGTCTCCTTGCATGCTGCCATCTTTCTTGCCATGATAATGGAATAAGCCTCTGAAACTCTAAGCCAGTCTACAATTACATGCTTTCCTTTATAAAGCTTTCTGTGGTTATTGTCTCTTCACAGCAACAGGACACTATGACACTTGTATATAGTCTTATATGTATCATCAAAAGACAATAGGGAACAGAGAGTTCTTTTTCATACACCAAGGAAAGGCATTAGTGAACATCTATTTTAAACTCATTTCTTGGGAAGTGTTAGAGAAACACAGGTTAACAACAAAATGAGTTAAGTGAAATTATGTTTTTACTACTGCTACTTCTGCTTTACCCATAAAGATATCTTGACTCTGATGTAAGAGAGTGTTCTTAAGTGTGATAGCATCTTTTTACAGTAATAAATTACATTGTTGTAATATGTTGTTTTTATATATGTGGAATTAATTTAGGTAAATTTTATTTGGGCAGTATAGTGATCACTCATAATCTTACAAGGCTTTCACTTTTTTTTTCAGTATTATTCATTACTTCACCCAGTGATGACAGATTAATTTAAAACAGAGGGTAACACATGACGCTCTCCAAAATATCATAAAAGCGAATGCAAATTTAGCAGAGTAAGGTGGATATTTTTTTCTTAATTTTACTTGTGATTATTCTGCCATTTTTGCATTAATTATTTACATATTTAATAACCAGCAGAGTAGGTCAAAGGCCTAGAAAAAGTAAACACAAAGCATCTACTTATCACATATTCCTTAAGAGGGGGATTTTATATATAGCTTAAAGTCCTTATTTTCTCCTTGTATAAGATCTTATTGTGTGACTATAGGTAAAGAGACTTGAAAAGGAAAAGCATTAGCAACACATGTTATTATGGGTATTTTCATGCATACATGTGTTTTAGGGTACATTATTACTAATCTGATTTGCTGAAGATACACCTATAAAGCAACTTTTAAAAAGCATTTATTTTGGTTTGTGAGTTCAGAGTATAGTTCATCATGATGGGAAACATGGAGGAAAGACCTTGAAGCATTTGGTCATATGTTTTAATGCCAGGAAGCAGAGAAATGAATGCTGGTACAAGCCTTGTTTTTTCTTTTCATTAGGTTTGGAAGCCTGTCTCATAAAATGACCCACATTCAGGGGGCCCTTTCCATTTAAGCCATTATATAAGCTTATTCACAATCCTGCTGTGAGGACTGTCTCCTGGGCAAGCAGAAATCCTCCCAGGGTGCAAATGTAAGCCACCAACACAAGTGCAAGATTTAGAACAGGAATATCCAGAAACATTGGCCAACAAAATAATCTTGATACTTTACTATCCCCCAGTTACACAAACGGAATGTTGTATTCTTTAATTTCAGAATTTTAACTCAAGACAATAAGCAATGTAAAGTGTCACCTTAACATCTTAAGTCCCTTGTGTCATTTTCATTTCCTAACAAATTAAAATCTATGTTAAGAGTTTGTGTCTAAACTTAGCCCATATCCCTTGACTCAAAAAAAAAAAAATCAACTGACTACTTCTATCATAATTAAAAATTAAATGTCTCCTAATCACAGCATTAACTAGCAAGAAATGGACAGACATAATTACACATGGAAATGGTCTAGGCTTCACTAATTCCAATATTAAGATATTTCAAAAGAAAGTGGCAAAAAACAGTGTCACATTACTCCACAATTCATTAATAAGCATGTATTTTTACCCACTATTCTTCATGGTGTATTAACATGTGACAGGGGTCAAGATTACATTAAATTATGGAATAAATTGCTGTAGTTAACAGTGCCATTTGACAGCTTTATGGGCAAATGCTGTTCTTGAGCGTGTTCTGCACACATTCAATTTCCCCTTCATTTAAGTGCCTTTTATTCCTTTTTTTTTTTTTTCACTGAGATGGGCTTTACCAAAGTAATTATAATATACTGGCATTTAGCTAGTTTGAACCACATCACCTTGTGAACCAAGGAGATTTGAGGGAAAAGGAAGGATGCTAAATATTGCTTGAACTGATCTCCTTCATGTTAATAAACATGGGAAAGAAGATGTTTTAAAGACTCAAATACTCTTTGTTTTTGTGGAAACTTGATACCTGGCAGAGTGACTTTCAAATATAATATATTACTTAATGTTAAACAATTCAGTAATAGTGTATGAACCTCAGATTTATTGTGATATTAAACTACAAATGTATCTACATATAGCTAATAATATTATAGTAATTTTACTCGTTCTTTTACTGTGAATAAAGGCTCAACTATTTGAAATAATAGTTTGTTTGCTACCATAAAAACTGTTTTGTGTTCACCAAAATGCCTAAAAGAATATATATATTTATTCATAATATGCCTATACATATTGATTCATATATATATTGAAGCATCTTTACTTTCTGGTATGTTATTACACAGGACTATGACAGAGCTATGGGTTCTCAGTGTGGTGTATATTAAACACCTGACCATTTTTCATTTGCTTTCTTTAAGAGAGTGTAGCTTTTAACCTTAAAATGGTAGCATTTACATAGGAAAGCTCATCTCATGAGCATGCATCACAATATTCTCATGTAGGAATAATACATATTGCAAATTACTAGAAAAAGGTCATTATCATAAGTTCAAAAAAAGACATTGCATTTTGAGAAAAAAACCTTAAAAACTTGTATTTTACAAGCTCTTTCTAATCCACATTAGAGACCATTAGAAACTGAAAGTTTTATTTGCTAAAGCTTTACAATTTTTAATGTTGCTAGAATTGTGTGTGTGATGTAAGCTGCTAGAAGTGAACAATGAAAAATAAACCAAAGGATTTAGAGGGAGGGTTATAACAGATATTCAATTTAAAAACATTTTTAATGTTTACCTTTTTGAATAAAATATCACCACCATATAATTTAGTCTGTGAGAGAGATAATTACTACTATTTAGGCAAGAGTGGAAAAACAGTGAGCAATTGTGGTTTTTAATCTATATTTTCTGAGTTTCAAATAAATATTTTTTTCATTACTACAAAGAGCCCTGCATCTAAACTTCAACTTTGCCCTCCTTTCTGTTAGTTTTATAGTTTTTAAAGTAATAGTACAGTAAAGATTCAGCTTTTACTTTCATGTAATGTCCATAATTAGTAGCATTTTCAATAATAATGCACTAAGATGATTCCATGATTGAATAAACAATTCAAAATGATACAAAATATAGAACAGTGTGGTTAAGCAAACAAATAAGAGGAATTTTAGAAAATACATTGATTTTTAATGGAATAAAAGAAGGCTTTGTATTTGCTTTTGTGACTTTACTCTGAGAGTAAAGCATAGACACAAATGCAGAATTTTTCTCTGATCCTGAGTTTAAATGTGACCTTTCTGATTCACTGTTGTTCACTCAGCACTTTTGAGCACCTTTTGCACATTCAGTAGACAGTTAAAGGGGATTTTTAACACTGCACCGAAGTAATGCCCAAACTACCAGAGCACCAACACAAGCATCATGTTAGGAAGTACACAGTGTGTCTAAATAGACAAATGCACTTGGTGTGATGTCATTTGCTGGAGAAAGGCTCTATAATACTTTTCAGTGACTCCTGTTCTGGTGAATCAAGTGTTGAAAGTAAGACAAAAAGCCTTTCTGTCATCAAGAACAAACATAAGTGGGTACTGCGGTAATGTTACCAGCAAAGCCTAAAATGGCCATTTATTAGAAAGCATCATTCAAGATCTAAGCATCAGTTTTTATTTTGAGTCTAAGATATGTATGACCTCTCAGTTGGATTATAGAAAGGACCAACTAGAGTTTCAAATCCCCAGCTTTGTCAGACTGCCTGCTGCAGCCTCCCCCCTCCGCCCCCCTTCCCGTCTTTATTCAGTGGTTCTCACTTCCACCTACTTCCCTCCACCATCCCAGATGCCCACTCTAGCAGGCACTCCTTAGGAAACCACAGATACCTGAGCAGGAAAGCAAGGAGGCTGGCTACAGACTCTTCAAACACCCCCCATCCCCCGCCCACTTCCTCAGCCCAGTCTTATCCATAACTCTGTGTCTGACTCTCTTATGCATCTTTCTTTACCCCACCCATTCACCCATTTACAATGGATCATAAAGCTCTTCTCTCCTCAAGTCCATTCCCCCATTTACTGCATTGTGCCTGCCACCAACAGCAACAGACATTCCCTAGAAACCACAAGCCAGGAAACACGTAAACTAACTACTGATCTTCATCTCTCTCCTACAGCTCCTCCAAATCCAGTTTACCATTCCCCTAGCTCTACATCAGAGCAGCTGCTGCTGCTTCCCTTCTTCTCTTGCTCTCATCTCCAGGGGATCACACAGATGTCCCGCCCCCCAAGATCTTTTCCCCCATTCATTGCTTTATTTCTGCCCTAAAAACAAGCAGCTTGCCCTGGCTACCCACAGGCCACTAAGGCCATAGAAGCAGGTAGACTAACTATAGATCTTCAATTTTTCCTCCATTCTTCCTAGTCCAATCCTCTGATCTCAGCTCTTTAGCAAACATTCAGCTGTGGCCTCTCCCCATTCCTTGACCACATTTCAAGGGGACTAATCAGATTCTGGGTGGAACAGCTAACTTTCTTACTTGACTTGGCTTCCCTCAGCCCCCTGCCCCCACCCTCATAACCCATCTCTGTTCCTGCACACCAGTAACTAACGCCTTGTAACTTATTTTACTTAGAAATTTCTGTGGCCAAACCTTCTAGGATCCCAGAAGAATTTCCTAACAGTAAAGACCACATCCTCCTAAGAATTAGAGAATGCAACAGAGTTCAAAGAACACACACACACACACACACACACACACACACACACACACACACATACAAACACACACATACACACACACACACACACACACACACACACACACACACACACACACACACACACACACACATCTACCTAATAGAGGAGACCTGGTATCAGCACAGGTAAAATTACAGGTTTCCAAATTTTAGATGTCCAGATACCAGAGTAAGAACAGGATCCATAACAGCCAAGACAATATTTCTCCACTAGAGCCCAACCACACTATGTATTATAACATGGCTGAAACATCAGAAAAGACACAAAACAGATATATATATAAATGAGAGAGAGGAACAGAATAAATCCTTTAAAAAATTTATGAAAGTATGAAAACACAAGCAAATAGTAAAGGAAATAAATAAAACAGTTCAAGACTCACCAGTAGAATAAAAGAGATGGAAGGAGAAAACCTCAGGTATTGAAGACATGATGAAATAAATGATACCAGTGTCAAAAAACAGGTTAAGTCTAAAAATCTCCTGACATAACATCTCACATGAAAGTTCTAGAACAAAAGATAAAAATCACACTGAAAAGCAGTTGATGGAAAGAGATAGTCAAACTCAGGCCTAAAATCAATAAAATACAAATCATAAAACAAAATGTTGGTTGTTGACAAAACCTTACCCAAATTGACTAAAGAACAGAGAGAAATTATCCAAATTAACACAATTAGAAATTAGAAGGTGTAGTATGAGGTTTTTGGCCTGGACTTTTGGGCCTAGCCTCAAGGTTTAGGCCCACATAGACACACAGATGCTTACTATAGTTTTAGGCTGATCGGCCTAAGGCCCAGGCATATAATTTGCTAACTCTTTACCCTTAATCTAACCCATGACTTTTATCCTGTTCAGCCATGCGGCTTGGTACCTTTTCTCAGAGCAGCATAGTTGTCCTCTGCTTCTTTTGGCTTCTCTCTGACATTCTGCTCTGCTCTGCCTGTTCCTAGAGTTTTCTTAATCTGGTAGTTCCACTCACACTTCCTGTCTGCCTTTGGCCAATCAGTGCTTTTTATTAAACCAGTGGGTGGAAAATTATTTACAATGGAACAACATAATCCCCCTACAATTGTGCATTTACTAAAATTAGTCTGGAATATCAGAGTACAGAGCCACCCACAGAGCCAAGCCAAGCCAAGAGTGTCACAGAGTGCTGACCCATGCTTTTATCTCATAACTCAGGAGATGGAGATCTGTCTAGTTCTCTGTGAGTTCAAAGCCTAACAGAGATCCAGATGTTTGGGGTGGCATACAGCTCTAATTCTAGTGAGATAATTGGGCAGAGACATTGGAGAGTGGAATGTGTAGAATTCAGCTTTACCTGGCACTTTCCTTTTCCACTAAGGTCAGAGAAACTTGGCCTCTGAGGATTCATGGAGTCATGCCTGAGAAGTAAAAAGTAGCCATGGTTTATTTCTTTGTCTCTCTGATATTTCAGCTTTTCCCAAATATCTAGTTCCAGGTTTTTATTATGATACAAAGTAGAATTTGTGTAATACAAAATGAATTCAAAAATAAGAAAAACACCATCTACTATGATTTAGAATTTGTACACTAGAGATCCGGGAATGTTTTAACATATGTAAACTGATAAATATAATCTATCACATAAACAGTGAAACACAAAACCACATGATCTTTTCATTGTATGCAGAAAAGTCCTTTGATAATCTCAACACCAGTTCACGATAAAAGTCCTAGAAAGATTGGGGATGAAAAATGACACACCTTAGCATGATAAAGGCAGTTTACAGCAAGTCCATAGGCAGAACAAAATAAATGGAGAGAAATTCAAAGAACCTCCACTATAATCAGGAACATGACAAGGTTGTCCGTGCGCTCCATACTTATACAATATAGAACTTGAAGTTTTAACTAATGCAATAAGACAACCAACTGAATTCAAGAAGATATAGTTTGGAAAGAAAGAAGTCAAAGTATCTTTATTTGCAGATGAAATGATAATACACATAAGTAATGGGGAAAATCCTACCAGGGAACTATTACAGATGACAAATATTTTCAAGAAAGTAGCTGGCTGCAAAATTAACTAAAAAAAAAAAATAGTAGCCCTCTTATATAAAAATGAGAAAGAGATTGAAAGAAACAAGAGAAAGAACATTTTTACGATATTCACAAATAATATATATTATAATGGAGAAACTCTCAAAGTCAGTAGAAGACTTATATGCTAAGCACTTTAAGATATGAAGGAAAGATAAGAATAATCAGGAGATAGAAAGATATCTATGCTCATGGATGGCTAAGATTGGTATAGTAAAACTGGACATCCTCCTCAAAGCAATTAACAGATTATTGCAATCCCCAGCAAAATTTGAACACAAAACTTTATAGAACTCACAATGACAATTTTCAAATTCATCAGAAACACACACACACACACAACAACAACAATAACAAAGAAAAAAATGATAACAAAAGTAAACCTGAAAAAAATGTGGAAACTATCATTATCCCTGATTCAAGTTGTATCTCAGACCTATAGGAATAAAAACAGAATGCTGTTGACATAAAGACAGACCAGTTGATCAATGAAATGGAATTGATGACTCAAACATAAATAACTCTATAAACTTACAGTCACCTGATTTCTTATAAATAACTCTGTAATACACACTGAAAATGAGACAGCTTCTTCAAAGAATTGAAGCCTTTCAAACTGAAATCATCAAACAATGGGGAGACAGAGACCCAACTGGATTTCTTTTGTCACCAAATGAAATTTCTGAATTGGATGAGGTTATATCTAATTTTGTTGTAGATTACAATGAATCCATGGAAATCCCCAAACAACTCAGAATTTTGCCAAGGCTCTAGGTTGCTCTCCACAGTCTGTCAGCAATGCTCCAATACTGAATACAATACATATATCACTCGTTCTTCAAGGAGATGCCAAACTGGAGCCTACATAGAGCCTTCCCTCCAACCTTCTAACTCCTCTGGTGCTTCATGCTAGTGAGAGAGAAGCTTGAGCACAAAGTCAGCTACAAAGTCTTTGCTCTACGATGCTACCCAGTCTGCAAAAACTAAGTCACTTGATGCAAAACTTGAAAGAGCAAGGGACCAACATCTGTTTTGAAATAAGACTGATTCCACACTTCACACATAACCAACATTTTTGCAGTGAACAAGAACCTGAGAGATAGGGTAAAACCAAATGCTAGGGATTAAAACATTTGAAAACAAAATAACAACAGCAACAACAATAATAATAAAACACCTAATGACATTCTGCTACACCCACTAAACAGTTCCTTGCTCAACCACTGTCAAAGAAGTGGCTTCCTACAGCATATGGAAACAAATAGACTCACAGACAAATAAAATACACAGAAAGTGGGAGATTTTTGAACATGCAGCCATTAATCGATGTCTCCATCAAATTCCTCCCCTCAGGATAAGGGGATTCAGGATAATGTAAGAGGCAGAGAACGAAGGACACCAAGGAAACAAGACCCCTATATCACTGTGAGCAAATCTCATATGCGGTCAAGGAGACTGGGGCAGCATGCACAGAATCTGCATCAGGTCCTCTGCACATATTTATGGAGTACAATTCATTCATTTTTCTTATGGGACCCCTAAATATGTGATGACTGGGTCTCTGATTCTAGTGTCTTCATTCTGTTTTTTTCATTTTGCCTCACCCTAACATGGTAGTTTTAATGTATTTTATTTCATAATTAGCCCTTAGATTTCTGTTTTGTTCTAATGAGAGAAAAAAAAAGGGAGTGGAAGGAAGGCGGGGCCGATCGACTAAGAGTGGGGGAGGGAAAACTATAGCCAGGATGCATATGATGTGAGAAAAAAAAAACAAAACAAAAATCTACTTCAGGTGAAAAAAGCAATGATAAATAAATATTAAATAGAATAAAAAGTAAGAATTTGGTCTTTCAATGCAGTGATCTATCAGCAGTGATGAAGTTCGTTCATTTCTGCATTCTTGAAAGACAGCGGCCTGTGAAGGAAGCACAAACCCATGTCCTGCTCTGGCTAACAGAATTGAGAAGCCCTGTGTGCCCCCTGTCACATCTACAGATCTCACACACCTAGTTCCTCTAAAATCACTTTCATTTTTTACCTCTTTCAAAATATCTTCTTTTAGCTGGGCTTTCATTTTTTCTTCATACTTGTTTGTGTATAATTCTATACAAGCCACTATAAAGTAACAAATTGGGTTTTGAGTGTTTATATTGGTGTTATGATAATTTAAAGGAAAATAAAATACTTATTTAACATTAGAAGACATTTATTCAATTTAAAATATAAATCTTGGCCTTGCAATTGTGCAAGGATCTGGCTTCTCAGCCCACAGTACAGTGTATATCACATTTGATTCACAGCAGAGATGTGATGTTCCCTCAATCAATAAGCTCTTTCTAGGCTGAAAGCATCTAAACAGGATTTGCTGACTTCTGCATAGGTGTCGACATGCCTGATTTCTCAGCCTACATGGCAGTTTATATGTTAAGACAGAAGCATAGAGTAGTCTTTTGTCATCCACATCTATAGTTAATTCTTCTCTTTTCTCTTTTCATAACTGTAAACCACATAATGCTAACGATTGGAGCTTCAAAAACAATATCCATTGAATATTCACCTCTGAATATGCACACTGTTGAGGAGTGTGAGTTACCTTTATACATCTTACTAATGAATATGCTCTGCTCCAGCCGTTATTTCATTCATGTATTTGACATATAGACTTCATTGAACTCGACCTCAGCGATCTTGCAGATCTGCAGTTCTTATGCGATTATTTCTATCATTTGAAATAAGTTCATGTTTAGGCTAACTAGGTAAATTTATTTTTCAGCTATAACTGTATGACAGGTAATGAGCTCTTTTCTGTGTGTCTGCATGGGGTACAACATACCATGTAGGTATACAAGATAACTACTCACAAGCACACATTAATATTAATGCAAAACCTTGACGGAAGACACAGCTTCTCTGTTAGATATTTTCAGATGGATGGCAATTATTTAGCATCAAATGAGACAAGTGAATTTAAATATGGGCAAAATTACCTAGCTAGGTCTTCTCTGCCTCCAAAGATGTGTAGTTACATCTTCCACCAGTTTTCTTCAGATTGTTTTTCAACTTATTAACAGTTACCCAGCACATGCAGTCAGGTAAACATTCCACTTCGCAGCTTTAATTAAGGAAAAGAATTCTAAAAGATACTTGTCAGAAAATCTTCATTGTGTCATCCTCTTAATTAGAAAAGTTTAGGCTGAAATATCTGCATGCTTATATGTGTATTATTTCCTGAACAAACCCACATCTGTCTTCCTAGATAATGAGAAATCAGTTGAAGGAATGAGAACAATAAAATGTCATAAGACATAGATCATTCAAAGAAGTATCCAAAATATCAGATATTGAGCAACTTTATGGGTTTCGTCAACTGCCCATCTTCTCAAATTTCCCAGGCTTTCCTTGAGAAGTTGAAACAGAACACTGATTTAAGAGAAGAGAAGACTACTAGTACTAGACATCTTAGTAAAACCAGTTCATTTATAGTAACTAAATCCAGAACAATGTTCAAAGGCAAAGAAAGCTGGTGCAAATAGAAACCTCAGGTTGAGATCATTGTGTGTATTAATCCTCCTTGGCTGGCATGTCAAGTTCTTTCACTTTTTTGTTTTATTTGTTTTTTTGAGACAGGATTTCTCTCTGTAATAGTCCTGACTGTCCCAGAAATTGCCTTCTCTCTCTCTCTCTCTCTCTCTCTCTCTCTCTCTCTCTCTCTCTCTCTCTCTCTCTCTCTCTCTCTCTCTCTCTCTTTCTCTCTCTCTCTCTTTCTTTTTAGAACAGGCTCATCTCTAACTCACAGGGACCTGTCTGCCTCTGCTTTCTTAGTGCTGGGATTAAAGGCATACCTCCACTACCAGACAGTTCCTAATTCTATTATCATCAAAATACCAACATATTCACGGTGAAAGCCTTCAGAGAATTATAGTTTTGTGAGCCAGAGGTTTATAGTTTGATGCTATTACCTGCCCCCACTCCAATTCCTAGTATGTGAGATTAGACTTCTTAATGATGCCTTTAGCCTTATTCCAGGAAGTATCTAAATAAATCCTAATTCAGCTTCACTATTACAAACATTATTATTATTGTTTCCTGAAACAAAGTTTTGATATATTTTACAGATCTGAGCCAAATTTGTACTTCTGATGGAACTATATCATTCGCTGTAGCTTTGTTTATTGATGTCCAGTTTTGTCTCAAAAAACAAACATCTGTATAAACCCCTGAACAGAACTCAACAAATATCATGGAAGATATCTGGAAGACTGTAAGAGTCAGAAGGTGGGCAGAAGTTCTGTGAAGTGCTGGCCTTTTACACAGCGTGGCTAACAGCAGCTGTGGTTAACCCTGACAAATTCTGCACAAAATTAAGAGAGTTGAATGAATCCAAGCACAGACTAAGAACGGTTTCAAATACCCAAACCCTTACCCAAGCAACTATTGACAGTTTCTGGTTGTAAACTGAGAAATAGTCAAGACTCTTCAGAGGTATGGAAACCTGCACGGTCATTTCTAGATTGCTCTTGTCCCAGCAGATGACCCTGCACACATATACAATTGGGTAGCTCCTATAAACTGTAGTGAATTATTTAAAAAGGGGCATGAAGAAGCTGAAACCAAAGAAGGGAAGATATGTTGGAAGACAGCGGAGCTGGAAAGATAGAGAGGGATATGGATATAACCAAGATATGTTAGATATGTGTATTATATCTTTAAAAAGAAAACTCAATTAAAGACAAAAGTATTTAAAGAGCTCTTTTTAGCTGCACTAAGAAATGTATTTTTGATGTTTAAAACCAGGTTACTTTGGATCTTAAAAGTTACTATTCTATTATTAGTTCTAAGATATAGGAGTTAAAAATTAAGTATATTATCATAGATGTGAATATGTGTTCATAAATATGTTACATGTGTAATTCATATAAGCATTTGAAAGTAAAAACGCTATTTCTTAGTTTATATCTTCATGATTCCAGATGTTGGCAAAGGCACTATTTTGGTGTTATCCTCACATCCTGGTTACTGGTAGCCGTGTATCTTTATTATTTATCCACCTTGGACCCCAAAGTTAGCAATGACTGGGGAAGGAGAAAAGCCAACATTTTTAACTGTTACTTGTTCAGAGTAGACAAAAGGTAAAATAGAATATAGTGAATGATGACTACAATGAACTTGAGTAATTACTGCATGTCCCATGAGTATGTGGTTACATAAGCCATTGATTAACCAATTTTACAGTTTTCATTAGCAGATAGTACCTTTATTTGTTTTTATGTTGTAGCTATCAGAAAGGTAAAGGAGATAATTTTGCTTCAGAGAGTAGGCATCTCTTCAGAATGGATTAAGTGAACTGTTTCTTCCCTTTTATTGAAAATAGATACTTTCCTTATATAAACATCCCGGTTACAACATCTCCTTAAGTCCTTCCATGTGAATTCATTCTCTTTTTGTCTCTCAATTCGATCAGAACAATTTAATGTTAAAGGAAAATAATAAGACAAAGTAAAATATAGGTTAAAACAAAAACAATCATCAAAGTTGGACAAAAAAGAAAGAAAGAAAAGAGCCCAAGAGAAGGCACAAAAATCAGAGACTCACTCATTTCCACACTCAGGAATGTCACAAAAATACTAAGCTAGAGACCATGACACATATGCAGAGCACCTGATACAGGCCCTTTGAATGCTGTCTCAGGCTCTGTGAGTCCCTATGTGCTTTGTTCATGTTGATTTAGAGGACCTTGTTTTCTTGGTGTTTTCCTTCTTTTATGATTCTTATTACTCTTCCTGCTTCCCCTTCTGTTGACTTCACTGAGTCCTTAAAGAAGAGATTTGAATGATAACGTCCTAGTGAAGACTAAGTCTTCCAAGGTCTCTCATTTTCATACTGTCTGACTGTGTTACTCTTTGTTTCCATCTTTGGCAGGACAAACAGTTGATAGAGTTTGAATTGGGATCTGATCTATGAATATAGCATTAGGAGTCATTTTATTGCTATATTTTATGATAGTAGTATTTGATTTCACCCTCGGTTTCTAGGTTATATTCTCAAGTTACTGATCATCCAAGCAGTATTGTGTATGGGCTCAGTCTTATAGAATAGACCTTAAATGAAATCAGATATTGGTTAATAACTTCCATAAACTTTGTGCCAAAATTGCCCTAGAATGTTTTGTAGTCAGGACAACATTGTATTTTAAAAGTTAATGGCTTGGATGGTGTTTTTATTTATCTTTTGGTAGCATGCTGAATATCTTCCTGTACCAAAGATATTGAATGCATAGAAAGAGATGCTGTGTAGTTACCAGCTAATATTCTCCATGTCCGATGAGTTGTGTAGGTGTCTTATCCTGAAATAGTGCTTTGATATCTGTTTATGAAGAGAAATCTATTATTTTGCAACAGTCTAGGTTATTTGAAGGTTCCCATGAGGCTCATTTTGTCAACTGAATTACATGTTATCCTATCCAAGTACCAGAAACTTTAGTTGGTAACAACTGATGGACAGTTAGGACTCCACCTCCACCATTATTTGGCAATTGAAGTGAGATAGATTTCATATATGTATATGTTCTAGGAAGTTTTCACTCTATTGAGTTTCTATAATACCCATAAAAAATGGTACTTAATTTCATCTGTCCCTCTCTATAGTCTCTCTCTCTCATCTACCTAGCCCTCTTCCTCTTGAACCTTCTCCATCCATACACACCTATATATTTTGTTTCTCTTTTCAGAAAGTGGATTGTTTATGGTGAAGAAAAAAGTCCTTAAATATTCTCCTTTTCAGAACAATTTTAGAATCCCAGAGAGACATAGGAAAAATCTACTCCTGATCAACTTGGAGCAAAATGTACCATGGAGCCTTATTTCCTTTCAAACCACGTTTGTGATTCTGTATAGTACTACAATTTACAACTGAAAATCTATAATATTCATATAGTCACCATGCAGTGTGTAGAGTGGTAAGGGTTGGGAAATGTCTGACATGACCTTTCAAATTCACAGCTGGGACATAGTAGGGTAATGCTGTCTTCCTGTCACAACTCACTTTGTAAAAAGAGTTCTTTCTGAAGTCTAGTTAGGGGAACTATTAAAATGCATTGTGAGATTATTTTGCACCATGAATATTTAATTGTTAAACCCTACTCCACACCACAAAAACCTGGAGATCTTAAAAGCAAGAGGCATCAGGCCAGCTTACCCTGCAGTACATAGATCTGTTGGGCATGCCTGGTTCAGGCATTAGTTATACCATTGTTGCATAGCACATGATCTCAGTGATACTGTCTTTTTGAAGTACATTAAATTCTTTGTAAGCAGAAAAAAATAGAAAATAAGGGTGAGTATTGATCATATGATTAAAATCTTCCCAGAGACTCAGAAACACAACCCTGCCTTTCTCCTAAGAGCAACTATTCAGTGCACATTAATTCAGAGCTTGAGAATTGACTGTCATTTGTTTCTGATTATTTTGACTTAATTACTCCAGACACATCTTTTAATTAGCTCTTCCTTTCTCAATGACAGTTATTTGTTTTTATTTTGTTTTATTTTGAAGGCATCCTTATAATGCAAGAACAATTTAGTAATGAAATAGTGCCAATAAATATTTATTGAAAAGTATACCCAATATGCCATTTTGGTCATGATGCCATTTCATTCATCATTCATTCATTCATTCATTCATTCATTCATTCATTCATTCATATATATGCAAATACATGTGTATGTATAATATTTCAAAGTACCAAACATGACAAAATACACAATAAATATTTTTGAGAACTCATGGGTGTCAAATATTCATGTGAACATTGTGACGATGGAGAAGCTAAAAGGGTCTTCCCTGAGTAAGTGAGCTAAGCTGAAGTGGGGAGAAGGAAATGACAGCTGGAGTGGCAAAGATTTGTGATCTGGCAAAATTCCACATCATTTGGTAAAAGGTAGATTGGACAAGGACCAATAGTATTCTACTGTTTAGGTCCACGCGACTAGAGGCTGGCTCAGTGGCTTGGAGAAAGCATGGTCTGGGTAGGATACATTGATGATTCTTATGTTGCCTTGAGAGTTTTAAAACCTTTCAGGCAGAACCCAGTTTAGGAAGCTCAGAGAAACTGAAGTCCTGGTTTTACTTACACTGTCTCACACACTGTACATATGTTTTGCATTTGGACACAAATAACTTCAGGACTAAAGGTTTGGTAGTTCCAGTAAGCAGTGCATAGTGTGAAACATCTATGGTTGGGTACAAGGCGTTCATTTTTTGTTATTTAATTTTAATAGACTTATTTTCAACAATCAACATTATGAAAGTAGTGTTATTCATTAGAGGAGTTAAAGAAGATTGAGAAGAGAGATGTTTTTAGTAGCCTAAGTATGTGAGTGTGAAATTTTAAAAAGAAAGAAGATGTTGTGGCTTTTATTCTTTTATTCAAGAGAGACAAGTAATTTTACACACACATAAACAGAGAGAGGTGTGAGAGGGAGAGAGAGAAAGAGAGATGCTGAGTGAATATATTTTAGTTTATATAATATTGAACATACTTTCAAAAAATAGTCATCCAGAAAATAACCTTATATCACAATCTGGTGTCCTCTGATGGCAAATAACTAATAGTACAATTGTATTCATATTGTTATAAGTTATGGAAAATTAACTATGAAACATAGATCTAGTTTAGATTGCTCAAGTTTTACCATACTTCTAGGATCCAATATGCCTATTGAATTTAATTTCCATGTCTTCTTAGTATCTCTAATCCATGGTGCATACTTTATTATTCTTTTGATTTTTTTTTTTGAAAAATAATGGTTAGAAGCCATTAAGATGGACCTGTGGGTAAGAGTTTTTGCTACCAAAGCCTGACATTTTGAGTTTAATCCCCATAACCCACAGCAGAAGAAGGTTGTCTGCTCACCATCCCACATGTGTGGCAACCCATGTGTTCACATACACATAAAATAATATATAAGATAAATTTGAACATCAATAGAAAATTGTCTGGTTTACTAGGATGTCTGTTACTCCGGGTTGCTTTGTTGTATCCCTGTGATTGGAAGACATGATATTTCAATTTTATTAAGTCAAATCAAATCCAGTTTCTCTTTTGCTCTGGCTCATAAGTTCATGGTCATCTGTTAAAGAAGCATGCATCAGCTCTTTCACCTGAACATAATCTTTTTCCATTTGTTTAGTGCCCAGACTAGTTCAAGGGAAAATAAATTGAGCTTCAAATGTTGGGGAAAAGGGGCTAAGAACACATAGACATGTCATAAACATTACCAGAGCCACTAATACACAACATGTCTCTAAGCTTTTGTCCCTCAGTGGTTTTCTCTTTCTAGTAGTTATCACTGTTGTATTCAAGCAGGGTTTTCTTGTTTCCTTCAATCACTCTAGATGTATTAATTATCATTCTGAGAGAAAAATAAAACCTTCTGTGAGAATTATAATTTCAATGTCTGGGAGAATTTTGCTTTGACTCCATCTGGCCTTGAAGTTCTTTATTTGGGAGGCATTTTATTACTATTTCTGTCATCTCATTTGTTATGTGTCTGTTTAGGATGCTGGTTTCTTGGTTTAATTTTGGTTGTTTGAATGAATCTAAAAATGTATACATTTCTTTTAGGTTTTGACTTGATGGAGTATAGGTTGTTTTTTAGGACTATGTCAAGATTATTTCAGATTTCGTTGGTGTCTATTGCAATGTCTCTATGTTTGTTCCCTTGGATCTTCTCTCTTGGTCACGTGAACCAACCGTCTCTTGATCTTGTTTATCTTCTCAAGGAAGCAACTCTTCCATCCACCAATTATCATCTGTATAAATTGTTGCATCATCATTAAGCAATTTCCTATGTGCTCTTTTTAATTTTTGAATACAGACACTTGGAGGTACAAATTTCTCTCACAGGACTGCTTTCAATATAACCCAGAGTTTTTGTTGTGATAGGTTTATATTTTTATTTAGTTGGACAAAATTCTCTACTTCCTTCTTGATTTCTTCTTTGATCTATGGACTACTCAGCGAGGAATTGTTCGACGTTTTTGAGTTTGTAAATTTAGTAGAGCTTTGCTTGCAAATTTGATGAACCTTGCTCTACTTTACTTCCTATTACTTATCTCTTCTTAACTGAATTGTCACGTTATTTGTTTCAATTTGGGGTTTATAAACAAGTATTGCTTAATCTTTGTTCTTATTCACTCTTTTCATTCGCTGTCTTATCTAAACCACTGGGATCACCTGTCAGTCACCTTTCTTCTCCTCATATCATCATTATTTTGCTCTCATGGCACAGGGAGTGATTTACTTGCTTCTTCTCTGTCCCTGAAGACCCATGCCATCTTTTCTTGGTTTTTGTTCCTTCATGGCCTACCCTTTGAACATATCAAATATAAAAGTAAGTATTTAGTCTTCTTGTTAAGATAAACATAAAGTATTTTACTTTCTGAGTCTAGATTATTTTACTTAACAAAATGTGCTGTAGCTCTAGCTTCCTGAAAAATCATGATATTTTTATTTATGGGTACATAATCTATTATGCACATGTAACATACATTTATCCACTTATATCTGTGCGTGGACATGTGGCCTGTCTCTGTTACTTACTCATTTCGAATGGTGCAACAGTATACTTGGATATGTAGGTGTCCTGTACATGCCAATATAGAGTTCTTTGGGTAGATCTCAGAGGGTGGTATAATTAGGTCATGTGGAATTCTTGTATTAATTTCCTGAGGTATCTCCACAGTGATTTTCATAATGAATTTTCTTTTTCCATTGCCACCAGTAATGTATGGTTCTTCCTTCTTCACACTTCAGAAGCAAGTCTTATTTTGAACAGTAACCCAAAATTTTCATTTTACCCTCAATTAATAGATGTTCTGAAGTAAGATAACTTTTTTACTTATAAAAATGCTCTGGTAAGTGGAGACTAGCTTTCTTAATTCAGTACCAAGTAAGTAATTAGGATCAAAGTAGATAATATATCTGTTAGATACTACTTATATTTTAAAGGTTTTAATAAAAAGCAGAAATTTAGTAATAATTCGTCATTGAAAATTAAGGTATAAGTTGCTCTCTAGCAGAGGACAAATGATAAGTACCAGGAAGTGTTTGCATTCACATAGTACCTAAATGATATAGCTTCCTCTAAAGCAGTTTAAAACCTTTTCGTTTTGTATTCCACGAGTAAACTAGTGCTTTCTTTTCTTAAATGTGGATTTCAAAGTTGTTTAAGCAACTTTATGTGTCATAGAATTATGAACTATTTCCCTATAAATATCACAAAAGGACAGCAGTTTTGAAATATGGATACCTTTTCACATTGCCATGGGGTATAAAATCTGACTCATTTCTCTTCATAACCCATAATATACTATGAGTCATTAAGTTCAATTAATTCTCCTTCCACGATGTGTATCAATTCATCTTTCACTCTTCTTTCTGCCACTGTTTTAATTGATGTCCTATGATCACTCTTTAAGGAGACTCAGTAGATCTATTTTTGTCCTTGTTCCAAGCACATCCCTTCCTGGATCTGAAGTCAATCTACTCACACCATTGCTCTGCTTGTACTGATGTTTCTATTCATTTTTTTTTCAGGGAATATTATTACATATTTAATTCTTATATAAATGTAACTTTGTTGGTTACTTATCTATAGACACGTTTAAAAAACAGCTACATATCTGGAAAATATTAATTGACATTCACCAAAAACTGAAAGCCTAATTGTTCAGATTGCTTCATGATTAGTACTATTTATGAGCTGTGTGAGCTCAAGATGTCATTTCTTTCTTTCTTTCTTTCTTTCTTTCTTTCTTTCTTTCTTTCTTTCTTTCTTTCTTTCTTTCCTTCTTTCCTTCTTTTCTTTCTTTCTTTCTTTTCTTTCTTTCTTTCTTTCTTTCTTTCTTTCTTTCTTTCTTTCTTTCTTTCTTTCTTTCTTTCTTTCTTTCTTTCTTTCTTTCTTTCTTTCTTTCCTTTCTTTTGATTTTTCATTAGTATTTCTCTATGTAGTCCTGCCTTATCAGGAATTCTCTATGGACACTAATTTACCTCAAACTCACAGAGGTCTTCCTACCTCTGCATCTTGAGTGCTGAGACATAAAGCTTGTGTCATTGTGGCTGTCTAAGATTTCTTCTAAGGTCTCATAACACATTCTGAAAATAAGATTCAATGAACAAAATTCACATGGAACAATTAGCATTTTTCTAAACACTTAATGAGTTTTATGAATAATAATTATTATTGTTTAAATAACAGAATATTCCAAAATATGTTGTTAAAGAAGGACTGTACTTTCAATAAAGTTTCATGTTGAATAATCTATTAGGGAAATAATTTTAGTCAAATATTTGTATTGAATTATCTATAGAATATAAATAACATAAAATAGTTCATATGAGCAAAACATGTTTATATAATCTATATGCTCAAAGGTAATAAAATATGTATCACAACTTTTGTCATCCATAAAAATAAGAAAGCCAATCATAAATCTCCTGACCATGACTTCACACGCATTTGATCTTATAAAGAAATTAAAGAATTTTTTATCTTATTAGCCATGATCTATTACTCAAGTAAGAGCCAAGACTATAAAACATTCATAGATTTACTTTCTCAAGAGAGCTCAAGAGTAATCAAGTGAGCATAGGGGAAATTTGGGCACAAATTTATGTATATGTTTTTGTGACAATTACTGGTGTTATCACAGAACTTGCTGGAGGAAAGCAAATTTAGTTTCTACTGGGTGATAATTTGTCTTATCTCTCCAATGCATCCCACCTGTCTGTTGCCTGCTCTGTGTTATTTCGCACGGCTTGGTTTCTCTCTAGAATGCTTACAGACAATGTAGAATAGGTGTTTTGGCTTCCCGTATTCCTCTCTCCAATTTACCTTCTACGAAGTCAGTGGAATTTTCAAACGCAGTTTGTATTCGGCTACCCCATGCTTCAAACCTTCGGGAGCTTTTATTTCCTCTGGGATGAAGTACCATGTCCTTTTAATAAATAAGGAGTGACCGATAATTTGGCTCTGACAACTCAGTCGCTTCATCTTTCACCCTTGTCAGTTTGTTCCTGTGCTCCATTTTTTTGCAAACACTTTCATGTTTGTAAACTTCCTTTGATATCTTAGACCATGTTTCTCCCCTTGTTCCACATCCCTTTCCTTTCTGACAGGGAGAAGATATTTGAATTTCACTCCTTAAATTTTTGCCATCGTCTGGCTTCAGCTGCAATGAAAGTGCCTTTGGAGTATAAAAATATAGTGGCCACAGATATGTTTCATGTGCTCGAATGACTGAACTGTCTCTTTAGTCCCCATGTGTACTCATGGATGTATGTATTAAAGGGCTCCAAATTACGTAGTACTACAGCTCTGTACTTTCTGTTTTTCTAACAAGTCTTGGACTGCCTTACTTCATCATTACATTTAGAATATGATTTATAAGCTACAGCAGGTTAATGATTATAGGAAGCTTTGCATTGCTGGAGTCAGGTGTACCTTGGAATTTTGGAGGTACTCAGAAAATAATATTTTCTTTTCAACCATTTTAAAGCAAAAGAAATAATGTAATATATATTATGTATTAATATATATTAATTAATATGTATACATATTACCATACATGTCTGGTACTATAAATATGGTTAGGATTTTAGGACTAGGGATCTCATTGGCCTTGATGGGTAAGCTACTACTTTTATTGTTATTGAATATATATGTAACCAAACTGCCTTTTAAATATATAGGCTTATTGTTGTTGTGAGCCTTGAGCAGAGAAGATCATTTTATTTTGCAGTAATACGAGACTCATAACTGCTCTAACTTGTGAGATCTAGCACACTTAAGTCCTTAGCTCTAAATAAGATATCTTTCAACCTCTCGAAGACTAAGAGAATGTTGCAGAGGTTTAGAAAATATAAGAGCTAGAGGAAGAGGAGGAATATTCTAAAATGCTTTCTCCTGGATGTCACATGGCTAGTGGGTCTATGAACTAACATCAGCTATTGTTACCTAAGAGAGTCATATAGGAGATGGAGCCCATCAATACTGAGTCATGAATCGGAGAGGGATGAATATGGACTACCCCTCCTTGAGGAGCTATTGATGGGTAATAATTACTGGAGGATGTGGAGACATTTTATTCAGTGGTGTAGCCACAGGTAAATTGTCCTTGATCTTATAAATAACCCTCCACCCTTCCTCATAAAATAGCCCTAACTAAGGTCAGTGGAACACGAGAAAAAAAAAATGAAATAGGAACTATTTAAACTATGTAAACTAGCTGGTAAGAAGAAGAGGCTTAATGGGTGGGAGGGGAGGATATAATACACACACATCACATGTATTTGTTAAATCTAAAATGTTGTAACTGAGTTAAAGAAATACTTTACTAGATAAATAAAATTATTCATTGGGCATAGTTTGAAAATGCTTATGTTCATATGAAGCACCATGATTTCATTTTTGGGGGATGGTATTTTTTTTATAATCATTTGACTCCTTCTATTGTCATTTGATGGAGTTTTGAGGCAAAAGTACCTTTAAACTGAGCTTCCTTGTTTAGGTTTTATTTTGCACAAATTGAAATATTGAGGCAAATGCCCCTCATAATAAATGTATATGGACCGGACTTTCTTTAGCTAATGTTTCAGGTACTCTTGTTTCTGGCTTGGGTAGACATTCACTTTTACTCTCTCTGTGTGAAAAAGAATCTTCAGTCTGACCATTGTACTATCTCTACTTCTTGAGACACTTATGAATATTTCATTCATTCCCTGAACCACAGCACAACAATGGAAAAGAAACTCTTTGCCTTACTAGACTTTATTCTCTTTTAAGGTAATGATTATAGGAAGCTATGCATTGCTGGAGTCAGTTTTTTTTTCCTTCTTTTATTAAATAGCATGCCCATTAACAGAACATGGTGAGCTCAAACTCATGATGCTCCAACTTCAGTGTCCCAAGTACAAAGACAGCAGAGTTGCTCTACCATGCCTGGCTGTGGTGGGATTATGTATGTATTGGGATTATATGTTGTAAATACATTGTAAATAATTGTCCTGCCTACTGGTTTAAAAATGCTAATGGGCCAATGGCAGACAGAGAGTGTGAGTGGGTCTACCCTGTTTTTCCTGTTCCCAGAGTTTTCTTAATCTGGCAGACCCACTCATACTTCCTGTCTGCCATTGGCCCATTAGCATTTTTATTAAACTGGTGGGTGGAACAATCATTTACAATGGAACAGAACACAATCCCACTAACCCCTGGTTTAGCTTTTATAGTTGCTTTGGGCCTTTGCATTTTGTAACATTTTTCCATCTAGATTGTGAGTGGGTGTCCCAATATTGATTTTATGAGAAGTTCATTTTTGCTCCTTTCAACAGTCTGCTTATGGCAGGCATGCTAGTTTTCAACTCAGTCATTCCTTATTTAACTTTAGGTCTTTTATATATAGTATAGGTTCGTAGATCTGATAAGGAGATTTATAGAAATCCTTTATCCAGTGTATATGTTAAGTAAGATGGAAGAACACGTGCACAAATCAGACAATGGAACTCTTCCTTCACATATAGGCATCAATAATGAAGAAAGGCATTACATTCATCAGGAGCCTTCCTCTGTAGCTCCGGGAAGGTGAACAGTGTAGGTGGACTCCTCTCTGCAATGTCTCACTTGTTACTCAAGCTGATGGATGCTGACAGAATTTTACCATTGGCTATCTCAGATCTAGTTTGACTTTCCAGTTACCAAAATTAAAGACATTCTGTTTTAATAGAAATTAAGGATAACATATGGCTCTTTTCTAGATTCTCGTGTGGCAGAAGTAATATTCTTGTACATTCTGCAATTACTTTTAGATATTTGGCCAGGACCCAGAGTTCAATGATCAAGGACATCTGGAGACCTGTTCTCTTACAAACATGAGGTCTGGACAAGAGTGAGACTACTGAGTCACTTCTCATAGATATGCTCTGTGCAGTCTTTCCTCAGGTGTCTCAAGGAGAATCCCATTAAGACCTCTTCTGTGTTTTGTTACCTATTGAGGGCAATGAGAATATTCGTGTTTGATCTCTGCATTTAACTACTTCCACCCTCCTTTTTTACCATCATGTTCTTTTTCATTTATGTCTGTGAAAGGGTATCAGATCTTCTGGAACAGGAATTATAGACGGTAGTGAGCTTTCATGTAATTGCTGGAAATTGAACCCACGTCTTATTGAAGAGCAGCCAGTGCTCTTAACTGGTGAGCCATCTCTCCAGTCCCTTTCTCGTGTTCTATAGGGATAAAACAGCACAGGAAAATTTTTGGTAGATAGAAGTACATCACAGATTGTATTTTTTTTCTGAAGTGGAAAATAGTAAAATGAATTGGCAAACTTACCTTCAATCATAAACAGATACAAGGGAATTTGTCTTCTTGATAAAAGAGCATAAACCCATGACATTTTAAAAATACAACTATATGCACAGGTGTTATATGGAGGGCAGTGCAACAGAGATCTGCTTCTACAAAGGAACCATGTAATTATATGGAGAGGCTTTGAATGCTAATAGAATATGGAGCTGAAAGCATTACTATTTGTTCAATTATTAACCTCCTGTCCTAGTTCAAGCCAATATGCTGAACATTTAAAAACCAAGCAACCAGCAAACAAGTAATCATACATAACACAGTTTATCAGAAGACAGAATAAGTTATTTTTCATTACAATAGAATAGAGAATTACTCATTTTAGCTTCTCCTACTAGTGGATTAAAGAACAGAAGTGTATGAAGAGTGAATGCCTGCGTGGTTTTTATGAGTTACTCCTTTTTATATGTCGTACAAAGCTACCAATGTTCACAGGATGAAGTAGTAGCTGATGACAAAAATCCAGTGCTCCTGACTCACTAACCAAGACTGTTTTATCTGGGTAAAGAAATATGTGTCTCTTACGGTGACTTTTAAAAACTTGTATGCACAATTGTAATTTTTCCATCTTTAGTTACAGTAAGTAACAAAATATTTAATTATTTGTAGTTTAACATCACCTATTTATTGACTCAATTCCTGTAAGCCTCCAAAGAGATATCTTTGTCAGTTTTTACACCACTTAAATGTTATTATAGTGTAAAAGTACAGTTAACAATATTTTACTTTCATTGTAATTTTGGTGCTTGCTATCATACAGTACAAAATTAGAAAATTTAACCACCTATCATTACAACTTAATGACACTGACATATGTTTTCATGACTATATTCCAAGATGGTAGTAACTTTCAAGCTTAAGCCCTAATATAGAGTACTCCATTTGAAAATTAAGCACTAACTATTAATAGTTGTTATCATATATGTGAAATATTGTAAAGTAAGGTGTGAATTATTTGTGCATATTTTAAGGCTAATTGTTTGTGCTAGAAGAGTCAAAATGCGCATTCATGTCACTGTGTTCATCATCTTTGATGTTCACAAAGAACACAAATGAAAAGAGAAAGAAAAACTCTCTGATGTTGGTGAATTAAATTAAAATATGATTATTACTCCATGTCTTCACAAAAGACATTTTGTAACATTTAAGATTTCTGCTAATTACATGAGGTACATTATCATGCAAAAGAACGGTAGGGAAGGTTGAAAAGGACAAACCAACTATTCTCGTACATCACCATAATTATGCAGCCCCATGTTCGAACAATTACATCTATGTAGACCCACTGTTAAAATCAATGTTACTTGTACAGCTAGTCCTTAATCAATGAAATCAGTCAATTTCCCATGGTCACATCCTTCTTCTTAATTAAGACAGTGATATCTCTGGAGCACAGGGTCTCCAAGAGATAAATAAGTACAGAGGTTAGGAAATGTCAAAGAGGTGACTCTCGATTTTACTCCTGACGAACTTGGGAGGAAATAAGACAGTTCCTTCAGTTCGGGGAAGCAGCAGAGGCTTCTAAAGCGATGGCTTAGCATTCATTAAGAAAAGAGCAAGGAGTAGTGTCTGACAGAAATAGCACTAATGAGCAAAGAAGGTTTTCAGTGTGCATATCCTTCATAGTCATACTCAGAATTATGAAGGTTGTGCCATCCAAGCCAATTTTAATTAGAGTGAGCACGGACCCCTTTGGACAGTTAGCCTTTCTTTCCAAAATCCATTTCAATATGGTGTCATTTTGTTGTCATAATCAAAATGGCAAAGTGATGGAATAACCTACTTAAAATGTCTGTGGTGTTAAAGCAGATACGGCAAACAGCCTCTAATGACACTTGTAATAAGGGTTTACCTGGGGGACTTTGACAGCATGCTCTGTGTTGTCACTGGGGCAGAAATAATGATAGAGGTGACGGTCTAAGTTTTCAAAGATGTACTTTTTCTTCTCTGTTCTACCAATTGAATATAAAAGTTCCCTTCATTGAAGAAGAAAGAAATACTCACAAGAAAAGTGAAACAGCTCTATTAAAACTAGAAAATGTAGACATCTCACAGTTTCTTTAAAGCCAAATGCAGAATGCGGTCTATCTGTGGATTCACAGGCTTATAGTAGCCATCTTTTTTTGATCATGAGGAAAACCAGTGTTAGACCAAGTAAATATTAAAGAAAGGTAAACACATAATATTGATATAGTGTCTTATAATAATTTTATCTCTATAAAATATATATTATTTTCCATATGTAAAAATTGTAAAATGTTCAGTTAACTTTCAGGGACAAGTCAGTGATTAAAAACACAAAATATTCTTGCATAGGACCAGAGCTGAGTTTCTAGGACCCAGGTTAAACTGCCCACTAATGCATATGTTACTATTTTGGGGAATCTAATATTCTCTTTGGCCTCTTAAGGCACTTTTACTTATGTATATAAAGTTATACAAAGGCTTACAAGTACATATACTTTTAATTTATTTTAAAATTTTAAATTCTTTTTGCAGAAATAATTATATATATGACCACAAATAAGCTATTGCTGATATTCCTATGTACCTCTGTCATCAAACATAGTTTTTCAGAAATATTTCAGAACATTAATATGTGAAAATATGTATTCAGATAAACATCCTTGAGTATATATGCTGAAAAACTTTGGAAGAATATCTAGATACCTAATATTATAAAAGTATTTTTTTGTGTTGTCTAAATTGCAGTCCCAAATAAATATGTCTGTATTTTAAATGCGTGAAATTGGTTGCTCTCAAAAGCATGAAAATGTGTTATCTGTCATTCTTTCTATAAAGACTTTTCAGCTTTAATTTGTAACAAAAATAAAAGTAGCTATAAAAATGGAAAAACATAACAGATTTTGTACACATATGTCATTGGTTTTAAACCAAACTGACTGATCAAGTTATTGCTTAAATCATCTAAATTTTAATTACAATGTAATTGTGTGGCATTAGATGGCAGAGGTTCGGTATATTTGTGGTGTGATTCTCAATGCTAGCTTTAAAATCTCTTAAGAAGAATGAACTCTAATGGATTAGAAGGCCACTTATCCATTCCTAAGTTTATCAATATGTGTAGTTTGTTGTTTTATCTCTTTGTTTTTTGGTTCGTGTCTCTTTTGAGGGACCCACTACCTAGCTTCCAGAAAAATCACACATGGAGACTTATTCTCTTTTATGAATGCCCGACCTTAGCTTGGCTTGTTTCTAGACACTTTTTCTTAAATTATGGTCTCTGGACTTTTATCTTTCTCTATTGCAAATATCTTTATTTACTTCTTTCTCCATAGCTGGTTGTGTCATTGGGTGGCTGGCACCTGATGTCCTTTCTCCTCTCCTTCAAATTCTTGTCCTGGTTTCTCTTCCTCTTTTACTCTCTCTGTCTGTCTGCTCTGCCTATCCTTTATCCCGCCTTGCTATTAGCCATTATGCCAACTGGATGTTTGGGGCAGTCACAGTAATACATATTTACAGAGTTAAACAAATACAATATAAAAGAGTGCAACTATCTTTGCATCATTAAAACAAATGTTCCCGAAGCATAAAAAATCAAGACATCTTAAAATAATATTCCACATTTCCTCCACTTTTCTAAATAAAAATGAAAACTTTTAACTTTAAAATAGTAAAATTATATACAAATAACAGCTAATAAAGGAAGAGATACATTTCCAATATTCAATCTATTTATATTTAGCATATTCAGATAAAATAATACATTATCTATCCTATCTTAATGAATCCAAAGTTTTACATCTAATTTACTTACTTTCTATAATAATGAAGGAACACTGAAACTATAACTATCTAGCTTTCAACTCCATCAAATACTCACAATGGATATTAACTAATAAAAGAGACATCTTGCTGCCCAAGATGTAGCCTCAAGTTCCTCTGCAAAGTTGGGGCATCTATATTTAGCCTACAGGCATATAGAATCTGGCAGACACTTTAGTAAAGCAGGAAATTTGAAGAACTCTCATGCTTTGTATTGACAAAGGTCATTAGTCATTTTTCTCTGTTCCTACAGAATATTTGGTAGACCCTTCCATGAATCAGGAACCCTAAAGGGTCAGTCCACCTTGTTTTGGCAAAGTTTAACAGTCTCTTTCCTATGGGTTCTGTATGTCCAGTTTATATAGCTAAGTAAAGGCAAAAGTAGTTTCTTGCCCAAATAGCTAACTTTGTCACAATGAAAGCAAACTCCTTCGGAATTTCTTCAATGTCTATAATTTTTTCTGAAGTAATTTCCTGCTGCCAGAAACAGATATGTCTTATTGTCATGAAAAGCCCTAAGTTAAAAATAAAAAACATTTTAAATGCTATGTTTGCTAAGGTCTTTGAAGTGTTTTGAAGACCATCAATTTATCTAAAATATACCTTTTAAACCTAGAAAATATCTCTAATGTGACTACAAATTTGATTATATAGATTAACTACTAACCTCATTTCTTACTTATATATAGCAATTTAAAATACACTACATATTCACAATACCCCAAACAAGAGTAGAAACATATACACATTGTAACAAAATTAAATTTAGATTTTTATTAATATACAAAAATCCATGCAAAGGAAAATATCTGGGATGAATAATTGTGTTTTTATCCTATATCCTTTTCTCTAGTTCTCTAAATTATAACAAATATCCATAGCCCAAAAAGCAACCAAAAGTCTCCCATACTCCTTTGGGAATGTGTGCATTGTATTCTCCAAACTACTTCCTGCTGTCTGTGTACACAGGCATTTTTAGGATCCAAGAGGGAAAATATGAGATAATGGCTGGTCCTGAGAATAACTGTTGTAATCATTGTTCATAGAAACTTCTTTTCTTTGGAAAAAAAAACCAAACAGAACACCTCTCCAAAGAATATTTGACTTCCATTTGACAAATACATGTCTTTTTTTAAAGTTAGGATATCTTTAAAGTAACTATGTTGGTTCAGTGTGTTGTCCTGTTCACAATCCCATGTCTCTTAGCAGCTGTTTGTTTATTAACAATCAAAAAATTGAAAATCATCACAATAACATACAGGAACCATAGTCCCTATGTATTTCCCATCTCTACATTGTTTATTCTTAAATTACTTTGCTTCTCTCCTTTAAGACTTTAGTATTTTATTTAAACAATTTCTATACTGTGTCCATGCCCTATTTCTTTCTTTCTTAAGCTTATGCATTGTAAAGCATAGTGAAATCTGCTTAGAGCTTTTTGATTTTTTTTTCATTTGAACTTGCTTTACTGTATATCTCTAGTCTTTTGTGATATTGTGAGCAAACTTAAACTTGTAAGCTACAACTGTGTCCTCTACATTGCTCTATCAGCAGGCTCTACCTGCTTCTTGGATTGTGAGAGCCAAACCTAAAGTTGACATCCCTGTTAGAGGTTTGTTACCTAAAACTACACCCAGCCTCCCTAGCTATAGAAAGTGGAACCTGTGCTCTCACAAGTAGTTTTGACTTAGCTTGCCATTTTAAGTGCTGTCTTGTGGGCTAAACAGCAGCACCTCTTAAAGATCCTGTGTCCTTTATCTTTTTTTCTATTTTTTCTTTTTTTTTTCTTCCTCAGTACCTACATGAAAATTGGTATGGTGAAATGTGCTCGAATGTTTCCTCTCTCTTACTCTTTGTTCTGTGGGAGTTCTATGACACAACTCCCAAATAAATCACATGGAGTCCTGTTCTTACTTAAAAATGGTAGCCTTAGCTTGTCTATTTTTAGCCACATTTTCTGAAGAATTTGCATTATCCCATCTACCTTTATTCTCTGAACTTTTATCTTTCTTTGTTATATATGCCTTTCTTTACTTATTTCTCCATAGTTGGCTGTGTACCTGAGTGGCTGGCCGCCATTGTTGGAAGTGATGTTCTGCCTGCCAGTTCAGGAATACCTAGCAGCTGATGCCAAAATAATTGAATCAGAGGCTTAGTTTTACTTATAAATGCTTGGACAGTAGCTCAAACTTATTGCTAACTAGCTCTTATATGTAAATTAACCTGTAATTCTTATCTATGTTCGGGCACATGTCTTGCTACCTTTTCCTTAGCCTAGCATTCTTATCTTCTTTCCAATATAGCTGGCTGGTGACTGCTTCACTGAATTCTTCTAGTTTGGTCATCCCACTTATACTTTCTTCTTGCTACTGGCCAATCATCATTTTATTAAACCAATATGAGTAAAAATCTTTACATTGTACAAGAGCGTTATTTCCACAGCAGGCCTCTAATGTCTTCTCACCCACTTTTGCTCCTTTATCTTTTCCTCCCAGATTTCTCCTCCTCTTTCATTCTCTTCTCTCTAGCATGGTCTGTTTTTTTTTTTTTTTCCTCCTGCACGCACTGCAATTGGCCACTCTGTTCTTTATTAGACCAATCAGTTGTTTTGGTCAGGCAAACTAAGACAATTTCTCATCGTTAAACAAATGCAACACAAAAGAAAGCAATAAATTTCTGATTAACTAAAACAAATGTTTAACACCATAAACTAATGTAATACATCCTACAGTAATATTCCACATCAAATATCTTTACAAACTCCAGAGATCTCCCTTATATTACATAAGATGTAATAGGTGGACAGTGTTTATGGCATTGATCCAGCAGGAGACTGATAGTACTATGAGGTTCTTAAAATAAGCTCTAAGTGTTAAGGAAGAAAGGGCTCAGTAGAGTTTATCTACAAGAATACATGGGCGTGGAAAGAAAAAAGGTAAATTATACACTGATAAAATAACAGATTGTTAATAGATAAAAGTAGCTCTATGGTCTTCTACTCTAGTCATATTGTTTTTCTTGATTGGTCTTCACTGTAAAGATTAGAAATAAATAGAAAACAAAGAAAACCAGAGCTGGAGAGATGGATAAGAACACCGGCTGCTCTTTCAAAGGACCAAGATTCTGTTCCCTATGTACTTAAGGGGCTCACAAACATCTACAACTCCACTTTTATGGACTCTGATGACTTCTCATATTCACAAACACCAGGGACGTGAGCATGGTGCACAAACACACAAGGAAAGATATACCAGGAGCAAAAGAATGTGAGAGGATGTAAAAAAGCCACACACATATATACTAAGAACATTAATACAAATAAATTTTAAGCATGATAACTTAAATCTGAATCTGTAAACAATGCCAGTTTGAGTAAAATCCACATCTGTCCACTATGAGCAACAGTCCTTGACCTTGAAACTGTGTTCTTGAATATGCTCAAGGCACTTTGTGAGTGTTCTTTATCCATGCAGAGAGAAAAAGAAATGATTCTATTCTTGGAATGAACTTAGTTTGTGCATATTATGGCTATAACATAGACACCGAGACTGACTCCTCCCTTCATACTTTTTGTCAGCATATCAGAAAGAGACTTATGTTGTTCATATGTTTAAAGAAAACTCCAAGTATTTGGAAAGTATTGGGAGGGCCTGGGAGTAATAGCTCAGTGGAAAAAGCACTTGCTGAGCCAGGATAAGAATTAGAGCTTAGATCTCTTGAGGGCAAGAAAAGCTGGACGGGTATAGTCTTACCTTTCTGTGTTCCCAGCACTCAAGGGACAGAAGAAGAACTCTTGGGCCAGCCAGGTCCATAGACTCTTCAATGTGGTAAGAACGGAGTTCAGTGAGAAACCCTGTTTCTATAACTAAAGCGAACAGAACTGAGAAAGACAGTAATGCAAGTCACACCTCAGAGGGCTTGCGCATGCACATACATTCACACCCTATACACGTGCTCCCACATATACACTTATGTATGCACACGGACACAGACAGAGAAGTTGTATGAGAATATATTACCACAATAAGAAAGTCTACTTAATTGTCAGCTCGGTAACACATTTTTATTTAAATAATTAGCTAAAATGTATAGGCAAATAGAAACCAAATTATAATCTAATAAGATTTGGAGCGAGAGCTTCACATGTAATAGACTGGCAGTTCTCAGAAGATATTTGATGAGACAATTTCATACTTCAGAACCTCCTGTACTTACATAATACAATTTCTGAACACAAATTAAACAGCAATGTATGATTCTTTTTGCAGAGTAGCGTTTCACTTTCTGTAATGGACATTATTTAAATGGCAATATCATGAAACACATACATACACACATGTATATACATTTAAATATATTTATATGTAATATATAATACACACATACACACATACACACATACATAACTTTATAAATGTGTTCATTCATGCTCATTTTGAATAGAGATATATGCACATAGAGATAATTTAATAATGGTTGTCTCCATGGCTTGCTAAGTTATACTATCACATTGAAGAAGGAATTGCTTGCTTACAGGACAGGCAGAAAATAATGCCTGACAATGCAATCAGTTTAGACAGAAGAGAGACAGTGCTTCTATCTTGTCTACATGGATTGAACAGATTTGGCAAAAAAAAAAAAAAAAAATGCATCACTCATGGGCAAAGCTTGTGGACAGGCAGGAAGAGAACATTCTCAACCTCTGCTATACAAACGTGATGACATATAACATAGTATTCCTATGTGTGTATCCTTTATGTTTTTTCTTCCAACAACAAAAAATGGTGGCTTTTGAGATAGCTACACATGTCTGAAGTATCTTCCTTCTTGGTCCTGAAGAATATGATTCACTTTTTCCTGGAGGAGTCTGCTTAGCAGGAATCTTAGCTGCCAGGAGAATAGGGCTGATTATTTCCAACCTTCCCCTTCTCCATATTTAACCTGTTTTCTTTTGAGTAAATGCACTTGAGGAGTCATTGATTTTTCTGTGGATATGGAATACAGTACAATAGCTTCATATCACCTGGTGATGTAATTCCCAATTCTCTGACATTGTAGTTCTCTTTGAATAGACTATTCTGTCCTTGTTATTCCAATGCTGGGTGCCCACACTTCTGTCTCTAAAGACAATAGGTCAGATTACAGTAATCCAAGAATGACTTCGAGGCAGATGCTGTCAGTACACAATAGATTCTAATAAGAACATGAATACCCAATAAGTAATTCTAAGGTCACTTGTTGAGTGTAGCTCATGGTCACAATGAACCAATTATATGTACATTGAGAGAAAGCCAATTGTTATACCCTACAGTATAAAACCATCATGCAGCCAGAAATGACTGATTATCTGTAGAAAAGAAATAAAATGACTATTCAGTAACTAACTCAACATAAAGATATTAAAAAGGGTATTCTTATACATTTATTACTTTATATGTAAGGCTTTAATATGAAAGAAAGTTAGGTTCAGAAATAATCAGGAACCTCACGAAAATGTACAAAAATGCCACTCTATTCAAGTTTTAGGGAAACAAGAAAATGTAAATGACATTCATCCAAATATTATCTATAATGAATACCAACTAAAATGTGGAAATTTTGATACTAAAAGTTACTTTAGAGAATTAATTCGCCTTCCAAATGCATTTTATTCATTAGAAGTAAAAGAAAAAGATAAAATAAAAGCCAATCTAATGTTTTAAATATCCCCAAAGTAGTTCCATAATCATTTTATATGATGTTTGCCTCATGATGTGACTCAGGTCATGATGTTCAGTTCATAATAAAAAAGGACTGCAATATATGTCACTCCATAGAATTCAGAATTCTTGTGCTAATCTCTACTTAATTCATATAGGAAAAAAGAGATAAAAATGAATAAACACAGAACAGATATATTAAAATTAGACTCTGGGTATATTCTGGTTTCCCTTCAGATTGCATAAATAGACTATAGGGTAAGGAGGCTACAGAATAAAATGACATACTAAAATGCAAGGTCATGGTCTACTTTTACCAGTTCTCTGAGAGAAAACCTCAAGCCTCACATTCTAGGTTATATAGCAGGAGGGGGGATAGCCAATTGTGAAGACTCTCTTTAAATATGGATGGTACTCAATGATTTATTAAAGTTGTGAAAGAGCATCTATTGATGATGCTGAACCATGTATGCATATAAATATTATTTTTATGAATATTTACGTTTGAATATTACTGGATAATTAAGTGATAGGATTATTCTCCATAAAGAGCACCTATTAATTTGATTGAGCAAAAAGGAAAATGCATATTACAGGTCAAACTAAACTTCTGAGGTTCAAGATTTTTCATTATTAGCATTCAAAACAGTATATTTACAGGGCTGAGACCTGAGTTAGTGAATAAAGCCTTTGGCATGCAAGTGTTAAGAACATGAGCTTAATTTCCCAGAAGCTGTGTAAAACCTAGGTCAATGTAACATCCATCTATAATCACAGTGTGGTGATATATATTTAATAAAATAACTTGAAATATTAGAAGACAGTGCCAAGCCATGAAGATGAGAGAGTGGTGACTCAAACCTTTAATCCCAGCACTTGGGAGGCAGAGAACCTCTGGATCTCTGTGAGTTCAAGGCCAAACAGAACCAGGTGTTGGTGGTACCAAACTTTATTCTTAGTTCTAGAAATGTTGAATAAGGTAGTAAAATAGCTGGATGGGGGAAAGAAATATATAGCAGGAGAAAGCAGCTGTTTGACCCCTTTTGAACTTGTGTCATGATAGACAGAATTCATGAAGCTAGGACCTACCCTATTTGTCCTGAGAAGTTGGCTGGGTGATTAACTACAGTTTATTCCAGGTTTCCTTTTCTCTGAAATTCTATTATTTTATTAAATATATATCACCACATACCAGGGAGGCAGAGACAGGGAATCCCAGAACATCCTGGCCAATTAGAATAACCGAGGAGCACTGCCTTCAAATGAAAGAGTCAGCTTTAATAAATGAGGTCAAGGACAGTGCAAGAACATACCCTATGTCACATATGTGCAAATGCATGTAGGTACCTGACACACTCATCTACACATATGCAAGGAGACATGCAGAGCACATACAACACACACAAGAATTAAGATTAAATAGAGTTACAGTAATAAATCTGACAACCTTTTATAAGGAAAGGAGTTAAAATCATTGTGTTGAGAGAGGAAAACAAAGGTAATTTCCATTACACCATTGTATGCTTTGTGTAGATGAGGGACACTGGTAAAATATGTAATATGCTTATGGACCTACAATGTATGACAAGCATATACATAGAGCAAAATACCTTTTATTATAAAAGACACAGACAGAAACACCCTGAATGTACTTAAAGAAGAGAATGATTGCCTTTGAGATTTTTAAGTCAATGCCACACTGAATTTATTTGAGTCAGGTTTGAGAAGCTTTTGCTGAAGGATCAGAAACTGTGGAAAGGAAATTGTGGTAATTTAATATTTGCGGAAATTATAATGAATGCAAAAAGTATAATCGGGGCGTGTTTTCACAGTGCTTTCTGCATAGAGACAGAGAATTAAGAAGAAAAGCCAAGGCAGTTCAAGGGATTAGAGAAGATATTTTTCAAGTTTAGAGGCAGATGTTCCTCTGTATGTGGTACCTACATGCTTTCATTCACTTTGGCTGCATCCTTACCACCAACCAGACACTTCTAATCCGTAGAGCCACTCACTGAATAATCAGCACTTTCACTGCTTTCTAATCCAGCTAACTATGACATGAGGCTCTTGGGATATGTTCTAAGAGAGTAAAACAAAGAATGGACCCCAACACTAAAATAATGATGATTTCTCCACTTCTTATAGCTAAAAAGTAATTTTAAATTTAGAGAATATTAGTTCTATTTTTGACCGTGTGCATGAATTAATGGGGAAATATTATTTTTACCATATACAAGACACATAAATTTAGTCTAATTTTAAAAACTTTTGTAGATGAAAATTCTTAATTTACTCTATAAAGAAGTGTTTGAAAATTTAGTAAGTTATAGTCATTTTTCTTTAAAATATTTGTTTTAGAAAATAGTTGTGTCATAATACTGACTTCAATTAATTTGTCACGTTTTTAAATGCAAGAAAAATAAATTATTAATAACCATTCTTAGAGAAATACAAGTGAAGCAGTTTCTAAAACTGTTTAGTTATTTATTCTTTTTGAGACTGTTAAATTATAGATATGTACTAGCTGTGTCCACCACAGAACTTATTTTTTTACAAAATGTAGGCAGAAACAGAAACAAATCTATGTTTATAACTTGAAGAATTCACACAGAAACAAATTAATCAAAATTAGAAAGTGGCCTTCACCTCTATAATCATCCTACAACTTTTTTCTGCCTACCCACTCCTTATCCAATCAGCAATCTAATAATTCTCAAGTTGTTTTCATAATTCTTCTAGATTTACCCATAGTGCAGAAATTATAGCTAGGCTCAAATCTGCAGGCCTCTAATCTCAGCATTGGAGAAATTGTGTCAGAAATTCCAAGAGTTCATTTTCATCTTCAGATACCTAGTGAGTTGAATCCTAATCTTGGCTTTATGAAAGCCTGTGTCAAAACATAAATGGGTGTGTGTGAATGTGTGTGTGTGTGTGTGTGTGTGTGTGTGTGTGTGCAAATAGAGAAGGAACAAGAGAGAGACAGAGAGACAGATGATAAAATAAGAAACTTAAAAACATGCCTATTTTTACAAAATTTTATACACTGCAGAATATTTTTTTATTTTAAAGATTTTTTATTTGTATTTTTGTTATTATTTTCTACAGATTATCTTCATTTAATAATTTCTGGCAAAATTGACTTATCTCAGTTTTGTATAGAAAAACTGATCTCTGAAATACATAGTGAGGACTTTAAAGAAGTATTTTTCCTTTTATTCTTAAGAATTTCATACCTGCACTCAGTCTAAAAGTAATTGTTTTAAGAAATTGAATGTATAAGATGGAGTGACGGCCTCTGGCAAGTGAATCAAGATCCAGTGAAAGGCCACACATTTAAGAGTTTATGAGCAGCACCAACTGCTCTTGATGTCCTGTTTTTTAAGAGGATATGAAGTTTGTTGATGTGGTAGTTTGAATGAGAATGATTCCCATAGACACGTTTATTTTAATGCTTGGTCACTGATGGAACTGTTCAAGAAGAAGTAGAAAGACTTGTGACATTGGGAACAAGCTTTGAGATTTTAAGAAACCACATCATTCATATCCAGATAATTCACTCTGCCTTGTGTTTATGAATTAAAGTGTAAGCTCTAACTACTGCTCCAGCATGATGTCTGCCTGCCTGCCATGATGCTTTCTGCTAGGATGGTCACGGACCATCCTTCTAACCTTCTAAAATTATAATTCCCAAATAAACTCTTTCTTCTGTAAGTTGCCTTGGTCATGGTGTCTTATCATAGCAATAAAAAAGTAACTAAGATATATGGGCTGTTAAAGGAGGTATATCTGGCAAGAGTTGGGGCATACCAAAGATTGAAATACAACCTACAAAATTCTCAAAGAACTAATAAAGTTAGAAAAATATAAAATGACCATATATGTGTGTATCTTTGTTTTTACCATTCTTTCAAAACCAGTAAGTAAATAGTCTGTATAGTCCTGTAAGCCTCAAACAAGATTGTCTTTATTTATCTAAAAATTTCTTCTTGGTATTTAGCAGTCACTAAACATGTGTCACTTATATAGCTCTGATAGTGAATAATCACAGATTTTAAGATGTAAACAACAAAATAAAAACCTACTATCTCAGTGTTCTGAAGTACAGAAGTCCTAAATCAGTCCTTGGACTAAGACCATGATGCAGAGCTGATGCTTCTGACCCCTTCAGAAGAGGATGTGGTTTTCTTTTTGTTTCTGGGGTAGTTTGTATGTCTGGACTTGTAACTCCTCTTGTAAAGATTCTCACCTTCTTGCTACTAAGGCCATATCTAGTACTACTTATGACTTTGTTCATATAATTTTAAGCTATAATATCCCTTATAAGGTCAATTGTCACAAATATGGGGGATGAGGATGGGAACATTTTTCTGGGACCAATAGTCCATCCTCAGCACTGCTGAAGAATGTTTATAATGTAAAGACTGATTGGACAATGAGGAACTGTAGTGGATTTCTGATGTTATATTGTAAATAATTGTCCTGCCTACAAGTTTAATAAAACCTACAAGTTTAATCAAAAGTGTGGATTAGCCAAAGGCAGACAGGAAGTGTGGGCAGAAATACCAAACTAAGAAAACTCTGAGACAGGAAGAACAGAGCAGAAATGCCACAGAGAAGCTGGAAGATACAAAGGACAACTATGCTGCTCTGAGGACAATACTGAGCCCTATGAAGAACAGAATAAGATTCATGGGTTAGATTAAGAGCAATAGCTAGAAAGTTATATGCCTGGGCCCCAGGTCAATAAGCGTACAATTAATATAAGCATCTGTGTGTCAGCATCAGACTACATGTCTGTGGGTTTGTGGATCCAAACTTTGAGGCTAGCTGAGAATTACAGCTCATAAGTGGCATAGTGCTATTCACATTCCTAAAGATAAATTTTGACTGCTGAGTGAAGAAAAAAATTGAAATATGGCAAGTCCATAGATGGCAGACTTCTAGAGCCATCTCAGTGGGAGTAAAAGGAACCATGTTCTATAGTGGGGTGGGTGGAACTGGAGTAAGCTAGGGGAGGAGACAGTCCTTTAGCAGCTGGAGTTGAGATAATTCCAACTGGATGGGCTGTCTAGCTAGAAAAAGTAAAAAAGAATGTGGATTTCTCATGTAAGTATCTATATATGTATATCTGTATCTATATATAACCATAGACACACACACACACACACACACACACACACACACACACAGACAATGATAACCTTATTATTCTAAGTAGCAGAAAAATGTGACTTTTGATTATAAGGTTAACTATATATTTTCCCTGATCTAATTTTTTTCTTTTCTTCTCTTGTTCTGTGTGTACATTTTTCTGTGGGGATTCAATAAAAGCTTCAGACATTTCAGAGATATCAGAGGGAATCTACCCACAGTCTATGTGGGGATTTAATAAAAGCTCCAGAAGTTGCAGAGTTCTAACCACAGTTAGTCTAGGAGAATCAGAGAATGGTGATTCACACCTTTAATCCCAGCACAGGGAGTATTCTGGGAGTGGTGACCTACACCCTTAGTCCCAATTGAGTCAAGGTCATTTTAGATTATAGAAGGAATTCCAGGCTCCCAAGCAGGCAGTGATGGGGCCACGCCTTAATTTACCAAAAGAGTATTTAAGGCAGGGATAGAAAGACAGAGGAGAGGAAGCCAAGAGAAGCCAGGCTGAGGAAGCTGGAAGACATCTGAGTAAGATCTGACTGTGGTGTTTATTCTCTCTAATATCTCCGACTTTCTCAGAGATCTATCCCTGAGTCTCATTTATTCGTGCAACATTCTTCTTTGTTCTTTTACCTAGATGATTCATTCCAGTATTTTGAGCTTTGTATGAAAAGCTGGTAATATAAGATTCTTGAGAACAGTATCTACAGGTAGTGTTAGCACATGCTAGTGCACAGCTTGTCCTATAGACACTTTAACTTATTATATAATAAATAAACATTTAAAATTATAAGCACTGAATAGTGTAGGGCTCAAATAGCTAAAATTAAATGGCTATTTATAGATTATGTTGCAGTTGGAGGTAGATTTACATAGACTTGGAGAAATTTTCTTTCTCCACAAATTGTTACATTGACAATGAAACCCTAGATGTACCTGAAAATATTTTTATATATTAAAAGCATCATCATTTGTAACTATGTCATAACTTTCATTAATATTTTATTTTAATATCTGATTATCTGATGTGGGAATGTCTTTCTGTATGCTGTGAACATCAATCTTTAAATAAAAGAGCTATTTTGTCCCATGACAGGCACCATATAAATAGTAGGCAGGAGAATCAAAATAGGTAGAAAAGGAAGAGTAGAGTCAGAGACAGATCTAGCCAGTCGCCAAAAGAAGAAACATGTAAGGCACACAGGTAAGCCACGGGCCACGTGGCAGACAAATTAATGAGAATGTGTTCAGATGAAAGAGCAAGATAGCAATGTGCCTGAGCCATAGGCCAAAAAAACCCATGAAGTTAATATAAGCGTCTGAGTCATTTTGTGGTCCTAAGCAGCAGCAGGTGGTTAAGCAGTCTGGGACAGCCAGGGCCATGAAAACCTTATTCCTACATAAGTGTATTTGCATCACTAGCAAATGTTTTGTAGTTTCAATTCTGAAATATTCATAATCAGAGTATTTTGTTTTATAATCCTACTTAATGTTGGGGGGAAATCACACATTTGAGAAAAATGGGCCCCATTTTAAATCCCAGTTTGTTGCTTCCTAAGTATACGACAAGATATTACCAATGTGGCACTCATAACTTGGGGGTTACCAACAGCTGTCTCATTGAACTGACAGCACATTTCATCCAGTAATCTTATGGCTGATAAAGTAAACTTCATCATCTGTCTATGTATTGAGAGGAGAAGGTACTATTGCTCTTTTACTTCTAAAGGCATTTTGAAAATGGATCTGCATACTCACAGCTAAGGGTAACTCTCACTGCTCATTGAAGAAGTCTTTATTTGCAGTGGGAATATAGGCTATTGAAGAGGTTCACAACTTGTCACAGTGTAGAGAATAAAAGCTGGTTAAATGCACAGCCTGAATTAATACATCTACAGCACAACTTATATACCTAACGCTCAAGGAACACTATGGAAAAGGAGTCAGAAATATTGTATGACCCACAGGGCCAGTACACCATATACTAGATAGTGTCTTCTAGACATGTCAGAGATGTGGTACCCATGACATTTCAGTAAACAAAGAGGGCATAATAACCAACTGAATAAGTAAGCGTGATATGTATTCAGGTTAAGAGACTTTCCCAGATATTTACTTCTAATTGAAGAAGTTAAGTTGGTCATTAGCTGCTGATGGATGAAGAATGAATTTTCTGGAGAAATGAGCCCCTTGATAGATTATCTAGCCTCCAAATATAACCCTAAACATATGTACCCAGAGTAGCACTCGGTGGAAATCAGTAGTTTTTCTATATATAATGAAAATAATCACCACAACAAGAATAATTATAGATTAAAAAAAATTGTGAAGCCAAGAAGGAATGTAGAGGCTAGGAATAAGTTGAAGAAAAGAGGGGTATATTGTGAATCACGTAAATACAATATACTTACATATTTAAAATATCTTAAAAACAAAAAAAGAAAGATATAATATTCTTGCATTTATTTCTAATGAAAAGTATGATATACATCTCAAGAACATTATGTATGCAATTCAAATACATTAGATTACTAGTACTATATATCACAGATACCAACAAAATAGGTTACAAAGATAATAAAAATACAAATTTTTAATCCCTGTCACTGTATCTTTTCCAAAGCAAATATATACTAGATCTATTTGTGGAATCTAGAAAAATGTTGACACAAAAAAGTTTAGGTCTGTAATTTTGATCTAGCTTCTAATTTCCAATCATCATGTTTTCATTACTTTATACATAAACTTAACAGCGAAATTTAATCTAATGCCTATGCTATACTAGTAATAAAGTCCTAATAAAAAGGTGTGTTACATAAAGTCTTAGAATACAAATACAAAGAACAAAATATAAGCACTGGCAGAGAGAGCCACTGTAGAAATTAACCAGGATATAAGTCCTACATCTTAGCTAACTTTTCTTCTGTCGCTCAAACAGGTTATAATGTTCAAGGCTGGAGTGTGATCTATTGCTGGGTTTGTAATGACAGTCAAGTTTGCCAACACAATAACAGCACTACATTATCTAAGTCATCGCTCTGTAAAGTGTTCTGGGATACCTTGACTCTGAAAGGCTATATATCAATTCTATTATACTTTATTCTATATGGTGCCTGACTTTGAGCAATGCATATTCAACAAGATGAATAAAAGGACCTCTAGATGTACTCTATTAATGTGTGCATATATGCACTCACCACAAAGAAGATAGGCTCAACCTGAAATAAAAGAGAGAAAATATTTAGAGAGAAAAAATCTAATTGATATCCAACAATCATTCCTGTTTCAGATAGGCCAGGTCTCCATTGTTATTCAGCAACTCAAATGGGCCTGATATTCATACAGGATTGATGCATGAAGACAGGAAACACATAAGATTCATGAGTGTTTTATCCTACACTCCCAATGTTGCAAAAATGAGTGTATCAATAAATTACTCAATGACAAAATCTAGATATCTGTGTAAGTTTCTCAGTTTATTATTTTTAAAAATTATTTTATATGAGTATGCTTGTAGGTAGCACTTACAGTGTGTGTGTACATGTGTGTATTTGTGTGTTTGTATTTGAGTGTGTGCATTTGCATGTGTGTGGTGAATGTGAGTGTGTGTGTTTCTCTGTGAGAGTGTACATGTGTGTGTGTTAGAAGTCCGTTCTAACTTACTATTATGTGTGTCTCAATAATTAAAACAGGACATTGGATCATCAGACCTAGAGTTACAGATAGCTGTGAGCCACTCAATGTGAAAACCAAATTTATATCAGTAGTACATGTTCTTTATCAATGAGCCTTCATCTCGGGGGAATTATCATGGCAATTGTTAATTTTTGTTTGTTTATTATTTTGCAAACAATAAAATACATGGTATCAGCAAGCTATTAATTGTTGCCTTTTAAAAGTGGCAGTTTGTTGTTCTATAAGGCAAGTTTAAATATATGCTAAACTACAGTCCTTCCTTTTTGCTAAATTGTCCTTATAAATCCATATAAAGACTAGCAGTTATGTGCGGATGTATGAAATAGATATAATCATATGCACATAATTATATAAGACTGATGTAAAATTATTTATCAAACTTATCATATACATCTTAGGAAATTAAGAAAGATTTCTTTTAGCTCATATTTTGATTTCTATATGTTTCTGTTCAGTATTATGAGTTTTTAGATTCAAAAGATAATTATTAAACAATTATCCACATTTTAATACTGTAAGTGTACAAATCTCATGAGTGCCTGGATCATATATACCCAGAATTATTTTTTTCAACCCCCCCCCCAAAAAAAAACAAAGCAATTGCTTGATTATAGAAGAAAATGCACCCTTTTTTTTGTTACAAGGTACTGTGAAAGTCTTGAAGCATTAACTTTTTCATTCAGAGTAAGATGCAGTCTCTCAGCAGAAAAACATATTCTTATTCAAAAGAGAAAGTTAAAGAAGATGTTAATATAATGAATACTGTAAACCAGAGCACATTACATTCCTCTGTGCTTTCAGCAAGGATCATGCTGATGATTTGCTCAGAAAAACACAAGTACAAAAACACAGCCATTTCTATATTTTAGGTCATCATCAAGGTCTGAGAACATGTAGTTTTAATTATTCAAAAGTTGGATCTCTTCTACACATTTAAAGAATGATATTCTAAATAATGCTTCATGCCTATTAATATTAAAAATGAATCTCAATTTTACATAAAATCATGAAACAAAAGTTTTCAGATATATTTATATATGATAAATATGGATTTGAAACATTCAATTTTGTAAGTCAAATATAAGAACTAAACCACTAAGAAAACATATAGTTAAGTATTTCTTTAAAAATTTGGTGTTTGTTACAGATAAGGAAATAGGAAATGACAAATATCAGGACATTAGAATTAAGAGCTTCTCATCGTAATGCAATAGTCAACAGATAAAAAAGCAATGGAATCTATGAAAGGACATCATAGCATTTATATCTGAAAAGTGTTTAGAATGTATAAAGAATACTCATTAATCAATGAAATAAAAACTTCATATAGCCCAATAAAAAGTAGAAAGAACACAAACAGTAAATTCACAAGCATATGGAAATCTCCATTACTCATCATGGTAATGTAAATTTCAAATAAAATTTAATGCGTTTAGACATAAAAAGTAGACAATAAAATAGAAAAAAGGAACCTAGCATTGGGTCATGAGGCATAATTAAAAGCTTTGTATATTGCTGGTAGAGTAGAAACTGTCAAAACCATGTGGAGAACTATTGCATTTATTAAACTTCATTACATCAATTATGTGACACTAAAGTTCTATGTTCTCAACTCACACAACTGCTTAAATATATTCACCAGCTTCATGTCAACAATTATTTATAATGACATCTCTGGTAATAGCCATTATTGAAAAATATTAAGGATCAATGAAAAAAGCCTTATTGGGTTTATGTGACAGTAATAAATCAGATCCTTCACTGAGGATGAACAATGTTGATCAATTGAAGTCAGCATAGAAAATATGATTTTTTTTGTGCCTTCACAATCAGTATAAAAGAAGACAAAATCAAGCTATAATTTTAAAATTCAGATGATTAGTTTCCTTCAGGGACAATCAGAGACTGAGAAAGTGAGTTCATTACCATTGTGGAAAATCCATCTATTTAGATATTATGAATGGAACAATTTTAAATGTGAATGTTAATTTTTTTTCCCAGGTGACATATATAGGAGAAAGAATATGTATGAGAAATTACCTAGAAGGTCATCTAGGACTTGTGACTTTAATCAACTCTGTAGAAAAAATTTGGGTTTACCATCATTATGTTTTTTAAACAATGTGCTTATGCCAACTCCAAATAGTAATATATATATATAATATACATATATATATATATTAAATTATCTAATATTTGTCAAACTCATTTTGAAGATGTTCAAACTGAGGTACCACAAGGTGAACCATCTAGATAAATTTAGACACTTCTTTATGTATTCAGGCAGGTTCCAATCCACATTGTGTAGATTTCCTATTATAACTAACTATACCAATCTGTTTAAAAACAACTGAAGTTTATTCTTGTATAGATCTAGAGGCCAAAATATCTAATGAAGATGTTTCCATGTTCAGTTAGCTCTGATGCCTCCAAACATGCATGGCACCTGCAGTCATTTTTCATATCCTTCTTCTGTAGGGTCATCCTTCCATTATTTTTCTTTCTGTGTTTCTGCATCTGTTACATTTGATTATTTAAGACTTAGTTACAATATTAAAACTTATTTCTCTAAAAATATTCTTTAGCAAGTTCTGCGGTGTATCTTATTGACAAACCACACTTCAACTTGTTATGGATTGGTAAAAGTTATCATGATATAAAAAACAGTACTGTGTAGCATAAATGACGGTTCAATGACAGTGTAGGGATACATAGAAATAATCAGTGCACAAAGATAATAAACAAGATAATGACAATGAATCTTCCCTGACAGTTTTAAAATATCATTGTCCCGGGGTAGAGATGGTGCTTAAGGACAGTTTAACCACTTCTTTTAATTTATATCTTGTAGGGGGATTATGTTGTCCCATTGTAAATAATTGTCCTACCCACTGGTTTAATAAAAAGCATTGATTGGTCAAAGGCAGATGGGAAGTTTGGGTGGGGCTACCAGACTACGAAGACTCTAGGAACAGGCAGTACAGAGCACAATGCCAGAGAGAAGCCAGAAGAACCAGAGGACAACTATGTTGCTCTGAGTAAAAGTACCGAGCTGAATGGCTGAACAGGATGAAAATCATTGGTTAGTTTAAGGTTAAAGAGATAGCAAGTTATATGCCTGGGCCTTAGGCTGATCAGCCTAAAACTATTGTAAGCATCTGTGTGTCTCTATTGTATACTTGTATACACAGTTCAATCCAAACTATAGGATCTGTCTGAGATTAAGGTAAATTCAAGCAATCAAAATAGTATTTAAGGTAAAACACAGTAATGTATTATGCATGTGTTTTCCACACCCAGGCTGGTCCTAAATCAAATACAGAGGTGAGGCATTGCCTTTAGCTTTTATTGATTTGTTTCTTTAGAAATTATTTTTTTCTGTCAGACTCCTGCAATCATCACCATGCAAAATGAGAAATTATGTTATTTGTGTTTTATTTCCAGATGTTGCTCTGTGTGATATCAGACTAGACAAAAATCCTTCCAAACCAAATAAAACTAGTGAGGCCATTGGGCTGTTCACTGAACTATTGGAGAGTTAATGTGCTGGAGAATGAAGAGAAAATGTGAAGTGTTAAAAGTAGAATGAACTGAATATCCCAAAAGCCAGAATAATTTTTTTTCTCATTCGTGCATTAAATTATAATACTTAAATAAAGCAAAAGAAGATTTAAATATTATAATGTCTCATTTATTCTTTAAGAGAACATTTTAATTTGTAGGTTTGTTTCTATGTATGTAATAAAAGTGTGTGTGTGTGTGTGTGTGTGTGTGTGTGTGTGTGTGTGTGGTGTACAATTGTGTCACATTGTATGTTTGGAGGACAGAGGAAAATTTGGCTATCAGTTCTCTCCTACAAATTTCCATGGGCCAAACTCAGGTTATCTGGCTTTATAGAAAGTTTCTTGATACTATGTCATCTCTACTCAACATTTCTTTAAATTCTATAAGAAAATAAGGGATTAAAGTGTATTGAAGAAAGAATGAAGAAAATAAATAATATCAGTAAAAAACGAAGTAATGCTCTAATGTTTTTCATTTGCATTTAAAGGTATGTAGTGAGTAGAGTGGTAACACATGATTTATGGATGTAGCAGCTAAGGCATGAGTTAGGTTGTCTACTCAGCATTTCAGGAGGTAGATAGTGAAAATAACAGGATTTCCAAGGTCATGGTTTGATTTTAGTGTATGAGCTTCCACCTATTAACTCATGGTGTCCTACTGGGTAAGGTGTGTATGTGTGTGTGTGTGTGTGTGTGTGTGTGTGTGTGTGTGTGTGTGTGTGTGTGTGTGTGTGTGTGTGTGTGTATGTGAAAGAGAAAGAGAGGAAATGATGGGGCAGATGAGGTGAGGGAATTGATAATAAAAATTAGTTGGTAAAGTGAATGCTTAGGATGGACAAATCCCTGGCCTTGATCATTAGTACCCATCATAAGTTATGAATATTATAGCTGTCACTCAACACTGGGTATATAGAAGCAAATGACAGAAGCTCCAGGTCATTCTCTGCTAGATAATGAGCTAGAGACCAGCCAAGAAATTGTTTAGGAAGAAAGAAAAAAAACTTCCACATAAATACAATCTAACAAAAAAAATATGGAACTTAGGTTTTTAAAAGCAAAGGGACAGCGATTCAGAGTGATTCCCATATTCACTGTGTGAAAACTGTAGTTTGACCCCTCTTTGTTCCAAAACTGGTAGTTAGAAGTGATGTGACATAAAGGAAAATTGTCAAAATGGACAAATGTCCTCCAAATGAAAAGAAATGGCTAAACCTTACAGCTTCATAGGTTAATAGTATCTCAAAATTTTATTATCTCCAATATAATATAATTTGTAACATTTTAAGTGGAAAATACAAGGTAAATGTAAATGTTTATTAATATGTTACCATTCCCCAGGTCCATTTTATTCCTCCTTCAGTTTCTCTGCCCAGGAGATCACATAAATTAAACACGTTTACTCTTTAGACTATGTCTCTGACAATTTAGATGATTAAAACTTAATTTTCACGATACAGTTCCTACTTCCCCCTTTTTTCCTATTCATTTTCTCATCTTATCTATAACACACACAACATAGGAACATAAACTCTGAAATCTTCATGTCCAGTAGCTATTTCATAAGAAAACCAGCCTGATAGAAATCTCTCAGATAAAAGAGAGGATACAGACAAAAATAATTACCTAGGAAGTACTAGATTGTATTATCCTAGAGGAAAGTCATGGAATCATTTCAATAATGGTTCAAACAATATATTTTCATATTTCATTTGTACTTAATGTTGACCTCCATAAAGAAATATAAGAGGTGTATGTATGTGTATATATGTACACACATATATCCTGGTATGTATGGGTTAAAGTCAATACCATAAACCACCTCTGTGTGTATTTGAGCATGCACATTTGGAGCACTCCCATTTGGTCCTATTTCTGGGTTCCATAAAGTTCTGCACCAGGAGAGTCAGACATCCATCTTGTGCTGCTTTAATTGTAAGTGGAGCGGATGGCTGCATGCCTTCAGTGCCCGTTTTTAATGTTGTCATGGGTGTCATCTCTGTTTTCAGCTTTTTGGTTTTATTGCAGTTTTATTTTCTGTAATTTTCTTGAAATGTGAAAGAAAGAGCACTGCTGTGATAAATGGGATGAGGAGACCATAGCTCAGTCACTAGTTTGTTCATAGATTGACCGTTGAATGTAAAGGATGTGACGCTAAGAACAAGCATGATGAGATGCACTGTTGCATGTGCAATGATTCATGTTTCTTCCTGAAGTTGCTACCTTTATGTCTGAGCCCTGCCTCATTTTTCATGTTTCCTGTTTAATAGATGTCGAGAAGGACAAAAAACCTTCCCAAACTACAGCCGAGGCTGAAGAGAATACTATAGGCTATCCATGAAGCCTTTGCACCACAATTACCAGTTTCCACTGTTTAGGCTCCTATTTTAATGAGTTCATGGTGTTGTATTATACCCATGTCTTTCCTATCTGCTCATAAGCACTGATTGTGATGAAGAAATTAAATGTTTTATATTATTTGATTTATTGTGATTCATTGAAAAAAGTCAGTTTGGGAAAGTTTGTATTATTATATATTAGTTGGCTTTTAAAATAATAGCTTTAATACAATGACTGTAGGCACTTCTTTCTTACTTTAATTAACCTTCATTGAGAAATCTGACCTATTGACCAGAATTCATCAATGCCAAGTGACATTTTCAATAAGAAACAAATGCCCTCTCTGAGATAATTCTTGAAAAGGAAAAGAGGACATAGAAATACTCATTGCACGGATTGTATATATAAAAATTTGGAGCATCATTTATAACACTGTCATTCAGTTGAGAATAGAAAAAACTTTTTTTAAAAAAATCGCATTTAAAAGTAGACAGAAAACATAGATTATTTATTTTATTTTATATTCACACTCTTTACCTTGCATTTCCAAAACAAACCCACTACCACTGAGCCCTTATTTGTCCTAACAAGTACTTTAAAGGCTTTACTAATTAAAATGTAATATAAGTACCATTTTCCAGGTGGGGGGTGTATGGAGATACTGATTGTTTACATGTGGGTGAGAATACTGAGGGTTATAGTTCTGGAAAGAAAGTATTATGGGGTATAATGTGAATGAGGGATGTTTGAGGTTCCCAAGGAACAAGATTCAAAATAAAACATGCTGATTGTTTTATTTGAAAACAGAGGTTTTGCTATTTTCATGAAAATGTAAGCCATACAGATGGAGCGATGACTAATAGATTAAGAATATGTCCTGCTATAGCAAAGAATCCATGTTTATTCCGAGAAGCAAACAACGCTGCTCACAAGTACTTGTAACTCAGATTCACAACATTCACTGATCTCTTTGGACCTAGACACCACAGTAAACACACACACACACACACACACACACACACACACACATGCACACGCACACACACATGCACACACACACACACCATTTTAAGAAAATCTTAAAGAAAAAATCATATGAATAATTACAAACTTATTCACAGGCTAATGTTGTGAAAACCTGTTTTTCCCCTTCTTACTAGTAATAATCTCTATAGTGCATAAAATGGACATTTAAAATATTTCTATTTATTCTCCTATATACTGTTCTTAACTTTCTTTTCTGACATTGATGACTAAGATACTCCAGGAATTCAGAGGAGATCTTTATGCTTCCATCCCTCTCTTGTTCTGATTCTGCTGTCAAATTTGCTTTTGTTTCATTATAGCTTCCTTTATTTCAAGCCCCCTTTGCTCTCTGAGGTGGTCTTCAGATATTTGGGGTTTTTTTATACCATTTAAGTTATACTTTCTGAAAGGTTTGAGGAGATATATCAATCAGGGGGGTTCTTTGGGTTGATTTGTGAATTTTCTAAGCAAGACTAGTGATTAAATCATTAAAGTAACAAAGCAATAATCTATTATATTATTTGGATTCTTTATTAGTTTACATAAATGTAATTTTATAACTTTGTCATCTAATATGCAAAAAGAAATTAAATGAATTAAATATTGAATACTAAGACTTAATAATATTAATCTAATACAACAACAGCAGGAAAAACTATCTTGTCCAATTCAGGAAAGGATTCTTCATTGGTCATACAGTAGTGGTAATAAAATAAAAATAGACGAAATTGTGTTAAACTAAAGTCTTCTATAACCAAAAGAAGAGTAGAAGTGTATGCTATAGGATAGGAAGTGAAATTTAAATATGCAAGAACCTGAAGAACACAGTGTCAAAACAACAGACAAAAGACAAAAGAACAAAGAAAAGCCCTAACACATAAGACACATAAGTAATATGGCCGATGAATAGGACTGGATGTAAATAGACAGTTGTCAAAATTGTGTAAATGTCTAAATTATATATGAAAGAATGCTTACTATCACTAATTGTCAGAGAAATGTAGATTATAAAGGACGATGATATATTACTTACATCATACCTGCTAGGAGAAAGAAAAAAAAAAAGGACTGCAAGTCAGCACTTGACAAGGGACAGAGAAATGATACCCTTCTACACCTTGATATAGATAAATATGAAAGCAGAGAGAAGATTAGTGAAAGATGGAAGGAGACTATCTTAGTGAATAAAAGATGCACAGAATTTTAGCAAAGTAAATGTGAGCAAAGCACATAATATAGTTGAAAGGGAAATAAAAATGTCAAAATGTTTTTATAGACCTATTTGTGTTTTAGTGTTATTTACAATTAGTCAAAATAGAAAATAATCTATATGTGATTAAGTAACAACTTTGTAAAGAAAACATCTATATCCACAGTAAAATTCTGTCTTGCAATTAAAGGATAAGATCTTGCTATTTGCAACGGTCTGGATAAATCTGAGTGACAATTATGTTAAATGAAATAAGTCAAGCATAGAAGGGCACTTTTAATAGAATCTAAGGAAAATGTTCTCATTTAAGCAGATGGGAAGAAAGTTGCTAGTGTGAGTGATGATTTAAAAAAAGAGAAATCATTGAAACATCTGTGAAAAAATACACAATTTCAGATGTATGGGAATACATAATTTCATATATATGGGAAATAAGCTCAAGCAACCTACCTGATTACACAGACTATTATTAAAATTGTATTCTATTAATGAATATTGTTATTATAGAGATGGCTCAATGTCTTAGCACTGTTACTTCACTTGAAGAGGACCTGGGTTTATATCTTAGCACCAATGAAAAGTTTCTCATACCTGTGTGTATCTATCTAGATGGTATCCTGGTCATTCACATGCATGCTCACTCAAAAACTAACACATGCATACATATACACAAATACTTAAGTTAAAAAGAGAACATGTTACAAAAATGGATGTATATAGTGTTTGGAGAACAAGATTAATAATGTGACATAAGCTATATATTATTTAAATTTATTTTTCCACAATGTATGTGTATGTATATAGGCATACATACACATATGTATTATGTGTACATACATATACATTATGCCTTTAGGTTAAAAGTTAAATTGTATAACTGTTAATTGTGAAATGTGTTGTTGACACTCTTTATAGGAATCAATTTATAGAAAGTTATAGAAAAAAGAAGAAAACAATGTATTTTTATAGACCATAAATGTGATGAGCACCATTATGATAATAATTACCTGTGTCCACTAAAGTTTATCAGGACATCATATTGGGTCAAAAATAGACATACCATCTGAAGGCAACTTTCTCGTGAGTTATTATCCTGGCCCAGTAGTCTCAAGACTTGGATTAAGGTACATTGGGGGATCTGCTTCACACAAACACATGGTTTCTAAAATGATGTATCTAGCTGCTAATTTCACAACTCATATTTGTGAGGACGCTGGTATTGATTGGATCCTCTCATTGAGGCAAAAGGGAACATAATCTTAGGATCAGAGAAAACTTGATCAAAATCATAGTTCTATGGAGTTCAAATGATGGAAACTCAGTTAATTTTGGAATTCTAAAAATATTATTAGAAGTGTTATTTCTTATGTGTAAAGTCTTTAATCCTAAAAGTAATTGGATTAATAAGTAGATTGTAACCCACAAGATTCATTTATAATGTGATAAAATATTTGAACTGAAATGATTGTGGCCATGCCCTCCTATGAAATGTAGTCCAAGCCATTAATGATCATTCAATTTGCTTCAATTTTATCATCACTTAAATATCTCATGAAGATACTCATGTAATTTGTGAACAGACCATACTCAGTATTAATTTACTAGAACTCAAACATACTTATCTCATCATTCCCAACTTTCTCATTATATGTACTTTGTATAAATACTACATACAATTTACATTATCTTATATTTTGAAAAATGTAAGATAATACATGGTTGGCTCCTATCATAGGTGATTATTTTTACTCATGAGAGTTATCAGAGACAGTGCACCAAATTGTTTACAACTTTCTAATATTTAGCTGAATATCCGTTGTTCTAAACTGAATAGGCTTATGATAGTAATTCAGATAAATTGATATGAAAATATGTTTTACAACAGTAACATTACATATATACATTAAAACTTAGCTTCCATATTAGGTGTTATTGAGCATCAAAATTGTAGCAAAAACGGACAATTCGTAGTGATGAGATGGAAAAGTCACACGTATTTCAGACGTTAAAACTAAACCCAACACTGTGATGAGGATTCCCAGTGACTTTCCTCATGCATACAAATTATCCTTCAGGTACATTTAGTCTAGAACAGATGCCGTAGGTATATTAATTTGAAAAGTGGCATATAGATTTTCCTGTCGAAGTTCATTTCTCGTTAACCTTGGAGAATATCTTTCTTTTTTCACTTTTTTTAAATCTTGAAAATCTTAAGTATATGATTCTTTCAACTACTATTAACCCCTTTTATAAGAGCAATCTTTTTTATTTTTATTTTTTGCTTGAAGATCTTTGCACATGTTTTCCAGATGGATAATCATTTCATGGCTCATTAATTTTAAGTAATTAACTATTCATCCACCAACATAACTAGTGGTACTAGTACTACACAAATCACCATTAACATTTACTTTCCCTAATCTATATCATTGAGCTCTTTATATATTTTTCTATTCTGCCTTAATGTTTCATATTATTTATTTGTCCTTTTTACAAGGCAAAATATGTGTTCAAAGTAAGATTAATGTGATAGTATTTTATATTAAGATAAAATATAATATAGTACATTATTATTTTATTTCAGAGTTGCAGATAATTCCAAACTTACTACATCTCACAGACAATAGAATATATGAGATCATTAATACATGCAATTAGAAAAATATCAATATTATTGAAAATGAAACCACATTAAAATATAAATGTAACGTCTAGGAAAATAGTATTGCTTGTCGCGTACAAAGCACTGCTGATGGCTTCTTTGATTGGTAACTGGATTGAAGGAGATAGTTATGTGTGATCCATGCACACTTAAAGTTGCTGAATAAAACCATCCAAAGGAAATATGTTTACTTTCAAACTTAAAAGAAAAGTTAGGAGTTGGTGGAAGGGAGTCATGATGTGTTTCCTTAAACTATATTCTAAATACACAAGTAAGCAAAAAAAAATACATAATGGAAACACATAAATAGAGAGTAGAGTTTCAGCAGCTATACCATATATGTGCATCACATGGGAACCCTCTCAATAGGCACATGATGTCTATGCTAAAAAAATATGAAATTCATAAAGTTAAAACAGTTGCAAAATTAAGCGAAGATAAAAACAGATTAAAGCCAATATGCTTCTGACCTCAACACTCAAAAAAGGTAAAGTAGGAGGTTCAGTGCTTTATAATGAGAAACTACTCATTTATTTTTTAAAGTTGAGTTTCAAACACATGCATTCAAATCAATTTATACAAGGAATAACAAATTCCCCGAATAACAAGTGTAGTGAAACTGTCCTGAGTAGGGTTGAAAAGAGAGTAGCTAAGATTGTCCACTTCTCTGGACCCTCATTCAGTTTCCAGCATTCAGATTAGACAGTTCACAGCCACCTGATACTCCGCCTATAAGTCTGACACCATCTTCTGGGCTCTGGAGGCAATTTACTCACATGCACATACCCACACAGTAGCAAACCCATATACAGAAAGCAAAACCTAAATATTAAAATCTTAAAAATAAGAGACAGCAATAAGGGAAAGAATTTATCTTTTTAAAAACAAGATTCAAAAGACTACAATGTTTAATATTTTAAAGTAACACAGCCTATGGGTGCATTAGGTACATAAAAAAACTGTCACAAAGAGGAGGCAAAATCTTTTACATTTTCTACATATGTGAAATGTAAAAGATGGTGAATACTTACATGAAAATATTTCTTTCATATACATAATTATATTTATATGTGTATGTGCAAATAAGATTTTTAATCATGTAAGAGATGTGTTTGTCACTGCACAAAATTATTTTTCATTAAATATGGAACACTATGTTTCATTTTCTTGGATTTATATATAGCAAAATATCAAACTTCAAAACTATTGAGTCATTTTAAACTTTCAGAATGAGTTTGATATCATCAAATATGTTAATTTTTGCTTTGTTAGAAATAAAATTATCTTTGTTGTACTTCCATTTACTGAAGCAATATTAAATGACTATTATATAGCATAGGCTCTCACACAAACTGTCTCAGGGCCTAGTTTGGATTTAATAATTTTAGTTCATACTTTCCTGACTATAATCATATTTATTATATAGAATCTATATAGAAAAATTGGACTAAATTACTCTTTCTAAACTTCCTTTTTGACCACATATTTATGTTTAAATGATTACAAATTATGAGCTAGACATTTGTTTTTAAGTATATTTTATGGCTAATATAATCCTGAGAACAGAGATAGAATGGATATATTTATGTGGAATTTCTCCAATAACTACAATAATAAAAACCATTAAAGTGGTGTCACTAAGTAACTGAATGTATATATAACTTGAACAACATCTTGGGTTAGCTCTACAGCACTTCAGCAAAATATTAATCTGATGGTTAATTATACTAGACTATATCAGCCATTGTAATTGCCTTATTCACTAACTCCAGTGTAGCATATGTGAATGGCAACCATGTCGCAAAATGTTCACAAGTCTTTTTCTCAAGTTTAAAAAGGTTGAGTATTTGCCAGCTCATTATTATGTTATATGAAGACATGCTTCAAGACACCGTAGTGTTCTGCTGTAAAGCCAACCATTCCTCATTCGTATGACATCCAGATTTGAGAACCAGGGAACATTTTTTTGGCATTATTAAAATGCCATATTATTTCTTACATTATTGACATTACACATGGAATCCTTCATCTAAATCTCGCCACTCAATTCTTTAGAGTTTACAGAAGCTTGATTTGGTCCCACAGAAAACATCATTATGCTCCTTCTTCATCTACATCTCTCCTTCTATCCCTTTTCTCTCCTTTATAATTAATTTCATCTTCCCTGGAGATGTAATGCCCAGTCTTTTCAGTTCACAGACTCTCACAATTATAGGTCTTCTGTTTAAAATAAGTCATCCTGCTTCACAATTTTGTCTTAGCATAGACTAAGTTTCTAAGAAGAAAAGCATACCGGATTTTTCATAATAATTTTTATATTGGCCAAGAAACTGTTAAGTTGAAGGGCACAAAGTGTGGGATATATCATTTTTCTGACCACATTCATCATTAGAAAGTAATGAAGTGTAGTTTCTAGGCCTCAGACTTTTCTTCTGATGCCTCTGATGCCCCTTATATTTTTATTCTCTTGCTGTCAAAAGCAAAAATGAATGTAGTACTCTAGATTAGGAAGTCTTATGCAAATCTTAGTGAAAATGAACAATATTATTTTCTATACAAATGGCAAGCTACTTAATATATTACATCATTTAATTTAAATTTCTTCTATGTAATATCTACTTTATATGTAACACATAATTGCCCTAGTATCTTACATTCTGATGAAGTTGAATAATGCTTGACTAATAAGTTGTTTTGCATAAATCTTTTTATTCTTATTTAATTTTATATTATCTGATGTTTTACCTCTTTAATAAATAGTAGGCTCATTGTAACAACTGATAACCCAATTTATTTTTTATATGTTATGAATAAAATCTCTGAATCTTATTTAATTGGTATAATAATAACATAATTGAGTTTTAAAATGTGTGACTCCTCTGGATTGATTAGTTTAATCAAATTACAACAGGCAACAACTTTATATTTCACATATCTGAGGTATTGAGGACAAAAACATTATAAATTCATTTTTGGTTCAACATTCTACTTTATCCAAGACTAACTATTCCATTTACATCTTTTTGCTTGTTTGTTTGTTTTCAAAGATAAATATCACCAAGTACTTCTTCAAACTGCCATCTAAGTCATGATTCTGTTTCAACTTTCCAAGTACAGAGATTACTATACTTGGCTCACCATTCACCTCCTCTCTCTCTTTCTCTCTCCACCAAACCTTTTATTCTCATGGGCATCAAAGTTTGTACTTCTATTAATTTGGCTTCAATTATAAATAATAAAATAATTGTGATACTTAAAAATTTTCTTACAATGTAAGTTTGTTTAGTGTTCAGCAAATCTTGAAGGGAAATACAATATGGTGATGAAAATGTTGGGAAGGATAATGAAGATGTTGTGATGAAGAAGTAGAAGTTATGCTTCTTAAATAATAGAAAATTGAATGGAGAGGATACAGGAGGAAATCTTAGCTGAGGTTTTGAGACATTGAGAATGATGGTTAACAGAGAGAGGTAGTATACATAATATGCTAATTCAGAAAAACCATAGGAAACATTAATAATAGAAAGTTAGACTGATAACTTCTAAAAATTCAAATAAGTGTGATGCTTTAGCAAGAAAAGCAGAAATCAGTGTATAAAATAACAGATGACTGTTTTCAGAAACAGATTACTAAAAATACAATCTAGAGAAGTAAATTCCTTCATTAGTAGCATCAGAATTTAAGGCTTTGGGGCAGTGAATAGTTAAATTGTTTTTATATTATTTTTATTTTTGTGTATTTGTGTGTTTGTTTGTGAAGGTCCAAAAGAAACTTACAGGAGTTATTTCTCTTCTTCTACCAATGGGGTCTCAGGAAACTTCAGGTCATAAAACTTAGTGGGCGAGATTTTACTCACTGTCTTAAGGTTTTTATTGCTCTGAAGAGACATCATGACCATTGCAAATAATATAAGGAAAGTACTTAATTTGTGGTGGCTCACTTATAGTTTCACAAAGCCACTCATAAGATCATGGGAGGGCATTGAGGAGTGTAAGATGACATGGAACTGGCTACATTTTGGCTCAGAAGATATCAGGAAGTCGACTGAGACACTTGGTGGATTGGGAGCATAGGAAACAAAATCTTTAAATTAAAATAAAAGTTATATCACCTTGAGTGGCATTTTTCTTTCAGACTGACATCAAGACTATAACTTAAAAAGTGTTCCTGGTGCATGAACTCTCATGTTGGAGCCCATTCATTCAGAGAAATACCTAATCCAGCCTTGATACTGGGATGAAGGACTCGGATCTGCCTCAACTGGATATGCCAGACTGAACTGACCCACCTTGGGACTCTCTGCCCTCCTTGTAAAATGAATGGAGGATTGGGGGAAAGCAGAGGGATGACTGGGAGAGACTGGGAGGAAGGAAGGAAGGGGGAACAGTGGTAGACATGGAAAAAACAAAACTTTAAATAAAGTCCTATAAGCTTTTTAACCTTTCTTTCTTTTCAATGAGTTAAATTTTTCCAAATGATAAATCATGGAGCCATCTGGAGGAGGCAGGACAATGAGGTTGGAAAAAATGTCTTCACGTCTAGAACTGACTAAATGCTAAGGGAAAGATATATGAAGAAAGGAATCATCATTCTTCTTGTTGTGATCTGAATAATCTCTTGTTCATTCAGACATTTATAGGAATTGATTGGAACAACTGGAATAGCAGACTGGTGAGAAGTCACAGTTTATCTTTGTGTGGTTAAAAATCATTTGTCGTGGAGAAAAAAACTGGAGCAAATAGAAAATTACTGCCCTCTTTAAAGAGTGGCAACAAATTAGCTTAAAATGCTCTTGTGAAGAAAAATTAATATAAAAAATACAAAGAAAAGAAAATTTAAAAGCAAAAAAATATGACATAGGGAAATCCAAATTGATGAATAATAAAAATGTTTCATTTTGTCACAATACCAAATATATAGTCACACATCCATGAGCAGAAAGGAAAATAGTGTGTGGTCCATGATAAGAGAATGTTAGGTTTGAAAAATAAAAGATTTTAAAAGAAAACTTCTTATCCTATCTCATCAAAACTTTTCAGTATCTAAATTTCAAGAGCATTTTCCTTTATATATTAACCAAAGGATGATATTATCAATAAGATAATTGTTTAACTTTAATATCTACTAATAATCAAGCAATTCAAATAAAAACTTGTACAAGAAGAGCCACAACCTCACCAAGGGGATCATGGATAAAAAAAAAAAAAAAAAAAAAAAACATGTGACAAGAAGTGCTTGAATGTGAGAGGCTGACTCAAAAGGCAAAATTATCCAGCGGGGTATTGACTCCAGGCATGTGTAGCTCCTGCCTGTGCAGTTGGCTTCCTTGTACTTGAAGCTAAATTTTAAAGTAGTACATTTTCTCATAGATGATTATCTGACTATATCTCTATGTGCACGTTAACTTAAAAATAGAAAGTAAACTCAAATGAAAATCATATAAGTGTAGTACATGTCTATTTATCATCATAAACTACAAATCTAAACATTTGCCCTGAGTATAGTGTTTGTTTAAAAATTTTATGGAAGCACTAGGGCATAACTCTTGTTATAAGGACTGAGTACAAATTTCCAGGAACCAGGTAAAACCAGATCCAGTACTGCATAGAATTCCTTATCCCTTTTTGTATTAAAGAGCATCGGGTTTTCTTAGTAAACTAGTTTAAAATAACAAATATTTTGAAGATTTAGTGATTTAGACCAAGGTAGTTGGTGATTATTTCAGGACAAGTAAAAATATGAGATTTCATTTTCTTTGTGTACATTCTCAATCATCGGGAAGACTGGAATTTGATAAAGTTTGATGACATAAAAAAAGATTCATTATGATGGTATATTGTGTATATAACAAAGTTTGCCCAAAAAGCAGAGGACAGAGTAGGTCATGAAGGTCAGAGACTGGTGATACATGCCTTTAATCCTAGCATGAGAAAGTTTAAATTAGGAAGTGATTTTTCTGGGCAAAGAAATATAAGGTGGGAGAAGACAGCGTTTGCCCCTTCCCTTTTATCTGAGGACTCACAGGCATTCCATCTGAAGATTTGTGTTGACAGGCCTGAGGAGTCGGTTAGGTGAGAAGTGGCTACAGCTTGTTGCTCTGTCTGTCTGGTCTTTCAGTTTTTTGTCAGTATCTGGCTCTTGATTGTTATTACTAATACCAATTAGGATTTGTGTAATATCTGATACCCCACTTTTGGAACAAGAATTTGCAAAAAATTCTACTTTCCTGTGGTTTGAAGCCACCAGAAGAGGCAGGAGCTACATGTGGCTAGAGACAATATCCAGCTGGCTAGTTTTGCCTTTTGAATTAGCCTCTCACCACCAGACAGCTCTGCCACATGTGTTTATGCTTCATGATTCCCTTGGTGAGTTTTTCTGAACGTTGGTTCTCTCTCTCGGTGGGTTGTGGCTCTCCTTACACTCCCTCCATGGGATTCTGACACACTAGGTAGATGATTTACTTCACCAGCATCTGAGTTGTCATTGCCAGCAAATTTGATGAGGTGGGATTTCTTAACAAGGGGAATCTAACATTGCTTTATAAGGTTATAAAGAAATAGCCTAAGTCTTTCCAACAGTCAACATTAATTTATCCAGTAATCGTATAGGAATTGTCATATGAGAGAAGTCTTACAGATTGTGTAAGAGCTGAATGGACTCCTGTGCAAATACTAGATTTAAGGAGATTTGAGAATGCAATAGTCTCATAAGGCATGCATTCACTCTTTGTAAAGCACATCTTAAACCTGTTGTCAACTTTTAATAGAATTACTCCTAAAGAATTGACAGATATGGGTATAGATGTTTTGGAGACTGATGCCCAATTACAATGGAGGACCAGGTAGAAAGATGAAGCTTACACCACTGAACAACTTAGTAAGAATAGATGTATTGAAACCTCCCAAGACCAAGCTCTTTGGGAGGGACAATTTACTAATACAGGCAGAGAATTTTTATATAATAACCACTCCTTGGCTTTATGTTTCATGGCAAATTTAATGCTTGGTAAAGGTAAATTAGGTAAATGAATTGAAACGGTAAAATTGAAAATTGAATCGAGTATAACTTTTCGTTGCAGTGTGTGTGTGTGTGTGTGTGTGTGTGTGTGTGTGTGTGTGTGTGTTTCCTTTCTTTGGGAGTTTCTTCTGTTGGATTATCTATTCCTTGAGATTTAGTGGGCATATCTAACTTTCTTATGTGACAGTTTTCCAGTGCTTTCTGTATGGCTGTATATGTTGATAGATATTGTTTAAATATGGTTTTGTTATGGAATATCTTGTTTACTCCATTCATGGTGACTGAGAGTTTCTCCAGATATAGTAGTGTGGCTGGTATTCCTCTTCTCTTAGTGTCTGTATAAAATCTTGTTGAGGAACTTCTGGTTTTTAGAGTCTATTATTAGAAGTTAGATATTATTCTTATAGGGTTGCCTTTGTAAGTTATTTGGCCTTTTACCTTTGCAGCTCATAATATTTTTTCTCTATTCTATATGTTTAGTGACTTGGTTATTATGTGACAAGTGGACCTTTTGAGGGATCAAGTCTATTTGGTTTGTTATAAGCTTCTTCCTATTCATTGGCATTTTTTTCTTTAGGTTTGAAAACTTTTATTCTATGATTTTTTGAACAGATATTTTTGTGCCTTTGATCTGGTACTCTTCTTCTATTCCCATTGTTTTAGGTTTGGTCTTTTTATGGTGAAATAGATCTCTTGAACATTTTGTGCTATCAATTTTTGGCTTTAGTGTTTTCTTTGATGGGTTTATCTATGTCCTCTATTGTATCCTTTATACCAGAGACTCTCTCTTCCATCTTTTGCAATATGTTGGTTGTGTTCTGATTTATTTACTCAGATTGTCCATCTCCAGCATTTCCTAAGTTTGTGTCTTCTTTATTTAATCTATTTTAACTTTCAAGTCTAAAATTTTTTTCACCTGTTTAATTAATTTTGATTTTTCTTGATTTTCTCGGCTTTCTTTTAGAGATTTATTAACATATTCAATTTTTGTCTTGTATTCCATTCCAAATATTTTTTTATTTCCTCTTTAATTTTCTCTTTAAAAGCCTCTATCAACTTCATAAAGTTATTTCTAAGGTCATTTCCTTTTACTTCTACATTGAAATGTTCAAATCTTGCTGTTGTAGAACAACTAAGTAATATATTGTTCTTTATGTTGTTGAATTTTTATTTTTTATTTTATTTTCATCAAAAAAAATTCATCTCCATAAATGTATCCCCCTGTTCTCCCTCCCCTCCCCCTTCCAATTCCTCTTGATAAAGAAGGCAAAAATATACAATAGAAAAAAAGAAAGCATCTTTAACAAATTATTCTGGTATAACTGGATGGTGGCATTTAGAAGAATGCAAATAGATCCATATTTATCATCCTCCAAAAAACTCAAGTCCAAGTGTATCAAAGACCTCAACATAAATCCAGTTGCAGTGATCCTGACAGAAGAAGTGTGAAATAGCTTTGAATACATTGGTACTGGAGACCACTTCCTAAATATAACACCAGTAGTACAGACACAGAGAACAACAATTAATAAATGAGACTTCTTGAATCTGAGAAACTTCTGTAAAGCAAAGGAAATGATCAATAAGACAATACAACAGCCTACAGAATCCAAATAGATGTACTTCTGACAGAGAGGATGATCTACAAAATATATAAAGAACTGAAGAAAAGAAACACCAAAATACCAAATAATAATAATACTATTTAAAAATGGTGTATAGATCTAAAACACAGAATTAGCAACAGAAGCATCTCAAATGGCCAAAAGACACTTAAATAATTGCTCAAAATTCTTAGACATCAGTAAAATGCAAAGTAAAATAAATCTGTGATATAACCTTACACCTGTCAGAATGGCTAAAACATAAAACACTGACGATGGCCTGTCCTAAATGGGATGTGGAACAAGCGTACACTCCTTCACTGCAGGTGGGAGTTTAAACTTGTATAGCTAGTTTGAAATTAGTATGGTGGAAATTACAAAACTAGAAATCAGTCTACCTCATGATCCAGCTACTGGGCATGTACCCAAAGGAAGTACCATGCCATAAAAACATTTGCTCAATTATGTTCATAGCATTATGCATAATAATCAGAATCTGGAAACAACATAGATGCCATTAAACTAAAGAATGAATAAAAGTACTGTGGTACATTTACACAATGGAGTATTATACAGCAATATTAAAATTTGCAGGCAAATGGATGGAACTAAAAAAAAAATTATTCCGAGTGAGGTAACCCAGACCCAGAAAAACAAGCACGGTATATGCTCACTTATAAGTGGATATCATGGATATTAGACATAAAACAAAGTATAAACGAGCTACAATCCACAACCTCAGAGAAGCTAAATAACAATGGGAACACTAAGACAGACATTTGTGGATCCCCCTGGGAAAGAAAAGCAGATACGTTTTCCGAAGTAATTAGAAGCAGAGCGTTATTGAGAGTTGTGTGGAGAACATAAGGGGTGTAGAATGTTAGAGTTTGGGGAGGGATGAAGAACGAGAATAACAAAACATATATCTTGACAGATGAAACTAGTTTGGGGTAGGGAGAATCCTGGTGCTGGGGACACTCCTAGAAGTCCACAAGTATGACCATAGCTAGGACTCTGAGTAATGCTTGAGTGCTACAGCAACTGGCCTTTTCCTATAATCAAATTGATGACCACCCTAATTGTTATCATGAAATCTTCACCTAGAAGCTGATGGAAGCGTATGTAGAGATCCACAGCTAAGCTACGAGTCTAAGTCCCAGAGTCCAATCAAAGAGAGAAAGGATGGATTATATGAACAAAGGGGTCAAGATCCTAAAGGCAAAACCCACAGAGACAGCTGACCTAAGCTCACTGAGTCTGGACTAACAGCTGAGGAACTTGCATGGGACCCAATCAGGCCCTCTGAATATGGATGACAGTTGTGAGGTTTGAGCAGGTGATGGGTCCTCTGGCAGTGAGACCAGGATTTTTCTCTGGTACATGAGCTGGCTTTTTTTAAAAAAACAATTCCCATAGATGGATTCCCTGTTCAGTTTTAATGCAAGGGGGAGGGACTTGGTCCTGCTTCAACTTGTTATGCCAGACTTTGTTGACTTCGTACTGGAGGCCTTATCCACTCTTAGAAATGGACTGGGTGGGGAGAAAGCTGGGGCATTAGTGGGAAAAAGCAGAAAAAAGGAACTGTGGTTGATATGTAAAAAATATAGATTTATTTTTTAAAAATATATAAAATACCTAAGCTTAGACCTAAAAAATAAATTAACAAATAGATAAACATGAAAGATGTGATACAGGCCCTAAAAGAAACCTTCACTAATTTCTTATAAAGATTGACTATAGCATTAAAAAATGACATCCTAAAATTTGCAGGCAAATGGATGGATTTGTAGAATATTCTCCTGAGCGAGGTATCACAAGCCCAGAAAGAGAAGCATGGGATGTACTCACTCATAAGTAGATTTTAGACAAAAAGCGAAGAATACCGAAACTGCAAACCACAACTCTGAATAGTTTGGGATCAGAAGGAACATCAGAGAGACACCCAGGGATTCCTCTAAGACGAGAAAATAGGGAAGATCACCTTAGCAAATTGGGATCAAAACGGGTTGCAAACAAGAAGAGTTAGGAAAAAATCATGAGAGGAGATGGTTGAGTGAGAGGAGCAACAAAGAGGGAGAAAAAAAGAGATGGATATCTCGATAGAGGAAGCCAATGTGGGGTTGGAAAGAGATTGTGAAACCTTCAAAAACTCACAGGATGCCTCTGGCTAGGTCTCCAACCAATAGTGAAGGGGTGCCTAAACAGGACTTCCCCTATAATCAAATGAATAACCACCCTAAGTGTCATCAAAAGAACTTACATCCAACAATGAGTAGAGGTGGAAGCAGAGATCCATGGCTGAGCACTGGGCAGAGCTCCTGGTCCAGCTGAGAGCGGGGGAGGAGAGTCTGCATGAGCAAGAGGATGGGGATTATGGGGAAAATTTCCAAAGTGGTGACTGGCTAGAACTCTGGGAGCTCACTGAATCAAGAACAGCCCCCAGGGAACCATCAGGAAAAGGAGCTAGGCCCTGGAAAGGTAGGCAACTGTCAATTGGCAGGAGCAGTATGTGGAGCCTTGAGGGGTGGGATCAGATTATGTTCCTATGCTTGGGCTGTCACCTTGGAGCTCAGAACTCAGTCTTGATTTTGGGATGAGGAAATCGGACTTGCCTTGAGTGGATGTGCCATGCTGAGCTGACCCACCTTGGACTTCTAGCCCTTTTGAGGGACAGGATGGGAAGAAGAGGAGGGGTGAGGCTTCTTGCTCTTTGGAAAGGATTGGGAGGAGGGAAGGGACAGGAGCAGGGGGATACATGGATAAAAAAGACATTTTTAATTAAAATAATAAAATGAAGTAATATATATGTGTGTGTGTGCATGTGTGTGTGCATGTGTGTGTGTGTGTGTGTTTGTGTGTGTGTGTGTGTGTGTGTGTGTGTGTGTGTACAAAATTCAGAAACCAGACAAATAATAATTGAGTCTCTGGCTTTCTGGCAATGTTAATTCATAATACAAAAGGATAATTAGGCTATTACAGGTAAGATCAGTACCCTTAAAAGAGTGGAACTGAAATACAATTATTTTGGAATCTCATGGCTATGATGATGCTTGCTTGAAAAAAAGTTATTTGAAGAGGATTAAACAAATCAAAATATGAAATATTATAAATGTGGAAAACAAGGTCACCTAAAAAGCTACTATAAACAAGATACTTCCAGAAATAATTATTTTCCTAAGTGTAACCCCAACAAAATGCCCCTCCCTTCTAGAGTATGTAAGAGGTATAACAAAGACAGGCATTGGATTAAGAAATTTAGGTCAACAAGGGACAGGCAAATTTTTTTTTTTTTTTTTTTTTTTTTTTTGCCTTTGGGAAACACGTGAGGGGCCTCTTGCTGGTTCCTGTATCAAATTCAGTTTAGTCAATTCATAGAGAAAACACCTTCCCAGAACAATAGAAGATCCTAATGCCTATTACACACACACACACACACACACACACACACACACACACACACACACACACAGAGAGAGAGAGAGAGAGAGAGAGAGAGAGAGAGAGAGAGAGAGAGACTGCTCTTGATAATAGAAAATCTATAAGAGATAAAAAATAATGAAAAGCTATAAATAAAAATTGGTAAATATTTGAAAGGGAATCTCCCAAAGTTTGGTTTGAAGAAGAGTTTCTTTTTATTTTTCAGGAAAATAAAGGCATTTACCTAAGGAATCTAACCCACAGGACAAATGAGATACTGAAGAAAAATCATCCAGAGGAAATGTCTCTGGAAAAGGAGTAAATTTGTCTATTGATATATCATAATCCCAACAGGATAAAACTTTGTAAATCATTCTAAATGTTTGTGTCTGATTTTCTCTACAGAAATATAAAACCTAGTCTTATTCTAGTACCAGTTAAATTACAAATTAGAGATGGTTTTGGAATTGAGTGTGGCTCTCTCCTCCTCTAAATCTAAGCATGCTTGTTAAGGAAAAATACAAAATATCTGCATGATATCAGAAGACCTACCTTATATGGAACAGAAGATAAAAATTAAAGGACTATTCTGTTGTTATTAATCTCATGATCTTTTGGGATTATTTTAGCTCTTTAAAACTAAACTTTTGACATAATATTAATGGTCATACAAAGTATTAACTAATTCTAGAAATAAATGCTTCATTTAGTTTCTTCTACATTGTTTTGGGTTTGAGTCTCTAGCGATTTTCTTCGGTGAAGCATGACTATGCCTAACTGCAACCTTTGAAGTCTCCTAAAAGGACAATTTCACATGGACTATGATAATTCTATTAAGCTGACAAATACCAGCCAAGATCAGCTTTGGACTGAAAACTGCTCAGAACAATTTTGAGATAGCTAGCTGAGATGATCCAGTTTCACAGACTACTATAGCCAGGATTTGAGACAAGTTCTTGTGGAGACAGAACAACAAATGATATATCTGTCTCACCCGGACAGTTAACCTATTTTTTTAAGGATCCACTGAAGATGCTTTTGCCCCTCTACTGCAGGAAGTAAATTTAAGAACATGACGCCCACATTCCCAAGAGATGGTGTATGTACTTTTTGGTCTTTCTGTGGGATATGGATAATTGTCATTGTTTAGGGTGCCAGATTACAAGTTGGATTGGTAATTGTCAGGAAATAAAAGGCTGAATAAAGGAGATTAGATTCAGGGTTCTTGTTTAAAAAAGAAAGTAAAAGGGGAACACAGATATGATAGGACACCACAGCAGATTGTTGAATCTACGCTGAGGGAAAAATGACATAGAAATGATAAAAGTATAGATTATTGAAGATATTTTGAAAATAAAAAGGGAATATAGATATGAGAGGTAAAATAGTAGAATATTTAATCTACTTTTTTTTAAGGAATAGATATTTTATGTAATTAAAAAAAAAAAAAACCACCACTGCTCTCCCTCCATTCCCTCTTCTTATTCGTCTCCCAGCTTCCCCTCCCATCTCCCCATCCATTCCTCAGAGATCGTAAGTCAATGCAATTTGGTATATCCAGCTGAGGTAGGACTAAGGCCCTCCTACCAGTTTCAATGCTGAGCAAGGAATTCCTATGTGAGAAATGACTCCAAGATGCCAGTTCACTCACCAGGAATAAATTCTGGTTCCACTGCCTGAGGCCACACAAATTGCCCATGCCAGTCAACTGCCATGCACATTCAAAGGGCCTAGTTCAGTTCCATGCAAGTTCCCAAACTCTTAGAGTCAGTGAGGTCCTAAAAGGTGTCTCTGTGGATTTCCTCTTTATGACCTGACCACTTTGTTCATATAATCCCTCCTCCCTCTTTTCAGCTTGACCGAGAGTTCAACCCACTGCTTAGTATGGATCTCTGCATCTGCTTCCAACAGTTGCTGGATGATGGTTCTATAATGGGTGGTTATCTATTTGATTATAGGGGAAAGACAGTTTAGGCACCCTCTCCATTTTTGCTTGGAGTCTTAGCCGCGGTCAGCTTTCTGAGTTTAGGGGCATTTCTCTAGCAGTAGGTTTCTCTCCAAACCCACAATGGCTCCTTCTATAAAGATATATATTTAGTTGTTCTCCCTCTCTGTCCCTTCGCCAACTCAACCATTCAATTCCCTCTTGTCTCACCTCCCCTTACCCCCTTCCTCCTGTGGTCCCAACATAAAGCAACTATTAATTTTAAATATTTTATATAGGATTAAATTTTTATATATTGCATACAAATTGTGTATATTGAAAGAAGTTGAGATTAATTTTGATACTGTACATACATTTCTATCCCTGTTCAATGTATTATACCTATACAGCTTATTTCAGAATGTTATGAAAAGTAATAGATATTGAAAGTTATTATTACCAACTAATTAGGATATTAAAGAAATACAAGTTAGTACTTAGTCATTACAATTGAACTTATAGGCATATTAGATACACTTTCAAGGTCAAACAGAGATATATTTTCGATAGGTAGGTCATCTTCAGACACTTCAGGTATCTATAGAATGTGGCATTTAAGATGTTTTAATAACATAAGTTCTTTTATTTTTATGATAATAAGACACATCTGCTCCTGGCAGCACCAGTCTATTACAAGAAGATGATGGGCTTTGGAGAAACTCCATATGGAGTTTATTTTCTTTGTGGCAAAAGTTAGCCACTGGGCAAAAAAGTGATCTTGCCTGAACTGCTGACAGTATGGTGCCAGAAATAGGAAAGCAGAATGCAAAAATGAAACTTTCCAAGACAAGATAAGAAGGCCTTTAAGGAAATCTTGTTTCACAGATTAAGTCTTTCAGATATGCGAGGCCAAAGATGAATGTTCCAACACTGCAAAGGAAACTTTAGTGATTTTTCAGGCAGTCAGATGTTTCTGTTCTTTCTCACATTATTTGGAGGCACTTGCTTGCAATTCATGTTTACTTAGTTAATATTATTTCCTTCTTGGGTCTCTGATAAAAGTGAAGACTAGATATTTATAATTATAAATTTTCTAGTTACAGATTCAGTAAAAAAATTCACTAAGAGGTCTAAACTGTATGAATTTGAGAGAGACATTAAAAGAGAGTTTTAGCTGGGTAATATAAGTTAAAAAGTGAATGAGCTATAATCCTTTGGACTCACTAAGATTAGATAAATAAAATATTTGTCAATTGATAATGAATTGAGAATTATTGATGTACTTATTTCTTATATTTTGTATATAGTTATTATATTCATTATATATAGTTTTTCTCATATTTGTTATAATCTTTTTTAATTTTGACAAAAAAGGGGATATGTGGTGATATATTGTATATCTAGTAAAGTTTGCCTGAGGATCAGATGATAGAGTCAGCCACAAATTTATCCATGAAGGTCAGGGAGTGGTTTCATATGTCTTTAATCTTCTCACTAGTATGCTTGAACCAGGATGTAGTACTGCTGGGCAAATAAAGGTTTCTAAGGTGGGGGAAGACAGAGTTTGCCCCTTCCATTTTAGCTGAGGATTCATAGGCTTCTGTCTGAATATTCATGGAGACAGGCCTGAGGAATGCCTAGATGAGAAGTGGCTGTGGCTTGTTCCTCTGTCTCTCTGACCTTTCAGCTTTTCCCCAATATCTGGCTCTGGGTTTGTATTAGCAATACCAATTAGGATTCATGAAACAAGTCATGGTCAAGACTGGGCAAAGAAATCACACCTTAATTATCTTGGTGCACCATATGTTTCTGATGCTAGAATTTATAGAATAGTGCCTTCTGCCCATCTTATGATAAGACAAGTGTAGTTTAATGACAGACATCAATTGAAATATTTTTTAAAAATTACTCACATTCAAAGAGAAAAAATAATGAATGAGAAGTAGGAAGAGGTACCGGAGGGCAAGGGGAACTAAAATAAGGATTTTTCAAAAATGCCTCTCTATACTTGAGTCCTAATGTAAAGACCCACAGCCAACACAGGAATGTACTTCTGTGCCAGGTAGGTGAGATTCAGCCAATTACAATAGCTGAGCTTCCATCAATTGCAAGCAGTCAACTGACCCAAACATGTCCAAATTAGAAAAATATAACCAATAATTAATCATGTGTTTCAGTACCTCATTTCCATTTTCTGATCATGAGGATTACACGCCTGCATGATGGAAGCAAATTCTCCAACCCTTGTCAGGTTCTGGGATTTTTCCCATTCAGGCATCATTACTTGATCAATTGTCTCTGTTAAATTTAATTTTTGTAATTCTCTTTTGATGAAAGGAAAAAAGTATTTTCACCTAGACTGATCTGAAAAGTGCAGATAATAAAAGACATATTATCTAAAAAGACTTGTAGATAATAAAACATCTATAAAAATTAGGTTGCTAAATTAAAAAATATCATCCTTGTAATGATAGATATATATTAATAAATTAAGAAAAAATTTCAAAAAAATAATACATATTTATTAAATTAGCAACATCAGATTTTAGATTAGTATAATATTGGTTTGAAGAGTAACTACTCTTTTAAAGGGGAACAATTGCTAATAATGTTAATAGACAAAAATAAAATGTTGGGCCAAGTTTTAGATGTATCTTTGCCCCAGATATATCAATAGATTCTATTAATCACTTTTCATACATATACTAAAAATCACACAGATTTTGTATATCTACTTATAAGCCAGACCAAGGTATGTTTAAGTACTTTGTTAATAAAAATACCCTATCTATTTTATATTTTAAATAATTATGACAAGGTGATCTACTTTTATCATTTCTACTACATAATTTACTATAGTTCCAAATTAAACCACTTAGATAAGGCAACAAAACTGCTGTCATAATTATAAACTTAATTTAGTCAAATTTATTATTCATATAGTCAAAATCCAGTGTTATTAAGTATTAAAATTTGAGATAAATCTTTAAAAGCAGTAGAACAATTTTCTTAAGTTCATTTATACAATGTAAATGTAGTAGAACATCTATTATTATCTGATTATAAAAAGGCAATCAAAATAAATTTTTTCAATAAGAATAAACGAGTACGTAAGAAATAATGTAGTGCATCTGAGGATATTTATTTAAAATTCTAGGGTGAGAGCTTAAAATTGTTGAGACAAATGCGTAAATTAAAAACCAAATGGGAATGCTCCATTAACTTTCACAAAATAAAATAATTTGGAGTATGTAACCCCATTTCAATCCTTTTCTTCTCTTCTTTTGTTAATCATCTGTATGTCTCTCTTCTCTTCCTCCTTTCTCCTCTTCTAGGGTTTTCTCTTCCCCTCTGTCTCTCCTCTTCCTCTCCACGTTTTGGTTCCCTTCCCTTTTCCTCTGTCCCTCCCCTCCTCATTCCTGTCTTCCTCTCCCATCTGTTCCCTTCCTTTCCACACCCTTCCCCGTCTCTTTCCCTCTCATTATGTAAATGTACATACAGATATTAATTGATATTAATCAGCAGAAATTATACAAATAGAAAATAGATAAGTTAATGAAATTTGCAGCTTATTAAAGTAGACATTCAGTTGTTTAAAAATATAGAAATATTTTAAATAGCAGTTAGTGGGATATAAATAATAATTCAAACACCAAAAAGCTACTGTATAACACTTTAGTACACAACATTCACTAAGCTGAAGTATGGTTCTTTGCTAGTAATTTGATTGGGAACAGTGTCGAATGCACAGACAGAACATGAAACGCTGGTCAGAAAGTGATGTGCACAACAAATTCCATCTCATAAAACAAATTGTTGTTCACCAGTAAAGCAGAAATTTCACACTCCAAATATTCTGTCAATCTATGGAATTTCACCAAAGCACTATTATAATCATTGCAGAGTAAGTGAAGAAAATCACAGCAACATAGGCATTCAAGGCAATACAAACAGCATGGCCGTGAGACAGAAGGAGTCATCCTCCCATGCCTACTATCAACAGGATAAATTAATAAACATATACCTGAAGCAATAGTGGAAAATTAAGCCGGGTAAGGTGTGGTACAGACCTGTAAATCAGCAGTAGAGACACTACAGCTGGAGGATTACTAGGAGTTAGATGCCACCCTGGGCTTTGTACTGAGTTTCATTCCAGCCTGGAACAAGAAGTAAAACATTCTCTCCCCTTTTGCTTCATTTTATTATTATTTTTACTAAAAACGTCTTTTATCTCCACGTATCTCCCTGCTCTCCTTCCCTTCCATTCCTTTCAACCCCCCCCCCAGGCAGCCTTCAGCCTCCCCAATCCCCATTTCCCAATCCCCTCCCAAAAGGGCTAGAAGTCCCAAGGTGGGTCAGCTCAGCCTGGCACATCCACTCCAGGCAAGTCCGATTTCCTCATCCCAAAGTCAGCGCTGGGTTAGGAGTTCCTCTGCAGGGAATGAGAATATGTGAAAATAACAACAAAATCCCTAAATCATGATCACAGAAACATGATTGAGTTTCAGAAGTACAAAGAAGAAAACAAAAAAGAAATTATTACAATCATTACAGTTGGATATCATTTGCATGAGATTCAGATAAAGGTAAATCTTACCTGTTTATTGAATTTAGAAAGAGAGAGTGTGGTCCCTCTCCACCCCAACTTGTATGCCCCTTAAAGCAATCTAGAGAGAGGGCACCTCCCCTGGGCAATACAGTGGAACTGGCCCTGGTAATGTGAGTGTGGGAGAGCCTGACCCCGGGGGCCTGTGAGTGTGGGAGAGCCTGACCCCGGGGGCCTGAGAGGAATCACACTGGCAACTTGCTGCAGGCTGAGGTAGGTGACCAAACTGAGGCAGCACTGGAGAACTCACCCAGGTAATGACAAGTGGGGAAATCTTGCCATCGAACTAGCTTGGTTCCAGTCCATGCTCAGAACCAGAGCTCTGACTTGCCTCACCCTAACATCCAGCTCGTTTATGAACTGTTAGAACGTGTGAAAGGAACGAACCTATGGACTTAAAACTGCTGGACTCCACCACCATAAGACCACAATAGAATATCCGAGAGGAATCCCAGTGAATGCCCCGTATCAATGGTGTAACAGAAGCCAGAATCGTGGCAATGGACACTTGCAAGTGAAGATGAATTAAAGGTGAACCGCGGGACTCAACTGGCCACACGACAGTTTCCATGAGATTCTTTTCCTTTTTCATTTTCATTCAGTTGTTTGTTTTCTGATTATTTTTCTTTTGGTGTTTGTTTCTTGCTTGTTTCTTTGTTTGGCTTGTGGGTTGTCTTTTCTTGAATTTTGTTTTGTTTAGGTGAGAGGTTGCAAAAGCGGAGAGTGGATCCAGGGAACAGAGAGAAGCATGGGCAGGATATGAATGTATAGTGTGAAATCAAAAGTCAATAAAAAGGATTTAAAAAAAATAAATGAAGAGTGGGTGTGGTTATTTGGAAGGAAATGTCCCCCTATTGGAGTAGCAATAGTGAAAGGTGTGGCTTTGCTGGAGGAACTGTGTCACTGTGGGTTTTGAGGTCTCAAATACTCTCAAGCCCAGTATCTCAGACCACTTGCTGTTGCCTGTAAGCCAAGATGGCCTCCTTCTCTAGCGCCATGTCTGCCTGCATACTGCTTTGCTTTCTGCCATGGCATTAATGAACTGAACCTCTAACCTGTAAATGAGCCACCCCAACTGAGTGTTTTCCTTTGTAAGAGCTGTCATGGTTGGGGTGTCTCATCACAACAATAGACACTCTAAGACTGTAGGCTTCTACTTCCCATAAAAACAGCTGAAATAAATAGGTAGGCCTGGGTTGGTTCTTTCCTGACATTAGCTTGTATTGTTAGAATAAATAAATCTCTTCACATAATGCTTATTATAATTTGATTTTTAATGTAATTTTCAATATATTAGATTGCTTGACTTCTTTACACTAATAAATGTTTAATAAAATACCATGTAACATTGACTGGTAAAGGATTAAACTTTGAGCATTTGATATTCCTGCCATATATTACCCAGAAGTAAGTAAGCAGCTAAGAGGGATTCACATCTCTTTGATGTCAGAAACTAAGACTGAGGTACTGTATTAATTATTAAATTAATTTGCTATGATAAAGCACTGACTCAAACCAGCTTATCCAAGAAAGGGTTTATTTCATCTTGTATTACCAGGTTACAGTATATCACTAAGGTAAGGCAAGATAGGAATTCAAAGCAAGAGCTTGGAGACAAGGATTGATGAGGCAGCCATGGGAGAAATTGTGCTTACTGGATTGCTTCCCCATAAGTTGAGCGGCCTTTCTTATGTAGACAACTTATATCTGCCCAGGAATAAAACCACTCAAAGTCGACTGGACCCTCCATCGTAAATTATAAATCACAAAATTGCAAGCCCATAGGCTAACCTGATGGAGAAGATTTCTCAATGGAAGGCTCCTCTTTTGGAGAGTCTCTAGTTTGCATCAAGCTGACAAAAATAAACCAATACAGGTGCCTTGTAGAAATGAGGTGACCTCTCCTCAAGCTCAATTCAAGCACCATTGTATGTGGGATGGTAAAATTCTCCTCTGAGATTATTCTAGCAGATTAAAAAAATACTTGAATAAGGATAGCTGGCTTCATGCTGACTCACCAACATATTTACCACTAAGTAAGTATCACTATCTGTTGTGGAATATTATTTAAGATGGGGTATATCTGTTGATGCTGTATAACATTTGTTTAATGATGCAAAAATGTGTTGCATTCTTTTACGGTGCATTTGTTTAACTCTGTGAAGTTGTGCTACTTTGTCATCTAATATATCCAACTTACCAAATAAAGAGGTAAATGACCAATAGCAAGGCAGGAGAGAGAAATAAGTGGGACTGGCAGGCAGAGAGAATAAACAGAAGGAGAAAAGACACTTAAGCAACAAAAGGAAAGAGGAACATTGTGGGATGGCCACCCAGTTTCACAGCAAGCCATGGTGTAAAAAGTAAAGAATGTATATAGAAAAATAAATGAATGAACACCCTATGTGTTGTCACAGAACCTACACCCAACAGGAAATGGAGGTGGAGGCAGAGATCCATGGCCAAGCACTGGACAGAGCTCCTGGTCAAGCTAAGAGCATGGGACAAGAGTCTGTATGAGCACTGAGCATGGGGATAGGGATTATGAGGAAGGTTCCCATGGTGGTGCCTGGCTGAAGCTCTGGAGAGCTCACTGAATTGGGAATTGCCACTAGAGAACCATCGGGAGGAAGAACTGGGCCCTCCAGGTTGGGTGAACAAAGGGTGGGATCAGACGGGCACCTTGGAGCCCATTCCCTATAGAGGAACACCCAGCCCAGCACTCACTTTGGGATGAGTGAATGGGATGTGCCTGGAATAGTTGTGCCACTTTGGGCTGGTGCACCTTGGGACTTCTAGCCCTTTGGGGGAGAGGATGGGTGGATGGGGAGGGGCCAGGCTGAGGGCTGGCTGGGAAGGATTGGGAGCAGGTGGGGGGAGGGGGAGATGGGGATACATTGATGGAGATGACATGTTTTTAATGAAAATTATATATATGTGTGTGTGTGTGTGTGTGTGTGTATGTGTGTGTTTTGGAAAGTTAAAAGTCTATGCCTCTAAGATTAAAGTTTATACTAGACTCTATCTATGATTCTTAAAGACATACTTTTATTCCACAGCCTGGGCTTGCTCCAGACATCATCCTCTCTCAGCTTTAGGAAGGTTCTGATATCTGAATATCTTAAAGTGTCCCTTCCTCTGATAGTTCTGACCAATGTTCTTATACTTAATTAAAAATTATAAATCCTGTTAGAATGAGTTTTCCTCCATAAAATTCTTTTAGAGGAGTATACTTTAAATGATGACTATGAAAATTTCAGGTACAATAATCACTTGGTTGTAGAAATGTCATTAAATTTTCTCAAGAAATTATTTCCTGTAGTTCTAATGTCTTAAGAAAACAAGGTAATCGTCATGAATTCTTGTAAACAGATATTACTGTCCTATGCACCATTTAACAAATAACCACTCAGAGGTTTAATATTACTTATAAATGCTCAGCCAATAGCTCAGACTCATTACTAATTAGCTCATACACTTAACCCGTATTTTACTTTACATTTTGCCACATGGCAGTACCTTTATTAGCATGGCATGTTCATCCCCTGTTCCCTAAGTGTCTGGCTGACAACTCCTGGCTTTGTTCTTCATTTTCCCAACATCCTTAGTTTGATTGCCCTACTGATACTTTCTGCCTGGCTACTAGCCAATCAGCTTTGTATTAATTTATTTAGCCAGTTCAGGTGACAAATCTTTTCAGTGTACTATGGGATTATTCCACATCAAATTCTCACAGAATTTTAGTGGTGTAGTTGTTATTCCTAGCTCTCTAGTCAGGGTGAGAGAACTACTAAGAAGCAATGCTAAGAAGAGTTAAAGTAACGACCCGGTTGGTTATGGGAGATTTAAGACTAAAATGTTTGGCCAAAAGAAAACACAGAACCATCTGTTACTTGGTTTTTATGTGTGGAATCATATTTCGTATTTAAAATTGTTTTATAAAAATATTTCTCCTGTGGGGATAGGGATTAAGCCTGGAGCATCACATTTGCTAGCTTATTGTTTCACTCCTGAGCGATAGCTCAGCCTTTTACTTTCTCCACTGTGTGTCTATCTGTGTGTGTGTGGTGTGTGTTGTGGTGTTGTGTTGTATGCATACATTTACAGGAGCGTTCACCTGTGTATGTAAAAGCCAAGAATTAATATAGTTGATATCAGGATTCTTCTTTCTCTATTACCCCACCTTATTTATTTATTTTTTTGAGAGTCTCTTAGCAAACCTGAAGTGCACCAGTTCTACTAGACTTGCTGTTTTGTAAACACACAGAATCTCCCTGTACCCACCCCAAAAGAACCAGGATTAATTCATAGTGCTGTGTTAGGCTTAATATGGGTGCTGTGGATACAAACTTAGTACCTCATATCACAGTGCTGGGACTTCACTCGCCCAGGCTCCTCTACAGGTCTACTTTTTTCCTCTTTTTAGTTTTAGACAGAATCTTGGTAAATTTCTCAGACAGTTCTGTATCTTGTGATCCTCCTGCCCCATCTTCTGAGTGGTCAGATTAGAGGAATGCACAAGAAAATAGACCTGACTCTACTTAACATTAATTCATGTCCTTTCACTGCCCTGTGCTGGAATCAAATCCAGAGCCTTGTGCTTGCTAGAGGAACTCCCTGCCCCAATATGTCTCTTCAGGTATTTTGAAAGTGCTTTCCATGAACTGTGGAACACATTTTAATTTTGTAGAGTGATGCATTTCAACAGAGGAAACAAGTATCTCAAAGCTCTTTTCAATATATGCTAGAAACCAATGGACCGAGTTTACCAATACAAAAACAGGCAGCGAAAACCTCAATAGCAAAGCAAAGAAACTCCATTCTTATATCTGGGATACTTCTTCTTATCTCAATGATGATCTTATTACCATATTACATGGTAATTAACTAGTAACTGCTGGTATGCTAATAAAAAGATGAACGTTAAAATTAAAAGATAATCACATCCTCTTGTTAATGATTTTTTAATATTTAGCAACTGTGCTTTCTAGGGTAAATATCAATTTTTGCTTTTAATTATATCATAACCAGTAGTGATTATGATGGGCTCTTTCCTGAAAAATAAATGACTTAAATTGACCTACTTTAATTTTATTCATTATCTCTGATATTGAAACCTGTATTTGACATATTATTTGATCTTTTCAAACCACATTCATTCGCAGAAAGAAAGCCCCAAGACATTTTATTTCAGAATATTTTAAAAATATTCTGAGGTTTTGCTAGTTAGGTGAAATGTGACAGTAATTTCAAGTTCTTTATTATGGCTTCCTTCTGCAGCAAAAATCAATTATTCCATGAATATTAGTGCCTGGTTTTCAGTACAGTATTTAAGCAATTAGTATCTGTATCTATAAATTAATACATTTATATTCCTAATGGGACTTTAATCATACAAAATGAATAGAAACTGTCTTTGGGGTTTATTAATGTTGAAGGTAAAAGCTGTTTATTTGATATTAAAGCTCAATTAAATTTCAGCTTCAGAGAGAGAAGGGGAATTTTTGACACTCTCCTAGATGATTCTAGCTCTGAATTCTTCCTGAATGAAGACAACCAAAGAAGCATTTTACAGTATCTTTCAAAAGAAGACTGTCTTAGATGAATTGTACTTGTTTTCATATTTTTATACCCAGTAATTGCTGACATAGATGTTCACATAATGACATCTAACCCACTGAAATTATTTGAACTCTAGTATCAACTCTTTAACTTTGAGTTAGATAATATATTTGCCTCTAAAAATGTTTATAACTACTGACAAATATTTTATATCTTCCTGTATAGACAGATTCATAATTTCAGATTATGCTGTGGCTGATATAAAGGTTAACATTTTAAAATGAATTTGTCTGATGTTTTATCAAGATAAGAAAAGTACTTTGCTGTGCCTTGAGCTATCCATGCTGGTTGAAAAGTAAATGCTTTTCAATTTTAAGTCTATGAAGTTATTTTAGTCAAATAATTCATATTCCACACACTTAACCACTTCTGTGACTACAGTGAATGTTTTGGTATATTCTATAGATATATGAAACATTTGCCATGGTCAGTCACAAAAACGTTTTACTTCCTCAAAGGGAATCTCAAACATATTTCCCTTTGGCACTGTGAGACACACATGAGTTGTCAATGACCGCTCACTATTGTTAATCTTCCTAGTTTATATTTTCATTTAAAAGAATCATATAATGTGTTCTCTTTATTTCATTTTGTTCATAATGTTTTCTCATTTATTTTATTTACTGTAAAGTTTTCAAGGTCCATATATGTGGTAAAGCATAATAACACTTCACTTTTATAGATAAAAGTATGTTATAGATATATGGCAATTTTCATACTAATTTTTCTACTGAAAAAAATTAATTATACTAGGGTGTTGTGGCAATCACCTTTAATCTCAGTATCCAGAGGCAGAACCAGGAAAATCTCTTTGAGTTCACAGCCTAGCTAGGAGTTTCAGCCTAGCTAGGGCTATATAGTGAGACCATCCCTTAAAAGGTTCAAGAATATATTTTAAAAGTTGTTTTAACATTTTGATTGTTATGAATATTATTGTCATAAACTTTTATGTACATATTTCTACATGGTCATAGTTTGTTCATATTTACATTATATGCAGGAAGGAAACTCCTTTGTTATATGCTTTTTTTTGGTAATTTTAGATTTTCAATTGCATTATTTTCCTTTTAAAATATAGCTAATTATGATGGCTATTCCTAGTTCTCAACTTGACTATATCTGGAATGAATTACTATTCAGAAATGGAGAGCACACTTATGATCCAGATATTGACGCAGGAAGAAACATTCCTTTAATTCCGATCTTGGGTTAATAAGGTACCCTTTGACCTCAGCTACACCTTCTGCTGAAAGTCTATAAGGGCAGTGAAAGAAGAAAAAAACTATTCATTCTTTGCCTCTGTACCCTCATTTTTTTAACATGTTCATTGGAGCAGAAGACCAACTGAGACCCCTGGCTTTGTGAGAGATTGAGAAACTGCTAGATTCTTAGACTCTCCATTTTGGAAAAGTCCTGTAAGTCATTCCAATAAATTTTCATATATATATACACACATATGGAATAATATAATGGAACACCTGCTCTGACAATGTCTTCTGTCATCTATGTGTGACCCTCTGACTCTATGAATATGTTCATTCATATGACCATACAGAACACACACACAAGCACATGTATATACACATGCATGCACACATGCTCACACACATACATGCACATACACATATACACACTATCATATGTATGCATAAAGAAATGTGTTACTTTGAAAGCAAAGAAATAAAATAAATTAAAACTTATACATTTACACGGTCTGTATTTCATTTGCTTTTTAGAAGATTTTATCAGCTCCCTAAGAAAGGGCCCTAGATGATTTCCTTATTTGATCATGGAACCATGAATTCAGTGCCTGGGTAATCAGAGTCTGGACTTTGCACCCTCCAGAACTGTGAGGAATAACGATGTTTACAGACAGGCTGAAGTTGCCTCATGTTTTGTCACTGCATCCCAAATGCACAAATGTAGATACTTCCTAATACTAAAGGATGTTCTGTGACACACCCAACTTTAAACATAATATATAATATACGGCAGTGGCATTTTCTAAGAATTAAAAGGGAGAAGACAAAAGATGAAAACAAAATTACAATAAAAGGGAAACCTATGGAGAAGTTGAGAGCTAAGACAATTATTGCAATAATAATGAAGCTATCTTCCAAAACAAAGGGAGGCATCAGAGTCAATAAAGTTGATACAATATTTGCTTTGTGTACAACTAATGCCTAAAATTATTTTAACTTAGCAACAATTTCCAAATGTATATAAATATTTTATCTAAAGTATGCAAAATTAAGTCAGAAAAGAACTTGTATCAATGAATTTAACCTTTTTCGCCTTTTGATTTTTGCTTTTTTCTGAAAATAAAAATAAAATCGTTTTTCCTCACATAGTACATCGTGGTTATGGCTGTCTCTCCCCCGCTTCTCTCAGTTCCTTCCCATGTCTCCTCACATGCAGATCCATCTCTTTTCTGTCTCTCATTCAATACAAACACACATCTGAGGGATAACAATAAAAATATTAGACAAGCAAGGAAAAGAGTCCAAGAAGAAGTACAATAAACAGATAGACCTACTTCTGTTCTCATACTCAAAAATCCCGTTAGAAACAATGAACTGGGAGCCACTATATAAAAACGCATACAAAAAGTTATGATATAGATATATATATATGTATGCCTATGTATACATACACACATACATGTATTCATACATATATAAGTATGAATGTGTTATATATGTATATATTTTTCTTATTATTATACAGGTCCTATGTGTGGATGTATAATAAAATTTTTAAATAATAAAAATTCTGACAAAAATATTGAGGAAAGAGACTTTCAAAGATGCCATTGAATTTGTTTTTGTTGGCCAACTACTGTTGGGTATGTAGCCTATCCTTAAGAATAGATAGTTTCCCCAGTGATACTCCCTTGGAGAAAACTAAGTTTTCATTTGCGAGTGGTTATTAATTGGAGAGTGCTTTTAGATTAGAGAAGAAGATGTGTGTCCACTTTTCCTCTCCGTTCTAGAAACTTAAAATCCTTTATTTTTAGTTTTTGGCTTTTTGAGACAGGGTTTCTTTGTGTATCCCCAGTTGTCCTGGAACTTGCCCCATAGACCAGGCTGACCATGAGTTCACAGAAACCCATTTGCCTCTGGCTCTGCCTCCCTCTGACTCCCACCTGCTGGGATTAAAGGTGTGCACCCTCATGGCCATTAGAATTTATACTCTTATATTCTAAACTTATAGATTCTTTCATCTATAATTGACTGTATCACTAACTTCGAAAGCTCAAAGCACAATTACAGCCCTTTCCAAACCACTAGTCAACAGGCTCAGTCTCTGGAGAATTCCTCTGCCATGTTTGTGGGCTTCCAATGCAAAACTTTTACTGTTCTATTGGGAGATGCTCTACACTTCGTATAATTCTTCCTAAAATAGCCAAACTTTCCTTTTCTCCTCTTTCAGATTCACCTAGGTTTACTCTTCTAAATTAACTTTTTAAAAACTCCTTTTTTCCTTTTATTATCAACTAAGAATGTGAGGTAGCCCATCATTTCCCTGTGCTTTTAAGTATCCCCCTTTCTTTATATAATTTTCAGTGCTTAATATCATATATATATCGTGATGTATATAATTTACCTCATTTGGGTTTTCAGAGGGGGACTTCTTCTCACTTCTCTCCCTACCCAAGAAGCCTGCTATTTTGGTTAAATGGGGGTAAATCCTGTTGTCTTTCACCTATTGTTGAAGTTTTCATGAGAGATTATATGTATGTCACTACTGTCACTAGTAAAAGCTAATTTCTGTTGGTCAAAACGAGCTTTACTGTTCTCTCTCGTCCACCATTCACTTATTCACTGTATTCTCTATGTTTAGTCCTTCCCAGAGCAATATTTTTTTTTAACCGAGTTAAATTTATCAGTGCAGTCATTAATGCTAATCTGAAAAAGTGGCTGCATAGGCAAGCTGGAGAAATCAGAACATTGATGTCTTTATCACTTTGCTTTTTTTTTTCTAAGATTTTGCAAACTGTGATGGTTTTTGGGGGGACTTCTGAGAGCTAAAGTTTGAGCAAAGATAATCGCATATTCTTTTTTCTGCATGATGATTCTCTAGAGCTATTCTTACTAAAACCCCCTTACTCCATCACTATAAATACCTTGAGAATAGTGATAATTACTGATTCTGAAACCAGCCTGACATACACAATACTCTTGTTATAAAACCCAGAAGTCATCCACTTAAGGGAAGGACTTTATTATGTATAAACAGTTACACTTTCCTGCCCTTTATAGTCCTTAGATTGAGCCTTGTTGAACATGCTGGCCGATGAACAGAATGAATCGTAAAGTAATGAGAGATAAATGGCTCTCAAACTACTGAAAAGCTTTCAGTTTTCTAAAAATAACATCACTTTTCTGATCTCAGTACTCCTGTCATCTCCCTAAACAATTCTAAGTTAAAAGTCAGAACTTACACTGTGTGCCACATTATTCAAATGTGACGGCTTTGACTTTGCTTTGTACATTTTGACACAAATTGCACTAAATACTATACTTGGTGAGTCTATAATAGTTTCTGGACTTATTCATTTGTTTTATACTTGATAAAGCAAAACAACAAAAACAAAATTTTATTTTTATGTTTTTAATAAATTGTGAATATTTTAGAATAAATAGAAATTTTCACTCAACAGTTTGAAACTTATTTAAAATCTTCCTGGGGAACATGCACAATCCAACATATCAGATAACTTGGGAGGCTTGTAAGTACCCATAGACTTAGAAGCCTCTGTGTACAGAGATTTAGTGGTCAATTGATGTCTAAACCATTCCTTGTGTGGTTAAATTAAAATATGGAATACATGTGCTCCCTCAAAAATTGTTTTTTTCCCGAAACAATTCACAGTATCAGAACTAATAATGTAATACTTTGTATCATAAAAATTAGCACAAATTAAGTATTGCTTTTTCATTTTTTAATAGACTTATTTACGTTATCTCAAAATATTTGCAATTAATTTGACTATGAGAACAAAACACATCCACATAATTAAGAATGCAATGGACAGATAGAAGTAAACATAAATAAATAAAAGGATACTATTTGTTAATTAAATCAAAGTAGTAGTATTGTCAAAATATTCATCTTTCCAAAAATTCTGCACAGATTCCATATAAAATTTGTCCAAAATATAGTTTTCCAATCTACATTTTACTCCCTGATCTGTTTTAACTTAAATGTCATATAAAATAAAAAAAAAATCAGTCAAAGATCATTCTTCCAATTTAAAAAAATAAGAGTTTTTTATTATTTTATTAAAATATTCTGAAAGAAGTTGTTTTGGAATTCATCAAAATTCTGTTGGATACACTTGTGTGGGCCTACTTTGGACCTGCCTGTTCTATTCCTCATACTATGTTTAATTGTACCTACTAATAACACTTAGTTCAACTTCCTCAGACAAATATATTTTCTTTCTACAACTTTCCTCTTTTCCCAGATTTTGAACACTTCTAGTGCCTTTGACATTTAATATAATTTTATAAATATAAATTTTAAGGATTTATTTATTTGGATGATTATGTGCAGATGTGTGTGGGAAGAAAATTTGCACATTAGTGCAGGTACTTGTTGAGGTCAAAAGGCAGTGTGAGATCCCGTGAAACTGAAATTACAGGTAGTTTGGAGCCACTTGAGTTGGGTACTGGGAAACAAAACAGGGGCTTCTCAAGAGAAATGCTTACTCTTAACCCAGGAATACGCTCCAGGTTTAGAAATATTTTCATTTACTTGAAAAAACTCTTTTATCAGTGTTGAATATTCTTCAAATTTAAGGCTGAACTATAAACAAGTTACTCTGAAGTAATTAGGAATTAACTGGGATCTTAGCTTTAAATATCCCTGTGTCATTTTTAGAATGTCTTTTTATTGACTTTATACCTGACACATTTTTAGTAGTTACAATGGAATGGCATTTTAGTGTTGCTGTTTCCGTTTCATCTGTAAGTTGTAAAAACATTTTTATAATGTTTTTATTTTTATGCACTGTGTTTTCCTTGATCTTGCTGAACTAGTTGTGTGTTAATTTTATTGGCAGATTCCTTGAGATTTTTATGAATGTGTAATCCTGTCACCTGCTAATAAAGAGACCTATTTTTATTTTCCACCTTTCTGGTGTGTGCCTGTTAATTCTTTTGCTGACTAGAGTTTTCAGGACTGTATTCGATAACAGTGATGAAAGTTGACATCCTTTGTTAGTCCCTAATCCTAGAGGACAGGAAAGAGGCAACCGGTTCTTCATCATGAAGTACACTGCTCACCATCGTCTGTGTTTAGCTGTTCTCTATGAAACTGAAGACACCCTTGTATTTCTTACTTGTCTCATAACATTTTGCTTGTTCATTTTTTTCCAAATGATTTTTCTTTGCTTCATATGATCCAGTGTTTTCTGTCTTCTCCTTTAGCTTGTTAGGAAATTGGATTGCATTGATCCATACTAAGCTGTTTAAAGCCTTGAGTCCTATGATAAACCTTAGCTGCTCAGCCCAACAATTGCTTTTTGTATATTATGGTCTTGATACTAGTATCTGCTGATTTTATTTCTAAGTCCTTTCTAGTTATTTCTGCTTATTGACATGTGGAGTGACTTCTATTATGTGATGTATGTTTTCATGTTTTATTAGGAGAATAGATTTTTTTAAATATAAATCTCACTTTTAACTAGATTTCTCAGTTCTATTCAGAAAAACAGTAGCTATTGCCATCATATTAATGTCAGCACAGGTAGAATTACAGCTGTCCAGTTCTGTATCATAAGAGTTGTGGGAGTTGTTTTTACATAAAGGGCTAGTATAGGAAATGTGGTTTCTGTGGTTATGAGCGTTGTTCCCTGTTTACTGAAGACTTAACAGCAAACATTAACATATAATCAAATACATATCATATTTTCATTTAGGGTCAGTGTCACTCCATTTAGAAACATTTTTATATCTAAGTCCATCCATTTACCTTCAAGTTTTTTGATATCATTTCAACAGCCAAATATTTTCTGTTATAAAAATGTGACAAATCCATTAATCTATTAATAGATATTTGGGTTGTTTCCAGTTTCTGCCTCCCATTAAGAGTACAGCAGTTAACATGGTGGAGCAAGTATCTCTGTAGTAAGATGTAGAGTCATTCGAGTATATGTCTAGAGTGGTGTTTGTGGAACTTGAAGTAGATCTATTTCTGAGGAACCATCACTGATTTCCATGAAGGTTGAAAATTTGCACTCTAACCAGGATTGGATGAGTAATTACTCTTTCTCCATATCTGTGCTAGCATGAGCTGTAATTTTATTTCTTAATGTTGGCCAACTGAACAAGTAGGTATAAGATGAAATCTCAACATTATAAGTGATTCTCATCCATTTGCGTTTCCAACTTTGAGAATTCTCTATTTAGATACTTACCATATTTTGCATTGGATTTTTGTTTACTTGGGTCCAGTTTTTTGAGCTTTTAATATATTTTAGATAATATCCCTTTGCTGACTATATAGTTGATAAATATATTTTCCCTTTCCCCAAATTGCCTGCCATTTGTGATATCCTTTGTCACAGGGAAGCTCTCAGTATCGTAAGGCCCTATTTATTAATTGGTTTTTGTTGTTGTTGCTACTGTTGTTGTATACCTCTGTTTCTGGTATTCTGATTGGGAAGTCTTTTTCTGTGTCAATGAATTTTAAAATATTTTCCACATTCTCTTTAGTCAGAATCAGTGTATCTGTCTTTATGATAAGGTCTTAGATCTATTTGGAGTTGAGTTTTGTAGAGGTTAATAAGTATGAATCTGTCCTTTTTTAGTACATATTTTTAGCTTCTTTAGCAAAAATTAAGTGTTCAGGAATGTTTGTGCACTTAGGTCTGTGTCTTTAGATGGATTCCACTCATCAACATATCTACTTTATACCAATACCATACTGATTTTATTATTGTAATTATATAGTGCATTTGAGATCAAGAATAAAGATAAATCCAGAAGTTCTTTTATTATTCTGGATTAAGTAAGCAGTTCTCAACCTTTGAGTTATAACTCCTGGGAGGGCATTAAAAAGACCTTTCAAGTGGTCACTTAGGACTACTGGAAAACACAGATATTTACATTATAAATTGTAACAATAGCAAAATTATAGTTACAGAGTAGCAACAAAAATCATTTTATAGTTGGGGGTCAGCACAACATGAGGAGCTGTATTAAAGGATCAAAACATTAGTAAGGTTAAAAAACTATATCTGTTTCTTTATTTCAGTGTATGTTTCCATATAAAGCTAAAAATTGTCCGTTCAATTTTTGTAAAGAATTGTGTTTGGAATCTTGATAGAAATTGCACTGAATTTGAATCTGTAGATTGCAGAATAAGAGACAATTGTGGAATTGTTGACTTTCCTTAGGAAGGGAAAATGGAGTATTATATAGGAGGCAGAGAGCTCCAGGAATTAGAGACTTAAATGGGAAGGGGGGTGCAATAATGTTGGATACTGCTCTTGCATCCTATAAATATTTTTCACTGGTATTGGTTTTAAAAAAATGCTTGTTGGCCAGTATTCAGGCAAAAAAAATATAGGTGGTAAAACAAGAGTAGGATGATTCTGGGAAGGGAGAAGGCATAGAGTAGATGCCAGCCAGACATGGAGGAAGCTAGATAAGCATGTTGGACTGAGCAGAGGCAGTAAGCCACATGGCTAGTCATGGATTAAAATTATTGGTTCAGTGTAAGAACTAGATAGTAATATGATTGAGGTACTAGCCCAGCAGTTACTATAATATTAAGCCTCTGATTCAGTTATTTGGAAAGTGGCTTATTGTAGAAATATTCATTTACAATACATTATAAAAAGGATTAACATTTATTTGCGGGTATATTGAAACCTTAAGACAAATTGAACCTTAAGACAGTTCTTGGAGTGGAGCTCTCCCACACTGGGCTGCTGATCTGCACTCCAAGAGTGCAGGAACAGAACAGGAAGGACAATTCCGCAGAATATCTTTGGCCTGATGTCAATTGACAAAAAAGCTATTTTTAAATACTTTACTGTTAGTATGATGTTTCTTATGAAATCTTGGGCCTCTAGCATGTCTTCTGTTAATAACCAATCAACTTCATCATTTTCGTGCACTAGGGGACCTGGTAGACTCACGTGAGATCTTATATGATATATGTGATGAATTCTACTTTTGACTATATCCTGTAGTTGAATAAAGTATGAGGTTAACTTTGTATCATCAGAAATGAAATCAGCAGTTTCAATATGTAAAACAACTCTCTGCATACTGAGAATCAGTTACTATATCAAGAGGTTCTATAAAATCCATTAATACTATAATAATTGTGTATAATTCTGATTTCTGAACTGAATTATAAGGGCTTTGAGCCACTTTACTTGAATTTCCTGATTTGTAACCCGCTTTACCTGATTTGTCTCCATCAGTATAAAAAGTGGGAACTCCAGAAATAGTGTTATCCCATACAACACAAGGGAGAATCTAGTTAGTTTCTTTTATAAATTGATTTATTTTGCTATGTGGATATATGTTATTAATCTCGCCACAAAAATTACTGTAGGCTTTTTGCCAACGTTCACTGTCTGCCTGTAATCAATCAATTTCTTCATTAGTCAAAGGTACAGCAATTTCTGCTGGGTCCATCCCTGTTAACTGATGAAGTCTTAATTTTCCTTTAAAAATCAAATCAGAAATCTTTCCGAATACGTTTTCAAGTTTTTACTCAGCCTATGTGGCAGAAATATCCATTCAAATATAGTATTTTCTCTTTTCATTATAAATTTTGTAGGAAAATGCTTAGAGAGTAAAATAACCAGAATGCAATTAAGGTCTGGTTCCATACTATTTACCTGAGCTTCTTGTATACTTTTCTTCTTTACCTAATTTTCTCTTGGCTTCATCAGAAAATTCTCTGGAACTATTTAAATAAGTCTATATCACCATATAAGGTTTTGAATAAATTAACTAATTCATGTTTTGGGTTTTTTTTTCCAGTAATGGACTCTATCTGAGAATTATTTCCTAGAAGTTTTTTGGAAATCATTACATTTCCTCAATCTATTTCTCCTGAGTTGCACCTTTTATACTCTAATTTTCTGTATAACTATTTTATTTCTTAAACAATTAATAAAAGCATCTCTTTGTATTTTTTCAGGGGCAATTTGTAGTCCCCAATCAGGCAAAAAAATTTTTATTTATTCAAACATCCTTTCTAATGTATCTGTATTTGGGTCTGCCAACAAGTTGCCATCCATATAGTGGTAAACCATAGATTGTGAGAATTGTTTGTGTATCACTTCTAATGGCTATTGTTTAAAATATTGGCATAAGATAGTACTATTCAACATTTCTTGTGGGAGGACCCTCCATTGATATCTCTTTACCAGAATTATTAAATGTGAGCACTGTAAAAGCATATTTTTCTTTGTCCTGTTCTTGTAGAGGTACAATAAAGAAACAGTCCTTCAAATCAATAACTATAATATCCATCCCTTAGGTAACAGGGAAAGCAAGGGAATGCCAGATTGTAAAGAGTCCATCAGTTAAATAATCTTATTTATTGCTCTTATATCTGTCACCATTCTCCATTTACCAGATTTCTGTTTGACAAAAAAGTATAGGAGAATTCCATAGACTGGTTGATTCTTCAATATGCTGATCCTGTAACTTCCCCTGTACTGGCTGTTCTAAAACATGCAGTTTCTTCTTTTGTAAGGGCCATTAATGAACCCAAAAAGGCTTTTTTGTCAACCATTTTAAAGGTAATGCTGTGAATGTCTTTAAGAGGTCTAAAGCCATTGAGATATGTTCTTGCACAATCTAAATAGCTGGTAAGTATTTTTTTATAGTATCTGAAAATAATGCTTTCAGAACATAATTGAGTCTCCAATTTATATACAAGCCTAGAGGGACTTTAATCTGGGTATTCCATTGTTGTAGACAGTCATGACCCCACAGAATCTCTGCTAATTAACCACAATCTTACACTTTGTTTCACCTGAGATATTGCTCCAATCCCTAGAAATTGAACAACCACCTCCTTTAGAGACTATCTGGGATATCATGATTGTGGGGCTGTGATTGAAACATCTGTTCCCATGTCAACGAAGCCTTAGATATAAATATTCTTTATTTGTATTTTAAAATTTTGTCTTTGTTCATTTATGGAAGTCTGTCATATTTGTTGTGTGGTTTTTCTTGGAAATTTTAGTTCCTCCTTTAAAGTTGTATTATCCAATGCTGTATGTTTCTCTACATTAGATATTAAATTTTCTACTCATCCTGAGGAGGCCTGTTCCTCCACTGTTACTAGATATGATTGAACCCTTCTTTATTTTGTAATCTGAGTTTGGAAGGCCTCCCAGGAAAGACCCCAAAAGGCACTTCCCAATGGTAAAAGGCTGCTTTGTTTGTCTCTTGTAGATCTATACCATTTAGTCCAATCAGCCTTTGCCACATCTTCTCCTTAACCCACATGGTAGGGACCTTCTACTTGAATCATTCCTAAGATGGACATTATTCCCAGAAATTCCTTCATACAATTCATTCTTATATAGCCTGGTTTATCACAATTACAGCAATTGATATCTTGATTCCTTACTTTAGCACTGGAAATCACTTGACCTACCCAATTTTCTTTATACTGGATCCATTCCTCTATGGGTACAGATATGCTCTTTAGTGGCATAAGTATTCTTTTACATTACAGATTAGCATGGTGAAAAGCCAAAGAAAGTGGTAATTGCTTCCCATTTTCTGGATCTGATACTGTTCTACATATTGCCTTGGTCAATCCCTGAAGAAAGTCAGTATTGGGTATTTTTAAACCTTGCCTGACTTTGGTATATGGCACAATTATCTTTTCTGGTTCCAAATCATTTTCCAAGCATTCAGTGCAGCATTATGGCATAGCAGCAATACATGTTCATCTTAAGTAGTCTGAACCTTCACATCAGCAAACAAGCCTTCACTAAGGACTTATTCTCGAGAGATGTCAAAGCCAGTAACTTTTCCATGAATATCTATGGCCCTAGCCTCTTCCCTCAGCTGTAGTCCAATGTGGAAGCTGTTAACTATCAAATCATTAGGAGTTATTCTATTTTTTGCTGGCCATTCATTTAGTATTTGTTTTTTACAGAGTTTGAGTGTATTCCATGGAGTAATATGGCTTCCGTGATGTCCTTTATATCTCTCATATGGATTGACTCATAATTGTACTATATGAATTCTGGAAGTTCAACATAGATATTCTTTTTCTGAATTGTAAGTGGCAAAACAAAACATCCCCATAATGTTTCATCAGTGGTAGTCCTGAATTGTTCTGGGTTGACAATGTCATAATGTTCTTATGCATTATTGCAACATGGTTCATCCATTCTTGAAGCTTAGAAACCGTCATATTTCCTATGGTCTGAGTCTCTTAAATAGCCAATCTTTTTGATGATTCCATAGAATCAGCAATTTTTCTATTCTCACAATTATCATGTAATTTCAGGGAATTAGTAAGATTCTTATTCTCATTATTAACATAAAGTCTATACTTCTCTTGCACTGTTTTAATATTTATGTATCTGTGTGTCTCTGTCTTTGTGGATCTGTGGGTCTGTGGGTCCTAAACCTTGAGGTTAGGCCTGAAAGTCTGGGCCAGAAACCTCTTACTACAAATGGAAGCCCAATGTGGAGCAAAAATACCCACATAAAGCCTTATCAAGCTTAAAAAACAGTCTAGAGCAAGGAACTGAAGCCCAAAGTAGCTTCTGAGTTGCGTCTCTGAAGTGGCCCGTGGTAAAGAAACTGAGTGGTATATGGGATTAAATTATAAAATGGTGTGTTTGTTACATGCAACTTAAGGTGACAAGGCCACTTCCTGAGTCTAGATGTAAGCAAAGAGCTCTGTATGGTAGATTTAAGGTTTCTATTAATAAGGACAAAAAGAGAATAGAGTTAAAGCTGGCTTCTTAGTGTCAATGATGTTTTCTTGGATCAGTTCTATATGCTGGAAGCAAGTAGAAGCTTGACATTTTTAAGAGAAACTTCCTGATTCAGCCTTAGAGACAAAACTCTTGTGAGTCTTTTAAGAGGCTCTGCTACCTAATACTTAGAATGAGTTAAAGAGATGCAGATGGCAAAGCTTTACTTGGTAATTATATGGACCCTAAAATTCCCCAGAGTACCTGGGTTAAAAAGCTAAAGTCTATGAAATTAGACTAGGAGCTGGGTGGAGCCATCCACCCATCCTACCAACCTTGAACACTGGCAGATTAAAGGTGTGTTCAGAAACAGAAAGAATTAGAAGAATCTGGGTGGAGTCAATCACCCTAGCCAAGCAAAGGTGTGGTCAGAGACAGAAAGAAATAAAATATGCAGTAAAGACAGCTTTTTTTAAAAAAATAAGTTTAAGTGGTTTAGAGTGTGATGAAAATATATATACATAGGCTTAGAGAAAGAAAAAGAAAAGGTAGAGAAAGCCCTTAAAAAAGAAATAGAGTAAAATAAATCAACAAATAAATAATAAGCCTCATAAAGATGGAAAATAAAAAGAATGTCTGAATACTGTATGTTATTGTCTTATCTTTAAACTTATTGACAAAATGAAGTAGTAAAATCTGCTAAAAGACAGTTGATTATAAATGCTGTTACAATAATTCAACCTATATATTTTGTAAATGAGTTGACTTTAAAATTGAAATCCAAAGATATGCTACTTTGGAGCAGAGGTTTTCTATTTATTTTCACAGAAAATAAGAGGCTTTGGATTTATTTCTGGATAAAGAACATAAAGTTTGATAGAGGAAGACCCCCTGAAAAATCTCCAATGGAAATCAATGGCCCAGATGATTCAGCATTTCAGAGCACTTCTGTTGAAGTTTCCAGAGCTCTGTATCCAGAACAATTTCAAGGAGACTGCTGTGATGACCCAGCCTTACAGATTACTCCACTAAAGACTTGTCCATAATCCTACATTTTTCTTTGGATTCCTATGGGATTGCCAGCATCCCCATTGAGGAGGAAGTAGCCTAGAGAATGACACCCACATTCCCAAAACATGAATTATGGATGTTTGTGTTTATTTACAGTGTTGTTTATAAGTTGTTATAGATAATGGGCGGGAAAGAATATTATATTTGGAGTTCTTTTTGTTTTAAAAAGAGAAAAGGGGATATGTGGAAGACTATTTTTGTTACATTGTAAATAATTGTCCCACCCACTGGTTTAATAAAAAGTGTTGATTGGCCAAAGGCAGGCAGGAAGTGTGGGCAGGGCTACCAGACTGAGAAAACTCTGAGAACAGGAAGCTCAGAGCAGAATGCCAAAGAGAAGCCAGAAGAGTCAGAGGACAGCTATGCTGCTCTGAGAAAAGATACTGAGCCGCATGGCTGACCAGGTTAAGAGTCATGGGTTAGATTAAGGGTACAGACTTAGAAAGTTATATGCCTGGGCCTTAGGCTGATCAGCTGAAAACGATTGTATGTATCTGTGTGTCTCTGTGGATCTGTGGGTCTGTGGGTCCTAAACCTTGAGGTTAGGCCTGAAAGTCTGGGCCAGAAATCTCATACTACAGAGGCACATCTCCTTTAAGAGAGGCTTTTTCATTCAGCAATAGTGGCAAAAACTAGGGCTATTAAAAAGGTCCTATTGCCAAATATTTAAATGAGTTTTATTAGCATTGTGGAGCAGTGCTCTAGATGGTGGCCATATGGACTTTAATATTTCCCAGAGTTGGTTTGGTAAACTTAGCTCCTGCCAGTACTTCTGCTATAAAGCTAATCTCTCATAGACCAAAGTGCTCAATGTAGCCATGGACAAAACCTGATGCTTTTATCCTAGTCACAAGTTTTTAGTTCTACCCACACCTTTTTAGCAGATTAAAGGCTCCTGTGTTCTAGAAAAGACAGAGATATACAGTAAAGACAAATTTAGATATAAAGAAAAAGCCTCTAAATGGTCTATGGTGTGTTTAAAAATATACAAATTCTTGGGAGAGAAAACAAAAAGATAAAATCATTTATAAATAAATAGAATAAAATAGTAAGAAGTCACATATAATGAAAATTACATAAATACATTGATATTATGCATTCTTTGAATTTTTTGACTGTAGAGGAAGCAACAAGAGCTGATAAATGATATTTAATTATAAAAACTGCTTGATTAAACCAACTTATACATTTTTAAAATGCTTCGACTGTAAAATTTAAGTTAAAAGATATGTTACTTTGGGGAAGAAGTTTTTTTTTCCACAGAAATAAAAGGGTATGTATTCACTCTGAATTAAGAAAAACCAGTTTTTGATTGAGGAAGACCCTCAATTGAAACAAATGGCCCAGATGATCCAATGGTTCAGATCAGCTATGTTTCAGTTTCTTCTGAGTTTTTCATGTACAATTGTAGACTGAGTTTTACTTACAAGGCACCAGTCCAAGATAAATATTTATTAGAATATAAATCAACACTCATGATATTAGTAACAGCTTATAGTGGCACCTGAACAAGGACTGGCATATCCAAGCAATAGACGAGCGATGGACGCATGATGGAAGGACGATGGATTCTGATTCTGTCTCTCCAGCAGCCAACAGCCAGGAACCAGGAAGAGAGCCTCCTCTTGTCCCAGCAGCCACTTATCAATGGGGTTAGCCACACCCCCTCCAGGTTGGCCACACCCCCTCCAGGGTCCCAAGCTCCTGGTAAAGAATTCTCACTGATATTGGTTTAACTAAATGCTGATTGGTCAGTATTCAGGGAAGAATTATAGGGGAGACAGCCAGGCAAAGAAAATTCTAGAATGAGTAAAGACAGAGTAAACGCCAGCCAGACAAAGAAGAAGCAAGTTGAGTATGTTGGACTGAGTAATAAGCCATGTGATTAGACATAAATAAAAATTATGAGTTAATTTAAGTGTAAGAACTGAATAGTAACATGCTTGAGCTACTGGCCCATCAGTTACCACAATATTAAGCCTCTGAGACAATTATTTGGGAAGTGGCTACCAGGTATTTAAAAGTTTCTGGAAGAACAGAAATTGTTTCAGACTTTGCAAAATACGGATACAAAATTAACTACCCAGATCTATGCCATAAAATCTGTCAGTGATAAATTGTCACAGACTTTGAAATTCAATAATGAGAAATTAAATAATCAAATTCCCGCCATAGATTCTTTTAATGATAAGTTGTCATGCAAAATTAATTTTATGGAAACTGGTTATGAAAAATTATTAGGTAGAATATCGTTTTTGAAAGGAAAATGAACTACCTGCAGGTACTTTTTACTGATGATAGGGGATCATTAATGAAAAATACCTGTATCTGTATAATCATACATTAATGATAAAAATAAGAAACTTATTAATTTTATAGTCTTATTTGAAAGATTTGCTATTTAAGAAATTCAGATTTTGGAAACAGCTGTCATGCTTAGTGTCAAGCTTAGGAGGATTGTGCTAACAGAGTTAATAAGCACACTATTACATGTTCAAACAGAGATTCATGCAGACATAACATCACCAATGCCATGCAGGGTAAGAGATGAATTACTAAAAGTTGCCGAGTTCACTGTGTTTTTACTTTTTTCCCTGCTATAATCTATCCAATAATTATTTACAAAATGCTAGCTAACAATAAATATTCAGAAGTATATGTGGAATATAAACATATGAAAGATTTAAAAGACATCAAGTAAGCTATAGTTAATTGTGGTCTGCATTCAACATAATAAGCAGATATTAAACACATAGTCTACAAAAAATAAGGTCATATCAAATGACTGGATTTAGCTGGAAGCAGCTGTATTAGATTATATCCAACAATTACAATGGAGAAACTTGTTTACAAAAGAGGATAAGGGCCTTGAACAGTAAGGTAATATTGAAGGTTTTAAAAATTCTCTAAATCAAAATTTTGGTAGGGCTAATTTGTTGTGGTAAATACTCAATTACTTATGAGAGCCATACATTTCTATTATGCCTTATGGCAGCCGTAATGTTTGGGAAAATGTTACAGGAAAAGCAATTGAGCTATGTATTAAGGTCACACAAGGCTCAAAAGAACATTATGATGTGGGAATGCGTTTATGTATGGTGTGAATATCAATCTTTAAATAAAGGAGCTGTTTCAGGCCATGGCAGGCACCATAGAAGAAGTAGGAGGAGAAATCAGAGCATAGGTAGGTGAAGCAGAGTGGAGTCAGGCAGACTGAGCTGAAGACGCCCAAGGAGCAAGATGTAGGAGTACAGATGAGCCACGGGTCACATGGCAGACAGATTAACAGAAATGGGTTGATTTAAGATGTAAGAGCTAGCTAGCAAGGTGCCTGAACCATAGGCCAAACAACGTAAAGTTAATATAAGCATCTGAGTCATTTTGGGGGACCTGTGCGGCAGGCGGCTAAGTGGTCTCAGGCGGCAGGTCTGTGGGTCTCAGACCTCTGGCCACCTGGGACCCAAGAAACCTCACCACTACAGATGGTGCATCCAACATGGGTCAATTATCCACTTAAAGCCTGAAAAAGATTAGAAAGTGTTCTAGATCACAGAAACTGAGCCAAGGCAGCTTCCAAATTGTATATACGAAGCAGGCCATTGTACAAAGAAAGTGTGGAGGCAGGGTCACATTCAAAATGGTGCCGGCTGACTGGCAGCAGGCAGTGTAAGCTGAAATCAGGCCGGTTCCTGAAATCTCACAGAAGACTCAGTAGCATGTGATTGATTTTAGATTTCTGCTTATTTTGAACAAAAAGGAAACAAAGACAGTTTCTTAGTAGCAGCATTTTCTTTAGTCAGCTCTGTTCCCTGGCTGCCAATAGAGATGCGGTCCCTTTAAGAGAACTTAGTGATTCATTCTAATCTGCAAAAACTATGCAGCACTTTAAAAGAGTGTATTTTAGAAGGTCTTATGGTTAGAAGATGATTAAGGATTCACAATAAAACAGATTCAGATAAAAAGAAAAATCCTGTAAACGGGTTACAATGTGTGTAAAAGCTACATAGTCTTCTGAGAGAAAAGAGAGAAGGTACATAGTCTTTAGGGAAAAAAGAGAGAATATAAAGTCTTTAAAAAGAGAAATAGAGTATTAAAAATATAATAAGCCATGTACAGATGGAAAATAGACACATAATCTGGATTTTGGTTGTTATTGTGTTTTCTTTTAATTGTTTAACTGTTAATGAGCTAACTGCAGAAAGACAATGGATTGCAAATACAAAGGCTACTAAGTTAAACAAGAATATATATTTTAAAGGTATTTTGATTTTGAAATTTGTGTCTAAGAATTTATTGCTTTGGAAGAGTTCTGCTTTTGTTTCCACAGAAAATGAGAACCTGTGGATTGCTTCCAGGCAAATATGGTTTCATCAACCAAGACCCCCTGAAAAAACCTGATGGGAAGAGATAGCCCTATCAGCTTCAGAGCTGCAGACTGATCCAGCCTCAACAACCGTGAGACTTTCAACGCCCCTTAATCAACAGGAAGTAGTAATGGAAAACAATGCCCAAATTCCCCAAATATTGTTTCTGGATGTTTGTTTTCATTGTAAATGGTTGATGGCCATGGTTGGTCTCTTTCTAAGAAGAAAAAGGGAATATGGTATATAGATGATTTTTGAAAAATTGGATTGTTGAATTTGCTTGGAACAGGAAATCAGCTATTGATATCAAAATACTTTGCATTGGTATGGATTTTGGTTTATTGATACAGATTTAAGGTCAATTTTGTTATGCTGTATGTATTTTTCTATTCTTGTTTAAGGTATGTTCATGTGACTGATTTAAAATTGTAATGTATAATTAAGAAATGAAGGTTAATAGTTACCTTTGATAATCAAACTTATAGTTAGGTTAGTTAGGATTTTTAGGTATACAAAAATATATTTCAGTTAGGTAGGCAATCTTCAAATACTTCTAAGACATACAGAATATGGCATTTAAAATGTTTTAAGAACTTAGACTTTTCTGGACAGTGAGACAGATTTGTTCCTGGCAGCACCAATCTTCTTCAAGAGAAAAATGGGCATCGAAGAAACTCCATATGGAGTCTACTCTATTTGTGGTAATGGTTAGCCACTGGAGAAGAACCTGTTCTTATATTGACTGCTTGACAGTATGCTGTTTAAACTGGACATGAAGGGTCCATAGGAAGATATCCTCTGAACTTTGGCAGAACAAGCCTAGATGGTCATTCAGGTTCCTGCTTTACAGAGAAAACTTCCAGACATTCTTCAGGACTCAAGGAAAAGCAACTGATGAACTGTACAGAATGGGCAGAGCAGATTTTCTGCTTCACTGAGATGAAAAGAGACTCTGGGCCTGTAGGCTGAAGATAGAAGCCCCAACGTTATAAAGGAACTTTGGGTGACTGTCCAGGTAGATAGATGTCATCTCTGTCCTTTCTAGATTTTAGAAGTCGCTTGCACTTCTGATTTACTTGGGTAAATATATCCTTCTGTGGTCTTTGATGTAGTTGAAGATTAGATAGTTATAGGTACAGTTTTTCTTAGTCATTTGAAAGGTATACTGAATATGAAACTTTAGATTCATAAAGATAAGGTAGATGATAGAGTATTTTTCTTTAATTTTGCTAAATACAAATAGACTAGATATTGTAACTGTAATTCTTTCTTGATAGCTATTTTGTTATATGTAATTTTGCTATTTTAAAATTGAAACTTTCCTTTTTGATTAGAGAGAAAGGGGGAAGTGATGTGGGAATGCCTTTCTGTATGCTGTGAATCTCAATCTTTAAATAAAGGAGCTGTTTTGGGCCATGACAGGCACCATAGAAGAAGTAGGAGGAAGAATCAGAATAGGTAGGAAAGGAAGAGCAGAGTCAGAAGCAGATCGAGCCAGCCGCCCAAGAAGAAGCATGTAGGAACACATTTGAGCCACAGGCCATGTGGCAGACAGATTAATAGAAATGGGTTGATTTAAGGTGTACGAGCTAGCTAGCAATGTGCCTGAGCCATAGGCCAAACAGCATGAAATTAATATAAGCCTCTGAGTCATTTATGGGGGTCTGAGTAGCGGGTGGCTGGGTGGCTAAGGGGTCTGGCGGGACAGGTCTGTGGGTCCAGGACCTCTGGCCGCCCAAGACCGAGAAACCCCACTACTACAACATTATACTGACTTTTTTCAAGGACTGACTAAAGGGGTTCACAGAGATCAAATCTAGAACTAGACAAGGAACAAAATAATTTTTCAGCTTTTAATAATGCTAATTTAGAGTACAAAAAGATACTTATGCCATTAAAGATCAAATCAGCACCCCTAGGAGAATAAATCCAATACACATTCAATGTTGATCTATTAACTGTAATACTGAATGTTGGGTAGGATAAGTAACTTCTAAAGTCATAAAGAGAAATAAAGATGCCAAATGTTTTAATTGTGGCAAACAAGGTCATAAAGGAAGGAATTGTATGCAGGACATCTCTAGAACTAATGTTCCTTTTATAACTGACCTAAACAGAAAGCTCTAATCTTTTGCATTACAAAGAAGATACAGCAAATGCAGACATTGGACCAACAAATGTAGATCAAAAAGAGACAAACAAGCTTTTTACCATCAGGAAAAACTTTAGAGGGCCTCTTTCAGGTCCACAAATAAAATGTAGTTTAGGCATTTCCAATCACTGTGGAGAAAACTCTCCCAAAAAATTATAATTTGCAGTGCCTAATGTAAAAATCATACTGCACTGGATGATAGAATAGCATTAAAAGATGATGAATCAAAAATTTCAAGAATAATTTAAAACAAATATTTTGAAAGACTTTTGAAAATGAAGAAAGATCAAAGCTTAAGGGTACCAATAAATGACATTATCATTGAATGCCTAATGGACCTAGACACTAATGCACCTATAATAATACCACAATCGTGACATTTAAATTGGCCTCTTCATGAGGTAGATATCTAATTTCTAGGGATTAGAACACTATCTCAGATAAATTGAAAACAAAGCATAAGATGGCTTGAATGCACAGGGTCATAAAGACAGAGTGGAAGACTGGGGTCATATGGGTAAAATGTAGCAGAGAATCTATAGGATCACAGTCTTTTACAGCAATGAACTATTGAGACTGAATTTCTTCCAATCTCAGACATGAACCATAAAACAATACATGTTTCTGAGAATAATATTATAAGATATTATAGACACTGGTTATTCAGGCTGTGCATAAATAAGTTATAACAGCTGTCAAACTCTCAGAGGTACAAACAGCTCTATTTTTAAAATGGCTGACAATCTAGGTTAGGCACTGAACTATATTTAAGGGAAACTAGAGGTTTTTAGAACAGCTGATTGAGGAGCAGTTAAATTCCCAATGTAATGAAGAACCTACAGCCCTTGGAATTCTCCTGTATTCATTTTAAAAAGGAAATCTGGAAATTGGAGAAGGCTGACAGATCTGAGAGCCATAAATAAAATAATTCATTCAATAGACTCTATACAATCTTGAATGCCCCTGCCCTCTCTGTTATCTAAATAATGGCCTTACATATTTATTGACTTTAAAGACTGTTTCTTCACTTTATATCTTCAAGAAAAGGACAGAGAAAAAATTGCCTTCAGAGAACCAACTCATAATGATTCTCAGCCAGTTAAGAGAAACAAATGGAAGGTTCTCAAACAGGAAATGTTAAATATCCCCACTCTGTACCAATATTTCATACAAAACCATTGGAAATATTACATGCATAATTTTCAACATGTACAATTTACTATTATCTGGATGGCATCTTATTAGCTGATTCAAAGTCAAGTACTTTAGAAGACATGCTTCAAGAAGTAAAGAGTTAGTTTTGCCTCACCAGGACTTATAAATTGACACTGATAAGATGCAAAGAGGAGATTCTATTAATTACTTAGGGTATAAAATAGGTCTACAAAAAATTAGCCCCCAAAAGGTACAACTCAGGATAGCTTAATTGAGAACTCTTAGTGACTTTCAAAAAATTTTAGGAAACATCACCAATTTACTGCACACTATTGGGTGAAACTAGTTCATTTGACCAATATCCTAAAAGGGAACAAGGACTTAAATAGTCCAAGAAAGTTAAAAACTGAAACTGAGGAGAAATTGGTTTACATAAAAAAGCAAGTACAAGAAGCACACGTGGATCATGTGAACTCATAATTTAAATGTATTTTGGTTATAATACCATCTAGATTATCCTCAACATGTATCTTGATGCAGAAAAAAAAAATACTGTATTGGAATGAATATTTTTATCACCCCGGCTGAATAAAGAATTAATAACGTATGTGGAGAAGATTTCTGATTTTGAAAAGAAATTTCTTTTTTTCAATTGACATAAATTGCCCCAGCTATACCTTTAACTAATGAGGAAGTTTCCTCTCTGTGGAAAGATATACTTGCCTTTAATCCTAAAAGTATGAAAATTGACTCAGGAAGTGAGATGGCTAGGGGAGAAAGAACAGTAAGATTGGAGGAGAGAAGACTGCTTCTCTTGACATTGACCTTCCCTTTTCAGCTGAGGACAGAGAAGCTTAGAGTCAGAGGATTTGTGAGGAGCAGCCTAAGGAGTTGGCTGGATGAGAAGTGCCCATTGTTTGTTTTTCAATCTCTCTGGTATTTCAACTTTTTTCCAGTATCTGGCTCTGGGTTTTCATTATAATAGCAAATGGAATTTGTGTAGTACTTAAGTGATTCAAGGCTTTTACAATTCTGTATAAAATTCATTATTGTATGCCATTCTTTAGGTACCAATAGACTTTACAAAATGTTTCAATATAGTTACTGACTCTCAGTATCCATAAAGATTTATTTTACATATTGAAACTGTTGACTTTATTGTTGATAACACAAAATTAACTTCACTGTTTATATAATTGCAGGACATTATCAGAAATAAAGAACATCATATATATCATAGAGGAGGCTACCAGGTCCTCTAGTAAAATGTATTATTTAGATTGATTGATTATTAGTAGATAATATGCTGTAGGCCTCAGAATTCCATAAGAAACATCAATTTAATAGCAAAGAATTAAAAAAGGCTTTTTCATTACCTGGCAAGGAGTCAAGGAAATTGTAAAGAAATGTGTTACTTGTTCCTTCTATACCCAAACTTCATTTCCTGCATACAGCAATACTAAAGGTATGCAAAAAGATGAAAATTGGCAGATAGGTATGTTTTGTTTTACAGAATTTATATAATTAAACTTTGTAAACCATACCAATTATACATATTTGTGATTTCATTGGGCAACTGCCCTGAGCTCTAAAAGGTCTGATTTTATAATTACATACCTTCTATAGGTCATGCCATAATGGGCATATCTGTACAAATTAAGACTGACAATGCTCTAGCATACATTTCTTATAAAGTGAAATAGTTTTCTGCATATTTTTGTATCAAACATAGTACATTTATACCACACAAACCTACAGGGAAAGTAGTTGTTAAAAGATCTAATCATATATTAAAAGAAATGTTCTGTTAACAGAAAGAGGGAACTTAAACACCCAGAGATAGATTCCATAATGCCTTATTAACCGAGAATTTTGTTAATGTTGATGAGAAAGAAACAACAGCTGTGGAGATACATTGGCTAACAGAAATAAAACTTCTGAACTAAATGAACCTGTTTACTTTATTTTGAACACCTAGACATCTAAAGCAGAAGCAAAAGCAACCTTGAAAAATGTTACAAGCAAAGGAAAAACTGAGACCTATTGGTACTAATATTCTCTACGTGGTAAAATATTAGTGTCCTGTAGCCTTATCTTTACCATCTCAAAAAAAATGTGTTCCTAACTCAATTACACATCATGCTGTCTTTGGAGTTGGAGTATGCGGTTTTCTCCTTCTCTAAACCCATGCATGTTGTTAAAAGAAAAATTAAGAGATTCTGTCTCATATCAGAAAAGCCACCAGATGTATGACAGAAGAAAACCAATATCTAGGGACTATGTTTGTCATAACTTAATTTCTAATTCTATTTGTCTTCATACCTATTCTTGACTATTTAAAAATATTTCTTTGAATACAATGCTTTCCCACAAATGTAAATTTTTTTATTTTGGTATTAATAATATTTAATTTTCCAGAATAGACAACAAATTTGCCTAACAGCAAACTCTGAACCACGTAGAAAGACAAGGTCTTACCACAGTGATTCTACCTATTTCATTATGACGACTTTGAGTCAATGTACACACTCAATGATCAGTTTTGTACTATAAAACATTCAGGAAAGTTCCAATATGGCTTACTAAGACTATCTATCATATTACACCTCTAACCAGAACTTTAGATAGGGCTACCTAGTGCTCTTAGACTGGCTACACATTCATTTCTCTAAAACTTAATCACTTTTACTTTGCAGAGGGCTCACAGAGGTACTGACACCCCACCTCCCCCCGCAGACAGTAAGAAAAAAATTCTAAAAAAAAAAAAAAAAAAAAAAAAAACCCTCTCCTAATAGGTTTTGTTTTCTCAGGGCTGTATATATTGGTTCCCTGATAGGAGTTGACTGTAAGTTGTATTGTGTTGGGAATGGAACAATAAAGTTAGACTCAGGAATTTATTTTAGTATAGAAAAAGGAATAGATAAAAAAGATAATAAGATAGATTATTGTATCTACCTATAAATAAATTTAGCTAACCATCAGCCTTAGATAATTGCACTGGTACAAATTCTTGTATATTGATAAAAATGCAACTTATTTTTCTATTTTTGTATATTAATACAAATGTAAATCTATATTTGTTTTATTGTGCATAAGCTCTTACTCTAATATATCTTATATATTGATACAGATTAAAGCTATTGTCATTTACACTATACATTTCTCCCTCTGCTTAGGATATTTGTATTTTATTACAAACTTAAAGTCATCATCCTTATCCTGTACATCTGTTAGAAGATTTTCTATTTTTATGATATAAAACCTGTCCTTAAGTTTATTGGGTTAATAAGAATTATAGGTTACAGTCAACATGTTTGTCCTATTATAGCTATGTTAATATGTTAATTAGGTTTTCTATATATACATACAATAACATATGTAAGATTGATAGATAATCCTTAAACACTTCATAGATTTAGAGAATATGGCATTTAAATATTTCATTAATCAGAATTCAACTGACCTGAGGAAGAAACAATTGCTTCTGGCAGCACCAATTTTTCCTGAGATGATGTTAGGAGGCATCATCTCTACTTGGAATTTGTCTTCTTCTTGGCAAAAAAAAAAAAAAAAGCCTGTTGGATAAAGAACTGCCCTTGCCTTGACTGCTGACAGTAAGCATGCTGTCCAATCTAGACAAGCAAGACACAGGATGAGACTGCTGTGCCCTATGAAGACAGGATAAAAGATAAAATGGTCTCTTAAAATACTCTACTTCTGAAAATGGTCAGATATTCCAGGCCTATAGTCAAAGAAAGTGGATGCCTTAATGTTGCAAAAAAGTTTTGGGTGAGTATCCAGGCAGTCAGCTATCACTGTCTTTTCTTGATAAATTTCAGAAGTTACTTGCTTGCACTTCCTGGTTACTTCCTGGTTACTTAGATAATATAAGATAATATATTTTCCTTCTCAGGTCTTTGATGGGGTTAAAGACTAAGTAGTTACAGTAACAACTGTTTTAATGAGGTTTCTGGCCTGCCTAGTCCCTCAGTTCATTCCTACCCTCTGCCGCTTATCTGGACCACCTATCCCAAAGTCACAAAAACCACACAGACACATATTAAGTTCATGCTCTTTTGCCTATGGCTTAGGAACATTGCTAGCTAGATCCTTCATCTTAACTTAACATATTTCATTAATTTCATTAATCTGTCCTTCTACACGGCCCGTGGCTCACCTATGTTACCTCACATGTTGCTTTTTTGAGTATCTGTCTTGATCTGTGTCTGATTTAGCCCTCCTTCTCTTACCTATGGCTACGGTGTTCACCAAGGGTCAAAACAGCTCCTTTAGTTAAAAACTGATATTCACACCATCCAGAAAAATATTCCCACATCAAACAATCTCACATTTTAGCTAAGTGCATTTAGGTAGTAGATTCAGGTTCTTCAGAATAGGACAGCTTTTGGAGTAATCTCTGTATTTTGCCACTTAGCAATATTCTGGACATTTAATATATGCTTCATGCTTGATGTAGTTCTTGGTTGTAATTTCATTTTGTTTATGTTATTGCACTTTCCCACTTCTGGGCAATATTTAATAAATGTTTTTATTGTTTATAGTTTTATATTTAGGTTTAAAACCTTCATATTTAGACAAAAGGAATAGATGCAGTGGAGAACAGGTTCTGTTTCGCCTTGACATTAAGGTGTGGTTTCTTGGCCAGCATAGATCTGGGAATTATCTATGGCCTTAGAGAGCCTGTATTTGAGATGTGGCTAGAGAAGCCTATTTAAGATCAGGGCACACACATGCAGCTTCTTTCTCTCTTTTGTTCCCTTGAATAGAGGATCTGATCCACAGAGTGAAGCAGCATAGAACTAGATTGGGCTTTATATTTCTTCTAGTGTTTAGTGGGTACTCTTCTTTGAACCCTTTTATAAATAAACAATCTTTTATTAGTCAGTCAATGATTATTTTCTCTATAGGGATGTGAGAGAGTAAATACATAGTGGGATATCTAAACCTAAGGACCATTTGAGATGTCATATACACATACACACACAAATATATACACACACACTAACACATTCCTATGATTATTTAATTTGAATCATTAAATAACAAAGGAGACGGAGCCCCAACTGGACATTTTTCATTATTAAATAAAACCTCCATTTCTGTCAGTGGGTTACATATAATGGATTGTTGGCTGAAGAGCTCTTATAGGAACCGTTAAACACCAGACCATTTGTCAAGGCTAGCTATCCACTACTCTCCTCAAACTGATAATCATACTCTATTGCCAAAGACTGTGATTTATAACAAATTAAACACATAAAAACCATGAGCTGATGTCTACCTAGAGTCTTTATTTTATCCTACTAACTAATATTCCTGGTATTTGAAGATGCATTGCATGGTATCAAAGGAGAATTGTGAATATCAACCCAGCTATTAACCTTTGACCTACAGTGTGGCCTACCTTCAAGCTATTCCAGAGCAACAGTGGCACAGACATTTTAGGAAAACCCAACCACTAATTGCTTAAATTTACAGTCCACTGCATGAGATGAAACTCTTTCACCAAAAATCTGAGACAAGATAGGGCATGGACTGTGTATAACCAAATACTAGGGTTCTGCTAAAGTATACAAAGCATAAAATGACTCCTAAACACTTTACATTTACACTTTACATTACACTTCCCACCATCCAAGAAGTTCCCTCATGCAGTAGATGGGAGCAAATACAGAGACTCATATCTGGACAATGTACATAGAGTGAAAAGTTTTGGACTTCTCAGTCCTAAACAAGATTTCGTCATCAATTCTCGTCTTTAAGGCCTAGGGATCCCTGTGTATAATGAGGCAGAAAAAGTGTACAACATGGAAGAAATAGAAGACAACAAGGTCATCTAAACAAAGCAGGACCAAGGAACATATGAACTCACTCAAAGACACCGTGAAAGAACAATACAGAGGCTGAATGGGTCTAGGCCAGGTAGGCATTCATTTCTTTTGGAGTAGAAGTGTTCACAATTCCCTATCTCCACGCTAGATTCTTTACACAATAGATAAGTACTCCCAAATAAAAAAAAATTAATTTTCTCCAATGGAGTCTTACTGATGATACAAACCACCAAATCCAACAATAATTTGCCAACAAAAAATTAATTCGATAACTTTTAGAAAGTTCATTGTTACATAATTCTTTGACAAAGATTGCTTTCTATACAGGTCTTTTGTGTGTTTATATATAAACATATATATATATATATATATATTACAGTTTTGTGTTTTTATAAAACTTCTCTGTGTGAAAATGTTTGTGTTTCTACATTTTTGTGTGCTTTCTATGTTTTGGTTCTTTTTCTTTTCACTGTTTTTTATTATTTTGATTTTTTATTTTATTTATTTTCTATATTATATTTTATGTTAAATATCTATTTGTAAGCTGGCGATAGGAAGAAGAACAGGATATAGAATTTGATGGGTATGAAAGAGGGAAATATTTGAAAGGAATTAGAAGAGGGTGAACCATAATCACAATATATTATATGAAAAAAATCTATTTTTTGTTTAGAATTATACAAATGAAAGAAATAAAAAATGCTTTCTCAAATGATTTCTTGTATCTGGTGGAAGTTGGTGGGTTATGGTGATCACTTTGTCTCTACAAGAATCTTCATGAAACACGTACATCATTTATTAAATAAGGGGAAGAATATCTCGGTGCTTTCTAAAGGTTTGATCTTCAGTGATACTACTTTAGTAGATTTTTTTTTGATACCTTATTGACCATATTGAAGAATAGTGGCTACATCCCCTAACTGATTTTAGAACAGATTTTGTTGTGTTGACTAAAATAGAGAATTCATTGTCTAAAGTTTTATTGCTATGTGTCCTATTGCATTTCTTCTTTTTTGGTTGGGAAGAATGGTAAATAACTTAAATTTTTTTATCTTTTAGACCAACTCTCACTGAATAGCCATGCTTGCCTTAATTTCTCAATGTAGGCCCACCTGTGCTAACACATAGAGATGGATAAACCTCTGCCTTCTGTTATAGGTACTTCCATGCCCAGCAACCTTTCTTTTTTATACTATATGAGATTTGAACTGTGAACTCAGATAATCTCTCTCTCTCTCTCTCTCTCTCTCTCTCTCTCTCTATCTCTCTCTCTCTCTCTCAGTGTGTGTGTGTGTGTGAGTGTGTGTATGTTTATATACTTATTTGTAGTTCCATATATCCATGCTGACCTTTTTATATACACTTCCTTTCACTTGGATGAACCCCGTTTATCCAACTAGTTCCGTAGTGGCAACCTCAGTGAGGAAATTGGCACACATCCCTCAACAGCAGCCACCATTCAGAGTCAACAGATTATTGGGAAAGCATAATGTTTCAGGGATACCTCCTCTTTCCATGATAGAACAAAGAACCCAATCCCTGTAGATTTACATTGTTGTAGTGTGTTCGTTTATTGCTAGCTAGATGGCATCATTTTATGGCTCTCTTCCCCATCCTCATCACATTGAAAACAAGTTATCATCTTCTTGTAATAATTTTAAATCTCTTCTATTTCTTAAAATACTTTAATTTTTGTTTATGAGATGAGTAAAGTAGCCTGAAAGTTTGCATTGGGCATTACCCCAAGTTCCTTGGAAACTGAGCCACCTGAAAGGTTCAGAAGGTAGTGTGGTTATATTAGAAATGAGAAATTTCTCCATTTGTGAGGTCAGGCAATGGTCCCTAAATAATTTTTGACCCACAGTGTCCATATCTTTGTTACAAGAAAATAAAACTGCCATTATTTTGGGGGGATTTAAAATAAATATGTTAATTCTTCAAAAATTTCAACCAATACTTTTGTATTAAAGGGATTTTTATTATTATTTAAATCAATGCACACATATTCATGCATTAATTTTAAGAAATCACTTTACAAAATTTTAATAACAATTCAAAAAATTACAGAATGCAATACATATTCACATCTGGTTCTCCATATTGAAATAGTTGCTTATTATGATTTAATCAGAATTTAAGCAATACTACTAATACAACACAATAAAACATGATTACAATTTGCTATCAAGATGCTTGTTTTGAAACATATTTTAGACACAGAATCTAAATAATTTTTATGAAATTTATTTACTTGTTCATTTAATTAAAAATAATTACTACTTTTAGATTTTTACATGCAACAAAATGTACACATTTGTTCATTTATGTGTATTAATATCACAACCTAAATACTCATTTTAATAATTTCAATAGTGTTTAATTGATATTTCTAATCAGTAGTATATGAGCTATAAAATGCTAATGATGCCAGCAATCTATTTATCGAATTTAACTATCCCAATAGCTCAAAGAGGTGAACTAAAGCATTCAGTATTTTTTTTCAGAGTGCTTTGAATGTAATGAACATATTTTTTAGTTATATGCTGTGAAGGAATAAGAATGATGGGCCTTACTTTCAATTCACTCCCTCCATTAAGTCAATCATTTGGACAACACAATATCATTAAAAGTCTGAAAACCCAAATCTAAGCCATAAACCAGAAAAAGCCTCAGGTGCTGACAGATTTCCCATCAATTCTTATAAAACCTGATTGTGGCAATTATCTCCAACATCAAAGTCTTTTCAGAATTTTTTAAGACCAGAATTATGTCTCAGGACATGAAAACTCCCTTGATCCCATAATCCTTAAAAAAGATGACAAGGTAAGGAACAATTGGGGGATTTTCATCATCTTTTACTCTCCTGAATAGAAAGTACAAGCTTGTTTCCAAGGTTTCAGTATAGCCCTCAGTGTTATCCTTCTTGCCCCCAGACACAAAGATTATCAAGGATTCACTCTCGGTACTTCTGAGAAGATAATACCTGAAAACTACTACCATTAAATCTACCAGTCATATCTAGCACAAATCACCATATCAATGAGTCAGAAACTTTTTTATAAAGCGGTAAGTAAACCTGGTATAAAGTCATTGGGTGATCCTGTCCAGACCATTAGGTTGATCTGCTCACAGAAAATATTTAAAATCTCTAATTTGCTCATAATGCTTCAATGCTCATCTTACTTCCAGCCAAATTTACCACAGCTCTTTTGCCATCTGGTCATCATTCAGCTGTTGTTGTCCTAATGTCAGGAAAATTTTGAACACATCAGAAAAGAGTCCTAAGGGACTCCAGAATGGCTAGTGTTCGGGCTAAAGTCATAATTCTTAGTGGAAAAGAAAATGATGGGGACTCACAGAGTGCTGACCACTATAATGCTTTTTATCATGATTATCCACACTACCCAAGCAGCATTCAGGTCAAGATTGTTTATACAGCAATACCAGCATATTAAATGAAGATGATTGATTTGAACTAATAGTGAAATAGCCAGTGTCCACTCCTGTACTCATTGTTTAATAAAAATATATGCAGTGTTTAGTATGACGTAAAGAAAAGCACTAAAGAAAAATAAGTGAATAAAATAGAGTTGTGCTTAAGAAATAGGGACATCGAGATTGGTGAGATGGCTCAGAAGAAAGCTCGTTTGCTGCACATGCCCAGCAACCTGATTTCAATTACCGTGTGCCAAAATAAAACAAGAAAATCAATTTCTGAATTTGTCTTCTAACCTCGACTCAGGTGCTGAAACAGAGGCCATTACATCAAAGTTGTGCTGATAGTTAATAAAAGCAACCAGGCTGCGGACAAGTGCTTTTGTTGTTGTTGTTATTTTCTTAGATTTTCTTTCCCAAAATATATAAAATTCAGACTTTTTAACTTAAGGAAAAACTGAATTTTTAAACATATTCTGGCTTCTGGGAAAAGAGCACCTCCTGAGCTAAGATGACACTGACACTAACTCAGGTACAATATGAATCATTAAAACTGATGTGAAAAACATTTTTACATATTACCTACATTTTAAGATTTTTTTTGTCTTTCTTTTCATGTATTGCTAATGTTTAATGAGGTCCATAAATGAAGATCTTATTTGCTATGAGTAACAATATTTGCAGGGCCTATCAGAGAATTTTGATGCAGCTGTTAAATTAGAAATGTAGTAGTAGTCTATAGGCTTGTGAGTCCAGGGATGGTGATAGGACTATTGCTGGTGGTTGATGGAACAGCAGGCATCTGAAATAGCCCAGTAAAGACTCTAACACTTATTTATTTTGTTGAGAATGAGCAGTGGTCTTGGTGCTTATAGTTAGCTTTGTAGCATATAAAATGAAAAGATACTTCTATTAATAAAAAATAGTTCTTAAAATTTCTATCCTGCAGCCAATCAGAAGCACACCAATTATGTCAATCTTATTTACAATTCACATACTCTTTTCCTAAAATATTACTTCCTATATTTTTCTATCCTTGCCTCATTTTTTTTCCAGCTCAAGGCACTGAATGTGTTAATATGGCTTCTGTTTTTATTTACAACCAAATATGTATACTCTGTAGCCTAACTATATTTTTGGAACAAGGCATACATCTTAAATATATTTATCAGTTTACCTGCTGTATAAATACAAACTTTATTGCACATAGCTCTTTTAAGTATGGTGATTAAGATGGTCATTGCAGTGCATACACACCTTTAATCTCAGCACTTGGGAGGCAGAGGGAGAACTTGGTTGGCTCTCTAGGGTTAAGGCCATTATGGTTAACAGAGTGAGTTACAGAACAACCAGGACTGCCCATAAAAACTCTGTCTTGTAAAATAAATAAATAAATAAATAAATAAATAAATAAATAAATAAATAAATAAATAAGTAAGTAAGTAAGTAAGTAAGTAAGTAAGTAAGTAAGTAAGTAAGTAAGTAAGTAGATAGATAGATAGATAGATAGATAGATAGATAGATAGATAGATAGATAGATAAATAGATAAATAGATAAATAGATAAATAGATAAATAATTTAAACAGTTGAAAATTTAGAAGTGGATAAAAGAGCCTAGTCATTAGAGACTCTAAAGATAATAAGATTTGTAAATATGCATTAGAAAATAAATTAATATATGCAGCAACAAACTATGTAGAGGCCATGATACATTGTCCCAGTTGGAAAATGATTAAAGATACACAAAATAAAATCCATTCAGATGGATAAAACATCTAAACAGGTAACAATGTGTTAAAAAAATACATAGTCTTCAGACATAAAAGAAAAAGGGAGATAAATTCCTTAAAAAGAGAAATAGAGTAATAAAAATAATAAACGACATAAAGATGAAAAATACACAGAGTCTGGATTATGTGTATTATTGTGTTTATAAAAAAATTTAACTGTTAATGACATTTGATTTTAAAGGCTGCTAAGTTACATCAACATATATATTTTAAAAATATCTTGACTTTGAAATTTGGCTAAAAATATGTTGCTTTGGAAAAGAGGTTCTGCTTTTGTTTCCACAGAAAATGAAAACATGTGGATTACTTCCAGGCTAATATGGTTTGATGAATGAAGATTCCCTGAAAAATATCTTATAGGAAGTGATGGCCACATTACCTTCAAGCCTGTTGACTAAGATGATCCTGCCTCAGGACCCCTATCCTTATAAGATTGCCAGTATCCCGATCAGCAGAAAGTAGTAATAAAAAGCTACACCCAAATTCTAAAAAATATTTTTAAATATGTTTGTTTTTATTAAAAATGATTAATGCTCATAGTCAATATCTTTCCAGGGAAAGAATTAGGTTATAATATAGATAATAAAAGAAATTATTAAATCTATTTTGATCCAAAAGATAATTATTAATCTCATAATATTTTACATTGGTATAGATTTTGGTTTATTGCTATAAATTTGAGGATAATTTTATTACACTGTGTGAACATTTTATTACACTGTGTGATCATTTATACTCTTATTTAAGTAATTATGTATACGTTTCTTATATAAAATGTGATGTATAACTAAGAAATTCAGATTAAGAGTCATCTATGGTAATCAATTGATAGTCATGTCAATTAAGTTTTTAGACATACAAAGAGATATTTCAGTTAGATAAATAATATTCAAGCACTCCAAAAAACTACAGAGTATGACATTTAAAATGATTTAAGAACTTAGACTTTTCTAGACAGTGAGAAATATCTGATCTTGGCAGCAAGAATCTACTTCAAGAGATTGTTATTGCCTCAACTGCTTGACAGTATGCTGTATAAATTGAACAAATAGAACCCATAGGAAAGTGACCTTTGAACTTTCATAGAACAAGCCAAGATGATCTTTCAGGTTCCTGTTTCAAAGAACCTGTCAGACATTCTGCAGGACACAGGGAGAAATGACTAACATACCTTACCAAAATGGATGGAATAGTTCTTCAGAATTTTGTTTCTCTAAAATGTCTGCTACAGACTCTAAGCCTGTCAACTAAAGATGGATTGACCTAACATTACAAATGAGCTTTGAATGACTGTACAGGAAGGCAGGTGTCTCTGTCATTTCTAAAATTTGGAAGCTGCTTGCAACTACTTTCTATTTCAGATTATATTATATACTTCTGTGGCATTTGGTACAGTTGAAGATTGTTTAACTAGAGATTTTCTTAGTTATAATAGAAGATAAATTAGATATAAAAAAGGATAAGAAAAATGATTGAATATTTTAATTAGTTTGCTAAATACTAATAGACTAGATATTATAACCATAATTCTTGCTCAATAGATGTTTTGTTATATGTAATTTTACTATATTGACATTGAAACCATTTGATTAGACAAAAAAGAAAGTGATGTGGGGTGTCTTTGTGTATGCTGTGGATTACCATTGGATAATAAAGGAATTGTATTGGTTGATGGAAAAGCAGCTGAGAAGTAGGTAGAAATGTCAATCAAAAATAATCCAGCTACTCAAGAAGGAAGTGCAGATAAAGCCATAAGCCACATGGCAATACAATGGATTAATGGAAATGGGTTAAGTTGTAAGAGTTAGCGAGTAATGAACTTAATCCATAAACCAAACAGTTTGTAATTAATTTAAGCCTTTGTGTGATTATTTGAGAATAAGTGGCTACAGGAATGCAAGTATGAACATTGGACTGGATAGGCTAGAAACTTATGGTTATACATGTATGTACAGTGGAATATTTGGCACTAACAATTCTTTAATGCACTTGAAAAGCCAGGGAGAGTATGATTATGAAGAATATAAATAAGATAATTGATTGTAAAGAGCAAAACAGAAGTATGAAGGAAAAATGTGGACAATGATTAATAATAGACTTTTCTGTTGTGAAATATTAATTTAAGATGTGGTACATTTGTTTATGCTACAAAACATTTGTTTAATGATGCAAAGATGTGGTGAAATCTTTAACATTGCATTTAACTCTGTGAAGCTGTGTTACTTTGCCTGTCTAAAACATCTAATTTGTCTAATAAAAAAACAGAATGGCCAATACCTAGGCAAAAGAAAGGATAGTCATGGCTGGCAGACTGACAGGATAAATAGGAGGACAAATCTGGGAAGAGACCAGGGAGTGAGATGTACTATTATCTGAGTAAACAGAAAGTTCAGTGAAAGCCACTTCCAAAATAACAGTCACTCAGGTTTCTTCCATAATGTTCTTTGATTTATTTTCAGCCTGCAGGCCTAGAATATCTGGCAGACTTGTCTATGAAGTAGGAATTTTTAAGGACTATCCTGCCTAGTTTTGGCAAAGTTCAGCAGTCATATTCATTTGTGTCCTACAGAGTTTCTAACAGAGCATTCTAAGAAGCAAGAATTTTGAACGGATTTCTCACCTTGTTTTGAAAAAGTCTGGCAGTCATGTTTCTTTGTTTCCTGTATGTTCAGTTTCTATATCATAGTGTCAGAAGTTAAGGCAAGATAACCAGTGGCTAACTTTGCTACAGTGAAAGAAAACTCTATATTAGCTTTCTTTGATACCCATCATCTTCTCTGAAGTAATTTGATGTTTCCAGTAATTGATGTGTCTTATTGTCATGAAAACCCTATGTTAACAAAACATATTAAATGCCATATTCTGTAAGTCTTTGAAGTGTGTGAAGACTATCTATCAAAAACATTTCTGTTTAACCTTAAAAACATACCTAACATGAAAAGTTTAATATAGATGACTAGTTACCAATCTGCATTTCTTAATTATGATTACTGTAGCAAGATTTTTATTTTGGGCTACCAGCAGCTTCAAAATAATGACATGGTGACTTTTTAGTTTTGAATGCTTGGTCTAGCTTAGGCTTGTTTCTTGCTAGCATTTTATATCTTAACCTGTTACTATTTATCTACCTTTTTATAAGATTTTGTTCTCTCTCTCTCTCATCTATCTTTCTTTCACTGCATCTCGTATATAGTAGCTGGATACCTGGCTTTTGACTCCAGGTATGTTCCCCTCCTCCTCATTATCTGCTTTTATTCCATCCAGTCCTAGATTTCAACTCCAATTCATTCTCTTTCTTTTAGCCAGCCCTGCCTATCCATTCTTTGCCTAGCTATTGGATTTTCAACTCTTTATTAGACCAATAAGTTGCCTTAGGCCAGCAGGGTAAAACAAATACAACACCTCTTTATATAATTAAACACATATCCTTACATCATTAAGCAAATGCAAAATAAACAAAAGTAATATACCTTTACATCATTAAAGTAATATTCCATAGCATGTGCAAATGTAATACATTTTTACATAGTTAACATAATATTCTACAACATACTACATTTTAAATAAACTGCATATGCACAATATATTAAACAGGAATACAAATATACATAGAGAATAAAAATTATTTTTAATTAGTTAATGTGTGTATATAAAATTTATACCAATGTAAAATATTTGGGATTAATCACTATTTTTATCCTATATTTCTATAACTACACCAAATAATTGCAATCTTCTATATTGAATAAATAATCAAAAACCACCCATCCTACCTTTTGAGAATGTGAGCATTGTGCTTTCTAGACTGCTTTCTGTTTTCTATGAATAACAGCATCTTTAGGGTACTTGAGAAAATTTATATAATGGACAAGTTCTAAGAAAACTGGCCATTACATTATTGTTTGGTGTCTTTGCAGTAGGAAAGCACAGGGTTTATCTCCTTTCTTGGCTAGAATACTCTGTGAGGTTGGGCCATCTCAGCAAGCAGCATTAAAGCTGTTCTAGACACAGAACTCTGAAGAAACTACAACAGAGCTACTCAGAGAGGCTGGCTCTCGGGGCCACTCATTTTTATTGGTGTCTGGTCCCCTTGCTTTGAAAACACAAAATTTCAAAGGTAATATTCATACTGCATTGACCCAATTATAAGCTCTGTTATATACAGGACTGCAAAAGATGATTATATGTTTTATGTTTGAGCATGTTAAATATATGTCACTTCTCTTGTAGTTTTCTAGATTTATTTTTTTTTTTAGTCTATAACCAAGACTTTAGGAGATCTTTCTCAATTAAATCTGTTCTCTATTAACTTTGAACACATCCACGGCTTTTTGTTTCCTGTTGAAATAAAAACATAACTTCTTCCTCAATGTAATACACTTTCTGAATTTCATTTTAAAATTAAGACATTTCTAAAGTAGCTAGGCTGGTTTAATTCAGCAGTCCATGTTACAATCCCATGTCCCTCATAAGCCTTCAAAAAATTCAAAGTTAACACACATCATACAGAATCTATACTCCCATTTATTTTTTCAATACATGACTTTTTCATTTATGTTAATTTACTTTTTATTTAAAGATTTTACTTTCTTATTTACAAACTATTACTATTTTCTATGACAGTCTAATCCCATTTTCTGTTCTCTTTTAAGCCTATAAACATTTTTTAATGCACTGTAATGCTTAGAGGATTTTTCCTTCTGAATCTGCTTTATTAAATGACTAGCTGTGTTCACTAATGCCTAAGCCTGACTTTAAACTGCTAAGAGGTGGTTGCTAGGGCTTCCACCGGTGGCTATGACAGATGCTTCTGCTCCCTTTTTCGCTCAGTAAGAGATGAGCTCTACACCTCCTGCAGGCCTGGCCAAAAGCTGCAGTTTTTGACCTGGCATTCAATTGCCCTAGCTCTGGAATGCATGCAAGCGCCAGCATTGCTACAGGCATTCCTACCAATCATGTTGTTTCTACCTAATTGGTCATTTTCCCCCAGATATCTTAGGCTCTATGTAAAAAATCAGGCCCCACATTGAAACACCAAATGTAACTGGCTTTCTTTGATGCCACAATCATCTTCCATATCATAACATAGAGATATTATTAGTTATAAATTCTAGGTCTTTTTTATCTCTTATTTTAATCTATTTATCTATAATTTGTCTTGGGGATTTTTAGATTTCTTTCTGTGGGTCCTACTCTTTTACTTCTGTCTGTCTGGTGGATGCCGGGCTTTTATCCCTGGGTATGTTTCTCTGTTACTCTCTCATTCTCTTCTCCTTCTCTGTCACACTTATCACATTTGTCTCCTACCTATTCTCTCTCCCCTCCAGCCCCATCTATCCCTTCATTGCCTACCTATTGGCAGTTCAGATTTTTATTAGACCCATCAGGTGAAACAAATGCAGCACATCTTTTTACAAAACTGGACAAATTCAAAACAACAATTGTAACACATCTTTATATCATTACCAAAGACAGCAGAAAAAATATAAAACACCTTAACACAGTTGAAGCAATATTTCACAGCGTAAACAATATCTTTGCCAAGTTAAAATAATATTCTACAACACAAATTATTTTCTAGAGATTTTACTTAAACATGTAATTGAGAAATTATGTCACTGTGCTGTAAAGTTTTCAAGATAACAAGATGCAACACCTATTTTATAAGATCAATATTACCTTGATTGCAAACAAAAATAGAAACAAAATACCTGTCAAATATATTAATAACAACACAAAATATAGAAAATTTCATGTTCATTTAGCATGATATACAAAATTGATATGCTTTTACCAAATTTTTATTTTAGAAATTAAAATTTAATTATTGAGAGGTAATTGTCATATTGTTAAAAACAAAAATAAAAGTCTTGATTTTCTCAATTCAAAGTAAAAAGACAAATTAAAATTTGAATATCTATATGCATTTATATTCACAACAAAGAAGGAATGATGTGAGATGTCTTTCAATACCATTGCATAATAAAGAAATTGTTTTGGCCTATGGCAGAGCAGCTTAGAAGCAGGTAAGAAATTCAAGCATAGAAACAGGGGAAGGAGGGCAGAGTCAGGGAAGATGCAATCAGCTACCCAAGAAGCAATAGACAACGAAGTACAGGTAAGCCATGAGCCATATAGCAAGACAAATTCATAGAAATAGGTTGAGTTAAGATACGAGAGCTAGCTAGCAATAAAACTGATCCATAGCCAAACATCATGCAACTGTTTATGATTATTTGGAACCAAGTGTGGCTGCAAGGCTGAACCTCAGACCAGGTCAGACCACTGGCAGGAAACACTCTTTTGGATTATGGGTCTAGGCTGGGCCAGAAATTTTTTACTACAAAGGAATATAATAAATATTATTATGCAAATCTAAAATTGCTACAAAGTTATATGTCAAGTATTTAAATAGGAAAGCAACTACACTAATATTGACAACTAAGGAGGAATAGAATTAATATAACTGGAAGTTTTCTGCCCATCTGCGTCCACCATATGAACCAAGCTCTCACACCATGGTACTGCATCCACTTATAACTTATTCAGAGGCTTATATTAATTGCAAACTGTTTATCCTACAGCTCGGACTCTATCAACTAGCTCTTTCAACTTAACTCATTTTGTATTAACCAGTGTATTTCCACTTGGTTCATTGGTTACTTATGCTTCTTTACATCTTTCTTCCTTTAGCAGAAGCTCACAGCATCTTCCTGTGATTCTCCCTCCTTCCCCTATGTCTATGCTTGATTTTCCAAGCCTGTCTCCACGATGGCCTGCCATAGGTCAAAATAGCCTCTTTGTTAAACAGTGATATCACAACATACAGAAAATATCCCACATCAAATAAAACCTTACTATTAAAATTTATTATTGCTATACAGTTCTATAACAATTATTTGTAGTAGTAAAACATAAGCTTTTATTATATAGCCAAAAATTATTATCCATTAAAATTTTTATTATTATATTAAATATTTTACATGTTATTATTTTGTTATATTATTATACATTTCAGTTTATATATTTTAAATTCTTTAAATAAGTTTAGTTTGTAACATTGTTGTAATCTTTAGTTTAAAGTGCTTGATACTTTTTATTGCATTTGAAAAATTTAACATAAATATAAATATTTAATTATGGTAACAACTAACTTTTTTCTAGTCACTGGAAATATTTTATTATTTACATAAATGTATACAATGGAAAATAAGAAATTTAATGAGTAGTAAGAAATACATATTTTTCTAATTTATAAATTTTATGAAATTTATCTTTTAATTATACTTAAAAACCAGAGAATTTGTTAAAAATTAAATAGAATTAAAATCAATGTTCAAATCAAGAACATATGCAGGAAGGGATGTTTTTATATATAACACATATTAGTGAATTATTCCTGAGGAATTGAGATATGAATACATAGGTATTTTATTATTATATTTTCTAAAAATTTAATTACTCTCACTTATTTTGCAAAAAAAACTCTACAATAAAATATGTATTTGTTTATGGCATGGTACTTTATCAAAAAAAGTGAGAGAATAGTCTAAAAAGTTACCTCTGTTTTGAAGTTATAAGTTCAAAACCTGTCTCTCGTGTTTTCTGGATTTCTGTTCTAAACATATATAAAAAAGTGACAGTTTATTTAAAAAAATAGTTCTGTGTCATTACTATAGTCAGGTAACCAAGTTGGAGTTGAAGTATTTGTTAATGTTATACTATGTAGAAGGCCTTGGCTTTAATTTCAAAAAATTGTCTGAGGCTTTTTGAAATCATTATTTTAGATAGTTTCAACATACATCAATCATTTGCAACAATATGATCTAACTAATATACATGATTGAAATCAGTGATTATAAGATTATTTTATAAAGTGTAACATGTAGTAAGATTCTAAAAACTCACAGCTCTTTTTACTACCATTAACGTAGCTTTTGGTAATAAGTGCTCCAATCTTAATTCTTCCATTGACACAAAGTAAATTATATAGTAACATGTCTACTTGGGATAAAAGACAAAATACTTGTTTTATAGTAAAGACAGATTAGTACTCTTCTGCAAAGTTTACTTTAAAGAACATGTCTGTAGTCAAATAATAAAGAAGCATACAAAGTCACAAAGGACAGAGAGTCAAAAGTTTGGGATCATTGGGATTCTTCTATGATCTATGAAAACATTTTTTCTTGATTCTATAAAGATTGTCATCATATCAAGAAAAGCATTAAAAGCTGCATTTCTAGGTTCTGAGGCAACTGTTTTTTTTTCTTTTCTAGCCAAGAAGACAATTCAATGATACATTTTGTCCAAGAGTAAAGACAATTCTGGAAGAAGAAATGTCTGAGTGAGTGGATTGAATTGTTGTTGCCTTGCTTTCTAGGAATATCATTCTAGTTTAATAGCGATACAGGTGTTTTTAGACAATTAATCTCTATCTAATTTTACTTAAACATCACATTCTCCAATTGCCATACTTATAAAAGTATAGCTTGCAATTTGACAGGATGATATTATGTATTGAGCAATGTGAATTGGTTTAAAAGTTGCCAGTGTGGAATTGCCCATAAATCACAAGTGCAAACACAGGTCACTGAGGCTGTCAATTTCAATCAGCTCTGTAATTAAATACATCACCAATATGGATTTATGGAAAAATGTCACTTGTTTCTCACATATCTGCTGTGGGAACAAACTGTGCTTCCCTGACTCTATTGTGGATTCTAAATATAGTATATTTACACAAGAACATCTTCATTTATTTTTATCTGATTTCTTAAATGGAAATCCGTTGAATAATGCCCAGTCTAATAATTATGTTGTTAAATATATATTTGAACTGATTTCTATTAAAAAATGTTTCAGTCTCTCAGTTGGGATTTTAAACTCATCTTTAACACTATCTGTGGCATATGTTATGAAATAAATAGATAATGAATAATAATCACCTTTTAGAAGACCAAACAATTTGTAATTATGAAAAATTTGTAATTAGAGATCCTTTATTGTGCTTTTCAAAAGCAGAAGATATTTTGGGTTATAGAAAATTAAAATTATTCATTTCTATTTCAAAATAATACTAAATTATTTTACATTTAGAAAAAAATTCATTATTTTTAAAATGGCAGTAAAGTATCATTTCCAGTTATTACACTTATATTATATGGGAAAAACTTCATCAAAGCCTTATTACCAAATATATATTGCCTGCCATTTGAGTTAATCTTAAATAAGCTTCAGTAATCAGGTCTCTGGACACTTAATCTTTAGTTTTGTAGCCCGTGCACATTTTCAATAAGGTTACTAGGGAATTAGGTCCAGTAAGGATAATAGCACATTGTCTTATTCTAAAGGCAGTTTTTGTTAACCCTTTCAGTAAATTATAAATTTTTAATCATAAAATATTTGGTGAGTGGATTATTAGCAAGTCAGTTGTCTCTAAAGAATTATCAATATTCCTGAGCAGTGAGTTTTAAACACTTATAAGACTTCTTTGGAAAACTATTTTTTTAAAAAACCCCATCAGATAACAAATCCCAATTACTGATATGAAAATATATATGAGGCACAATGTCAACAACTTAAATATTTAAGTATTTAGAAAAAGACAGAATTGGTCTGACCTCAATCAAGATACCAAACAAAAGAAAACACATAATGAGATGTAAAAGTAAGGAGAAACTCCTATTTTAGAATCTAATTTTTCTCTCCTTAATATTACCCCCTATAAATACCTTTTCATATCTTATTAGCACAATAACAAACACATATACACATATTTAAATTGTATATATAGACATACAGTATAGATAGATTAAATTAATAATGCATAGAGATTAATAGATTATAGATAGATTAAATTAATAATGCATAGAGATACCTTGATATCACCTCAAGTAACATCTACACAATAAAAAGGTCAAAGGAAAATGAAGAAGGGGACATTCACACAAAATTGCTCAATTGAGTGGTTTTATTTGGGGAGGGAGGAGAGGATGTATTTCTCATTGTGAGCAGTAATGGTATGCAACACTTCAAGAGTCTATTTAAGTAAACTATTGTACCTACTCTATTTATTTAAGAGTAATATTTAAAATGTAAGGCAATTTACCTAAATGCACAGGATGACATAGCAAAAGAACACTCACTTCTGATTTGTTTCAATTTTTCAGAGCTTCAGGTTTAGTTTCATCTGTTGTTCCAAAGATGTGTGACTCCTCAAGGAATATTTTTTTCTTCCTGCCAAACTCTAAATGAAAAGGAGAAAATGTGAAATTGGGTTTTAAAAACTGGGAAGATGAAACTAATCAAATTTGCACCGAGTTTCTTGAAAGTTATTTAGTCTACTGGTGTTGTGATAAGTTTTAATGTCTCCTCTGAAACAAAAAAAAAATTGTCTTTACTCTGTTCTTATGTTCTATATATTTACATATAATAACTGCCATTATATAAATAAAGAATGTCTTAAAGAGTATTGAACATTTTGTCATTATTTCTTAAACAAAACAATATAATATCCATTTATAGGATTTATAGCAGGTACATTTGTCACACATATTATAAATAACTTAGGAATATTTCAAATATACAGGAACGTATCAATAGGACAACAGACAACCTAATTCTGTATTTAAAAAGGGACTCAGAGAGGTATAGATCTTTAAAGGTACTGGACCTCATCCTCTGGATACTAAACACATTTGAGATGTCACTCCTTTAATACTCCTTAATAAACTTTCTTAGAGTGATACTCATTGATTCTCACTGTTTTAATTTGTTCAATAGCTTTGCATCTTTGAATATATTCAAATATCAGCATTTATATTTTACTGCAACCCCCCCCCCAGTATCTAAGTGAGGTCATTAGGATATTCATCTTAAACTGTGAATATCTATAATTCTATAGAGTTTCAATGGAGTAGTTAGTTTTCTTGTGTATGAAAGTTAGTGTTTCTACAATTGCTGACCATGACCTTCTGTTTCATCAATGCTATCTTTGACCATCAAATGTCTCATTGTGCTGTTGCTTCATCCATCTTCCTACTGATTTTCACTACTTTACCTATGAAAGCTTTCAAGTTTCTCTCCCCATTTCTCTTTTTCTTTACTTTTTAAAATATTTCTCAGTTACCCCTGGCCCTGCAGCAGCTTATAAAATAATCATTCAGAGGCTTAATATAAATTACAAACTGTTTGGTCTATGGCTTGGGCTCTTGCTAACTAGCTTTTATATCTTAACCCATTTCTATTAATGTTTGTATTTACAAATAGTGTTACACGAACAGTCACATTTTGTTTCTTGAGAAGCTGAATTGTGGCTCTCAGACTCTGCTTTTTTTTTCAAGTATCTATGCCTGGATTTTGTGACTTGCTCTGTCCTTCCTTGCCACAAGGTATAGCAGGTTCTTTATTAACCAATGATAGCAACACATATTTACAGTTTACAGAAAGATCATCCTGCACCACTTACTCTTTTTTTTTTGTCAAATCAAAAAGAAAGTTTTCAAACTAACATAGTAAAACTACATATAACAAAAGATTCACCAAACAAGTATTACAGTTACATTGTCTAGCCTATTTGCAATTGGTAAAATTTTAGAAAATACTTTATTGTTTATCCTATATTCGAAGGCCTAAAGTTTCATATCTATTTTACTTCTTATCATAATCAGGGAAAACCATATCTAGTTTTCAGCTCCATCAAACACCACAGAAGGATATAATATCACTCAAGTAAACAGAAGGTGCATTGTAAGTAACTTCCATCTGACTTCCTGGACAGTAATGTAAAGTTTCTCTGTAACACTGGGGCATCCATCTTCAGTCTATAGTCCTAGAGTCTCTGGTCAACTTCTTAGTGAAGCAGGAAATTTGCAGAACTGTTTTGCCTATTGGTAAATATTGTCCATTGTTTTTCTTTGTGTCTTTCTAAATGTCTGGCAGTTTCTTCTGTGAACCAGAAACCCAATGGACTTTCTCCCTTTATTTTTGGCAAAGTTCAGTGGTTACTTTCCTATGAGTCTTGCATGTATAGCTTATATAACATACTGTCAAGCTGTCCAAGCAAGGGCTAATATTTAGTCTTTTTTCCATTGCAAGCAAACTTTATGATGAGTTACTCTGATGCCTATCATCCTCTTTGAAGTAATTGGTGCTGCAAGAAGCAGACATATCTCATTGTTCAGAAGTCTCAGTTCTTAAAACATTTTAAATGCCATATTCTGTCTTTGAAATGTTTGATGATTATTTAGATAATTGAAATAGATCTTTGTATACCTAGAATACTTAACTAACAATGCTATATGTTTGATTATCATGGATAGTTAGCTATAATTTGAATTATTAACTATACATTACAATTTTAAATGAGTTGCATAAACATAGTACCTTAAAAAGAGTAGATATATGTTCAGTATAAGAAAATTGATTTCAGCTTTGTATTAATAAACAAAAACCCATCCAATGTAAATTATTTTGAGATTAACTGTTGTATTTTGGAATAAAGTAGATTCAATAATCTACCCTTTTTTAATCATTTCTATATCATATCCCTCATTTTTAAGAGATTAAATATAATCATTAACTATTTATTACCAACTCCCCTTAAATGAAAACAAATATTCATAAACAATATTTGGGAAATTTGGTTGTAGCTTTCCATACAGGATCCTGCTATTGAGAGCACTGGATCCTGACACACTCTACAATTATGGTCACCTTTACCCTAGTAGTCTGAAAGGCTTCATAGTCTCAGCCAGTTTTCTTGAAGCTGTTCTGAATGTTATATCATTTGGGTCATTGTTTCCATCGGAGACGTCCCAGTGGTTCTTCCTTGATGGAACCATATTAACCTGAAAGTAATCCACAGCTTCTCATCCTTTGTAGAAAGGAAATCAGAACCTGTTTTCAGTATCAACATATCTATCATTAGATCCAAGATTTGAAGTCAAGATACCTTTTAAAATGTCTATGTTGGTTTAGCTTAGCAGCCCCACAATCACATGACTCTTTGTAGTTAAAAATTCCAAATAAAACACAATAACATAAAGTATCCAGACTCTCTGTATAATTTTCATCTTGGCTTTTTTCTTTTATATATTATTTTATATTTATAAGGCTTTATTATATTGTAATGACTATCTATATTCTTTTTATTCTCTCTCTTAAGTCTATGCACCTTTTTATATACAGACAGTGACCTATTTAGAGGTTTTATTTCCCCATTTGAATCTGTATTGTATATCTGTAATCCTTTTTTAACTACTTGAAATTGATAAGCAGTGCACAGTGGTTTGGGCTGCTGACTTCATGACATTTGGCTTTCAACATGTTGGGAGATATGTTTACCATCAGCTCTGGGAGCCATGTACTTCCTCAGCTTTGGGAAGCATTGGGTCTATACTGCTATCAAGCAGCTTACAGCACATTGCCCTCACACCCTATATAAGTGCATAGTAGCAGAACGTCTGTAAAGAGCTTTCCATGCAGCTAATAGGAACCAAGAAGCCATCTTTTAAAGGAGCAGTATATCTGTTGACTGCTATCAAATAGAGCCTCTCAGAAAAACTGTGGCTCCCAAGAAGCTGAGTTTGACTCCTGTTTTTGAAGGAAAAGAATGTACATTGCAATTTTCAGTTTAGCCATTTATCTGAAATTAGAAGAGCTATTGTATGAAATATAAACTAAGTGTGTCAATAACTGTAAAGTCTAAGTTGTTAATTCATTGTGATGCTTGTCTTTTGGAATTCAGGGAATGTTCTAGCATCAGAGAGATCCAAAGCTCATTCTGAAGTTTACTAGGTGTGTGAATTTTAGCAATACAATTAAATCCAGTGTACTGCAATTTTGTATTCAAATTTAGGAATTAAGAAAGGTAATACAAATCCAATAAATAGAAAGAAACAAAAAAAATCCTACAAAACACATACATTTCTTAAAGATTTCTGTCTCACTTTCTATGAGCACAAAGTCTTTGGAATTCTGAGCCTGGATGGTGATGGCACACACCTTTACTTTCAGTGCTATATTGCAAGCAGGTCTCTCTGAGTTCATGGCCAGCCAGGTCATAGAGCAAGTTCTAAGACAGCCAATGCTACACAGAGAAACTCTGTCTCAATTAAACAAAATAAAAGAAACAAAAAAAAAAACCCAATAAACAAAGATGAAGCAGTAGGAGATTCTAGATCTTATAACATATTTGTCTTTGAATGTGATTTTTGTTGAACCCCGGCTGGTGTTGAACTTACTACATAGCCAAAACTCGGCTAGAATGCAGGCCTCGCTGCTTCAGTTACAGCTATGTGCCTAGTAGACATTTGTCATTTCTGGAGTTCTTAGTTTCCTAAGACTGCCCACAAAATATTGGTTGACTTCAGTGAATGTCAAGGTTGAGTTCAAGGTCTTCAATAATGCACAGCCTCTCTTGGGGCATTACCTAGACCATTCACACCTGAATGCAGCAGCGTGAAGTCAAAGGGTGCTAATGCTTCATGAATCCCATCATAGCCCATTCAACCAAGCTTAAGATTAGCTTTTATATATTTCCACACCCAACACTGAAAAGAAAAAAAATAAAACACTATCATATGAAGTTAGAGATTTTGGGAGATAAAACCAGCCAATATAAGTAACACTTTTCCTTCTTGTCTAAATAGGAAAAAGTAAGCAAATAAAAACACAATGGCTACAGAAAAATAAACTAAGATGTTTTATTATTTGCTTTAGGTTATTTTTAAAAGTTATTCACTTATGAGACATGTTCAGGTGTTTTTATGCAGAAAGTTCATGTAAAGGTCTCCTGCCACCAGGTGGGATCCTGAGATAGAGCATTTGGTCATCAGGCCTCTGTGCTGGAGCCTCTATCCATTGAGCAATCTTGCCTGTTTGAAATTAATGCTACTTTTGATATTTTTGTTTTGTGTTGGTTTTGGGGTTTTTTGTTTGTTTTCTTTTGTTTTAATTTTTTTTTTTTTTTTTTTTTTTGGTTTCAAGTCATGTATTTAATTTTGAGTTCCAATGTCAGATATAAGCAGCCAAACGTGTGTCGCAATAATTATTATGAAGCTAACTTTTTCTTGCCAATGATCAATGCTTCAAGGGGTAGTATTTATTATTATTAATGCCACCACTGATCATCAATAGCTTCTAACCAAATATGCATAACTCTCTTGAGAATACACACAAATCTTAAGCAAAATGGAGTACCAGTGGGAAAGCAAAGTGGTGACTAATAACATTTAAATTACAAGTGTAAATGATTATTTCATCTTATTTTTCAATTAATTCCCTTAATGCCCTGCTTCTAATAATACTGCTGTGAAAAAAAAAAACATTTAATCATTTACTTCTATAATTATATTAAATAATTTAGTAAATATCATACAACAGTTATGACTAATTGTCAATTAAAGAGAGTAATATATGTGAAAGCAAAATTTCAATTTTAGATTGCATGCAAGAAATTAACATATATTAGGTTTAACCTGCAAAAATTATTTTCATAAATTACTTAATATTCAGCATCTTATTTTTCTATGATTTTTAAAAATTAGGATGACTTTGTTCTTTTTCAAATAATCCTGAGATAATAATTTTAAAATGAAAATAAAAAAAATTATTATTATATTTATAAAACATTTTTAAAATTTAGAAGCTCTAACAATAGTGTTTGTGGGTTTTTTTTGTTTTTGTTTTTTTTTTTTTTTTGTAATAACAAGGAATAACAATCCAAAATTCTTGGATACTAAGTCAAATCTAATGTTTGTTAACTTTAAAAATAATGAAAATTTCAAATGGATAATGAATTCTAAAGCATTTCATATGCTTTGAGAGACTACCAGATTTGACTATTTCACAACAGAGTAGATTTCAGAGACACCGACTTTTTGCCAATTGCAATCTTAAAATATTGTATATGGTTAAGATACAAAGACCCAATTTAAAAGAAGTGATTGTTTGCCTCTGGAGCTCTCTGCTCCCATGTGAGAGCCTGACTGCCTTTCTGGATTAAAATGATCAAATTGTCTAATGGGACAAGAAGAAGGCCTTGGGCAACCTCTCACCTTACCATGTAAAACCTGTTCTTACAAAATTAAACACAGAATGAGCTGCACTGAAGTCAGCTCACTTTGCTTTGTTTCCTTTATCTTACCTGTTTTGAACTCAAGAAGCAGTACAGAAAGCAAGCATTAAGGTGGATTTCATTTGTGATTTGAAGAATATCCATATTACAGATGATTAAATTAATGGCAATCTCACCTTGAAAGCACCTCTATCTGCAGAAAGAGCCACACTTCATCACCTGTTTTGATTCATTAGTGTATCGTTTAACTCGCTATGACACATGTTCGGCGGTTATAATTACATTATGGCCTTCCTATTACATCAGCTCTGCTCCAAGATTCTGCCACCGCTGGTCCAATTTTCAACATAGAGCAGTCCACGGCATTCTTTCCTTATTAGTGTCATCTTTAATGTAGCAGAGAGGCTGAACCATCACTTGGCACTGAGAGTTTAACAGCAATTAACCCCTGCTCTGTCTCCAGGGAGAAGTACATCAGCAACTTGCCAAAACACTGTAAACAAGCTGGTCAGGATCAATGTGCAACCATGGCGGGTGCAGAGCACCTATTGTATTCATTTAGGATTGATATATGGGGGGCGGGGGGAGGAAGCCTTCTGCATGAAATCAATCAGTTACTCCTCCACCCTAAGTTAGAATTTAGAAATATTTATTTCTGTAAATAGACGCATCATTTAAAAAAATAAACAAATAAAAGGCAAGCAAGCTACTAATTAGCAAGTAGTCTGAATGTTTACTCGGCTCTATTGTCAAAATAAATTACAACTTTTTAAATTCACTTGATGATTAAAAATGGTAAATGAAATACATAGAATGTTCAAAAATTTAAAGGTGCAAACAGCAAATGAAGAAACAAAGCCGATTTTGAGATACTCCTTAATGTTCTAACAGAGAAGTAATTTAAATAGGGATTATTTCCTGATTATTAGTAATTCCAGTGTTAGACTATAACACATGGCACAATCAGTCTTTCTAAAGGTAGAGCTGAAAACGTGCACAAGGCAGATTGTGCCTTCAAATTCATTAAGTTCTAATCTGCAGGAATACGAAATTTTGTAGGTATTCGAAATTTCATAGATTTCGTAGGTACCTCAGTCCACAGTTGGACATTTAACTACTGCAGTTGTCTGAAGGTGGGATTATCACTGTATTGAGAGGATGAGTGTTTCTTGTGCTCAAAGTTAAGGTACTTGAGAACAAAGTAGAAATCTGCTCATGGACCAAAATGGAGCTGGTCGTGTTGAACTTTTTGATAAAAGAGGAGAAAGTCATAAGGCAATAGAACCCCAATTAAAACAAGTATAACTGTTATAGCAAAAGTTCCATTCAGGTGGGTGAAAGGTCGAGGGAGCAAAGGGACCTGAGAGTTCCATCCCTAGGATCCACATGGTAGAAGGAGAGAACCAACTTTCAAAAGTTGTTCTTGGGCTTATACCCAAGTGACATGGCATATTCACGCACAGAGTAACAGTCACATACACACACACGGGGGGGGGGGGGGGGGAGAAAGGGGAGGGGAAGGGGGAGAGACAGACAGAGACAGGGAAAGAGAAAAGTGAGGGGGAGAGACAGACAGAGACAGGGAAAGAGAAAAGTGACATAGAATGTGAATAAAATGAAAATAGTTTTTAAAAGAACCAGATTCATTTGCACACACTATCTTTATATAACTACCATTTTAAGCATTATATAAAACTGTATTTCATGATGAAAGATGACTTAATGTAGCACTGGGATGAAACAGGCTCTCACAAAGACAGTTTTATTTACCTTATTAATTACTTAACTGGCATGGCTTCTTCTCTGCTTCTGTGCAGTGATGGTAGTCTCTGACCTTAACTTCTTATTTCTCTTTCTTCTTATTTCCCTTCCTTCTTATGTATCTCTAGGTCTTGGAAGGATTGTTTTCTCTGGGAGAAGGCTTGTTTTATTAATTTCATGTGCCAAAATCAGACTTTCCAGCATACTGTAGACTAAATAGTGATGACTGCTGAGTCTCATTTCATTGTGAGCCTACCTGACCTGTGTGCTCCTGAGGTTTGGCACTAGATGCAGTCCATGGTGCATGAAATGATGTCTACTGCAGCATGCCTTTATCTGGAACTGGAGAGATGTGGGCTCAGCTGATATAAAACAATTGAACTTATTTTCTTGATTAATAAGAGCATACCCTTTCTTTCACATAAGAATTGAAGGATCCAAATCCCAGAACAGACACTGCATAGAACTGAGAGTGATCCTGCATGTCTATGATACTAGCATGTAAGATTATATACAAAAAGAACAGAAGTTAAAGCCATCCTCATCTATTGCCACTTTTAATGTAGCTGCCTGAATACATTAGATACTGTCAAATTCTTAAGTCACAAAACAACTTTCAGGCTACAGAAGTGGCTCAGCTGTTAAGAGCAGGTTTCATTCTTGTAGAAAATCTGTGTTTGGTCACGTTGCCCAGTTATAGGGCATTCAACAGCATCTTCTGACTTCAGTGAACACTAGGCAGGGTTATGGTGTACACACATCTGTAGGCAAGACACCCATAAAGACAAACTAAAAGTAATGAGGAACTGTGTGAGATTAGTTACAGTATATTCAAAAGACTCAGAAACATAGGGGATTTTACCCAATGTTAGCAGAGTAGATAAAGAGTCTTAATACATCACTTAGAAATTTCTCTAAATTGATCATATTTAAAAGCTTAAGACGCATTGTATCATTGAAATATTAATATATTTCTTATATTATCAGATACAAATGAAATGAAGTTGGAATACAATAGTTAGAGAAACATGGAAATTTAACAATAGCTTATTATCAGTGACAGAAAGAAAATAGAAAGTTCTGAGTCTTGTCTTAGATTCACAAAAGCTATTCTTAAATGGAAGTTTACAGAAGTGAGTGCCTAAATTAAATAGGAAATTTTAAAAAGACACTACTCACAAATAAATAAAATGATGCTTTGGAAAGTATTTATGAAAAAGAAGAGCAGCAAATTCTAACTGAAAAAATGAACAAAATGAAAGCTTGAACTGAAAATAAATTAATACTAAAGAATTCTGCAAAAAATAAACAAGTTTTGACTAGGTAGATAACCAAAGCAAATACACAAAAAATTTAATAAATCCTTATTCAAAGAGGGGAAATATTAGAACAAAAGCCATTAAACTCACAGGATCATTTTTAATAATTTGACAATGTTTGTGTTGATATATTGGAAAGCTAAAAACAAAGGGCAATTTTTTTTTTACATGTGATTAAGGCAATACGTAAGTGCATCCTTAACATTTATATATTGAATGATGTCACTATAAATTTTAACAAAACAGAGAATGCTCTGTATGGACAGGTATAAGATTTTCAGTGGAGCACTGATACCATAGTTTCTTAGTCTACCTGAAAAAGTAGAAAGAGAAGAGACATCATTTAAACAAACTATTATTACTCCTATATCAAAATAGCCCAATAAGGACACAATCAAAACAAAATTATAGACTAAACTCTTTTATTAACATGGCTAAAAACTTACCAACAATGCATTGTAAATCGTATTTGAAAACACTTAGAAGATCAAATGCCATGATATAATTGATTTCATCTAGAAATCCAAGAGTGATTTAAAGTTTTTTTCTTTTAAATTTTGTTATGAGTGTAAATATTTGTTCTAGTATGTGCATGTATTGCACATGTATTCCTGGTTCCAAAATAGGCAAGAAGTGGGTATTGTCATCTCTAGGATATGAGTTGCAGACAGCTGTGAACTATCATGTAGGTGCTAGAAATCATAATCAGATACAAAAGCAGCAAGCATTTTAAAACTTGAACCATAGCCCATTTCTTGAGCTCCCCAAATGATGGTTTAACATGCATATCAACAGATATAACATAGCATATAGCATGTGTTTACATTGTGGTACTTTCTGTGTCATAAAATACTTAAGAAAAAAAGCAATTCAGGAAAAAATTCATTATATTTTACATAATTAAGAACTTGAAGCAACTTTGACACATCATATCCATAATCAAAAGGAGAGACAAATTTGCTCATCTGTGCTAACTTGCTTGTGCTTGGCTTGACTTATTTATTTTTATACAGTTCACTATTTTTTGCATAGGGAATAGTGTCACCTACAGTTGGCCCGGACTTCTCAGCGCAATTAACATAAGAAATTCCACAGTAAAGCCCATAGGCCAACAAACTGTAGACTGTCCCTCACTGGGACTTTCTTAGAAAGCAATTTTAGATTTTGTCAAGTTGATGACAATTAAACCTAATTATCACAGCATATAAATAGAATGATTGAAAAAATTCACAGGCCATTCCAATACATGCAGAAATAAAAGAACTTTGAGAAAAAAAATTGAAGGTGTTTATGATAAAGATCTGGAAAAGCCAGATACAAATAATTATATTTACCATAATAAAGTCTAAGTATAACAAACTTACGTAGCCAATATTGTACCAAATGGGAAAACAGAAACTGAAAGGAGTTCCTTTAAAATAAATATAATATGATGCTTATGATTTTAGAGAAAGTAGTGAGGAGTTATTTTCATAGAGGGGTTATAGATAAAGATGGAGTCAAATTATGCTGTATATGTAAAATTTTATACTTAAAAGCTCCAGACTTTTAACATTAATAATCATGTTAATGAAAATAGCAAGATAAAAGCAACATGACAGGCATGACAGTAATATAAACCTTTAGCTCTTTAATGCAATAGTGTAACTCAAGAGAGTAAAGGAAAGAAAGCTTCAGTTCCAGAATGTTCTATCCACACCTACAGAGCATTACCCAGCATGACTCTAATGGCATGGAAGTAGGTCTTTCATTGTTTACTTTTTGTGACTTAAGGAAGAGGTTTCTTTTGTCTTTTGGTTTCAGAGTACTAGAATTCATGACATCCGAAAAGGCATGTTACTTCCAAGTCCACATAAGTAGAAAGTTGGCTGCTCTCATTTAACTGAAAGATAGAAAGCAGAGATGGAGCAGAGGGTGAGGCTGTAAAGGCTCAAAGCCCTCACACATGGGATTTGCTTCCTCCAGTAAGGCTGCACATATAAGTGGTCCATAACTTCCCTAACTGGGGACCAAGTACTCAAATATAGGAGACTAGGAGAGACATTTCTCATCCAAACCATCAGGTGTATCCTTCTATTGAAGAGTTTCATATTTTCACAGCGTTTCTTCAAGTGTGTGGAAACTGGGGATAGGGCAAGAAAGAAAAGCTAACTATAAGGAGTGTTAGGATAGGAAAAGGGTATCTTTAAAAGCTGTACTCTTTCCTGAGGAGTTCTTATCAGGAGTCTGGAGTCCACGGATAAGATGACCCCAGCCTAACCTCCTAGAAGGAGACCTACAAATAAAGAACACGAGGTCAGGATCATGAGCCTGTGAAAGAAACCCTTAAAAAATGTGCACTACTTACATCTATAGTATGGTTGGTATGGCCATCTTGCTCCTAAAGCTGGCAAGATAAAGCCCTTTAATAACTTATGCCGAGGCTGACAAACTACATATTGGTATCTAGACCAAGAACTGGACACAACAGTTCAAAGAAAGGGCATTAAAGACTAAAGAAGCAGCAGGAAAGATGCCCTGCAGAGGAGGCATGGATAGGCTATTAAAAAGCCAGCAAGGAGGCTAAAGGAGATCATTTGAAGGATATTGGATGATAAAAATCAGAAGGGCATTGAAGTGGATACAGCATCGGGAACCCTGGTGATGACTCTGGCTTTGGGACTGAAAATGATTGGATGATTTTGAGAAGATAAATGGCATAAATTAAGTTTTTCAAAAATTCTGTGGTGTTCTAAGTACTGCAGATCACAGCGCAGAAGAGGAAGTGCTAGTAAAAAGGAAAGTAATGCAATACAAGAAGATAATGGGTACCAGTCTGAACTGGTTTGGTGAAATGATATCAATAAAAAGTGATGGAATTCAACAATTTGAAAATGGAAGGAGAATTTTGCTTATAATTCTATGAAGAGTGTGGCGAAAGGGAGTCACAGCTCATACCAAGAAATTTTTGTTGAGTAACTAGATTTGTGTTTAATGACATTAATGAGGAGTATTGCTAAAAATCAAATGTGTGTGTGTGTGTGTGTGTGTGTGTGTATACAGTGAAAATCTACATTTTTTCCTAATTGTTAGTTATCTTATTGTAGCTTAATGAATATATGATATTCTTAAATGCAAAAAAATGGCTCAACCTAATGATAATAATATAGGTGCTTGCAGTTTACTTAATTCAATGACATACATAAGAATAAATAGAAAATAAACATATTCAAAGACTGAGCGAGTTTTGAGGCATACCCAGACAACATGAAAAGCCCAGGGAAGAGGGGAGAAATGGAGAGATTGATTGGGGCAGAATAACACTTGTGGAAGGTGTAAACTACAAAGGTGTGTGTATCTTCAGTGACGGTAAAAAAGGAAGGAGAAACGAGATATAAAAATAAATAAAAAAACAAATGAACAAACAAAAGAAAAAAGAAAGATTTAAAAAGAAATAAGGAAACAAAGAACCAAAGAAAGAGCAAAGAAAGTCATGCTTGAGACATACGTCAGTCAGTAAAGTGTCTGCCATATAATGATGATGACCTACCTTCAATCCTCAGAACTCATAATAAACAAACCAACCCACCACCAAACAAACAAACACCAAAACCACATGCACTGATGGAACATGATTTTAACAAACATTAGTGAAACAGAGATAAATGGATCCCTGTAGTTAACCAGCCAGCCAACCTGCTAGCCAACTTAGCCTACTTGGCATTTCCAGACCAGTGGACAACCTGCCTCTCCTAAACAAATTAAATGATGCCTGAACACAGACACCCAAGATTTTTCTCTCTCCCACATGCATATGCACACAACAGCACACACACACACACACACACACACACACACACACACACACGCACACACACAGACACACACACAAATACACATACATGCAACTTTACAAAAACCTGCATGTTTGCATGCAAATAAATAAATAAAATCAGATGTCTTGTGTGCTACCATGATGTCAGTATTATATGCCTCTGAGAACTGTGTGTGTGTGTGTGTGTGTGTGTGTGTGTGTGTGTGTGTTAGGAAGACATCCACATATATATTTGGGTGATATTATCACCAACATCTTGATTGAGTTAATCTACGAAAAAATGAAGCCTATTTTAGCATTCCCTCATAGAGAGAGAACTGAACTTATAAAACTCAAGATTCTCATGTGGACATTTTTATGCAACAATGTGTAAGTGGGTAGAAATCACTGAGGAGACGAGACTCTGGTAATACAGCCTCCTGAAAGTCAACCAAGAATACTATTCCGTGATTCAGCATTTCTTAAGTACATTCTTCACGTGGAACTATTTATTGCTTTAACTGACCAAGAATCTCTCAGGTGATTTCCTTGTGATACAGCTACCTTAGAGTCAAATATGCTTTTTTGTAATTTAATTCTGTTCATTTAGTTCAATGGTTCAATGAGATGGGATGGATGGAAACTTCTCTCTTTGCTCTGTAGTCTCACTTTTATTCTAGAGAAAAAAAAAAATCATCTTCCCCAGGAAAATGAGAAGACATGAAGAGACCCACGGTCCCATGTGGTGGATTCAGGTGTCACTTGATAAGGTTGGAAGACACTTATCCAGAGTCCTGGGCTCCTGAAGGGGGAGTGGCCAGACCCATTCAAGAGGGGTTGCTAAGATCTGGGGACCCCATTTTTTTCTGACTTCTTAAGAGACTAAATCGGAGTTCATCGTCCATCACATAGATCATCCTATCTCTCAGGTGCCTGTATAAGCTGTTACCTGTATCGTGAATGTTAGTTTACATGCCAATAAATATTGACTTAGACTGATATATTTTAAGAGAGATTTGCTGCTTCAGTCCCACAGCCACATAGTCCCAAGTAAGGACAAAGAGGCTAATAGTAATTATGAACTATGGCTCAGGTTTATTACTGGCTAATTCTTATATTTAAGTTAGTCTATATTTCTATACATGTTTGGCCACGTGGCTTTCTATCTGTCGTTCAGTGCAGCATTCTCATCCTGCTTCCTCTGCATCTTGCTGTGGCCTATCTTCTGCTCTTCTCCTTCCCAGAATTCTCCTAGTCTTCTTGCCCCATGACTACTTCCTATCTCGCTACTTGACCAATGAGAATTTTATTAAACTAATATTTACATGTCAAATATTGGCAGTGTATAAGAGCATGGTCCCACAGTAATCCACACTCCTCGCACATGGCCTGTGGGATCAGCCCATCTTTCCATTGATTTAGGATTACCATGGGCCCGAGATAAGGCCAACTTCCAACAAGTCAGTAAGTCACTGCAATTCCTTCAAGGGAAAATCTCACGATAACAAAGAAATGTTGTTATGTTATCTGTTTACAATGGGTAAACATAATTATTATGTTGTTACAATAAAATTATGTAACAAAAAATAGGCTGTTAAATTGTTGTCAAGAAAATATTGCTTAGTATCAGTAAACACCTATTTATTTTAGCTTCAATTTATAAAGTTTAACTACAGTTGAATATGAACAAATATTTGTGTATTTGAAACTTTTTAAATATAAAACAAAAAATCAAAAGTAAAACTTTCTTAAAATTCTCTTTGGACATTTTTAGAAATGTGTGTGGGGGGCTGATGATTGTCTTCATGCTGATCTTATTAAGGCAACCATTTTGTTAAAATTTTATATGCACATTTTCTCTGGCATGGTGAGGACACACTATCTAGGCATTCCAGGCCTCTGGTTCTTACAAATTTCCCACCCATCCTATTTGAATTTCCCTTCCCCTTAGGTGTGGTTGTTGTGTTATGAACATATCAGCTGTAGTCTAACATTCTTCTTTATTGTGAGTATTTGACCAGTTGTAGATCTCTGAAATACTATATATCACACAAAGAATTCACTGTCACAGTACATATGAGCAATGGGAGCCTACTCCACCATAAATAAAAGCAAAGTAATAAAATTTGAAGGAAAGTGGAAGGATCTGAGGTAAATAGTATATGGAATGAGATTAACCAGATCTAAAAAGGTGAAAACAAAACTCACAAAATACATATTCTGCCTTGATTGTGGATCCTAGCTCTGAATTCCTAGAACTGAGTCTGACACATAAAAAAAAAAAAAAAAAAAAGAATAAAAGGAGAGGAAAAAGGAAGAAGGGACAATGCTGAGATGGGAAAGAAGAATCTCTGGAAAAGAGGACCCGAGGAAATATGTGCTGTGGAGGGAATAATGAGAAAATGAGTGTGGGCTTTTACTGGGGAGCCCAAAGGGAAGCTGATGACATTGGGTAGGCAACAGCTCATATAATTCTTCAAAACACAGAGATACAGACATGTGTGTACATATATGTTTTATATTTTTTTTGAGCTCTGCCACACAGTATGATAATGTTAAATCCAAAATCAGTTTACTGTCTAACAAACACCCAGTAGAAAGCATGAGGAACATCTCTTAATTTCTTATTCAGAGAAATACACGAGTCTCCCAAGATGATATGGGCTATTGCCACTGGCCTTCACTGCTTTTCAAAACTTGAGTTTATTGCCGAAAACACTACGTGTCCCACACACTAGAACTCAAACTCTTCTCCGCTCTGAGCTTTCAGAATATTTGAACTTGCAATGCGTGCTGCAAAGGGAAAGATGGAGCAACAGTTTACCCTAAACTACTATATAGGCAAGGTATCCTCAGTGGTGCAGTAGAGGTAACCAATAACTTTGTAATTGGACTTGAATTTGATGTTCTGCATCTAGCCAAAATCCACAGACGGAGAAGTCATTTGAGAGAAAAAATCTATTACTGCCGTTTTCCTAAGCCAATGTACAGATTCATTTTAAAAAAATAAAATAAAACTGTGCTCATTCACAACTTTGCTCAACTTTAGACAAGCAGGATTTCTTCTAAGGAAAAAAAAAACCATTAAAATTGTAGTAATATATTGTATATTTAATAACCAAACCAAACCAAAACTAAATAAACAACAGAAAAGGCTGGAAGCTCTGTCTCTGATATTCGAGAGGTATTTATTAAATACACAATATATCATCACATAAAATTGTGGGTTTTGATTAAGTCATACCAATAAAAAATTAAGTTCACTTTTACATACTTATCTTTACCTAGATAATTTTTTTCATTGAATTAACATTAAAGAAACGTTTTTTAAAATATTAAAAATATATGTAGAAAAAAAATTGGAAGACCTGTAAAGTTCCCTCCAATGATGTAAAGAAAAGCATACCTGCTATTAGGTTTGGCTTTCTTATTTTAACTTGATAATTAACAACATTCTATGCATTGGAATATTTATTTATAAATTGTGCAGCATGCTACAAAAATAACACAAAACTGTGACTTTGGGTTAAGGGACATTTCCATTTGCACTTGAATTATGTATTTAAATTTTAATTTCTCTTCTGCCTAATACATCTATGTGATTTTAAGCAGATTTCATCTGTACACATGTATTATATATTACTCATATACAGGGTAGCACTTTGTTAATGAGAATTTTATAAACTTGTAGTAAGTCAGATATGTAGAAATTTTAACACATAATATTTATTGTATATTTATTTAGCTTTGACCCTTTCTTTATGAAAACAATAAAGTTACGAATGTTTTATACAATTAAAAAGAAATAATACATATTTGTGGAGAATATGAATATGCCTGGCTCAAACCAAGTTCTTGTTTTATATTTCTTCATCTAATACTTTTTTCTAATGATACAAAATGCACATTAATAATTTACTCAGTAAGATGTGCTAGGGGTTATGGTCTAAAGCGCTCTTGAAGAAATGCCTTAATGTTTGAAAGAAGATCAGACACACAAAGAAAAGACATCTTGATCAAACGTTGAATATCAGATAATTTAAATATACTTTTTTATCTGAGTGACAGAACTACTCAGTTCTGGAGAATTCTGCTTTATAATCATTCAAATGATTGTTAATCCAAGCGGCGATGATCCAGAGGCTTAGATGTTAAGTCAGCATTATCAAGCAAAGAGATATTCTAGGTAAGATTCTCCTAAGGGGATTGCTGTATGCTCTGTCTACAGGTAACTACTAAAGCTTCTGCAGAGCAGTGCTTAGGTATTATCATGTCTGCACTTAAGGATAAAAGAACATATATACAGTGATCTAATTCTTCAGTTCCTGTTTTTGTTATTTAAATTGTTTATGCGTAAAAACACTACACGAAGATGCCTTCCTAAGTCTTGTGCTAATACACATCTGGTGGATGCTCCCTCCGTATAGTCCCAGAATCTGATGAGTGGGAAAATACACGAGGCTGCAGAGATGAGCTTTTGTGTCCTCAAACACATCCTTCCCCAGGTTAACTCGCTAGGTTAATTCCTCCCTAGGGACTCATTCTTAAACTTCCTTTAATTGGCAATTGAGAGGTATTTCAGCAGACAGGCGAGCGGCAGACACCCTAAAGACAACAAAAGGGGAAAAGTTAACAAGGGGTTCTGAGGCTCTGCGACAAGGGTGACAAGGTTTGTTAAGCAGGAATAAAGGGGATGAGCATTGCAGGAGGCGCTATGGATTGGCAGCCTCTTCAGAAAGGTCAGCAGCTTCCTTTTATAATTGCTTCCATTCATTTTAATACAGTTTGCTAAAACACTCTAAACAAGAAGCTGTCTGAAGGACCTCCCTCTCTGTTAACTGCATCTTTCATTCAAAATACCTTTTCTTACAGCTTGCTCCGACAGTAGTATTTAAAAAAAAAAAAAAAAAAAAAAAAAAAAGGAGTAAATATAAGATCTATAGCACTTTCAATACAACTTATGGAAGATAAAAGTGACCAAATATGAGCTAATAAAACTGAGAAACATTCGAGTTCCTGTTGATTTGCTTTTTTTCTTTTCAAAATTTAAATTGATTGGCGTTTTGTGTTTCTTTTTGCTTAGTTAGCAAATCTGACTCCCAATTAAACTCTTTATTGTGCTACTGAGAGCAAGTCCCACTGAAAGCAATCTTAAATTTTCAAAGATATTTATTACATCTGTGTGTTTAGCTCATTGTCCTACTCCCAAGTGTTCCAGCATGAGGAAGGAACTTCTGTTCCTCTGTCCCCGGCCATTGGTGATGTTGAAGTAGAGGTTTCTATACAATTAGAATATAACCATAGCCCTAGCCAGAAGAAACCAGTTTTTAAGAACACCAGTCTCTGCTCTTTCATAATCACAAAGACTAATGATATTTCTAGACCATGTGCATCTTTAATTTTATTTTTGAAAAGCTTCTCCTAAGTTGTTATAACCATTGGGAATTCCAACCTGAAATATATCTAATCTATTAAATAAGACAATGCTGTAAATGCTTAAAACAAAGGATTACCTGAAATATCCTAGAATCAAGGTTTTTATCTACCTTACTAAATTTTCAATTAAGGTAGAAAACATATACTCAGAAGATGACTTATCTCAAAATCCAATTCTTAAAAATTCTGCATTTCAGTATTTTGATCAGGCTGTGGTCTATAAGGTGTGTGAGTATAGGGTCTTTTGCTTTCATTTCCCATGGCCCCTGCTTGTCTGCCTAAAGCTTTCTTCTGATGCCCTGAATCTACGTTAACTTTAAGTGAATTGCTGCTCTTTGGCTGAAACAGTCAAGAAAAGAGCTCTTCATCTCTTATATCAAAATTAAGGAAAAAAAACTTGTATAAAATATGCTGTTTTATTGATATTTTTAACTGACAAAAGCATATCTGTCTAGCCATGAAGACAGATATGTAGATATGTATATAGGTCGGACACTACATATGCATGAATTATTGGTGAAATCTTGATTTAGAGTAAAGAGATAGACAAAATGGGTTAAATCCGTCATCACATAGAAAGTTTGAAAGAAATTAATTTCAATTCATAAAACTTATTTCAGAACTGAAGAGGAAGCTCAGCAGTGAAGAGTGCATACTGCCCACGGAGACGATCCAAGTTTGATTCTCAGCACCCAGACTGGAAAGTTCACAACTGCTTAGAATTCAGGCTCCAGGGGACCCACTGCCGTCTCCTGGTCTCCATGGACACCTGCAGTAATATATATATACACCCCACACATATACACAGAGATACTCATAAATAAATAATAAATAACAATTTGAAAAAAAAATGGAATTATTTTAGGATGAATTTCAGACACATAGTTAAATCAGTAAGATCATACACTGATTTTAACTGGTATAGATTTTTGGCTTATTGCACTTGAAAATAAGTGATTAAGGATCAAGCCAAGCAAGAATACATGGTCTGAAGCTCAACTGGGTGAGTGCTGTAGAAAACCAACATGAGGCTGACTTTCTACATACAAAATGTAAGGCCACAAGAAGAAAGGTATCTCAGTAATGGGGGAAACAACTCAGGCCAAACAGTCTTTTTTTTTTTCAATAAAGAATCTCAATGGCATTTCCATGGGTTCATCATTATACTTCTAGTATTTTGAGGGTCCTGGCTTGAGAATTTTAGAAAGAAAATGGACAAACTGACAAGCAAGCCACTCTCACTGAGACTTTACCTTATCAGGTATAATTTATTTTTGCTTCATTGAACACACATAAAAAATAATATCATACAAAAAGAACAGGCTAGGTAGAGCAGCTATGATGGAAAAAGCACAAGGATCCTTTCTCCATATACTCATTCAAGTACAGTTTCCATTATACTTAGAATCTATAACTCTTACAACATTCCTTGGTAATAAACAGGCAACCAGTGTCACTCTTTATAAATGCATAATGAAAAAATAAAACTGACCACAGAAAACTGGCTAAGTAGTGAGCTATGGACATTTTCATTGATTAGAAATAGAAAAATAATTAAACCCAAATGTACTGTTTAATGTGAGCACAGAAGGAAAAGGAAAATGAATGTTTGGGACACTTAATTCCAAAAATAACTTATATTTCCAATGGTTGTGTTTTGCCCTGTAAATACTTTGTACCACTTCAACATATGTTTTAACTCATTACAATAAAAACTTTTGAATATACAGTGCACTAATGTTTATTATGTCCTAGCTAAGGAGTGATTAGACTTGCATATTGTGGTGAAGCTTTGGAAAATCTAAATCTCTGGGTATTATAACACACACACAAAGCATAAAATTATATACAGTTCACATTTACAATGAGCAGGAACTTTGACACAGTTTGTAAATAACTACCTTAGCATGACAAAGCTACACTTCCTGGTATACAGGATGGCAGTGTACACTTAAGTAAACTATCAAGGTATAAAAGCCTTGTCTCAAGTGTTATCTATGTAATGTTTTTATCTCAGTAGTGACTTTCTTAGCACTTGTGAATTTAAAGAAAGTTAAGTTAAAAAAAAAAAAACAACATAATTTTCCAAGGAAAGAATTCAGTAATGTTTCAAAAATTCTATTAGATATTATAATAGAGACCTGGAGTCAGAAATTGGAGAGAAGCTGAAATGTCAGAGAAACAAACCACAGCCACTTATCACCTAGCCAGTTCCTCAGGTTTGCCTTCAGGAATCCTCAGCTCAAGTCTCTCCTTCCTCAGTCAAAAAAAGAAAGTGGCGAAGAAGTCTTGCCTTCCCCAGCCTTATCTTTCCCTGCCTAGCTGTCTCACTTACTGGTTCAACTTCCCAGTGCTAGGATTAAAGAAGTGTGTTTCCCAAGTAGCTGGAGCGGAAGCCTGGGATCACAAGTGCTGGGATTAAAGGTGAGTCACCACAGGGCTATGTTAGGTCTTGAACTACATAAGGATCTCTGCCTCCCAAGAGATGGGATTAAAGGCATGGGTCACCACTCCCTGACCTTCATGGCTTGGCTCTGTCCTCTGATATTTCACACTATTTCTATAAAATATACACAATAGTTAATACAAAAGTGAAAAATCCAGAAATAAAAGCATATAGAGTACTAACCCATGCTCAAGCAATAAGAATACTATTTTAATACATTCTGTCCATTTTCACAAATACATTTTACTATTTAGTTGGGCATTAGTCTAGGGCAGTTTTAAACAAAAATAAAATTATAAATATTATTTTATTAAAGTTTATCAATTTTATAAAACATTATAAAATTTGTGTGTATGCAAGAGAGAGATTAATAGTATCACATCAGTAAAAAAGGACAGAAAAATATCATTTAAATTCATTCCTCTACTAATAGTGAGTGCTATCAGTTTTTTAAAGATTTGTATTTTATTTTTAAATTATGTGTGTGTGTGTGTGTGTGTGTGTGTGTGTATCAGTGTGTATCAATGTGCTCATGTCTGTGTTTCTGCTGATGCTCATGTGTGCAGATGCTTTTGGAGGCCAGAAGAAGGAATAGGATCCTCTGAAACTGCATTTTGTGATTCCTGCTATGGGATCCAGATTCATGTCCTATGGAAGAGTAGAAATTACCCTGAACTATTCTGTCACAGAAAGTGAGAGAGAGAGAGATTACTAACATATAGCACTTTTATGGCTTATTGAGGGAAATACATATTGTGGCCATTAATGCAGAAGTGAACACGGTAAGAAACAAGAATAGTTTTAAATATAGAAATATGATGGAACTATAAAGGTAAATACAAACCAAAACAAAATGTCTCAAAAATATCTTTCAATTTAAAATTATTTCCAACTTTATAAATTATGTTTTATTATCAAAAACTTTATTGTCTGAAATAATATTGAAAACACAGTGTCACTTTTGACTATGTATAGGGGATATGTTCTGTAATGAAAGCTTTAAATATTATGACCTCAAAACACTTGATATGAAAGACAGTATTGTCTTCATGGTGGGAAAACTTAATCCTAACAACATTCAAATAACCAGATCAGCATGATTTGGAATGATTTAAACTTTGACTCCAACTATAGATTTTGTAAATTGCTTTCAGTCTGTTTTTACAAGCTGTTTTTGTTTGAACAACTAAACAGCCAAGTACACATTCTTTAAATAGCATTTTCTATCATTAGAAACCAGATATAACATTCTTTCTTATGTTAGGTCAAATCTGGTCCATAAAAAACGTTATACATGAATTAGGAATAGTATACAGTTCCTGAATGGTCCATTAGACAAGGAAGACTTCCACATATCTGAATGAAATTCTGAGTATATCTAAGTCTGAACTAAAACTTCCTTGAATAGCTTCTAGAGTTCCTTCATAACTAATCCTCCTTAGAAGAATCCAGAACAATTCTGTTTTCTCGGTGTGCTTTGAGCTTCTTGATTGAAAATAAATGATGAAACAATGTCCTCTAACTTCAATTGAGTTAGTCCGCCATCTCATCCCCACTGATCCTAAATCCAAACAGGTTTTCTTTTATTTTTGTCCTAAATCAGTCTAGTTCTTTCCATATTTAACAAAACAATTAATTGAAAGAAAATTCAATTAATCAGTAAATTCAATGACAATTAACCAATTAATTCAATCAATCAATTAATTCAATGAGAAAACTAATGTAGATAAAAAACAGAATATTAAAACAGGTTCTAGACTTAGTACTCTGAAGTACTTACTACACTCTTCCGATGTTAGATGACCTGCTGTCAGTGTGCTCTTCTCATCATTCGATGGTCATTCACAGTATTGTTGTCTCCTCCAAGGAAAATGAATTACATCTTTGGTACCTCTAATTCTCCAATTCTTCGCTCCCCTACTAATGGGATTTTAATTTTTTTGTCTTTTTTTTTTCTTTTCCCAATTAGCCAGCTTAATCCAGTTATTACGGATCCATCAGAGACTACAAATAAAATATAATTCTTCTCTAGTACATTTTTTTTCCAGAAATAGGATGATTTAAAAATTCAAATTTAGACATTAATCATTTTATTATTCTCATGTTCATTATCATTTTCTTTCCTGAAATCATGACAAGAAATAAAGTGATATATTCTGGGATGTTTTATCAAAGAACACAATCAATCTTTTGCTCATTGTTTCTTATTAGCTGTGTTAAAGGCACTTTCCCAGCTTCACTCAGTCTTCTAATTATTATTATTTTTTTTTACTAAAACATACTTATCATAAGAATCAAAACTATCCAGAAGCTTAGGAGCAATTGAACAATGGCTGTATTTCATCATTCCCAACAGTCATCCCCCCAACCATCAGAAGTTGAAGTTGAAAGATTAAACATTCCATCTGGATCACAGCAAGCAGCATATAAGTGGGTTGGGGAGCTATCATTGAGTAAATGAACCTTTTACAGAACATTGAAAGTAATGAGGTGGATCTACATTGCTTATTTCCTCAGTATTTCCAAGAGTTTCAGCTTTAATCAGGAAGGAAAAGGAAAAAAAAAACAAAAGCCAAACAAACAAACAAACAAACATTTAAGGTGAAACCAGCTACATGACACAGGGTAATATATTTTCAACATTGGGAAGAGATGAGGAGAGATCTCAGGTACAAAACCAGCCTGGGCTGCTTTAGGAAAACTTGTCTCAAACGAATAAATAAGTAAATAAATAAAAACCTAGAACTTTTACACTACAATATTAGGTAGCTGATTTATCAAAAACGGAAAGATACTGGTACAATAAAAACAGTCTTAATTGATCTTGAGCTATGTGATACAAGATACTCTCAGCCTTTGTAGCCCAGCTATATTCTCACCAAGTCAATGGCAGATATCTATCACTCCTCAACTTAGGTCCATTATTCATTCTGATGTGCTGTTTTGTGAGTAATTGAGCCAAAAGGGAGCCCATAGAAAACAGAATTTTACAATAAAACAAAACAAAACTGAAACCTTATCTTTAAAAAAAAAAATAACTTGCATCCATCATGCACATGTGTGTCTTTCATACTGATAATATTTTTGCAACAAAATTTAGAGGATTTTCATTATTTCTTTTGTGATAATTATTACTTTACAGTATAAACACTATTCTAAACCCTATGTTATACTAATATTAGCCCTTGCCTTACTTTATTTTCTTAAAACACAACAACCTTAAGGTAACTTTTCATGTTCTAAATGTACATATATGCATAGTCCATATTATTTATGACACCTGCACATTTGGATGTCCAAAGAGGTTATGCTTGCCCTCAGATTAAAATACCATAATCATTGACTATCAGGAGTCACAGAATTTGGCACAGTTTCATGTCCCTGTATATGACAGCTCACAGAGTGCACATTTTGAATGTCTTTTTTCTATTTAGGATCCAATTAGGAGTGACAAATGCAGAAATTTTAATACCCACAATACAAGTGTGTAACATGAAGTACATAACTAGGGTGAAATCACTAACTTATTTTCCATTGTTCAACATCCTGAAGCAGTACAGTAATGGTTTGCTTTATCATTATAATGACTGTCTAAACGCAAAATTCAAAATATTGATTATTTGTTTTAAATGGCAATATGTTCACAAGGCGGGTTTGCCTGAAGGTAAACATCAGCTTTTATGGAGGCAAAAATAAAGGGAAATATTATTGAAGAAATAGAACATCCAATGAGTGAGAGTTTTCTAAAATGCAGAGACTTTATCTATGTGTACATGTGTGTGGGAAGTTATGCATAGGTGTTCAGGTACTATAGAGGCCATAGAGGGCACCAGGTTGTCTAGAACTGAATTAATTAGAGTCTATTATGTGTCACTTGACATGGGTACTAAGAAGACAATTCAATTCTCTAGAAGAGCATCAAATATTCTTAGCAGCCGAGTCATCCTTCCTCCCTCACAAATGGTGAGATTTTTTTTTCTATGATTATCATTGGAGGACTTTCTAGAAGACATATAAAATAATTACAAGAATCAATAGACAAAAGAGTAAACTAGGATTGACTTACCTGCAGTGGACTGTAAATCATTACCATGTCTTCACCTTGATCTGTCACAGTATTACAATAGATGAACTTAAACAAAATAAATATGTAAGCCTTAATTATTTCATTGATAAAAATACTTGTTACACTGGTCAAGGTTATTAAAAAAGAAAATAAATAAGCTCCCTTCCCAAGCCATAGTCAAATCATTCCATGCACTTGTCAGTCCTCACACAATGCTTCTCTGTCTCCAAGGAAATAATCTCTGACTTAGGCAGCACAGGAAAGTAGTAACAATTGATTTCAAAAAGACCATAACAATGTATGTTGTCACAAATGCCTACTTTTTGAAATTGGTAAATTTTGTAAGTAGTCATAATTCTGTGATGATTATGAACTCCACAAGATTTCTTACAATATTGTAGGCTTTATTCAACACAAGGAGAGTCAACTCAGAGATTTAACTCTCCAGTGCAAATGCCTTTGCATTTTTTTAAAAAAAAAAAATTTCTGTAAGGTTAGATAATCTGCTTGCAATATAAATCCTGTAAAACGCATGAACTTCCCTGTGGTTGTAAAGATTGTGGTTCTTGTACCTGCCACTGGCTAGTGCTGATGCTGATTATTGAGTTGATTATCCTACTTTCTTAAGCTTTACAGTTTCAGTCAATTCTCTGTTATTCATGAGCTGATTATCCAAGTGGTAGATCACCTCTGTTCCTCCTTCCCTTCCCTCTTCCCTCCACTACATGCCAGAAGCCTATTCCCACACTCATTAGCATTTCTACCACTGGGTGAGCAATATTAGGGAGGAGAAATGGAATGTCAATCAGTCAATTTTATTACTTGTTAGCAGCCCTTATAAAGGTTTGGTGAAAGAAGAAAATTTAAAATAGTTGTTGAAATTAGGTTTGGGGCTTATCTATGGCCTTTATTTATTCATGTTCTTTCACATGTCTATTAGCATAATCTATGTCTGTAGTACAGTACAATTATCTTGAATAAAAATGTGCTTTTGGTTGAGAGAGTCACATTTTATTAATAAAGCTGTGTAGAGTCTGGAAAACACATTGGGAGCTTTCATTATGGTGGTATAAAAATACATGTAAAATATTATGATTAAAAGTGACTACTTAAATAATGTTGGTAGTATTTAATAATTGATATTTGCAACATAGAAGAGAAACTATCGAATGAAATATGCAAGATTTAGAGTTTTCACTTGCAGGTTTTCATATTTTCTGGCTTTCATTGCTTCCAAATTCTTAGAGCTGCAGAATTTCTATGGTGTAACACAAACAATGCAAATACGACACTCCCATATCATATCCCCTTTTAATAGAAAATTCAACACAGTGGTTACTTATAGGGGGTACAAATCTATAATGTGAACATCGTATTTGACATCTGCCATAGTTAGTTTAGTGTCAACACAAACTTGATTGTCTGAGAAGACAGGATCTTAATGGAGAAAATGTCTCCATCAGATTGGCCTATAAGCAAGTCTGTGAGGGCATTTTCATGATTAATTACTCACATGAGAGGGTACAGTGTATTAGTGATAGTGCCATCCTTGGGCAGGTGGGCCTGAGATATATACAAAAACAATCAGAGTAAGCCACATGGAGCAAGCCAGTAAGCAGGGTTCTTCCACAGCCTGTATGCCAGCTCCTGCCACTAGGTCCCTGCCTTGAGTTCCTGTTTCTTCTGTGACAGGGTATGATATAAAAACGTAAAACATGGACTTTTCTCTTCAAGTTACTTTGAATTATTTTGTTTATCATAGCAATGGGAAAGAAACTAGGAACCCAATCAAGTTTGCCGATTTTCCCAACTTGGTAGATTATTCCACCCAGATTCTTTGATTGACAGACATCAAAGAATGGCAGACCTATGCATTACATCTCTTAGAATTAGTAAAACTTTTTGTGCTGCTATTGTTTTATTTTGATCCTATTGTAGTTATTTTTTAATTGAAGCAGTTTTGCTTTTAGTTATTTCAATTATTATTTATTTATTTGGTATTGTTTTACAGATCAACCACAGTTTCTTCTCACTCTATCACACTCAGTTTCCACCACCTCATCTCTTCCCCAGGTTAGTAAATCTTATTGCCAGTTTGTAAGGTTTCATAACTGTCTTCTTTCTCTTATCTAAGAATACAGTGTCTTAGAGTTACTAAATGTACAATCTCTCATACCACATGTGGCAACACAATCTAATTTGTAATATTCTCTGACTTCATAAATCAGTAACGGACCTGTGTTCCCAGACAATTTTGTGCTTTTCATTCATTTTAAAATTGTAAGAATCTTCATTTTAAATATTTCTTAGTGTAGACAATGAGAAAGTCATCTACTTTGTGAAGAAGCAACTTCAAGTATGAATATGTGTAGCAGTGAGGTTTCTGGGTCCCAGGCGGCCAGAGGCCTGAGACCCACAGACCTGCCACCCGAGACTGCTTAGCCGCCCGCCTGCCTGCCTGCCACTCAGGCCCCCAGAAATGACTAAGACACTTATATTAACTTCATGATGTATGGCCTATGGCTCAGGCACATTGCTAGCTAGCTCTTACATCTTAAATCCACCCATTTCTATCAATCTGTCTGCCATGTGGCCTGTGGCTCACCTGTGTTCCTTACATGTTGCTCCTTGGGCGGCTGGCTCGATCTGCCTCTGACTCCACCCTTCCTTTCCTACCTATTCTGATTCTCCCTCCTACTTCTTCTATGGTGCCTGTCATGGCCCAAAACAGCTCCTTTATTTAAAGATTGAGATTCACAGCATACAGAAAGGCATTCCCACATCAAAAATGTGTTAAATACAATAGAGATTATTTTGATAGTCAAAATCTGCTATTTCATCAGTTGCAATTAATATAAAATTAAAATTATTTAATAATAATTTATCTGTTTTTCTAAAATTGTTATAACCTATAATAGATAGTATAACATTACTGAAAGTAGGAAATACTTAAGAGTGTACATGTGCATGTGTGTGTCTGTGTGTATGTACATAATGATGAGTTTGATTTAATATTAATTACTGCATCTTTGGAAGCTTCAGTCCTCCCCTAAATATACTTTTGTCTGAAAGTTCTCATCAGTATTTTAAGAAGTAATATTTTAGAGATAAGATTATGAGGTTAAAAATAAGTGACTTATATTTAACTAATAATTTCCCTATAAATATTCTGTGCTTTTGGAACAATTATATATTTACAGTATGTGTTTGTGTGTATAAGAACCTGTAAATTTATTTATGCAATGTATCCAAACCCAGCTCCATTTCTGCATTCTATACAAACCATTATCTGATAATTTTTTCATTCATTAGGGAAAACCTGAGATGCTCCTTGACTCAATCTAAAGTAGTTTGATAGAAAACTAACAGCTTTTTCAGATACTAATGCAATATTATTGATAAAGTTGTGGCCTGTTATGGACCTTGAGCTTATTGTGACACAAAGCTCAAGTATTATAAGCAAATTCTACAAGACCAATGTTGGACAACTTTGCATAAAGACTAAAGAATTTATTCATGATCTAGTTTTTAGGTGGGGTATCTTTTAATTTTCTCTTGGAAATGTACTTGTGAGGCTGACTTGCCATGTTTTAAATACCTGGTATAGAATGAAATGTAATCCAAAAATATAAATCTTAATTCTAGAATGCCTGCAAATGGTGATATATAAGAAACTCAATATACTAGAATTAAAATTATATATAATTTTCCTAGAAAACATTAAATCACACAAAGTAGAATTTAGCTGGGAAAAAACTGAAAGATACAAAGTATATTCACTAGGCCTGTCAAATATTAACAAAAATTATGATGACAGGTTGTAAGTGTTGGCTTACCAGTATTGTTTTGCCATTAGGCCCACCCCAAACATAATGCCCATAAGAGGCAGCTTGTGGACTATGCCAGGGTCACAACCAATTTAAATACTCACTTAACTTAAAGCCCTACTTTTAATCTTAAGAAACTCACAATACTACCAGTGGGTAAGATGACCCAGGCAACAATTATTCAAAAAGAACAATACTGGTGTGCTTAGAAAATAATTCTGACAGCACTTTTATAACTCTATCATCTTCCCAAGTGTCCACAATTTCTGTTGTTATATGAGCTTTAGCCCAGAATTTCTATTCTAGCCTCATGGCCCAGATTTTTTGGCCTAGCCTTGGTGGCCTGGGCTTTCTGGCCCACAGTCCCATAGTACCATGGAAACACAGACACTTATATTAATTGTATGCTGATTGACCTGGGGCCCAGACATATAACTTGCTAGCTCTTACTCTTAAACTAACCCATGACTCTTATCCTGTTCAACCATGTGGTTTGGTATCTTTCTATGACCAGTATAGTTGTTCTCTGCATCTTATGGCTTGTCTGTGGTTTTTCTGCTCTGCTCATCCTGTTTCCAGAGTTTTCTTATTCTGCTAGCTCCACTCACACTTCCTGTCTGTCTTCAGCCAATCAGTATTTTTATTAAATTAGTAGGCAGGACAATTATTTACAATGTAACATAATCCCTCTACCTCCTGTTTTTGTGAAGAGCAAAGTGTTAGCTGGAGCTGGGGCCTAAAGTTTGTAAAGAATGATTTTAAGATAAGTAAAATTTATTTGATGCCAACTGCCCTTTTAATATTAGCCAGAGCTGAACAAGTTCTATGGAAGAGCTTTTATTTTATTCATTTATGAGTGTGTTGAGTAATTTGGAAATTCAGAGTCAACATGGGATAGTAAGGATGTTACAGGAAGATAATGTAGTCAGCCTTTTATGTCAGAACCATCTACTTCCCAATAATGACATGGAGACTTATTAATAATTATGAAAACTTGGCCAGTAACTTAAGGTTGTTTTTAATTTGCTCTTATAACTTAAATTAATCTTTCACTATTAATTTACATTTTGCCTAGTGGCTTTATTACCTTATATTTATAGTATCAATTCTTCTTGTTCTGAATCTCTTGGTATTTTTACCTTCTTTCCAGCATCTACTCTACGTGGAAATCCTACATAACTATTGACCATTCAGTTTTAGATTAGACCAATCAAAGTGACGTATCTCCACAGTAAAGATTGTTCCATAACATTTCCCCTTTTGGTCTAAATAAAATGGAAAAGTTTTAGCTCTGACATAATAAAAGTATATAATAGAAAGAATCATTCCACGTTGTATAAATAGAAAGCAAAGGTATTAACAAATGAAACTATATACAATAATAGCCATTATTAAGTATGAATTACATCTACATTTAGTTGATTTGTATTTGAAATTTAGAGAAAATACTTTGTTGTCTATTATACCTTTATGAGTCTCAAGTTTTGTATTTAATTTACTGTTTTGCAAGACTAAGGCATACTGTAGCTATAACTGTCTACTCTTCAGTGCCATAATTCAAGGACCTGAGAAGGTTATAATTTTATAAAAAGATTTTTCCATAACAGGATGACAATGATTTATCAGTTTAAAAAATTATTCACTAACCACTTTGGTAACTCCAGCCACAGGAAAGGAAACATTTAAAACAAAAATGACCATAATTTTAGTCCAAAGAAACTACAGATTACAATCTATATAGAAGCATTTTGAAACTCTTAGAATGTTTTTATCCCAAGTAGACTTCGGCTCACATACTTGGAAAAATCTTACCAGTTCTTCTTACCCTTAATCACTTTTAGTTTTATGAGTTTCTTTTGCTTCTATGGGATGATATAATGGTAAGTGGAAAAACTGAATGTAGACTTCTTCTGAGTAATGACAATGTTAACATTTTCAGGATGAACCAAATTCCTCAGATCTTTTAGAACCTGTCCAAACAGTATCTCAGCCAACAGATTCTATGTTAACTGTCTTGCCCTGCTTATGTTGCTATGACCCATGATATCAAGTTTAAATGACCAAGGACTCCAGATAGATGACCTACATGACAATGCTGTTATGCTCTAGTATGTGAACAATTCATCTTTCTGCAGAGTTAGAGAGTTTATCTTGAGAAAGACAAAAGGACAATTTTTCTCTAAGAAAAATTCCAACCTTATCTTATAGAAGTTGTTCTTTTTTGTTTTCCAGTAGAATGACCACCCCCTAAGAGAAAGATTTTGTATTTGGTGACTTCATATTATATTCCTAAGAGCAATAATTGTGTCTGGAAAAACGTTACCAAGTAAGAACATACATTGAATGAACAAATGTGGAGGCCATGTAGAGAAGAGGGTCACACAGTTACCCAAATTATATTTATATATTTCATAGGCACATTACTTACTATTTTTGAGTATATTGTAGATGTTTGGGATATAAGATGTATTTTATTGCTGTTGTGGTTTTAAATGTCAACAACGTAAATAACATAGGGAAAGTTTCTGTTAGGATAAGCATACCTTGTTCTTATTCTGCTTGTTTCAGTAGTGGAAATTCAAGCTTTGTCAGAGGAATAAATAATATTAGAAGTTAATGGAAGAAGCTAGAGAGATGTCTCGGAGGTTAAGAACATTTAATGCTCTTACAGAGGACTCAGTTCAGTTCCCAGAATCCACTAATAATCTATGCCCAAACAGACAAGACAGTCCTTTAAATTTATTGCTTCACTAAAAAATACCAAAGACTGTAGGCCTATAGGCTAAAGATAGATGCGTCAACATTACAAACAAAACTTTGAGTAACTGACCTGACAGCCAGATATCATCTCTGTCATTTCTAACTTTAAAAGTTGCTTATACTTTCTCTTCAAGTAATATTTTATCCTTCTGTGAACTTTACTATAGTTAAAAATTAAATAATCATAAACATAATTTTCCTTAGCTATTATGAAAATAATATAAAACTTTAAACTCAAAAGATAAATACTAAAATATTTTCTTTAATTTTACTAAATACAAATAAATTAGATATTATAACTGTGATTCTTAATAGCTGTTCTTTTATGTATAATTTTACTATATTAAAATTAAAACCTTCCTTTTTAATTAGATTTAAAAAAGTGATGTGGGATGTCTTTCTGTATGCTGTGAATATCATTCATTAATAAAGAGACTGTTTGAGTTTGTGTCAGGGCATTTTAGAATGAGGCAGAAAATTTGAGCATAGATAAAGGGGAAGGAAAATAGAGTCAGTAGAGATATTATCCAGCCACCCAAAAAACAAAATGTAAAAAAAAACCAAAAAACAAACAAACAAACAAACAAAAAAAAACCCAAAAAACAAAACTGGTAAGCCACCTGCCACATGACATTACAGATTAATAAAAAAATAGATTAAATTATTATACAAGAGCTAGCTAATAATATGTATGACCCATAGACCAAGTAACATGTAATCAATATAAGCATCTATATGTTTCTGTGGTTCTGTGGTTCTGTGTGTCTAGACCACTGGCCTGATAGGCCAGAAACTTCTTGTAACATTTGGTAGCTTACATTCAGGTGTAATTCTAGCTCTAGAGAACCTGACGCTTTGAAGTCTGTAGCTACCCACACTCATGTGCACATGCATACACTTCCACACACATTTAAACAAGAACAATTATTTGAATGAAATTAGCCAGCCATGGTGGCACATATCTTTTAATTTCAGTACTCAGGAGGCAGTGATGTACAGATTTCTATTCAGCTTGAGATCAGTCTGTGTATATAGTCAATTCTGGGCCACTTGGAGATACAAAGTGAGACACTATCTGAAAATAAATAAGTAAACAATAAAATAAAATAAATATATAATTCCTATATATGGGAAGTGTTTCCCATTTCCCAAAAAAGGACTCTTAATTACTCTAGTTGAGCAGAAAAGAGAGTATCAGCAAGATTAAAATCATAATTTTCTAAACTTTAGACTATTGTTGACATCATATTTATTTCACAAAAAAAGGAATTCAACTGTACAGTGTCTCTGTGGTAGCCAAGGCTCTCTATTACTATACATGCTTATATGTTGGTAATAATGACAAGAGTATCTGCTGGATTTCCCTAGGAGTGATGATTTTCCTAGCTGACTCTAACATTTTGTTATCAACTAGCAATAATATGCATATTATTTTACTTTGTTATAATATAAAATATTAAAATATTATTTTGAAGGTTCCAGCATTTAATAAACAATATTAATACGATCTCAGCCTAGTTGTAGACAAATAAAAGTCAATAAATGTCTATAGCATTAGCCATGTTATTAACACACTTATAACAAGGAGAATAGAGATGATGTAGCAATTTATTTTAGCCTGAGGGCTTGTGAGAGGTTGCAAAAAACAAATCATTTCTTTAGAAATGCTCATGAAAATTTTTTAATACTGTTATAGCAGTAAAATATGAGAGAAGGATTTGCAAATGGCTATTATGTCTAAGACACTGAGTCACTATGCAAGGAAAGTACAGGAAAGAAAACCATTTTATCGACTGGAAAATATAATGAAAGGAAAAGGCACTCACAAATGCCATTACAATGTAGTACTGATAAATGTCCACATACAATTTATAAAGAGGATAGTAATTCTAACTTGAGGATTCTGAAAATTGTACATTTTTACCCGTTCACCTATACATATACGTCCATTTATTTCATTAATCAATCATATTTGTGCAACAAAAGGAAATATAAGGGTAACTTTAGATACACTTAAGACCACAATAGACATAAAAAGAGCTTATCCTGTCATCTGAGTTATATTAAATAGCTTTTAAAAGCACATAAAGAATTATCTTGTGAAAAGACACACAGTGGTTATAGCCACACAGTAAGAAAGTGATATACCACATCCATGCAGGCCTTACATATTATAACTAAAGTATTGTCTCTAGTAATCTGAAATTGGATAAATGGCCAATTCTTCAAGCAGTAATTGTAATGCAAACAAAAATATCAAATTGTCATAAATGTAAATACGGGTTTTGCATTGCTGAAATATGGTGTTTGATGTTTGTGGCTATATATTATATATTTAACAAAATTAGTTTGGAATTTCAGAGGACAGGGCCAACCACAGAGCCAAGCCATGAGGGTCAGAGAGTAGTACTTAATACAACTACTTGGAAGGCGGAGATCCATGTGCATCTCTGTGAGTCCAAGACCTAACAGACCGTGTCAGTAGAAAGTTGAATCAGAAAGTAAGATAGATGAATGGAGAGAGAGAAGGGAAGAATTCAGCTTCCTCTGCCGCTTCCATTTTGGCTGAGGATGGAGAGTCAGCGGATTTAGTGGAGACAGGCCTGAGGAACTGGGTAGGTCAGAAGTGGGTTTTTTTTTTTTTTTTTTTCCTGTCTCTCTGATATTTTAGCTTTTCTCCAATATCTAACTCTAGGTTCTTATTATATACCAAATGGAATTTGTGGAATATCTGGTGTTCAACTTTTGGGACATGAGAAAAAGTTTAAAAAAAAAGAAGCTCTGCTTTTGGTTTTGCACCCACCAGCAGAGGCCAGAGGTACACTTGGCCAGAGTCACTATCTGGGTGGCTAGGTTTTCATTTTGAGGTCACCTCCAACCATCTCTGCCTTTTAGGCATTTCCCACCACATGTGTTTCTCCTCCATGATCACATGGGTGTGTTTTTTTGAACAGCAGCTTCCCTCTCCTGGTGAGCTGCATTTTTATTTATTTTCTGGATCCTCATTTTTGGGCTGATGCCACCCCTCAAAATCATCACTGACAACAGATTTGGTGAGTCAACTGAATTTTTTTTTTTAAACATGGAATTAGTTTAGAAAATAGTGTTACAATGGGAAAAGGTGGGTTTCGATAATACTCTAGACAGCATGAAAATGGAATCATTAAAGAAGAGGATAATTACTATAGATCATTCTTATTTTAGACCTAAAAATGTTAGCTGATATGAATACCAATTTGGTTGATATTAGTGCCAAGATACAAATATTAGAAGACCTTGTTAAAACAGATCATGAATTAAAGTTGGATTTCAATGTCAGAAACAAGAGAAAGTTTAAAAACTCACAGAACTGAATGAATAACTCTCCCCAGTTACCACTGGGTTCATGAAAGAAACAAAGAAATTAAAGAATTCCTAGAATTTAACAAAAATTAATGTACAACAGTTTGAAACTTATGGGACCAATACAAGCGGTGCTGAGGGAAGCTCATGACACCAAGTGCCTTCATAAAGAAATTAGAGAATTCTGATACCAGTGACATCACAACACAGATGAAAGATCTACAGCCAAAAGAAACCAAACACACCCAAAAGGAGTAGATGGCAAGAAATAATCAAGCTAGTGATGAAACCGCATAAAACAGAAAAAATAGAACAGTACAAAGAATCAATGAAATGAAGAGTTGGTTCTTTGAGAGAATAAACAGGATAGACAACCCTATCCAAACTAACTAAAAGGTATACAGTAAATGTTTAAATTATGAAAATCCAAAACAAAAAGGGAAACATAACAAAAGACACCAAGAAAATCCTAAGAATCATTAGGTTAAGCTTTAAAAACCTGTACTTGTCTACAGATTCAAAACTCTCACAATTAAAATCCAATAAAATTTTTTGCAACATTAAAAGAACAATACTCAAACTCAGAGGGAGAAAAAAATGAGCAAACATAAAACCAGGATACCTTAAACAAACCTGTACCAAAAAGAAAACAAAAAAAACCAAAAACCAAAACAAAAACAAAAAAGAACAAAACAAACAAACAAACAAAACCCTTCTGGCAGCATGACCATCATCCCAAATTTCAAGCTCTACTACAGAGCTATATAATATATATATACATATAACAAAGTATAACAAAGATCTCAACAGAAAACCTGATACACTCAACCTGATAAAAGACAAAGTGAGAAATAACCTTGAACTTTTGGGTCAGTAAAGATCTTCCGGAATAGAATACTAATAGCATGCACTAAGATTAACAATTAATAAATGGGACTTCATGAAACTGAAAAGATTCTCTAAGGCAAAGAACACTGTCAACAAGACAAAATGGCAGCCTACAGAATAGAAAAAGATCTTCGCCATTCCCACATATGACAAAGGGTAGATTTCCAAAACTTCCAAAATATATAAAGAACTCAAGAAACCAGAGATGAAAAATGAAAACAAACAAACAAAACCAAATATTACAATTAAAATATTGGGTATTAATCTAAACAGAGAAATCTCAAATGGTTGAAACACTAGGAAATATTCATTCATTCTTGGCCATCAATGAATTGCAAATAAAAATTACTGTGAGAATCTACCTTATACATGTCAGAATAATACAAAATCTCAAAGAAAACATAAGTGACATCTAGCATAAGAGAAAATGTGGAGCAAGGGAACATTTCTCTATGTATTCTGGAAATGTGAACTTGTATAGACACTTTGGAAATCAACATGGTGTTTTTCAGTAAATTGAGAATTCATCTACCTCAAGACTTACCTATATTACTCTTGAGTAAATACCCAAAATAAACTGTTATACTACAAGGACACCTGTTCAACTATATTCATAGCAGTGTTATTTGTAATATCCAGAACCTGTAAACAACGTACATATCCCTCAACTAAAGAATGATAAAGAGATCTCTATTTCCCCTTCAAAGGGAATCCCTGGATATCTCTCTTAAGTTTCTTCTGTTACCAAACTGTTCAGATGTTGTGGTTTTCAGTTTGGATATTCTTTGCTTCGTCTCTCAAATCCACTTATGAGTGAGTACATACCATCCAACTCAGGATGATACTCTCCAAATTCAACCATTTGTCTGCAAATTTTAAGGTGTCATTTTTTTTTACTGCTGAGTAGTATTCCATTGTGTAAATGTGCCACAATTTGTTAATCCATTCTTAAGTTGAGGGGCATCTAGGTTGTTTTCAGATTCTGGCTATGACAAATAATGCTGCTATGAAGAGGTCATTAAATTGGGAGCAACCAAGGAGAAGTGGGAACAAATCACGAGAGAAGGAGATGGTTGAGTGAGAGGAGCAATATAGATTGAGAAATAAATGTATATCTTGATAGAAGAAGCCACTGTGGGGTTAGAAAGAAACCTGGTGCTAAGGAAACCTTCAAGAGCCCACAAAATGTCCCTGGCTAGCACTCCAAGCAAGAGTGCCTAAACAGGACTTCCCCTATAATCAAATTAATGGCCACTCAATTGTCATTAAAGAACCTTCATCCAGCAATGGATAGAGGCAGAAGCAGAGATCCACAGATAAGAATCAGGTTGAGCTCCCAGTCCAGCTGATGAACGAGAGAAAAGAGAATATATGAGCAAAGGGATCAGGATCAGGAGGAGGAGACCCAAAAAATGGCTGACTGGAGTTATTAGGAGTTCACTGAATCAGAAACAACTGCTGAGGAACCTTCAGGGAAAGGAACTAAACTCTCTAAAGGTAGATGACTGTTAAATAGCATGGGCAGTTTGTGGAGCCCTGAAGTAGGATCAGACTATGTTCCTGGTGCATGAACTGACATCTTGGCGCCCATTCCCTATAGAGGAACACCTAATCCAGCCATAATACTGGGATGAGGGACTCAGAACTACCTCCACTGGATATGCCAGACTTAACTGACCCACTTTTGCTCTCATTGTGGAATGGATGGGGGCATGGGGTGGAGGGATGCTGAGGGAAGACTGGAAGGGACTGGGAACAGGGAAGGAAGGGGACAGTGGTAAAATATTAAACTGAAATTTGATACATAAAAAAATAACAAAAATGGACAAAGAAAATGCAGTAAATCTACAAAATGGAGTGTTGCTCAGCTTTTAAAAACAGTGACATTATTAAATACAAAGGTAAAATGATAATACTAGAAAAAAATATCCTGAGTGAGGTAACCCGGGCTCAGAAAGACAAATATATCATTCACTTGTAAGTAACTTTTAGGTGTATATTATAACCATGCTGTAATACACAGGTACAGAGATACTAAGTAACAAGAAGGACCCAAGTGGGCTACTCAAATCTCCCTAGGAAGAGGAAACAGAACAGATATTTTTGTGCGGACTGAGATTGAGTGGGAATAAAAACAAAAAGGATTAGGTGGGTAGAGAGTACTAAATGAGTTTACTGGAAAATGGGGTGCATTTCACAGTCAGATACAAACCTGGTACAAGTGAAACTCCCAGGAATTTATAAGACTAACCCCAACTAACACTTTTAGCAACTGAAAATATGAAGCCTGAACTGCTCATCTCCTGTGACCAGGAAAGACTTACAGTGGAGAGATTAGGACACCAACCTAGCCACATAACTTCTACCTACAGTCTGTCCTATGTATGGAATACATTGCGGCAAGTATGGCACAGAGATTGTAGGAATTTCCAACCAATGACTAATCCAGCCTGAGACCCATGGCATAAGAATGAGTCCACTCCAGACACTACTGGAGTACAAGGACTGAGATGGTTTATGAAAAAACCTGCCAATATAATGATGCTTAATGATACTTTTTCAAACTAATAGATTGGTGACTAGCCAATAGTCATCAGAGAGGCTTTGTGATGATTATATTATGTATCTAATAAAGATTGGCTAAAGATTAGAGGATGGAGACATCCATAGAGTTATTCATGGAAGTCAGGCCGTGGTAGCACATGCCTTTAATCCTAGCACTCAGAAGGCAGAGGCAGAGATCCATCTGAATCTCTGAGTTCAAGGCCACACTGGGCTACATAATATAGATCTAATCCAGGAGAGAAAAGGAGCTAGACAGTGGTGGCACACACCTTGGTATTCCATGCCTCTGATTTTATTACTTTGGAAACACACATGCCTATAATTCTAGAACTAGGAAAGTTGAAACAGAGTGTGATATGGTTGAGCAAAGAAAGGAATATAAGGTAAATGTCGACAAGGATTCCCTCTTCCATTTCAGCCAGATTGTTAACCTTTTTTCCCCTCATTCAGTCTGAAAATTAGTAAAGACAGGATCTACCCCCTTTCAGTCTGAGGATTCAGAGTGATGAGAAATGTCTATGGCTTGTTTCTCTTTCTTTCTAATCTTAGCATTTGCCCCAATATCTGGCTCTGGGTTTTAATTATAAGATTAAAATTTGTACAATGTCTAGCATCAAACTTTTGGGGCACAAATTCATGAAAAAGCCTCTTGTCTGTGGTTTTACAACTACTGGCACAGGCCAGAACTATAATGAGCCAAAGTTCATACCCTGCAGGCTAAGGAGTTAGCAAGATTTATCTGATTTTGCATGTCCCTTCATGTAGACTGTTGGTTTTTTGATTTGTTACCTCTCCAGGTGGGTTGCTGTTTTTCCTGGACCGGCTCCTCAGGCTGTTGCCCCAGTAGGTACTGCCTCATTTAACCCTCATTTGAATCATCATTGTCAACAGATTTGGAGTCAATTGGGATTTCTGAAAAGGGGGAAACATTTACAACAGAGTGAGATATTTTTGCCCACATTTAAAAATGGAAAAGTGTTAGAATGGAAGGAGTTTGGTATCTCATGATATGCTAGAGGGTATGGAAATGGAACAATTAAATGAGAAAGTATTATATTAATGTAGATGAGATTAGCATGTTTACTATAAATATTATTTGATCATTTCTGTCTTATCATTAAAAAATAGTTACTATGAATGACAAGATGAAAGTCTTAAAAAAAAAACGTGTTAAAACAGATCATAGAGATATGCAGACCCAGAGAGAGAAAGTTACAGGAGAACAAATCTTAACATTGCCTTATAACATTACAGAGGAATATCCTAAGGCTTTCAAAAAAAAAATCAGTCTTAATTTATTTATCAACCTTATCTGAATTACTAAATGATAGATAACCCTCTATGCAAGAGCTTAGTAGATTCCTACGGAAATGTTAGATTTGAGGAGATTCAAGGAGACAGTAGTCTCATATGGCATGTACTCACCATTTCTGAAGCAGATGTTGAACTTGTGCCAACTTGTAATAGGATTATCTCTCAGGATTGGATAGATTTAGTTATAGCAGTTTTGGAGGCTTTTCCTAGTGACAACAGAGGACCTGGTGGGAGAATGAGGCTAAGACTATTCACTTGACAACAAACAATGTGAAGGAAAAGAAAAATAATTCAGAAAAAAAGAAAGTCTAAAGAACAAGTGTTATCGGCTTATTGGTACCAATAAACCCTACAGGGTAAACTCTCACTCCATAACATTTATATCTCTTTACTTCTAAGAAATTTGAGGCCCAACTCAAGTATAAATTAAAGCTGGATTTGGAGTTATAATGTGGCTCTCTCTCTAAACCCAGGTATGTTTGTTAAAGAAGAGTGCAAAATCTCTGTATCATATCAGAAACCACCTGATATGGAACAGAAGAAAAACCAAAATTAAGGGACTATTCTATTGCTATTAGTTTTACGCTCTTTTGGATTTATTTTTTTTAAAGTTTTCACAAATTATGAATTTTTAACATCAACATTTATAAGATTAATTATATATATACATATATATATATATAAATTTTAAACTTTTTGTCATATTAATGGTCTAACTAATTCTAGAATTAAAATACTTCATTTATCTTCCTGTACTTTTTGGGGGGTTAGGACTCTATCAGTTTTCTGCAGTGAACAATGGCCATGCCTACCTATGATCTTTGAAGTCTACAAAAGGTTGATGGGGCCCCACAACAATAATCTCACATGGACTATGATAATGCCATTAGGCTGATAAACACCAAAAAAGGATCAGTTTTAGACTCCAAATTACTCAAAGAAATTAGAGGTGCCTGCTGAGATGATCCAGCCTCAAAGACTACTCTAGCTGGAAATTGAAACAAGCCTTATACTTTTCCCTTTTACAATGACTGGGAAAAAATGATACAGCTACTTTTAGGACTTAAGAATGTACCTTTTTTTTTTTTTTAGAATCCCATAAAGATGCTACTGCCAACAAACAGCAGAATGCTATTTAAAAACACAATGCCCACTTTCCCAATTGGTAGGTTAGGGGGCTTTGGTCTTTCAATGAGTTATGGGTACTTTTTTCATTATTTTAGGATGATTAGTTACAAGTTGTTATTGGTAATTGTCAGGAAAAAATGCTGAACAAAGAAGATTAGATTTAGGAGTGGGTTTCCAAAGAAAAAGAAAAAGGGGGTACATATATAATAGGACAAAAGGCTAAATTATTGTATCTATTCTGAAAGAAAAAGGGGGGAATATAGGTATGATAAGATGAAAAAGTGATTATTAAGTTTACTTTTAAAAAAGCAACTACTGATTTAAAATATTTTACATTGGATTGGATCTTTTTTAACACTGTATATAAATTGTACATATTGACATGAAATTGAGATAAATTTTGTTCATATATATGTATATATAGTAGACATATATATGTAAATACACACACACACATATATGTCTACTCTTGTTCAAGGTACTGTTCCTACACAGCTCTGTAGGCAGGTTATATTGTTCTATTGTAAATAATTGTCCCTGCCTATGAGTTTAGTAAAAAGTGCTGATTTGCCAAAGGCAGACAGGAAGTGTGGGCGGGAGTACCAGACTAAGGAGACTCTAGAAACAGGCAGAACAGAGCAGAATGTGAGAGAGAAGCTGCAAGAAGCAGAAGACAACTATGTTGCTCTGAGAAAAGGTCCCAAGCCACATGGCTGAACAAGATAAGAGTCATGGGTTAGATTAAGGATAAAGAGCAAGTTATATACCTGGGCCTTAGGCCGATCAGCCTAAAACTATAGTAAGCATCAGTGTGTCTCTGTGGGTCTATGAGTCTGCAGGCCTAAACCTTGAGGCTAGGCCAGAAACCTCCTACTACACAGCTCTTCTAATGTGCAATGCAATGTAATGCAAATTCCTAGTCCTTGAAAGTTATTTTTACCAACTAAATAGAATATGAAGAAATGCAAGTTAGTAGTTAGACATTTAAAATCAAATTTCTAGGCATCTTAGTTATGTTTTCAAGATCAAACAAATATATTTTAGAAAAATAGATTATCTTCAAACATTTCATAGATCTACAGAACATGTCATTTAAGATATTTTAATAACCTGGGTTCTTTTATTTTTATGACAATGAGATATATCTGCACCGGATAGCATCAGTGCACTTCAGAGAAGATAACAGGCATCAAAGAAACTCCGTATGGACTTTATTTTCTATGTGGCAAATGTTAGCCACTGGTCAAGAAAGTAAACTTGTCTTTCTTGTTGACAGTGTTGTCTCCAAAATGGGATAAGTAGGATATGAAAAAAGTTAAGACTGCTGAACTTTATCAAGACAAGGTAGGGCAGATCTTCAGAAAATCCCTGCTTCATGGATAATTCTGTCAGATATGTTAGTCCTATAGGCTAAAGATTGATGTCTTGACATTGTAGAGTAACCTTTGGTGATTTTCTAGGCAGCCAGCTGTTTCTGTCATTTTTCACATTTCTGGAAGTCACTTGCTTACATTTTCTGTTCATGCAATTAATACTATTTTCTTCTCATATCTCTGAGGGAGTTGAAGATAAGATAGTTATAGGTGTTTTTAGTTAACAAATTAAGAAAAGCACATTAAAGAAGATTTAGTGTATAAGTTTGAGAGACATCTAAAGATAATTTTTTGTTGCTAATATATGAGAATAGAAAGTTAATTAGGCACAATTGGACAATTTTGACTCATGAAATAGGACAAATATTCAATTTTTCAATTGTTAAGAACTAGACATTATTAATGCAGTTATTGCCTATATATAGTACATAGTTGTTATTATATATGCTTTTCTTCATAGTAGTTATAATCTTATTTTTTAGTTTTGATAAAACAAAAATATGGTGATATATTGTGTGTCTAATAAAAACTGCCTGAAGATCAGAGGACAGAACCAGCCACAGAGTTAGCCATAGATGTCACAAAGTGTGGTACATGCCTTTAATCTTAGCACTTGGCAGACACAAGAAGAGAGGATTTTTAATTATTAAGGCTAGACTAGGCTATATGAGATTGATGCAGTCCAGAAGAGAAATGAAATCAGGTGGTGGTGGCATACATCTTTATTCCAAGCACTTGGGATCACATGTCTCTGCTCCAGTGCTTGGGAAACACATATGCCTTTAATCTCAGCACTAGAAAAGTTAAAATAGGAAATGACATGGCTGGACAGAGAATGGCCTTGTGATTGTCTTTGCTTCTCATTTAGTCTGAAAATTAGTAAAGAAAGGATCTATCCTTTTCTGCCTGAAGATTCAGAATGATGAGATATAACTGTGACTTGTGCCTCAGTTTCACTGACCTTTTAGTACTTGTCCAATATCTGGATCCAGATTTTTATTATATGCTCAACTAGGATTCTTGCAATAAGGCTTATTTCAACAATTGTGGGAACAGTTTCAGAGACCCACAGCCAAACATTATGCAGAGATTGGGGGAATCCTGCTAAAGAGAGAGATAAAATTGGAGGAACCAGAAGGGTCAAATTCTTCAAAAGAAAACCCAGGAAATCAATTAACCTGAGCATATAGGGGCTCACAGAGATTGATCTGACAACCAGGAAGCCTGTGTGGGATCTACCTAGGACCTGTGGATATATGTGACAGTTGTTTAGCTTGGCCTTCTTGCTGAATTCCTAACAGTAGGAACAGAAGCTTTTCTTACTCTTCTATTGGCCTTTGGAAACTATTACACATACTGAATTGCCTTGCCCAGTCTTAATACAAGGTAAGATGCTTAGTCTTTCTTCAACTTTATATGCCAATGTTTGTTGATAATTACAGTAGGCCATTTTTAAAAAAAAAAAAAAAAAAAATTTAAATAGAGGAGGAGTGAATGGGAAGAGGGGAAGCAGCAGGGAGTTAGGTGTGGAGAAAAATGGAAGGAGAGGAGAAAGGGGAAACTGTGGTCAGAATGTAAAATAAATAAATGTATTAAATGGGCAAGCCACTCACACAATACACATACACAATTGAGAAAAATTAGAGCTGGATATTTATGTAACAAACAAAGAAAACAAAATTTGATTTCCAGGGATTATTTTGCATTAAGAGCATCATATGCCCGATAGTGATATTACTGGATCTTTGGGGAGATTGATTCTCAGTTTTCTGAGGAACCACAACATTGCTTTCCAAAGTGACTGTACACGTTTACACTCCCACCAGCAATGGAGGAGTATTCCCTTTCCTGTAGTATGAAATTTCTGGCCTGGCCTTTCCAGCCTAACCATGAGGTTCTAACCTGTTGTCCCGCAGAAACACACAGATACTTGTATTAATTTTATGCTGATTAGCCTATGGCTCTGGCTAGCTCTTGCTCTTAAACTAACCCAATCTGTTCAGCCATGAGGCTCAATACATTTCCTCAGAAAAGCATTTCAACTTCTTTCCTCTGCATCAGCTGGCATCTTATCATGGTATCACCATGGTATCCCTCTGGTTCTCTCTGACATCTTTGTGGCATTTCTGCCCTGTTCTTTCTATTTCCAGAGTTTTCTTAGTCTGGTATTCCTGCCCACACTTCCTATCTGCCTTTGTCCAATCAGCATTTTTATTAGACCAGTAGGCAGGACAATTATTTGCAATGGAACAACATATGACTCTGGCATATTGCTAGCTAGCTCTTGCTCTTAAACTAACCCATCTTGTTCAGTCATGAGGCTTTATATCTTTTTTCAGAGCAGCATCTCAACTTCTTTCCTCTGCATCTGCTGGTGTCTTATCATGGTATCTCCATGATGTCTCACTGGCTCCTCTCTGGAATCTCAATGGCTTCTCTGCACTGTTCTTCCTGTTCCCAGAATTTTCTTAGTCTTGTAGCCCCACCCAAACATCCTCTCTGCCTTTGGCCAATCAACATTTTTATTAAACCAGTAGGAGGGACAATTATTTACAATGGAACAACATAATCCCATTACACCTTCATTCACATCCCTTCCATCATAGGCTTTCATCTGTCTATTTGATCTTAGCCATTCTGATAGGTGTGAGGTGGTCTCTCAAAGTTTTTTTGATTTGCATTTATGTGATGGCTAAAGATGTTGAACAATTATTTAGGTGTCTTTCAGTGATTTGTAATTCCTCTGTTGAGAATTCACTTTTTACCTCTTAACCCCATTTTTAATTGGATTATTTGGGGTTTGGGCATGTAGTTTCTTGAGTTCTCTCTATATTTTTTGAGATCAGTCCTCTGTCAGATATAGGATTGATGTAGAAAATTTCCCGTTCTGTAGGCTGTCATTTTTGTCTTATTGACAGTGTCCTGTGCCTTACGGAAGCTTCTAAACTTAAGGAGGTCCCATTTATTAACTGTTGTTTTTAGTGTCTATGTTTTCTGGTATTATATTTTGGAAGTTGTTACCTGTGCTAATGCATTCAAGGATATTTATCACTTGTTTTTCTATTAAGTTCAGAGTAGCTGGGTTCATGTTAAGGTCTTTGATCCATTTGTTTAATCCATTTTTTAAATTGGTTATTTGGATTTGGAGGCTTTAGTTTCTTCAGTTCTCTATATATTTTAAAGATCAATCTTTTCTCAGTTGGTGAGGATCTTTTCCCATTCTGTAGGCTGTCATTTTGTCTTATTGACTGTGTCCTTTGCCTTACAGAAGCTTCTCAGTTTCAGGAGGTCCCACTTATTATTTGTTTTCTTAGTGTCTGTGCTACTGGTTTTATATTCAGGAAGTAGTCAACTGTGCCAATGCATTGGAGGGTATTTTCCACTTTCTTTTCTATCAAGTTCAGGGTAGTTGGGTTTATGTTGAGGTTTCGATCCACTTGGATTGGAGTTTTGAGAAGGGTGATAGATACAGATTTATTTGCATTATTCTACATGCCACCATCCAGTTATACCAGCACCATTTGGTGAAGATACCATATTTTCCCATTATATATTTTAGGCCTCTTCTTCAAAAATTTAGTATTCATAGATATGTGGATTAAGATTAGGGCCTTTGATTTAATTCCATTGATCTATGAGTTTGTTTTTATAGCATGTACCAGGCTGTTTTTATTACTATAGCTCTATAATATAGCTTGAAGTCAGAGATGGTGATGCCTCCTGATGTTCTATTATTTAATATTTTTAGTAATCAGAGTAAGAAACACAATCAAAACTTTTTTTTATATGTGTATTCAGGGAGACATGTTAAATGAAGTCCTGTTCAAAGAACTGTTTTGACTAGCTTTTGTAAAGACAAATCAAACGCGGCAGATCCGAACCCACTTCTCATATAAACTGAAAACCAGTAGGCTAAACTTTCAGAGAACTTATCTGGAAAACGGACATTGGTATATAACTAATGGAACAAGGTCCAAACATCAGTCGACTGGCATCATGGGATTCAGCATCCACCAGTGGGAAGTTCTGTCTTATAAAAGGTTTACCAAATCCTCGAAGACAAAAATGCAATGATAAAAGGTGAGGTGAACACATTTTGTTGTCTATTACATTTTTAATATTTTGTCTTTTTTCAGTTATCGAAAATAAACTTTTTAAAAACAATATGTTATGATTATACTTTCTCCTTACCATCTACCTCCTAGTTTCTCCCACATCTCTCCCATCTGGATCCACATCCTTTATGCCCCTCCTTAGAAAACATAGAAGCATCTAAGGAATACTAATAAAATACCATAGAAAACATCCAATTGGAATATGGCGAAACAAACATGAACAAGAGTCAAAGTTAAAGCATGATAAACACATAGACAGTTGAAGAAACACACATTTTTACACACAGGAGTTCTATAAAAGCCCTCAAATTGAAAGCCTTTGAACTTTGCAAAATATATAAAGGACCTATAATGCAGGAAAAATGACCTAGTGAGACAAAGAAACTTGAAAGATGCCAATGACTCTGAGTTATGTTGGTCATCTATTGCTAGGCATGAAGCCTGCCTATTAAAAGTGATTTGTTTCTCCAGTGATACTCACTTGGAGAAAACTAAAGTTTTATTTTCAAGCAATTTTTCTTTGGAGATAGCTTCTGGGTTAGAGATAGGGGCATGTGTTCACTTCTTTTTTCGGCTGTAGGACCTCATGTGATGCAGACCACCATCTGGTACAGATCCATGCAGACTCTGTGCATGTTGCCTCAGTCTCTGTGAGTTAATATTTGTGCCAGGTCTGTTGTGTCTAGATCTTGATTTCTTGGGATCCTCCATCCTCCCTGGCTTTTATAGTTCTGCCTCCTTTCCACAGAGTTTTCTGTATTTGTCCCATATGCTGCATAATTAAGATTCACTGATAATGGCACAGCAAGCAACAAATATATGCACATAGCTAAATGTCATCAGGAATCTTTTTATTGCTGTATTCTTGTAGGTTTTCCCCTAAACCCATGGAATATATAATCTCAAATCCTTGGCCACCCAGTATCATTGGGTTTAGATGCTATTCATGAAATGGGTATTAACTCAAGTAAGACACTGGTTGGTTACTGATACAAATTTTGTGTCATAATTGCATCACCATATTTTATCTAATAGACTGAAAGTTTTGTAGTTAGGTTGCTGTTTATATTTCTCCTTTGGTGATTTGCAGAATACTTTTCAGTACTATAAATACTAGTCAAAAGGAATGAAGGCTCTATGTAGGCATCAACTTGTCTTCTCTGTGTTCAGTGAGTCATGTAGGTGTTGTTTTAGCAATTGAACCTTATTGTCAGTTTATGGAAAGCCACAAATAGCCTTGATAATAGCTTGGGTTTGTAGGGGTATTATGTTGTTTCATGGTAAGTAATTGTCCCACCCACTGGTTTAATAAAAAGAGTTGATTGGCCAAAGGCAGGCAGGAAGTGTAGGCGGGGCTATCAGACTAAGAAAATCTCTGAGAGCAGAGTGCCAGAGGAGCACCAGAGAGAAGCCAGAGGAAGTTGAGGACAACTATGCTGCTCTAAAGAAAGGTACCGAGCCACATGGCTGAACAAGAGACATGGGTTAGATGAAGGGTAGAGAGTTAGCAAGTGATATGCCTGGGCCTGAGGCTGATCAGCCAAAAACTAATGAAAGTGTCTGTGTGTCTCTGTAGGACTGTGGGACTGTGGGACTGCAGGTCTTTGGGTCTACAGGACTGTGGGGCTAGACCTTGAGGTTAGGCCTGAAAGTCAGGGCCAGAAACCTCCTACTACATGGGTTATTTAGAGGTTTACATGGGTCCCCTATTTTCCCAGCAACTCAATTAGATATAGATTATTCCCAACACTGAAAACTTCATTTGGGTACTACTTTGAGATTTTATTTTTTATCAATCAGCATGGCCACGATCAGCAAAACAAATGAAAGTTCATGCTTTTATATTTTTAATGTGTAGTAAGGGAATACTCATTCATTGGTGGTGGAAGTTCAAAACTATGCAGACACTATGTAAATCATTGTAGTAGTTTATCAGAAAGATGGGAATTGATTTAGCTTAAAATCTAGCTATGCAGCTCTTGAGCACATACCCAAAGGGTGCTTCATCCTACTACAGGGACAGTTGCTCAACCATATTCATTGCTTCTTTCTATTCCTAATAACCAGAAACAGGAAACAGCCTATATGTCTGCCAACAAATAAATTGATAAATAATATATTTATACAATGGAATATTATACAGCTATTAAATAAACAAAATTATGTGATTTATAGGTAAATTGATGAAACTAGATAAAATATCATACTCTTTGAGGCAATTCATAACAGAATAACAAATATAGTATGCATTTTCTTATATATGGGTGTTAGTTTTTAAGTCATTAATAAACAAAATATAATCCAAATAACCACAATGTCAAGGTAGAAAATAAGGGACTAGTATGTAGCAATGTCTCTCTGTAGGGATCATAAATCGACTAGATAGATATGAAGCCAGGACTAAAATGGAAAGTGAAGGCTCAAATCATGAGGAGGAATGAGATAATAAGTGAAGGACTAAGGTGAGGGACAGCTAAAACTAAGAGCTATTTGTGGGATCACATGGAAACAGTACAACTGAAGCTATATATATATATATATATATATATATATATATATAAAATATATATGTATGTATATATATATATGTATATAACTATATATATTATATATATAGTATTATATGAAGATTTTATATATAGATATGTTTGTTTATATATACACATTTGAATCTCTGTCTCCTAAGTAACTAGATTAAAGGCATAGGTCACCAGCCCCTGACTTTCATGGCTTTGCTATGTGGGTGGCTATGTGCCCTGATTTTCCAAACTATTTTTTATTAAATATTCAATATAACACACATACTCTGTTTTGTGTCAAAAATAAGAAAAGTTATGACTAATATAAGAAAAACTATATACAATACATACAATTACTATATACAATAAATACAAATAATAATTACAATAATGTCCAGTTTATTATCAATTGACAAATTCAAAGAAAATATTCCTTTATCCTGCTTTTGTGAATCTAAAGTTTTGTATCTAATTCACTTTCTGTCTAATTTGTATTGGTGCTGAAAATTATCTTTGATGTCACTAAAATTAATCACTTTACACCTTTTAGAAAGTATTTTTCTGAAACAATAACTAGGAAAACTATAAATATAACTATCCAATCCTTAATTCCCTCAGAGACCTGAGAAGAAAATAATTGTTGCATGAATAAAGGAGACTCAGGGATAGATTTCTGAAGAAGTTGGAGGTCATAGAGAAAATAAACACCACAGTCAGATCTTACCCAGCTGCCTTCTGGCTTCCTCAGCCTCGCTTCCCTCGGAATGGCTTCTCTCCTTGTGTTTATATCCTGTCTTAAGTACCCTTTTGTAAATTAAGGCGTGGCCCCACCACTGCTTGCTTAGGAGCCTGGAATTCCTTCTATAATCTAAAGTGGCCTCACTCAGTTGGGATTAAGGGCATACTCCCAGGATACTCCCTGTGATGGGATTAAAGGTTTGAATCACCATTCTCTGATTCTCCTAGACTGACTGTGGTTAGATCTCTGGAACTTCTGGAGCTTCTCTTAACTCCCTATATAGACTGTGGGTAGATTCCCTCTGATATCTCTGAAACTTCTGAAACTTTCATTGAATCCCCACAAATAATATTAGCTAAGTAAATAGAAATTACAAGCAAGTGACTTCCAAAAAATGGGAAAAATAAAAGAAACAGCTGGCTGCCTGGACAGTCACCCAAGGGTCCTCTGCAGTGTTGGGGTATCTATCATTGGCCTACAGGCCTAGCATATCTGACAGAGGCTCTGTGAAGCAAAATTTCTTTTGAATATCTTCCTGCCTTATCTTAGCAAGGTTCAAAGTCATATTTTGTGTCCATGTTGACAAAGCAGCACTAAACTGAAATTGATATAGGGGCCAATGAAAGGTCCCCTGGATTTTTCCCAATGGTAAAGGCAAAAGGTTACCTTGTTTATTTCTTATTGACTTACATTTGTTAGTTCAATCTGCTTTTGTCACACTTCTGCGTAGTCCAGAAGGCAGGACATTCTGTTGAGGTTCTTCTTTGCAAAAACATTATTTCTAGAAAAGCCTTGTTTACAGTTCCTTTTTGAGTGACCTTGTTTTCTACAGTTGTAACTTTTTATATTTTGATTTTTCTTTATACCTCTAGAAATAAACTTTTCTACCCAAATATTATCATAGTTATGAGCTTCCATATAAATTGTATCTTAAATCCAATCTTTTAAAAATTCTGATCTAGCTTTTAATTTCCTAATTACCATTTTTGTATTGTGAGTTAGCATTTCAAGAGCCAGAGATTCAATTATAATTTTCCTAGATTCTGAGTTAGTTACTATTCTTGTACTGCTGAAGTCAATCTTTGTAAAAAAAATCTTTAAAGGTTTTACTTGGCCCTTGAATAACTTTTGTAAAGGACTCAATATTCTTTCTTACTTATTCAATTATATCCCAAGCATTCATGGCTGTCATGTGGCATAAATTTAGACTGTGGTCATCTTATAAATATTGCCTTTCTACATTAGCATAATCTCTCTTTCAGAAAAGTTGGTCTTGGGAGATTTCAATTCCTTTAGCTCTATTGCATTGTCCAATGGTTTTACCATCATCCTTCTACCAGATTCTCCATTGTTCCTGAGGGTCAGCCTCTAAAACTGCTGTAACCATATCTTTTCAGTCTTATGGGTAATTCTATTACAAGTTGACTGCTAGTTTAACATCCACTTTACAAATGGTAAGTGCATGCCATATATGACAACTAGTATTGAAATTTCCCACTACTAATGTGTGGGGTTTAATGTATGTTTTAAATTTTAGTAATGTTTCATTTATAGATGTGGGTGCTTTTGCATTGGAGGCCTAGATATTCAGAAGTGAGGCATTATCTTGATGGCTTTAGCCTATGAATAGTATAAAATATTCTTATCCATCTTTTTTGATTAATTTTGGTGTAAAGTCTATTTTGTTAGTTAATAGGATAGCCATATCTGCTTTGTTTTTAGGTTCATTTAAATAAAATATCTTTTTTTAAACCTTTCCTTTAAGGCAATTTCTATCTTTGATGTTGAGGTATGTTTCTTATATGGAGTAGAAGGATGGATCCACTTTTTACATCCATTTTGTTAGCCTGTGCCTTTTTATTGGAGAATGAAGTCCATTAACATTTAGATATATCAATGACCAATACTTTTTAGTTTCTGTTATTTTGTTGTTGATGGTGGTGTGGTATTCTGTAATGTGTGTGTGTGTGTGTGTGTGTGTGTGTGTGTGTGTGTGTGTGTGTGTGTGTGTGTGTGTGTGTGTGTGTGTTTCCTGTCTCTGGATTTTTATGATGCAAGATTTTTTATTGCCTGTGTGAATCTGGGTATAGTTAATTTCCTAGGTTTAAAGTTTTTCTTCTAGTACCTTCTGTACTGCTGGGTTTTGGGGTAGATGATATATAAATTTGACTTTGTCATGTAATATCTTGCCTTGTCCATCTATGGTGCCTAAAAGTTCTGTTTGATATATTTGTCTAGGCTGATATCTGTGGCCATGTAGAAACTGCAAGATATCTGCCCAGGCCTTTCTAGCTTTTAGAATCTCTACTGACAAATTAGGTGCAATTCTTTTAGTTCTGCCTTTCTTTTTATACTTAACCTTTTCCCCTTACAGTTTTAAATATTCTTTTGCTGTTGCTGTTTAGTATATTTAGCGTTTTGATTATTAAGTTTTGCTGGGCTTTCTTTTCTGATTCAATCTATTTGGTATTCTCTAAGCTTCTTTAACCTTTATGTATTTTCTGAATTTTTAAGTTGAATTTCTCTCCTATTCTGTTATATTTAGTCTCTTGGTTTCCCCGTTTTTCCTGAATGCTTTCTGTCAGAAGTTTTGTAGCTCTAACATTTTCTTTGGCAGATAAATTCATTTCTCCTAGTGTATCTTCAGTGCAAAGGATTTTTTCTTCCATCTCTTGAATTCTGCTGTTGCTTCTATAGTTCCTATTTACTTATCCAAACTTTTTATTTCCTGAAATCCCTCAGCTTGTGATTTTATTGTTTTTATTCCATTTCTTATGTCTTAAATAGCTTCCTTCACCTGTTGCTTATTAGCTTTTTAGAAATTTTAAGAAATTTATTAATTTTTTGGTTGTCTTTTCCTCAGTTTCCCTAAGGGAGATTTTCATTTCTTCCTTTAGGAACTCTATTATCATCATAAAGCTCTCAAATGTAACAAATGAAGTGATTAAGAGAATATATCCTAAGTGCAGTAACTTAATTTGAATCCTGTCTGGGCTACTTTGTGACCTTGAACATTATCTTTAATCTCAGTTACAAATTATATTATTTTTATATGAAGTTTAATGGTTGCACTGCATATAGCATGCTCACTCTGGGTTGCTCACAGAACTTTAGTAAATATAGTAATGCATATAAAACAACGACACATCTGATCTAGTAAATATCTAGGTCAAGGGAAAATTTTCAAGAGCATTCCAACACAAAATAAACTACAAATTTGTGGAGGAAAAGGTGTCCTACAACACAATGAATAAAAGACAGACTGGTGACTACAGAAGGAAAAAAAATAACACAAGAAAGAGCATTAACGCTGAAGCTGGAAAGATCGCAAAGAATAATTCCATATTTATTATTCTATAAAGAACGCCCTCTATAAAGTGTAAGTAGTGAGAAAAAAACAAGGATTATAACAGAGTCACATTGTAAGATTTCTTAATATATATATAGAGAGAGATATAGATATAGATAGATAGATAGATAGATAGATAGATAGATAGATAGATAGATAGATAGATAATTTTCATTTAAAAAGTCATCTCCATCAGGGTATCCCCCTGTTCCACCTCCTTTCTGCCTCCCAATCACTCCCAGCCAGCCATCAGCTTCACCCTTCCCCATCCACTCCTCCAAAAGGGCAAGAAGTCCCGAGGTGGACCAGCCCAGCACAGCAATTCCACTCCAGTCACATCCGATTCACTCATCCCCAACTCAGTGCTGGGCTGGGTGTTCCTCTATAGGGAATGGACTCCAAGGATCCAGCCCATGAACAGGAACATGGGCTGTCCTACCCCTCATGACTCCATACACTCATGGCAGTTGAAAATTGCCCACTAAGAGAAGGCACAGCTCCCCCTCTCAATAGGTCTCCAATGACAATTCCTGATTCAGTGAGCTCCCCAGACTTCAGTCAGTCACCACCATGGGAACTTTCCTGATAATACCTATCCCCCTGCTCAAAGAGACTCCCCTCTCCTGCTTTTAGCTAGACCAAGAGCTCTGCTCAGTGCTTAGCCATGGATCTCTGCTTCCACTTCCATTCCCTGTTGGATATAGGTTCTGCAGTGACACCTAGTAAACAAATGTTCACTCATTTGATTATAACAGAAGTCCCATTAGGCACTCCCTCCACCATGTTTGGAGACTTGGCCAGGGACATCCTGTGAGTTTCTGTACATTTCCCTAGTACCCAATCTCTTTCCAACCCCGCACTGTCTTCCTCTATCAAGATATCCATCTTCCTCTTTGCTCCTCTCATTCAACCATCTCATTCTTTAAAGATTTGTTCCCAACTCTTTGTGGTTGCAACCTGTTATGACCCCAATTTGCTAATGTGATCTATTTTCTCTTCTTAGGAGGGTCTCTGGATGTCTCTCTTAAGTTCCTTCTAATCCCAAACTCCTCATGGGTTGCAGTTTGCAGCTTGGGTATTCTTTTATTTTTGTCTAAAATCCATTTATGAGTAAGTACACCCTATGTCTATCTTTCTGGGCTTGTGATATCTCACTCTGGAGCATATTCTCCAATTCCATCCATTTGCCTGAAAATTTTAGAATGTCATTTATTTCTGCTGAGTAGTACTCCATTGTATAGCTATACCACAGTTTTTGTTAATTCATTCTTCAGTTGAGGGATATCTAGGTTGTTTCCAGGTTCTTGCTATTATGAATAATGCTGCTATGAACATAGTTGATATAATGCCTTTGGGGTATGAATATGTATCCTTGAGTATATGCCCAATAGTGGTATTGCTGGATCCTTAGGGAGATTGATTCCAAGTTTTCTGAGGAATAGCCATACTGTATTCCAGAGTGGCTGTACAAGTTTACACTCCCACCAATGGAGGAGTGTTCCCCTTGTTCTGCATCCTCTCCAACATAGGCTATCATCTATGTTTCTGAACTTAGCCATTCTGACAGGTATAATGTGGTATCTCAAAGTTGTTTTGATTTGAATTTCTCTGATGGCTAAAGATGTTGAGCAATTTTTAAGTGCCTTTTAACCATTTGTAATTCTACCATTGAGAATTGTCTTTTTAGCTTTGAATCTCATTTTTTAATTGGGTTATTCATGTTTTGGGGCTCTAGTTTCTTGAGTTCTCTATATTTTAGAGATCAGTCCTCTGTCCAGTGTTGGATTTGTGAAGATCTTTTCCCATTCTGTAAACTGTTGTTTTGTTTTATTGACTGTGTCCTTTGCCTTACAAAATTTCTCAGTTTCAGGAGCTCCCACTTATTGATTATTGTTCTTAGTGTCTGTGCTACTGGTGTTATATTATGGAAGCGGTCACCTGTGCCAGTGTGTTAGAAGGTATTTCTCACTTTCTTTTCTAACAAGTTGAATGTAGCTGGGTTTATTTGAGGTTTTTGTTCCATATGGAGTTGAGTTTTGTGCAGAGTGATACATTTGGATCTATTTGCATCCTTCTGCATACTACCATCCAGTTATGCAGACATCATTTGTTGAAGATACTATCTTTTATCTATTCAATATTTTTGAACTCTTTGTCAAAAATCAGGTGTTTATAGGTATGTGAATTAATGTTGGGGTCTTTGATTTGATTCCATTAACCAACAAGTGTGTTTTACTGCCAGTACCAGGCTGTTTTTATTACTATGGCTTTATAGTATAGCTTCAAGTCAGGGATAGTGATTCCTTCTGATGTTCTTTTATTGAGCAAGATTGTTTTGGAAATCATGGGTTTCCTGTTATTCCATATCAAGTTGACTATTGTTCTTTCAAGTTCTGCAAAAAAATTGTGTTGGTATTTTGATGGTGATAACATTGAATCTGTACATTGCTTTTGGTAAAATAGCCATTTTTACTATGTTGATACTTCTTATCCAGGAGCATGGGAGATCTTTCCATTTCTGATATCCTCTTAAATTTCTTTCTCAGTGACTTAAAGTTTTTGTCAAATAGGTCTCCTACTTCTTTGGTTAGAGCTACACCAAGATATTTAATGCTATTCGCAGCTATTTTAAAGGGGGATGTTTCCCTTATTTCTTTTTCAGCCCTTTAATCCTTAGCCTTATTGTAGTAAGAGGTTTCTGGTCCAGACTTTCAGGCCTAACCTCAAGGTTTAGGCCCATAGACCTACAGAGACGCACAGATGCTTGCAATAGTTTTAGGCTAATCGGCCTAAAGCCCAGGCATATAACTTGCTAACTCTTTACTCTTAATCTAACCCATGACTCTTATCCTGTTCAGCCATTGGGCTCAGTTCCTTTTCTCAGAGCAGCATAGCTGTCCTCTGGTTCTTCTGGCTTCTCTTTGGCATTCTGCTCTGTTCTTCCTTTCCTAGAGTCTCCTTAGTCTGGAAACCTGGCCCACACTTCCTGTCTACCTTTGGCCAATCAGCACTTTTTATTAATCCAGTGGGTGGGATGATTATTTACAAAGGAACAACATAATCTCCCTACACCTTATAGGAGGGCTATTGAGTTTTTTGAATTAATCTTGTATCCTGTTTCCTTACGGAAGATGTTTATCAACTGTAGGAGTTCCTGGTAGAATTGGGGTCACTTATGTATATGATCATATCATATGCAAATAGAGATAGTTTGACTTTTTCCTTTCCAAGTTGTATCCTCTTAATCTCCTTTTGTTCTCTTATTGCTTTAGCTAGAACTTTGAGAACTATATTGAACACATGAGGAGTGAGAGGACAGCCTTGCCTTATTCCTGATTTTAATGAGATTGCTTTGAGTGTTTCTCCATTTAGTTTGATATTGGCTGTTGGTTTGCTGTAAATTGCCTTTATTTTATTTAGGTATTTCCCCTGTGTTCCTGATTTTTCCAGGACTTTTATTATGAAGAAGTATTGGATTTTGTCAAAGGCTTTTTCAGCATCTAATGAGATGATCATGTGCTTTTTTTCTTTCAGTTTGTTTTCATGACAGATGACAGTCATAGTTTTACCTATGTTAAACCATTCCTGCATCTCTGGGATGAAGCCTACTTGATCATGGTGGTTGATTTTTTGATTTGTTGTCAGATTCAGTTTGCCAAAATTTTATTGAGTATTTTTGCTACCAATGTTCATGAGGGAGATTGGTCTGTAATTCTCTTTCTTTTTTGCAACTTTGAGTGGCTTGGGAATCAAGGCAATTGTTCAGCAATGTTCCTTCAGTTTCTACTTTATGGAACATTTTTAGAAATATTGGTATCAGTTCTTCTTTGAATATCTAATAGAATTCTGCACTGAATCTTTCTGGTCCTGGGATTTTTTTTTTTCCTCACTGGGAGACTTTTAATAACAGCTTCAATGTCCTTTGGGCTTATAGGTCTGTTTAGGTCTTTAATCTGATATTGATTTAATTTTGGTAAGTGGTACCTGTTCAGAAAGCTATTTCTTTCAGGTTTTCCATTTTAGTGGAATATAGGCTTTCAAAGTATAAGCTGAGAATTCTCATGATTTCCTGGGTGTCTGTTGTTATGTCCCCCTTTTGATTTCTGATTCTGTTAATTTGGATATTCTCACTGCTTCTTGGTTCGTTTAGATAAGGGCTTATCTATCATGTTGACTTTTGCAAAGAACCAACTCTTTGATGCTTTGTATTGTTCTATTTTTTTCTATTGTATTGATTTCAGTCCTAAGTTTGATTATTACCTGCTGTCTACTTTTTCTAGATGAGTTTGGGTTACAATGTAGTAGTTTCTTGGCCCCGGGCAGCCAGAGGCCCAGACCCACAGACCTGCGCGCCAGACCCATTAGCAGCCCGCTGCTGCTGCGCAGGCCCCCAGAAATGACTCAGACGCTTATATTAACTTTATGCTGTTTGGCCTATGGCTCAGGCACATTGCTAGCTAGCTCTTACATCTTAACTCAACCCATTTCTATTAACCTTTCCTGCCACGTGATCCGTGGCTCACCTGTGCTCCTTACATGTTGCTCCTTTGGGCTTCTGGCTCCTTCTCTCTGACTCCTCCCTGCTCCTTCTACCTACTCTGATGCTTCCTCCTACTTTTCCTATGGTGCCTGTTGTGAGCCAAAACAGCTCCTTTATTTAAAGATTGCTATTCGCAGCATATAGAAAGATATTCCCACAAGTTTGCTTCTAATTGTCTAAAGCCTTTAGCTGTGCTGTTAGGTCTCTGGTGTGAGATTTCTCTAGGTTTATCTTATAGGCCTCTAGTGCTATGAGTTTTCCTCCTACCACTGCTTTCATTGTGTCCCATAAGTTTTGGTGGATTCATTTTCATTAAATTCTAGGAAATCTTTTATTTCTTTCTTAGTTTCTTCCTTGACACAGAGGTGGTTTAATTGAGAGGTGTTCAGTTTCCATGAGTTTGTAGGCTTTCTGTGATTTTTGTTGTTGTTGAACTCTAGCTTTAGACCATCATGGTCTGATATGATACAGGGAATTATTCCCATTTTTTTGTATCTATTGATATTTGCTTTATGACTGAGTATTTGGTCAATTTTAGAGAAAGTTCCATGGAGTTCTGAGAAATATGTATATTCCTTTGTTTTGGGGGTAAAGATTCTATATATATCTATTAAGTCCATTTGGGTCATAGTATCTGTTAGATCTCTTATTTATCTGTTGAGTTTCTGTCTGGTTGACCTATTCAAAGGTGAAATGGGGTATTGAAGTCTCCCACTATTAGTGTGTAGGATTTCAAGTGAGGCTTAAGCTTTAGTAATGTTTCTTTTACAAATGTAGGTTCCCTTGTGTTTGGAGTATAAATATTCAGGATTGAGACTTCATCTTGATTTTTTTTTTTTCTGAGATGAATTAAGTAATGTCCATCCTGGCCTTTTTTGATTGATTTTAGTTTGAAGTCTGTTTTGTTAGATATTACCAGATTGTTTCTTGGGACTATTTGATTGAAAGTCTTTTCCCAACCTTTTACTATGAGCCTGTGTCTGTCTTTGAAGTTGAGGTGTGTTTCTTGTATGCAGCAGCAGAAGAACTTCTGTTTTTGTACCCATTTTGTTAGAGTATGCCTTTTTATAGGTGAATTGAGACTATTGGTATTAAGGGGTATTAATGACCAATTATTGTTATTTCCTGCAATATTTGATCATAGCTTGCATGTATTTCCCTTCTTTGTGTTTTTCTTCTGTGGCATTATTGATTGATATGTGGTTTCAATGGTGTATCAGTTTCCTTAAGTTGGAGTTTTTCCGTTAGAGCTTTCTGTAGGGTCAGATTTGTGGATAGGTATTGTTTAAATCTGGTTTTGTCGTGAAATACCTTGTTTCCTCCACTTATAGTGATTGACAGTTTTGCTGGGTATAGTAGTCTGGGTTGGCAGCCATGCTCTTTTAGTGTCAGTATAACATCTGTTCTGGACTTTCTTGCTTTCACTGATTCCCTTGAATAGTCTGGTGTTATTATGATTGGTCTGCCTATATAGGTAACTTGGTCTTTTTCCTTTGAAGCTCTTAGTATTTTTTCTTTGTTCTGTAGGTTTAGTGGCTTGATTATTATGTGGTAAGCAGATTTTCTGGAGTGTCTAATCTATTTAGTGTTCTGTAAGCTTCTTGTATCTTTATAGGAATTTCCTTCTTTAGGTTGGGAAAGTTTTCTTCTATGATTTTGTTAAACATATATTCTGTGCCTTTGAGCTGGTATTCTTCTCCTTCTTTGATTCCAGTTATTCTCATGTTTGGCTTTTTCATGGTGATCTAGATTTTCTGGACATTTTGTGTTATGACTTTTTTGGTTTAGTGTTTTCTTTAACTGACATATCTATTTCCACAACTGAATCTTCCACCCCAGAGATTCTCTCTTCCATCTCTTATGCTCTGTTGGTTATGCATGCATCTGTGGTCCCAGTTCATTTCTTCAGGTTTTCTATCTGCAGCTTTGCCTCAATGTGTGCCTTCTTTATTGCTTCTATTTCAATTTTTAATTCCTGGAATGTTTCTTTCACTTTTTTGGTTTTTTTCCCCTTGGTTTTCTTTATTTTCTTTCAGGTATTTGTTCAAATCTTCCAATTTTTTGTTTGTATTGTCTTCTATTCCCTTAAGGGAATTTTTTATATCTTCTTTTAAAGCTTCTGTTGTCTTCATAAAGTTGTTTTTAATGCTGTATCCTTCTGTTTCCTCTTCATTGTTCTGCTCAGATCTTGATGCTTCTTCTGAGAGTGTCACGTTATTCTTTATATTCTTATGTGTATTTTAGCACTGCTATCCGTCCATTGCTTCCTGGGTTCACTCTTTGTAGGCTCTTAGACAGTTGTGAGCCTGGGGGCTCTTAGTTAGCTCTTATTTAGCTGTGGACCAAGTGGTGTCTTTGTTCATTACATTGTCAGTTGGTGATGATGTAGGTTGTTGTTTGGGTTTGGGCATAATTTGGACTATAGGATGTCCCTAGAGCTGTATTTTCCTGGGGATTGTATTAGGGAGGGGCTTTCTCAGGTTTCTTTGGTTTAGGGCAGAATTGGGTGTGGATGTGGTGCTGGATGGAGACATTGCCCTAGGCTGAGGTTCAGAGACCACAGTTTCTGCTTGGCCTGAGGGTAAGATTTCTTTTGTAAAGTATGGAACTTTCATGTTGGCCAGATGCAATGTTGGATTGTGCCAAACCAAAAGATCTTCAAATGTGCAAAAGGAAATTGTAAATGTGACTCAAGTACAGGAGAAAAGGCAAGTCAGAAGATAATTTCTTTCAATAAAAATACAAGTGAATTTGATTAAGTGGAAGGCTTCAGATGTAGGAATGTGAAAGGATATGGGAATAGGTCTTACCTGTGTATCATTTGTAGAGTTAATAAAAATTTGAAGTGTAAAGAAAAAGATTTGAAACCATAAACATTTCAGGCACTTCTTCACTTTCACTTTTCCTTGTATTTTCTTTATTGTATATTTGACATACATACAAATTTGTATAGAAATATTTGCTTATTTTAAAGACTAATTTTTGTAGTAATACAACTAATATACTAAGTCTATTTAAATCAGCTCACACAATAGGAAAAACATCACAGGTTAATTGACAAATTTTTACTCTAGCATTCCAGACACATTACCATCCCCATATTTACATAAGTAAATTGTGGCACAATTAGGTTATCTATATTGTAGAAAGTACTCTCATTTATAGACAGGTAATTGAGATCTGGCTTTATGTTTTAGGATCAAAATTTTAAAACCTGTGTTCCACTCATTAGGAATAATAATTTTCCATGTTGGAGTAATTAATTCTGGTTCTGTTTTGTTATCTTTATGACATTGTGATTTACCCCATCTAAAGTTTCACATTGGGGCTTAATTTTAGAAGATTAATTGTAATTTCTCAGATAGGTTTCATGATAATGACAAACAAAATTAAAATGCTAAAAATTATTGTGTTTATCTGTTTTTTTTTATCTACATTCACTCAATATCAAACCTACTGTCTTTTTGTTAGTCCTGTTTTACAGCATGGGGATATTTGGAAACAAGTTTTAAAAGAAATTAAGCAAATGCCAAATGTTTTGTAACATATAGATTCACATTTTTGTCATACTTCTAATTAGTTGACTAACATTCTCAGTTTGATGACCTACAAAGTATCTTTGTGACACTTGAGTTCTTGGTGCTTAGATTGCTCCTATTCAACAAAAGAATTTGGATGCTTGAGAGAAGGGTGATTTATACTGCATTTACATGCAGAACCAGTTCAGTTTTTAGGAGGGTCAAGTCATTCAAAATCCAGCTTTGACAGAATCTAGATTGCTAAAGTAGTCTTTCCCAAGATTAGTGTGGCTTGAGACCTTAAATATTCATCATTAATAAAGATTCTATGACATTTTTCAAAAGAACATTTGCCCAGGTCATTTGACCAGATGCCAAGTTAAATCATTAAGCCACTGCCAACTGCCATATCATTTTTCTTTCTTCACTTAATATCATAGATTTTTTTTTAATTAAAGGAAATTTGGATATAACTTTCCTTAGGCACCAGCTTATACAAATGGACCTCAAATTTCAAGAAATGCTTTTCTGGACACCAGAATCTTGAAGGATTTTACAAGTTTTTCCTTGGGCTGGCCATAGAGCTGATAGAAGAGATTATCTCTGAGATTTTAACATTGAACTTATGAATATAATTTACATAAAAATATATGAATAGAAACAGAGGGAAGTTTTGTTATTGCTGCCATGCCAATATACTCCTGTTGTTGTGGTCCTGTTTTGAAATTATTCTGTTGGTTTTACTTTATCACAATTTCATGGAAACAAATATGATATCTATAATTGTTGTCATTATGTTTAAAATCAAAGATTTATTTCTTATAGATCTGATTATCATACAATGTACTATGCATATGCTAATTATATTGCATAGATATGTTATAATGGGTAGCCATCTCTATTTATAACAATGCTTTCAATTATATTTTTACTTATGCTTTAAAAATATAATATATATAAATATATTATAAATATGGTTACTATGTTTTGATCTTACCTACATCTACCCACTACCAACTTAAATTCCCCCTGTAACAGCATTTATTTCCTTCCCTATTTCAAGTTGTTTTAAAAGATAATTGCTATTATTAATAACCCAGTTTCAAATTAGTGCTGACTATATCTTCATAGGTTTAGGGCTAACTATTGGTACATAGGTACCATGAGAGTAATCACATCCCATAAATGTTATCCTTTCTCAGTAGCCATCACCCACTAATAGCAGAACATCTAGGCATAGCACTCAGGAGCCTCCTCCCTCACTGGTGCCGACATTTTGACTGGCTTAATATTATATAGTCCGTTATACACACCTATTTCACTCATATCATGTCCAGATGAAAAAATTTCACAGCTATCATCCCCATTTAGTGATTCTTATATAATTCTCACCCCTAATTTCACCATGTTTTTTGGCCCTTCTGTAAGTAGATGTCATAACAGATGACCCATCTACCGTTGAGGACTAATGGCCACTTATCCTCAACAGTTTCAGCTATGAGTCCATATTAAATATTATTTACTTCACACAAAGTTTCTCAGACCAAGGTTTACTGCAGTGTAAATCCATGATTATAAACACAGATAGAAGTTAGTTTGACAGCATATTTAGCAAAAGAAATTCAGTAGCTTCCTAACTCCGACTTTTGATCTTCCCATTTATGAGGTTTTAAATGGGTTTACAAAACCAGATACAAAATACCTCCCATAGAGAAGATCTCATATATAATTAGAAAGTGGTCAATAGATCTTCTAACCTTCATTATACTTTTGGTAACAAATGGTTTAGTGGTCTGTGTTATTGCATGAAATATGCAGGGTTCTGTAAGAATACTAGAGTTGAATCTCTCCATCTTTCTACCTTATATTATCCTACCTAACTAGCTCTTATAATATAAATTAACCTATTTATATTTTTCTATGTGCTGTAATGATATTTCCAATAAATATCTTGTATCTTCTAAAAGCAGCATTGTTCATCTATGCAAGGGACCCTGTAATGAGTCTTTTTCTGTCTCACAAGCCAGTTCCCAAATAATAACATAGACTTCTTATTAATTATTGAGTCTTGACCTATCGCTTAGGCTTTTTCTAACTAGCTCTTATAATATAAATTAGTCAATTAATCTATACTCTGTCATGTGCCATTAACTATCTTCCATCTTGTACCTCCTGTAGCCCTTTTATATCTCCTTACTTCTATTTCATTCTTTCACTGGAAATTCTTCTATAATTTCAGCATAGTACTGGCCATTCAGCATTTTATTAAATCAATCAGAAAGTGCCCTGGAAAAGACACATATTCACAGAGCAAAAATATTCTGCAACATTTCCTCATTTTGTCTAAATAAAAAGATACTTAACTCTTAGAAAGTAAGACTATATCCTCTATGAACAGTTATCAGATAAGAATTACATTTACAATGCCCAGTTCATGTAAAATTCAAAGAAAATACTCTATTTCTATCCTATTTAATGGGTTCAAAATTTTGCATTTCATTTAATTTTTATTTTAGCTTTCATTATCAACCCCAAACTATCTTTTTAACCTCAGAACATTTTCTTAAACAATTTAAACTTTTATGTCTCTGTCTCTCAACTTTACATTTGTAACTTTTCTTTGTGGGTTTCTTGTCTGAATTTGGTAACAAGAAAAATTATATCTTATCTTCAACCTCATCATATACTGCAGAAGAATATAATTCATATAATTATAAACCAAAATGCAAACAGGATACACTTTCTGGGTAAATAAGAAAAGCACAGCAAACAATTTCCAAGACTATAGAAATGACAGAAGCAACTGGTTGCCTGGATAGTAATCCAAGTTTCCTCTGTAATATTGGGGCAACCATCATTGGTCTACAGGCTTGGAATACCTGACAGCTGCTGTGAGATAATGCTTTTGTACACTGAAAAGACTTTTCAGTGGTGATTTGAGTCAGTGGTGATTGATCAGTAGCTAGGCAGGAAGTATTGACAGGGTAACCAGACTAGGAGAACTCTAGGAAGTAGAAGGGTGAAGTCAGGAGCTAGATACAGAGGGAACAAAATGAGAATACTGGACTAAGAACAGGTATGAAGCCATAGAGCTAAACATAGATTAAAATTATGGGTTAATTTAAGTGTAAGAGCTAGTTAGTAACAATGCTTGAGCTACTGGTCAAGCATTTTAAGGCAATAATAAGCCTCTGAGCCTATTATTTGAGAATGGGCTCAAATACTTCTTACCACATACAGAGTGTTCTGTGAAGTATGAATATTGAAGGATTATTTTACCTTGTCTTGGCAAAGATTGGCAGTCATTTCTTTTGTGTCTTGCTTGTCAAATTTGGACAGTATACTGTCAACAGTTGAGGCAAGAGTAGTTTTTTTTTCCACTGACTAACTTTGCCACAATAAAGGCAGTCTCAATATAGAGGTTCTTCAATGCCTAACACCCTTTTTTTTTTTTTTTTGAAGTAGATTGGTGCTACAAGGAGCAGACGTGCCTCATTGTCATGGAAACCCTTATGTTATTGAAATATCTTAAATGTTATATTCTATGTTTCTCATAAGTGTTTAAAAACCACCTATCTAATATATATATTATATATATATTATATATATCTGTATTTAACCTTGGAAACATACCTAATATAACTCTAAGTTTGATTATTTTAGGTGGTTAACTGCTAATCTGTATTTATTAATTATAAATTATATATAAAAAGAGCAATACCTTGATCAAAAGTAGAAACATATATACAATATAACAAAATAACTTTAATTATTATATCAATAATCATCTCAATATTCGTAAATCCATGCCAATATAAAATATTTGAGAACAGTGATTGTTCAATAGTAAACTCAACAACCCACCCCTTTATCCCATAATTTTAATCCTGTGTCCTCCTCTTTCTCTATTCAGAAAGAGATACTTGAATCTAATTTCATTTGTTAAGGTTTTCTATGACTATATCCAATAACAACTTATAGCCAATCCCCTTAATGATGGCAAAATCTATACCTCATGAAATGATCAAAAATTATCCAACACTCCTCTTAGAAATGTTGGCATTATATTCTCTAGACTTCTTCCTTTCTTCAGGGGTTACAACATTTTGGGGAAACTCTAATACAATTGAGATAATGCTCAAGTCCTGTGAGAGCTTACTGTATTTTGTTTATTCTCTCTATGTGATGGGAAAGAATAGATCTTATCTGTAATCTTGGCTGGATATTCTGCAAGGGTGGACCATCTCAGCTAGCAGTTTTCAAATTTTTCTGGATTCATAATTTTAAGGAAACTATAACAGAGACATTGTGAGATGGTGGATCATCTGGGTTATTTAACTTTATTGGTCTGGTTATTTTTTGAAAAAAAAACTTTTGAAGGTAACATCCGTATCTGCATTAACATAAATATGGAATGTGTGTTGTGAGAATGTCAGCTGAAGTTCATATTTTGTTCATGTTTGATCAGGTAAAATGAATCTATAAATTTTAAAAGTCCATTTGGACTTTAGATCATAAATATAATATAAATCTCAAACCCATGTTATATGAAAGAATAGACTGTAACAATAAGTCCTGAGAATTCTGTATCCAACATGATTTATCATGCTTCAATATTAGAAATGTCCCAATAGTAGAAGAATCAGCATATATGTCACCTGTTCTATAGTCTTTTTATTGACCTTTCCCCTTATGTCTGAATTCCAAATCCTCAGGAGATCTCCCACAATAAAATATGATCTTGATTAATTTTGAAGAGAACTATAACTTTTTGTCTCTTAACAAAGAAATAAACTCACTCTCAAGGAAACATATTTTCTGACTTCCATTTTGAAATTAAGACATTTTTAAAATATACAGGTTGGATTAATTTAGCAGTTTCTATAATCCAATGTCTCTCAACAGCTACTGATTTTTTTTACATTAGCATTTAAAAAATTTAAAGTCAATAAATCACAATACAGGATCCAACTCATATATTTCCCATCTTAATGTGGATTATTTTATATTCATTCTTTCTTTAAAGATTATATTATTTTTGAACTATTTATTATTTATGTCTGTCTATACTCATTTTCTTTTCTTTAGAATTTAAACTTATTTTAAAAGATACTATGTTTAGAGAAATTTTCTCAGTTTGGAACTGAAATTACTAGGGCCTGCAGCATCCTACCTGTAGAGTTCTCTGGTGTTTAACCAAATCTTAAACTACTTAAGGGGTCACTATGTGGCTCTGGTGGCTGGTTTGTCCCCCTCTGTTCCCTGATGGTCTAACCTCATGTCAGCAGTACAGAGCTGGAGTTATGTTTACCACCCCAACTATAGGAATTTGTTGCATCCATGTGGCATGTGTTTTCACCTAGTGCAGTATCTGCTCAAGTCCTTTGCTGAACAACAGGGATTATTAAGAGTCATTCCTCTGTATGCTGCAAACATTGGGTTCTGTGTACACACTCCATATTGGGCACCAGTTCTCAAATGTCTGTCTTGCCATTCAGCTCTCACATAATGACACTGAGACTCATTATTAATTGTGAAAGCTTGGGCTATAAGTTAGACTAGTTCCTAACTATCAGGTATAACATAAATTAATCCATGAATATTAATCTATATTCTATCATGTGACATTGCTTCTCTTCTATCTTGAACTTCCTGTTATCTCTGTCTTTTCACTTTTCATCTTACTTTCTCTTCCTAAAAATTCCACTTATAACGTGTACTGGAATTACATTGTTACATTGTAAATAATTGTCTTGCCTACTGGTTTAACACAAACACTGACTGGCCAAAGTCAGACAGGAAATGTGGGTGGGGCTGCCAGACTAAGAAAACTCTGGGAACAGGAAGAACATGACAGAGATGCCACAGAGAAGCCAGAAGATGCAGAAGACAACTATGCTGTTCTGAGAAAAGGTACCGAGCCACATGGCTGAAGAGGATAAGAATCATGGGTTAGATTAAGAGCAAGAGCTAACAAGCTATATGCCTGGGCCTCACATCAATCAGCGTACAATTAATATAAGCATCTGTGTGTTTCAGTAGGACTGTGGGACTGTAGGCTGGAAAGTCTGAGCCCTAAGACCAGACTGAAAAGTCCAGGCCAGAAACCACATACAGCAATACCTCCTGCCTACTTACCGGCTTGTTTTAAACCAATCAGAAAGCATACCTTTGCAAAGACGGTAAAGACACATTTTTACAGTATATGAATTTTTTGCATCAGTACCACTGGACAAACTTCATATTTTATATAACATTTTGTATTTAGCTTACAAATTAATGAATTTATGAAGAGCTTCCTAATACATTATTTTTTTATTAACGTACTCTCACCCTTTTTTTCCTTTATTACCCTGACCAAATTCCCACTTAAAACTTTAACCAGGACTACCCTGTCATATATGTTCTAAAATCCTTCCTAATTATATATTTACTTATGTTGCAAAACCTTAGGTTTTCATGTAGCTTGCTATATACTCTTCATTTTTAGTTTTATTTTTCACTTCCTCGTTTCGCCCATTTTTGTTTCCCTCCATAATTGAAATTTTTGATCAACATTCCCCCTTTCTACTTCTTTACTGACATTTTATTGTTTGCTCTCCCTTAGAACGTCTTCCACAATGACATGTTTCTGATCTTCTAGTTTCTACATGAACTTGTTAAACTGATTCAAAGGACTTTATATTCTACTTAAGAGACATTGGTATATCCATATTTTCTGCTGCTAAGGAAAGGAATCAACCTACATGTTTATCAAGTGATGAATAAAAAAATGAATTTGCAGTCAGTAAGCATAATGAAATGACTCAGCTATAAAGAAAAATGGCATCATGAACTTGGTAATTGTATAAGACAGCAAAAGCCATTTTAAGAAGCATCCTTCAGGGTCAAAGAGTCAAACATCACATATCTACTCTCAAATGTGAATTCTAGCTTTGAATTTGTAGCAATTTTTGTTAGTAAACTAAGTTATTTAATGTATCAAAGAATAAATTTCTAAAAACTTGTAATTTTTACTATATTTAAAGTGAAGTCATTAAAAGACTATGATTCTTTCTTTATCAATAACCAGAATTTAGTGAAATTAAATTGATTTACTAAAAAAAAAGCTTTGTTCAATCTTTTCATTGATTGTTTTATAGAAGGTTTTCTGATATTGAGTTAAATATTAATTTAAAAATTATGTTTCTTTTCAAACCACAAGGATATTAATGTCACTGGATATAGTTGGATGTGTATGTGATACACACACACACACACACGAACACATGCACACACACACACACACACACATATACACAGTATATTTTGTACAATATATATGTCTACAATATTTTATATTACATGTGCTAGTTATATGTATTATCCATATTTAATGGGTATGTGACATTTAATATAATGCACATATTATTCAATGCATAGAAGTAATTGCATAATAAAAATTTGATAATAAGGCACAGGGGCTAGTCTGGAGAGAAGGTGTTTTTGCTAAGAACCCAAGTTATATAGCCCAGAAGCTATATCAGTTTGTTCATATTACCCTGTAAATCCAGCTTAGGGGATGCAGAGCCCTTGTTTGGCCTCTGAAGACACTGAATCCATTTGGATATGTGCTTATAAGCATATAATTTTTAAAAGTAAAATAAAATAAAATGATCTGGGAATGTCTTTCTGTATGCTGTGAATATCAATCTTTAAATAAAGGAGCTGTTTTGGCCCATGACAGACACCATAGAAAAAGTAGGAGGAGAAGTCAGAGCGTAGGTAGGAGAAGCAAGGTTGAGTCAGACAGACTGAGACAGAAGCCCAAAGGAGCAACATGTAAGGAGCACAGGTGAGCCATAGGCCATGTGGCAGACAGGTTAGTGAAAATGGGTTGAGTTAAAATTAGAGAACTAGCTAGCAGTGTGCTTAAGTAACAGGCCAAACAGCATCAACTTAATATAAGTGTCTGAGTCATTTTGGGGGTCTGGACCTCTGGCCGCTCTGGGACCAAGAAACCTCATTGTTACAATAAAATGCATATAAGGATGAATATTATAATGCTTTTTCAGGACAATTACATGTTAGTCAAAAAGCCAAGAAATTCTTTGCACTGAAAATAATTGTAGCCTAAGTTTCTGGCCTGAAATAGCCCAGAGGTCCAGACCTGCCCACAGCCACTTGGTCCCAAATAATTACACAGAGGCTTATATTAATTACAAGCTGTTAGTGGCCTATAGATTAGGCTCATTATTGACTTACAACTTAACCCATTTTCATTAATCTGTGTGTTGCTATGTGGCTCATGGCTCACCTGTACTTTTACATCTCGTTTTTTTTAGACAGTAGCTTGCAACATCTCCTTGACTTTAGCCCACTCTCTACTTTATCTATGCTTTGATTTCTAGCCTGCCTCCAAGGTACCTACCACAGGCTAAACCAGTCACTTTATTAACCTATTGTAATAAAGCATACAGAAAAATATCCCACACCAAATAAAGATGACATAAATGCACTTACATCAAAATCCATGAAAGTAAATTTTAAGAAATTGTCATCTAAGGATAAAATGAGTAAGAGTTATACCCACATGTCATTTTGTAAGTAAGCTTTTAAAATGTGGTAAGTAAGAACATATTATAAAATCTGACTCCCTTTGAGACTTTATATTAGCAATTACATAAAAAGGAGTTTGTGTGTGTCTGTGTGTGCAATTATAGAAAACTATAATATTCTTCCCTACTCATCTTTTTACTAGTCACAATGATAGTAGTGTTCTTAATATCTGTAATAAACATTAATTAAGTTGATACTGCAAAGAATGGAATAATCCAGACCCTAGGCTACAAAAAATTTTCAAAATATTTTCTGTAAGAAATGCTTCTGAAAAAAGGAATGTTTTCATTGTTAAAAAAACTTAATACATTTTTCCCTTTTTCTGTATGTGCCATGCTAAGCACAACTTAATTTTCCTGAAAAGATACAGATTATAGTACATTGTGCAAAATTTCATCCTATTTATAAGTAAATGTGATACAATTCATGAAGGAAAGTATACAATATTTTATAATTTTCCTGAAAAGGCAAATATTACAGTGCGTTGTGCAAAATCTCAACCTATTTATGAGTAAATGTGATAAAATTCATGAAGAAAAATGCAATATTTTATAAATTTGCAGAATTAAATTTTTAAAAACTATGCACATTTTACTGTTTCTTTTGTCCTTGTAATTTTGTCTTTGGAGTAGACTTATAAGGTGCTCTTGTTTTTCAGATGTTATTAAATCATAAACATTTATTTGAATTCTAGATAACCAATAAGATATATTTTATGACAAGCATTAATTTAAAATAATGTTTTACTTGAAAAACATTATTTTTGATAATCAAGTAAGGAAACTAAAAGTGGAATTTAAAGTCCACTTTAATACGTGACTTTTTAATTTATTCAAGTGAGATATGAACAGGTGAGATGAATTTATTTGAACTACTTTCTAAATTTCAGTTAATTTATAATTAGAATATATTATTAGGTTTGTAGTGTTGCACTACCAAGTGTTCTTACTTTAATTTTCAGGTAATGATGCTTGAAATGTCATCAATCTAAATGAATTTGAGTGAGAAATTACATTTATTTGGGGATTATTTTTGGTGTTGCCAAGTTTTAAAATGCTAATCTAATGAATGCTTCTGAAATTATTAAATTGGTAAAATATTTATACTTTATGTTGGGATTTAAGAATGATGTGTTTAGTAAGTGTCTTTTGAAAGATCCAGAATGCAGTCATCCAAGGATGACATGAACATGGAGGAAAACATATCTGGTGATCTGTGGGAAACTCTGTTCAAGTCCTTAAATGGTGCTCATCATCTATTTTCTTGATATTTTAATTTTATTTCAGTGTACTGTGGTGAAGTATCTGGCTATGATGTAAAGGACAAAAGCACAACCTTGCTTAATTCAACGATGAGCAGCTCCTCCCAATTCTGATAAAGCTTGCATGCTATAGAGAAAAGTCTCATTCTTGAATAATCAGGCTGGGTTTCTGAAGTGTTAATAAAGTAAATGCTGGAATAGAACTGGTAGTTTTGAGTATTCACCTTCTATTTCTTCAAGTAACACTGAAGCAAAAGAGCCTGGCTTTAAAAAGATAAAGATAAAAACATATTTGAGGTTCATATACAGTGCCATCTTCTTGGAACCATACTAAATATTAGGTAGTCACATGATCAAATTAAAGTGAAAATCAAAACCAAGAGGAAATAAATACAATTCCTTTTGTAGCCAATTCTTTAATTTCTGATGTTAGGTATGAGATTATTGATGATTTTTCTTTTACTTCTCTTGAAGAATATATTTAAATAATGGTTTTCATCTATATATTTCAAGAAATTTATGGGAATAAAACATTCTTTTTGTAGTAGAAATTTTATGTAATCTGAGAAAATTCTTCTTTTAACTTAAAAATTATTGTTTTGCTTATTAAATTATATTCTGCCTAAAACAACCCGTCTGTCAATAACGGGCCTCTGAATATCTTTTAATTTAAAAGATAACAAAAACTGCTATATTTTCAAGAGATGACTAAGGACAATTGCTGCTTCATTTACAGATGACAAATTTCTTTTATGGATACTTTCTGCACATTTCAGTCTAGAAATTATCACATTTAGATTGACTCTGCTCCCTGCAAAATGTAAAAGTAGACATAAACTTGCAGCATTTACCAAAACACCAACACAAACAAGCAAGGAAAAGATACATTGTCAGGTGTCAAGCACAGAGCCATAACCCTAGTGAGATCTCGCACAATTGGAAATGAGAGTCAGGTGACATCATGAACATGAGGGGACAGGAAAACAAATCACCATTCTGCGAGGCTACATATTCTTGTTTATGTCATCAAAAATGTGCTAATAGAAATTCACACTTCCAAAGGCTAAACCAAGTTAGACATTGGATTTTTAAAGAATTTCACTCTTTTAAATTGTGCAAGAAAAATAGAAAGAAATCAAAGGCGTATTGACTTTTAGCAATCCCATAAGCTTGTCCTAATGGGGAGTAAAAGCTGACATGTCACAAGTATAAATAAAGCTACTTTGGAACTATTGTTATTTTATCAAAGTGTCTATACTAAGAACTATAAAGAAGAACTGTGCCTTGCCAATTAAAAGATATTATACATGTCCAATTAATATTTTTCAGTGTCTTAATACCGTTGGGTAATAGTTTAAAGTTGGATTCAGGGACCTCCTGTTTATTCTCAGGACATGATGTGGTAATGCATTTATGCATCTTTATGCATCTCAGTGGTATTCATTTTAATCTCACATGTAAAACAGACTATACACTACTATCTCCATTTTTTCTAATAAGAAATTTTATCTTAGAAAGTTGACCATTTCTTGGAACAATAACAACCCATCTTTTTTAGTATATGCTACCTAACTGATGCTTCACAAAACTATTTAATTTGTATGAGGCTAGTCAGCAACATCTTATGATACCGAGGCTCGTGGTTATGGCTCATATGTGCCTGGGGTGTATAGAGTTTTTTTTCTTACTTGAAACTCAGTGTTTTTATTTCCATTTTAGTTCTTTTGATTAATTAATTAATTAGTACATTTATTTTTTAGGAGAATCACAGTTTCTACTCTCTTCTACCTCCTAGCTCCTCTTCTATCCTTCCCTCCCTCCTCCTTCCCATTCAAAAACGGGCAAACCTCCCATATATTAGCCAGTTATGCTATATCATGCTACAGTCCTATTAACACTGAATGAGGCAACCCCGTAGGAGGAAAGGTTCTTAAAAGCAGAAAAGAGACAGACACAGTCCTGGCTCCCAGTGTTAGGAGTCTCACCAGAACTTTAATGTACACAACTGTAGCACATATGCAGAGGGCCGAGGTCAGTCCTTTGCCATCCCTTCGGTTGGCAGTTCAGTCTCTGTGAGCCCATATGTACCCAGGTTAGTAGACTCAGTTTTCACAGGATGTTCTTAACACCTCTCGCTTCCACAACCTTTTCTCTCCCTCTTCCATAGGATTCTGAGAGCTTTGCCTACGGTTCGGCTGTGGGTCTTTGTATCTGCTTGTCTGTACTACCAGCGATGGGGGATACAAAGTCTGAGCTGGCTGTCTGTAATCAGGAAAGACTTGCAGTGGAGGGACTGGGACCCCAACACAGCATATAACCTTTGACCTAAAATTTGCCATGCCTACAAGACGTACCAGGGTAAAGGTGGCACAGAAATTATGGCAGTGGCTAACCTTTGACAGGTACACCTTGAGACCTACACCATGAATATGTGTCAATCCTTAACCCTGCCTGGAGGACCAAGACCCAGAGGCTGGACAACCCAGAGACTTAGGATAGACCCAAACATGACTGGCAATAAAAATGTTAATTAAATAATTCCTAATGGTATTCTGCTATACTCATAGACTGTTGCCTCACTCAATAATCATCAAAGAGGTTTAATCCAGCCACTGGTCTTTTGGAAATTTAATATTCAAACATTTAAGTTGATAAGGGGCATTAAGATATGAGGGTTCTGCCCTCCTTGGTAGATTAATACTGCCGTCATGGTAATGGTTTTCTTATCTGAGAAGATTGACTCTGATTGAAGAAGGTTATCTCTTTCTCATCCAATACTACATGATTCCCTTTGATGTGTCATGCACCAAGAATGCCCTCAATTGATGCTTGGACTATCTTGGACTCACCGGTATTTCGAATTGTAAGTCAAATTTACTTTCTTCATAAGTTATGGTTTGTGGTACTGTGTTAGAGCATCATAGAAGACTCTAAGAGGTTCCTGGTACTTCCATTATACATAAAGAAACATTGGATCAGTATTATAGGTGGCTGGTAGGTTAAAATGTAGTAATTTTCACACAACCAAAACTTAAATTGAGACTCTAGTGGCCACATGTTTAATCACTATCATCCCTACAGAACATACTGGAAGCTTGTATATCCACTTGGTATAGTGGTTTAATTGTAGGTGAATGACATTTTTTGTACTATTAATGTACAAATAAATTGTAAGTTTGATGTTTATATGATCTATTGTTGCTAATAAGATAATTGACAACTATCAACATTGACTGACAGTAGCCTAATAACCCCTCTTCCTTCCATTTCACTGACTGGTTATAAGAGATCATATGTGAAGATATAAGGTTACCCAGAAAAGTTGTAGAAGCACAAATCCTTAATCCCAGCATCCATAGTCCTTGTGGGAGAATGGCTAGCTGTAATTTAGGGGCTAGCCTGAGCTCAGGCTGCACAGTGAGTTCATGGATGGGCCTGACATACATGGTAACACCATGCTTAAAATGATGTGTAAACAAAGCAAACAATGGAAGACATCTTGTTAGACTTAAAAGAGAAATTTTCACACAACCAAAACTTAAATTGACACTGTGCCATATGTAACTGATCTCATGGTAGTCAGTTTGGTCCTCTCTTAACCTTTTCTCTAGAGGCAGCATCACAAAAGTGAAGATAATTTGAATCATGGGCTTCACTTCTCATGGGAAGCGAATATACGATGGTCCCATGTTTTAACAAGTGGAAGCAGAGCAATAGAAATCATATCAAGTATTTAAAAGATCATCATTAGAACAGCAAAAAATAGAACTATATCAGTAGATGTACTAGATACTACCAGTTCTGGCAAGTGTTTTTTTTCCCTAATGTTTGATTTCTATGATGCTGTACACAGTTCTATGATAACTCTATATCCACTTAAATTTTCTTCATATAATTTATTTTCAGTTCTATAAAATATTGAAAAGATTTTTATTATAAATTTGTTCTGAAGCCTTTACCTTTGAATTACTCAAATAATTAAATGTGCCATTTGATACTTTGCAAAAATTGCTTTGTGAGAAAGCTAAATATCTTTCTTTTAACAGTGAAACAAAATGAACTTTTTCTGTATATTTGTAGCTTACATTAAAATAAATTTAGTTAACCAAAATTTAAAGATCACACACTGTATTCATACAGATAACCTAATCTTTGCCCCACAATCATAAAGAGAAATCCAGTGTTTCTTTTTCTACCTGTACATTACTCTTCAACTGTCAAATCAAATTCTGGGATTAATCCCTTTACCTCTCTTTTATGTACACATACACACACACACACACACACACACACACACACACATACACACACACACACACATACACACACACACAGAGAGAGAGAGAGAGAGAGAGAGAGAGAGAGAGAGAGAGAGACAAACAAACATATTTTATTTTCATCACTAAAATTTAAAAGAGTGTTTATGTTAGTTATATTAATCTACACCAGTGTAATTAGCAGCATTTGCTTACTAAAGTAGTTAAATAATTATCGGTGATTATTATAGTCCTTGACATCTCTTTTTAAAAAATCTATTAAACTGTCCATTTTTCAGAAAACTTGTGCTTTTACTCTCACATCCATGCTTTGGTGCATACATTTTTCGATGTTTACCTTGGTTTATCAGAAATCTTTATATGAGTCCTCAGTGGTCTGGAAGATATCTAATGATAGAAACAGAGCTGGTGCCTCACCAATCTATACTATACTGGCATGTATCTATTACTTTTATTGCTATTATACCTGACAAGAAACAATTGGAAGGAAAAGGATTTACTTGGGATCACTGTGTGATGACACTTAGGGAAGGCACCAGCTAGCCAAGGACTGATGACCACAGTGTCTTAATTCCCTCTGCAAATGTCCTCGCAGATATACATAATAACATAGCATACTAATGTCATAGTTTTTTTTTTAATGTAGTGTCTGATGAAAGACTAAGTACCCATCAAAATTTACAATAATTCCATAGAACTAAAATGTTATCCAAGTAGTGTACTCCAAACATCCCTTTGAATCACACAATAATAAAAAAAAAATTTATGCTACTATTATATCAGGAAATTAATCTGGAGCTCATGGACAATCTGAACTCAAACTCTCATGAAAAAAAGCCAGAAAGGTAAAGTTAGGTCTACATTTACAGATTTTTTAAATGTTCATTTTTATTTTTAAAACATGTCTTTTTATCCATGTAGCACCCTGCTCCTCCTCTGTTCCTTCCTCAAAGTCCATCCTAGTCATACTTCAATCTCCAGCCTGCCCATAACCCTCCCCACAAAGGGCAAAAAGTCCCAAGGTGGGTCAGCTCAGCGTGCTTCATCCAAATCACTTTACAATTAAATATTCCTATCACAGGCCATAAAAGGAGTTAAGCTGCTCTGGGATTATGCTCTAGTACATTGTAAATATTTGTCCCATCTATTGCTTTAATAAAATACTTCTTGGCTAGAAGACAGATAGGAAGTGTGGGAGGGACCACCATATTTAGAAAACTCTGTGAAGTAGAAGAGCAGAGTAGAGATACCATTAAGACATAGAGGAGGCAGGATGAGAATGCTGCTCAAAAAAGTTACCAAGCCATGTGGCTAAACATGAAAAGAAATATGGGGCAATTTAAAGTATAAGAGTTAGGAAATAATAAGTATGGACCTTAGAGAAAATAGCATGTAATGAATATAAGGCCTTGTGTGATTATTTGGGACTGCTGTTACAGGTGCTGGAGCTAGGCTGGGCCAGAAACTTCTCATTACATTAAGTTGCTGGTGCATGATATTCCATGAATCCAAAGGAAGCAAGGGGATGCTGCTTTACTCACTATGTTGGTCATATTCTCATACTGCAGACTTTCTAATGGTACAAGGACTAGAATAGAAATTCTGAGAGACTTCTACATGTCTTAACAGTTAATGTCATCTAATATCAAGTCTTACTACTTAACTTCAAACCCCAGGACACACATATAAATCTGGAAATGACCACTCCTTCATGGAACTTAAACATTTAAGTCCTAAGAGACAGAGAGGGATAATAATTATAGTTTGCTAACCCCAGGCAAACTTTAGGTTCAGAAAGAGATCATTTCTCTAAGGCAGAGGGTGGGAGACAGAACAAAACACCTGACTTCCTTCTCTAAGCTGTGCATGTATGTCAAAACACTGTCAAAAGAATGACATGATGAACTATGCCTTGGAAAAGTGTAAGAGAGGTTCAAGGGGGGAAAAAATGCAGAGGGACTTTTACCTAAGATTCATTTTATTCTCTGGATTGTTCTTAGAATGGACTTAATACCCCCCCCCCCTCCACCATGCACAAAAAGATTATATTCAAATTTTAAGACATATTCTTTCTACGTTCTTTTCAGATTCTGGCTATTCCCAATATTGCTGCTATGACCATAGTTGAGTTAATGTCCTTGTGGTAAGAATATGTATCCTTTGGGTATATGCTCAAGAGTGGTATTACTGGATTATTAGATTGATGTCCAGTTTTTTGAGAAACTGTTATACTGATTTCCAAAGTGTCTATACAAGTTTACTATCTCAGCAGCAATGAAGGAGTGCTTCCCTTACTCCACATCTTCTCCCTCATAGGATGTCATCAGTTTATTTTTTCCTTAGTCATTCTGATGGGTGTAAAATGGTATCTCAGAGTTGTTTTGATTTGCACTTCTCTGATGGCTAAGAATGTTTAAAATTCTTTAAGTGTCTTTCATCCATTTGAGAATCTTCTATTGATAATTCTCTATTTATCTATGTACTACATTTTAAATTAAATTGATGGTTTTTGACCTCTAGTTTCTTTGTATATTTTAGAGATCAGTCTTCTGTTAGATGTAGGATTGGCAAAGATCTTTTCCCATTTTGTGGGCTGCTGTTTATTTTATTGACCTCATCCTTTGCCTTACAGAAGCTGCTCAGTTTCAGAGCTTCCATTTATTAATTGTTGCTTTCAGTGTGTATGCTACTGGTATCATATTTAAAAAGTGATCTCCTTGTGTCAATATGTTCAAGGCTATTTTCCACCTTCTTTTCTATCAGGTTCAGTGTAACTGTGTTTGTGCTGAGTTCTTTGATCTAGTTGGACTTGAGTTTTGTGCAGGGTGATAGATCTGGGTCTATTTGCATTCTTCTACATGCCACCATCCAGTTTTGCCAGCACATTTTGATGAGATACTATCTTTTTTCCATTGTATATTTTTAGCCTCTTTGTAAAAAAATCAGCAATTCATAGGGTGTGCATATTAATATCAGGTCTTCAATTTGATTCCATTGATCCATAATTCTGTTTTGATGACAGTACCAAGCTGTTTTTATTGATGTAGCTCTATAGAAGAGCTTGAAGTCAGGGATGGTGATATCTCCTGATGTTCTTTTATTGAACAGAATTGTTTTGGTAATGCTGGACTTTGTTTTTTCCCCATATGATGTTGAGTATTGTTTTTTGAGGTCTGTGAAGAATTGGGGGATTTCACTGAATCTGTAGATTGCTTTTGGTAAGATTATCATTTTTATTATGTTGATCTTACCTATTCAAGAGAATGGGAGGTCTTTCAATTTTCTGATATCTTTTTAATTTCTTTCTTCAATGATTTAAAGTTCTTGTCATACAGGTCTTTCACCTCAGGTCTTTCACTTCTTCAGTTAGAGTTGCCCCTAGACAGTGGACTTATTCTCAGCTATTGTGAAAGAGTAATCTTTCAATGATTTTATTTCCAGATCTTTTTTCACTTGTGTATTAAAGAGCTATTGATTCTTTTAGTTATTTTTTTCCCTGCCACTTAGCTGAAGGTGTTTATCAGCTCTAGAAGTTTCCTGGTAGAATTTAGGGAGTCACTTATGTATAGTATCATATCATAGCATCTTTATTTGTAACATTAATGTATAAAAGCATACTGAAACTGAATAAAATTGTTTATAGCATTATACTATAGGATATCCCATGTTTTCAGTCCCCATGATGAGCATCAAATATTCAGGGAAATTTTGCCTTTTCTAGGCTGTGCAGGTTCCCCTTGGTTGGGGTGTATGAGAAGGCATGGAACCAAATGCTTTGTTCTCAGAGCAAAGTGAAACAAGCAAGCTCAACTGATTGAGGAAGGGTCAAGCCGTATATTCCTTTCTCCAAGACTAGAGAAAGGACCCTCTTTGCTGTCATCTGCTGTTGTGGTGTGGTCATCTCTTACTGGTACAGGTCATCTCACATGAACTCCACCTCTGTTACATAGGCAGACCCCAGGTTGGTATATGAGGAAGTGCTTACTCAAGGGGCCCTCATGGCTATATGGAAGTACAAATGCTTTAAGGCACTAGTTTTAACCATTTTGAACTAGGTGAGGCTAGGCTGGCCCCAAGGACCTTAGAAGGCTTTAGGACCTATACATCCTACATATCTACCCTTTTCTTTTTATTTATGGGACATGATTAGTGGAGTCACAATATTTTGCCCTGACCTTGTTGACCCCACCTTAGGAGGGCTAAGTATTTGTATCATGCTTGTCTTAGGCTGGTCTGCCAAGCAAGCTCTTACCCCTCCCTGCTCATCAATTCTTAAGAAGCTCCATACTTTCAGGAAGTAGCTTTTGAATTTCAGTAAGTCACACATGCAGAACTTCTCTAGGAGAGTTTTGCTCCGGGTGCCGGAGAGGCAATAAAACCTGAAGGGTCACCTTGGTGTCCTCTCTTTGCTGATGAATGTGCTGTAAAAGACACTTAAACAAAAGAAAAACTAAAAGCATCACCCCACCCAATAGCATATATGTAAGGACCCAGAAGGGGGCAAACAGTCTCTTAAGATTGTTTCATACATAAGTCAGGAAATCAGTTTCCAGGGCCATGGCTGGTACTCTGGTTATATTTAATTGAAAGATTTGTTCTTATGGAATAATTAAAAAATGTATCCATCCAGGATACTTTTTTATCTATTGTTCCAGTCTCTTTCGAATGAAATATTGTAGGCTACATAAGAGATGAAGCAAATCTCTGAGAAAAAAGAATCCCAGGCTCATGACATGTTCCTTATCAGTGCTAATTCTTCAGATTAATTTGCTGTTGTAATATATGTATGGCCTAACAAAGATATTGATTAATGATTTCTTGGGCATGTAATGTCTCAGCAGACAGCTACTTCCTTGTTCAAGCTATTTGCTATGTTCAAAGCTTGAATCAATGAGACCGCTGCATCCATTGCCCCTCCACCTGCTAGCAGTATTGCTATAATAATGGCAGCTGTAATGCCAAAGTCCTTTTTTTTTTTTTTTTTTTTTTTTTTTTTTTTTTTTTTTTTTTGCAATTTACTGTCACTGATTAAGTTTGAGTCATGATGATAATAACATGAAAGTAAGTGACATTAACAACTGGGACACAAATGACAGCTGGTTCTCTCATCAGTACTACCGTTTTTGAATACTCTTGCCAGAAAGCTGTTAGAAAGCAAATTTCTTGGGAGCAGTCAAGAACATTTTTTACAGTACAGCATTAGTTACCAAAAAGAAGAATGGTGACTGGAAAAGACCATGCAGGATACCCTGCCAAGGAGTCTTGTGGACATGTCTCACTTTTTCCTTCTTTTAATTTATTTTTTGTTTTACATGGGAACAGGTCTCATTATAGAAAACTGTCATTCTTTAAAAACATCCGGTTGTGAACATCAAGACAGCTGGATGAGCTTCATAAGTCCCAATTGCCCATAACGGGATTGTTTATAGATTTTAGGAGTTCTCTACCATAATGTGGTACAATTCTTGAGGCATTTATTAAAGTATGCCTCAATAAGCCAACAGTGTAATTATAAATTTATTTCAAAACTGAGCTTAATATTTTTATCAGGTTTCACAGGAAAACTATGAAATGATTTAGAGGACAGATCTGGCTGACAATATTGTCAAAGAAAAGGAGGATTCACCGAGGTAGAAAAACTGAGTACATTTATGTATCAAGCTAATGATGAACAAAACGTCTTGGAGCGTTTCAGTGAGTTTTTAATATAGGAAAAGGGGTGAGTATCTCGAGGCCCAAAATAGTTCCACTGGAGGAGGTGCCACAAAAATATCCTGTGATCATCTTATATAATTTTACAAAGGGATAATTATCATTAGAAGAGGCCTTTAGGGTAAAGCAAAGTACTTTTTTCCTTAGACCATGTGTTCTTTATGCTGTGTTGTAGTTATGAAATCCATGAAGGAAGTCCGAAGCTCATGTTAGCAAAAAAAAAAAAAAAAATGCAAAAGAATCAACAGCCATGGGCAAAAGAATAGAGTATAGCAATCTGCAATCATGGGGCAAGAAACAGTATATATGTATGTATGTATGTATGTATGTATGTATGTATGTATGTATGTATGTATGTATGTATGTATATATGTATGTATGTGTATATATATATATATATATATATATATATATATATATAATTCTGGGACTGATGTAATAGAGAGGTTAGCATTGCATTGTTCCTGCCAGTGTTTTTTTTAAGAGCTTTAATGACCTCCCCAGAAGAGGAAAATTTCAGGCTCTCAATAATGGCAAATAAGATGGTATGGGAGTAGGAAATAGTTAAGGAATCAACCCTGAGGTTCGTTCTCTCTTTCTATCCAGGAAAAACACTCCCATCCACAGATCTGGCTCTTACCTGTTCTCTGGGGAGATACATGGGGTCAGTACTACTCCTTGCCTCAGAATTTCACTAATTCAGCTTTTCTTACATGGGGCCCATGGATAATCAGAAGAGATTTGAGGGGTCAAATAAGGACCTCCTTATAATGAGAGGACATACTGTCCATGATTGAAAGCAAAGCAAACAGAAACTACAAAGCCCAAAATTCAGAGACCAAAGAAGTCTGTCTAACATCCAGATGTCTTGTAGTTAATGGGAAACTTAAATGGTTTTTTAGGCCTGTTTTTGTGACTTGGTTGAGGTTTAAGTGTTTGGAGTCAGACCTCAGTTTTGTTTCCTGAGAGGTCAGATTTTATGTGGAGATGCTAGACAAACCTAAACAATATTTTATGTGCTTTTTAAACTGTATTAAACAGACACACATACAAAACAGAAATTGTAGTGGAGTAAGGGGTCCCGTCACTCACCTAATGACAGGACCAAAACCACACAACACAACGGGTCCTACTGATTGAGCACTGATCAAGGGGTACCAAACAGCACCATGGATTAGGAAAACAAGAAGTTGCCTAAACAAAATTGAAAGTAAAATTTTCTACTCATGCTGAATATAGCAATAGCAGCAGAACACAAATATGAGAGTCTAAAATTATTAAAGCAATAAATAAAAGAACCATTACCCAGGTGAACTGAATGCCCATGTCACTGCCTCACATTGCTGGCTCCAGATCTTGCTTTTGCAGGGTCCCTGTAAGTTCCCCTTGGAGGAGGAGGCAAGTAGGTGCAAAGACAAATGCTCAGTCTCTGAGAATGAGTTGAAACAAGCAAACTCAATTTATTGAGGAACGAGCAAACCTTATATCCCCTCTACCCAGACAGGGGAAGAGCTGTGTTCTGGCACCTGCTGCTATAGTATGCTCTTCTCTTCCTGGTCCATATCATCTCACATCAAGACTCCATCTCTGTTGCCAAGGCCCTCGAGCAGACCCCAGGTTGGCTTATGAGAAAGTGCCATACAAGGGCCCCTCATGGCTATGAGGAAGCACTATGAGCACATGCTTTAAGCCACCAGTTATAACCAGTTTAAACTGAATGAAGCCTGGTTCGTCCCTTGCTTCTTAGAAGGCTCTATGGCCTATACCTCTCAAACTCAGATCCCAGGTCTTGGAAACACAAGTTTGTATAGGTTGAATGAGAGTCAACATATGTGCAAAGGAACACATACACACACACACACACACACACACACACACACAGAGAGAGAGAGAGAGAGAGAGAGAGAGAGAGAGAGAGAGAGAGAGAGAGAGAGAGAGATGAGAGAGATGGGAGGGAGGGGGAGAGAGGGGGGACCACTTAAATTAAAACACACAAATAAATGAGCAATGAATAAGTAAAAAAAGGTACAAAACAAGCCAAGTTGTACAAATTATAACATGTATCTTTTAATGGCCCTCTAGAAATGGGATATTTATTAGTCATTTTGGCATGCTGATTTTATATTGGTTGGCTAAAAGAGAACACTTTTCGAGATCTAAGAAGAAATTTACTAAGACTATTTGATTTAAAGAAAAGAAAAAGAATGCAGTCTGGCATAACGTGGGGCTCCTTGCCCTCCTTGGGGGAATGAATGGAGGGGTGGGCAGCATAATGTGGGACTCCTTGCCCTCTTTGGGGGAATGAATGGAGGGGTGGGATAGGAAGGGACTCAGAGGAGGTAAGGGGGGAGAAATGGTAGATATGAAACAAAACATTTAAATTAAAAAATGGAAAAAGTGAAGAGGAATGCAATCACTTGGAGGTGAGATAACTTCCCCAACTTAACAATTCCAGTTATAATATCAAGAGAACAGCAATAAAAGTGTGATATCAAAGAAGAAATTCAGGAGTGGCCACTGGAGATCCACTGGGAAAAGAGGCTAGGCCCTCCTAGGGTAGGTAACTGTGAACTGGCATGAGAAGTGTGTGGAACCTCCAGGGGTGGGATCAGACTGTGTTCTTGTGCATGGGCTGTCTGTCATCTTGGGGCCCATTCCCTGCAGAGGAACACCTAACCCAGCCTTGACTTTGGGATGAGTGAATCAGACTTGCCTGGAGAGGACGCACCACACTGAGCTGACCCACCTTGGGACTTCTTGCCTTTTTGGGGAGGGGATGGGTGGAGGCTAAAGGCTGACTGGGAGGGATTGGGAAGAGAAAAGGGAGGGGTAGCAGGAGGACACATAGACAAAAATGACACTTTTTAAATAAAATAAATAAGTAAACTGAATCAAAAAAAATCATTGCTTAGTATACACACAAAGATATTGATGAACAGTGTTCTATAACTGGCAATGATACATGCAAAATCTAATTTCTGTTCTTTGCGGTGACACACACCATATTGTAGTCCTCACTGTCTCTGTAAGTGACAGTCACTTCTTTGTGACATTGATCAGATTTTTAACAGCAGAGTAATATTGCTAAGATATACTCTTAGTAAATCTTGATGTCTCTACCATCAAATTACACTCAGACTCCAGTTTTTCACCACCTAATGCTACTCTTCTAATCTCTCTATCATTTAGCTGCCATCCTTACAATCTCCTTGTGCCCTGTGCTCTTGGCCTCTGAAGTCCGTTTTGGATATTATTGGCAACCTATGAAAACTGCCCATGGTCACAGAAGTGGTACAGAAGCCCGCTCTCCTCTGTTTCGGGGGGCTGAGTACTTTTCGTCTTATCCTGCCTTTCTTGTTGTACCTTGAGTTTACCATTCATGCTTTGTAGAGAACTTTATTATGAAAGAAGGGAAAGGAAACCTTAGGGGGTTGTCTTTCCTGAGTAGTTTTACATTGCTATATTCTGAATAGATTTAACTCCTAGAAAAGACAAGTAAAACACAGATACACCAGAAAGTAGTGATTATTTGACCTTGGTACTGACAGGAGCTACATTCTAAGGTAAGGTGATAAATTATGAAAAGTTAGATTTTTAGTGAGAATTCATATTTATTTCCAATTACAATTTTCTGTGATCAAGCTGATCTGTAATATTCTCAAACCAAAGCTCAAGGTATTGAGTAGCTACTCTGTCTTCAAGTTAATAACAAATTATTCAAATAGTGCACACAAATGTCTTATGGAGCCAAATAGGAGTTTATTAGGTATATTTTGTCTTTTTAGTACTGTTAAGAAGGAACCTAGAGAATCTCTGTGATTAATAAACATATCTAAATATAAGGAACTGTATATCTGGTCACATTTTTAAAAATATCTTTACCAAATTAATGAGTAAAACTTATTGAATTCTATAACCTTGTGTCATTTCACAGAATTCTAAATCACCCTGATTAATCATGTCTTTTTCAAGATCAGATGGTTTATGAAAGTGGAATGAATTGCCAAGTCATGGGCATTTTATTATTCTTTATATTTGAAATATATTTAAATTAAAAATTCCCAAGTTTATTTAAATCTTTAGCCAGATTTTTCTGCAAATAATAAGAACTAACCTTCCTCTCTGTGTATATCTCACTGTTTGATAGGGACAATACATTTGAATGTATAATTTTAGTCATATTTGCTGACAATTGAATTATATTATTTTTTCATTTTCTAGAAAAATTGCCTTTCCATTTTTTATATACAGTAGAACAGAAGGAAAACCAGAAGGCAATAAAAATATTACTATCACTGATGTTCAGAAGCATATTTTAGTAATGGTGTGGTTTGCTCAGTATAATTTAGTCAACAGAAAATTAGTATATATTATACTTAGATTATCAATTTTATTCTCTTAATGTATGATAAAATAACTAAATGCAAAGGCAGTTCAGAACATTCAATGTGTAAAACCATCCATTATTTTTGCTATTCTCAGGCTATTATGGGAGTTTTCAGTACATCAAGGCTGCTCTCACATGCATCAATTTTCATTGTCCTATCATAGATGAGAATTTAATAGACATTTTTATAGGCTGTGATATTATAAGAGAGAATGTTGTACTCAATTCAAATGATAGAAATATTTTAGAACCAATAGGCAAACCTCAGTGAAAGTAATTATACATATTTACAAAGTATATAAAGAGTTTTCTTAATAGTTATTATATTTGGCTTCGGGCTCTCATATCTATTAAACATATTTTGATAAATATATTAAATATAGATGCACATATACAGATATCATATATTATTAATTATATATCTGTAATCAACTATTAAATTATTCTATATATATTTTTAGTGATTTACATGTAATACAATTGCATTGAAAGTCAGCTATCTCTGCCTTTGAGATGTTACAGATGGAAAGCAGACTCTTTCAGTTGCTAGGCAAGAACTATGCCTCTGATTTACATTTCCAGAATATAGCTTCATTTTGATTTCTTACTATCAGCCTGCATTTGAAGTCTGAATATTTTAGGTGTAGCTGACACTTCCCCTTCATTATTTTCTACCTACAGAACATCACCATTCCTCACCCTCATCTCTCCCCAGCTCTCAGAACTCTGCCCTTCCCTATGTTGGTATCCTTGAGAAGGATACCCCACCATCATCTATACAAGATTCTGTTCTGTAACATCACTAACTTCTTGAATGTTCTGTTTTGTTGATCTGTGTAGCAGCTAGTCAAGGCGAAAATCAGAAATAAACAATTCGCAGATGCTGTAATCTTCATGATGCCTCATGGATTTCATTATTAGATTTTGTTTGATATGTTTAATGACATTTTGACTTTTTAAAGTTAAAACTGTGAGCCTTGATTGGGACACTGTCTTTTACAATTTTGCTATCTTCTTTTCTTTATTTAAGGATTTTAAGTTTGTTTTACATACCAACCACAGCTCCCTCCTCATCCCTCTTTTGTCCTCCCCTCTCCCCAGCCTTCTCATCTCTCCAACCTCAACCGCTGACCCACACCCCATGACTTCCTCAGAAAAGGTAAGATCGCCCATGGGGAGTCAGCAAAGTCCGGTAACTTCAGTTGAGGCAGTCTAAGCCCTTCCTCCAAAATCAGATCCATAGCCGAGTACCAGGCTGAACTCTGGAAATCCTGTCGAAGAGAAGAAAGAGGTATTCTGCACGTTAGTGACAGTTGTGTAGATTGGTCTGTTTAAAGGGTCCCTGACAGTTGAATTAGGACTTATTCCTGGTTCATAAGCTATATTTTTGGGAGCCCATTGCACATAGAAGGACACATTGAATATTTTATTATTTTTAAAATTGCATTAATTCCTTGAGAATTATACACTGTTTATTTTTTATATTTTTTCTCCTTTTAAAACTCCTTCCAAGTAACCATTTTTTTTAACTTATCCAACTATATGTTCTTTCTTTCTCTTTCAACAAAAGAAGAAAAGAAAAAGAAAAAGAAAAATATAACTAAATCTAGAATCCGATTTGTAAAGACATAATGCTCTTTTTTCTTTTAAATGGCTGCTATTGTAAATCTAATTGGTAATTAGCATTTTTAAAGGCTCAAAATCAATTACAGCTTATAGATTTACAGTGAATTTTAATAATTACATGTAAGATTATACATACATATAAGCATATTATGTAAATATATTTTATAAATATATGTATGTGGTTATATACAGAGGGGGGTATAAATGTCATTCTTTGACCTTTTAAATAATCATCTTTTTTAAAAACTTAGGAACCAAAGGTAAACCTTGATGTTTATAAGAATTTAATATGAAGTTTATTATGAGATGTTGAAATATCAGACAACTTTAATACTTAAACAGTATTGTCTCCATAAAATGAGAACATGAACCTCCACAGAGTTGAGTACTGTCCCACAGGAGCTTGTACAAGTTCAAGATCTGTGTTACAGGAAAGCAGTGCAGTGCCTGCTGCTGTCTAGACAGCCATTCAATTCATCAACTAAGTGAAATTTTAAACTTAACTAAAATATTTCATAAAATAGCATAGTGTCTGTGTTCTCAATATGCCTGACCTGAAAAAATCTGTTTTGCTAATTTGCTGCAAATCCAAAGTTTACTCAAGAGGCTCAATGCCTGAGATAAGGTTCTTCTCCATAGCCAAGTTGTTCTAAAAATGTTACAAAAGTCACTTGGCTTGTAGAGTAAGTCTTTGTAAGAGAGGAAAATGTTCAGAATGAGTTGTCTCATCCACCATTATATTGAGGTAACTCCTCAGAACTTTTCATACTTTATACATCTGCAGTTTGGATTTCACATCAAGCTTGTTTTTGTATAAACAAGTTACAGCAAGTCTTTTACAATAGAAGACCGTTAAATATGTAACAAGAATTTAGAGAGCATTATGATGTAAACTTCAGCACTCTTCTAGATTTTATGACTTTCCCAACTACTCATTTTAGACTTTTTTCACACTTGATTATGTAGCAGCCTTTTACATACTCAAGACTATGCAGGCTTCCTCAAATACTTAACTCTATTTTCATAAAAGAATCCATGTTTATTTGCTTGTGCATCTACAATGCTGAGAGGAAACAGGAAAAGCTGATGCTGACTATGTAAATAATTTAACTGTTGTGGCCAAATACTCAGTACAGCTACTGATATGGGAGATTTTAGTGCCATATAAATTTTCTACAGAAGATTATAAATAAAGGTCTAAAACCTCCTGAATGGGCTTTGGAGATGATTCCATTGTTACAAACTGTTGCTGTTCTTGTAGAAATCCATTGTTCTGTTCCAAAGAATACACAGAGGAATGAACAATCACTTGTAAGTCAAGATCTTCTTAGATCCTCTTCTGGTCTTTTCAAATATCCAGTATAGCACACACACACACACACACACACACACAAAGTAAACATTCATATACCAAAATACAAGTAAATAATTCTCAAAACTAAATCAATGGACTCATAAAAGATGAAAGAAGTTTAAAGTTCACTATCAACTTCCTTATTGGATGTGGTTATTTTGGTTCACCTCACTAGTTTTTTGTTTGTTTGAGACAGGGTATTATGTTACGTATTTCAGGCCTGTCTTGACCACTCTATGTAGCCTAGGATTACCTTAAATTCCTATTCTATTTCCTTCCAAAAGTAATAGATATTACTTTGCAAAAGTTCAGACCATACCACAACATACCTATATGTGTATCATATAAGCTCTGGTCCTCTTGACATCTCTGACCAATGTAGGTATCAAGGATAAAGAAAACCAAGATATTAGTCACTGGAAAGGCCAGTCATCCTCTGCATAACACAGAAATCTATGGGGGGGGGGGGCAAAATAGGTTGTATTAAGTTTCTGACCTGGGCTTCCAGCATAGTCTCAAGGTTCAGACCTGCAGACCTGAAGTCCCACAGAAGCACACAGACACTTCCATTGATGTTGTGCAGATCAGCCTAGGGCCCAGACATAAAACTTTCAGACTCTTTACACTTAAACTAAACCATCTTTCTTATCCTGTTCTGCCATATAGCTTGGTACCTTTTCTCAGAGCATCATAGTTGTCCTCTGTACCTGCTTGCTTCTCTGGCATGTCCATGGCATCTCTGGGACTGTTCTTCCTGTGTCCAAAGTTTTCTTAGTATGGTAGCCCCACCCAAACTTCCTGTTTACCTTCAGCCAATCAGCAATTTTATTAAACCAGTAGGTGGGACAATTATTTGCAATGGAACAGAACTCAATTCCACATTTCTTCTTTTTTCTTTTTAAAACAAGAATCCCAAATCTAATTTCTTTTGTATATATTGTTTTCACTATTATATACAACAACTTGTAACTAACACTGTAAACAAAGACAAATATCTGTAATCCGTTTTGGGGGAATGTGGGCATCATTCTCTAGGCTACTGAATGGGGGTACTGGCAATCCCATGGGAAGCAAAGGAAAAAAGTTAGGATTATGGACAAGTCTGTAGTAAAGTAGTCTGTAAGGCTGGGTCATCTCAACTAGTGTTCTTGAAGTTGTTTTGGATGCAAGCTCAGAGGAAACTGCAACAGGGATGCTTTGAAACCCTTAATCATCTGGGCCATATCTTTCCACTAAAGACTTTTCAAGGGGGTCTTCCTCGATCAAATGTTATTTTCTTTAACCAGGAATAAATCTGCAGCCTCTCATTTTCTGTGGAAATAAAAAGAAAACCTCTCCTCCAAAGTAGCATATCCTTTGATTTCAATTTTAAAGTCAACTTATTTATAAGATATATAGGTAGGGTTAATCCAGTAGTATTTATAATCATTCAGTCCAAAATAAACATACAGAGGCTTATATTAATTAAAAGCTGTTGTCCTATGGCTAAGGTTTATTACTTGATAACCCTTACTCTTAAACTAATCCATGATTATTATCTTGTTTAGCCCCTGGCTTGATACCTTTTTCAGAGCAACATTCTTGCCTTCCTTTTTATCTGCTGGATTGTCTTGCTCTGCCCTTCTGATTCCCAGAATTCTGCTTACCTCTCCTTTACTTCCTGTCTATCTACTTGACCAGCCAGCATTTTATTAAACCAGTAGGAGTGACAAATATTTATAGTACAAGAGCATAGTCCCACAGCATATAGTGAAATATAGATTAACAGATATGGTTAACTTAAGATGTAAGAGTTAGCTAACAAGAAATAAACCAAACAGTTTGTAACTAATATTAAACCTCTGAGTAACAATTTTATAAGTGGCTGAAGGACCACAGGACTGGGCAAGGCAGAGAAAAGCCTCCATTACAAAAATATAGCAAGAAATTAGAGTTTTAAAAGTAGCCCATAAGTTCTGTTGAAGGAATCAATATGGATAGTTGATACTTATGCCTTTCTCTAGAGGCCCAGACTCTAGTACTTCCTGGCACAGACTGGCCTTAAGTCAATTCTGTTCTTAGTTAGAAATAGATTGGAAAGCCTTATAACTTTTACATGCCCAAATATCCCACCCTAACATTTCTAATATTACATGAACACAGACTTACAGTTTTCTTCCTCTAATTCCAACATAGCAGAGCCCAGTAAGCTGTATAAAGACAACCATAGGGAAGAATAACAGCAAGTCCACCCTTCATTTCTTCAGAATCTATATTAGTTACTTTTCTCAGTACTTTCAGAAATTCCCTAAAAGAAACAACTTAAGAAAGTTGACATATATTTTGGATTCCAGTTTGAAGTTGACACCTTAGCAATTAGGAAGTGGCAGAAAACATTGGCTTCAATTGTGTGTGTGTGTGTGTGTGTGTGTGTGTGTGTGTGTGTGTGTGTGTGTATGTGTGAACGTATGTGCATGTGTGTGCATGTATGTGTGCATATGCAAGAATAGTTTAGGTCTGTGAAACACCAATGACAGACCAGTGTTTTCTCCTAAGTTATCATATATACATCATTCAAGCAAAATTTTGTAAATCCTCAGTTGAAAATATTACATGCCATATTCCAGTTGGTATCTCATTGAAAATGTCCTTGAAATTATTATATTACAGGTTAAACATAATAGTCAAAATTCTATGGGTACAATTAAAACATTACCAACAAAGACTGGAGAGGCAGCTTATGGTCTAAGAGTCCTTTTCCTGAGGACCTAAATTCAGTTCCGAGCACTCATATTGGGCAGTTCAAAATACTTTTAACTCTAGCTCTAGGACTGCGCTGTTATTTTGGCCTCCACAGACACCTAAACATATGTGTTCCCCTGTATACACATGAAAATGTTTTTTTTTTAAAAAAAAAAAAAAAACTTTCAATGAACACTTGTTACAAAAATAGTGAAGAAATAAGGCAGAAATGAAAACAAGGCTCATAAATATGTACACACCAAAGAAGGAACAAAGGCTCTGCTATTCTCTACTTTCTAATCTTTATTACTTTTTAAAGACCGTAATTGGCATTTATTACATTATGTTTCCTCTCATATTCTAGAGTTCTTTTGCTTGCCAGCTTTTTCACTATCTCTAACATAACTTATAAATTTAGAAAATTTGTTTCAAAATTTTGTAAATTTAATATAAAATTCAGCCTGTTCTACCTATGTAGCATCAATCCAAGTTTACCTTTATAAGTCACCAGCCACCATAGGAAGTAAGTCTATTGCTATGATTATACACTGAGGGTCTGATACACTCTACCACTTAGCTGTACATAATAACTTTAATGTAAGTAACAATTTTAAAGTAATGTCTAAAAGAAATTCATAGCAATGATGAAAAACAATATATATATAGTAGTCTGAAAACATAAACTACCTCATAATTTTTGTCTTGGTATGAGTAATATTTAAATGGTTTAATATCTGTAGTCTAGGCCTACTCATTTAAGAGCTGATTAGATACAGTTCAGTCAGCAAGCAGTTATTTAAATTAAACACTAATGTCTAACAATCAGGAAATTTGTTATGTTTGCCATCACATATTTATTTATTTTAATTCCTACAAAGAAAGTTTGGGGCAAAATCAGCAGAATCACACAGAAATCATGATGCAAAGAGGTTATTCTAAAACTTCAAAAAATAGTTTATCCTATCACGATCTTCATCCTCCTTGGAGAAATCTACAGAGACAACTGAACAAAGTTAGAGGGAACTCACAAACTTTAGACCTACAGTTGTGGAGCTTTCATGGGACAAGACTAAGCCTTCTGTATACTGGAGACAATGTGTACCTTGGTCTGTTCAAGGGGCCCCTGGCAGTGATATCAGGATATATCTATCCTTTGTACATAAGCTGGCTGCTGGGAGCCCATTAACTATGGAGGAACACCTTGCACAGCCTTGATGCAGTGGAAAGGGGCATGGACCTGCCTCAATTGAATGTATGGCTTTGATGACTCCCCAAGGGAGGCATTACCATCTTGGAGAAGGGAATGGGAAGTAGGCTGGGACAGGGGAGACTGAGGGAGAGCAGGAAAAGGGATGAAAGAGGGTTCTGTGGTTGATATGTAAAATGAACAAAATATTTCTGAAAAAATACATATGAACAAGAAAAACAAACCTTCAAATCATGTCAAGGGATGTGGCGATGTTTCAGTGAGTAGCAGAACTTACTTTGAAATCATGAGATCCAAATTTCAAATCCCTATCACCATGTAAGAAGCAAATATGGCAAGCTGATATCTAAAGAGATGGATCCCTGGAGCTTGGTGGCCACACATGCTAAGCAAAAAGTTGCTATTTCAGTTCAGTGACAAACCCTGTCTCAATGTAATAAATCAGAGTTAGAGAGGAAGACAAGTCTCTTGCATCTGCAAGTTCATGTAACATATTTTACATATACATCCATAGTATATACATGAACACAGACACATACATGCAAGAGATTGAACAAATTAATTTTTAATTGACCATAAATATGATTTGAAAATATGTTTATACTTCAAAGCAATTTAAAATTGTGTAGCAAAGGGGTTTCTTGGTCTCGGGTGGCCAGAGGTCCAGATTCTGCCGCGCCAGACCCCTTAGCCACCAGCTGCTGCTGCTCAGGTCCTCAGAAATGACTCAAACGCTTATATTAACTTCATGCTGTTTGGCCCATGACTCGGGCACATTGCTAGCTTTCTCTTACATCTTAAATCAACCCATTTCTATTAATCTGTCTGCCGTGTGGCCTGTGGCTCATCTGTGTTCCTTACATGTTTCTTCTTGGGCGGCTTGCTCAATCTGCCTCTGACTCCACCCTTCCTTTCCTACCTATTCTGATTCCTCCTCATACTTCTTCTATGGTGCCTGTCATGGTCCAAAACAGCTCCTTTATTTAAAGACTGAGATTCAGAGTGTACAGAAAGGCATTTCCACATCAAAATTGCCCAAATAAAACATTTCTCATGGCAGGCCCTAGGATCTTATAACTAAATTTAGCTATGTAAAGCTAATTTAAGCAATGTAAATATATACTCATAATTTTTGGTGCTCAGCCTATGGACAGAGCTCCATCCCCAGGAACCACATGGTGAAAATAGAGGAGGACCCTCACAAGTTATCTTCTGACTTTTATACGTGCTGAAGTACATGCTTCCTTACCAAACACAATAAATACACCTAAAAGTGAGAAAAGAATTAAATAATTAATATTGAGGGTAAAGAAACAGCTCGGTGGTTAAAATCATTGTTAAAAGCACCCACCCGGATGCTCACAGTTGATATCCTCTGCTAGTCCTGGTAGGCACTACACACACATGATCACAAATAGGCAGAGAAAGTCTCCATATTAATAAAATAAATAAGCTCTACGTCTTTTCATTCTTCCACTCTAACATAAGACATATATTAACCAACTGCTTTACATGAGAACATAACTTCTAAAATAACCCCTCACTCTCCCGCCATCCAGTCTCCCCTTTACATTTCTTCATTTTAAAAATAAAATTAACTTCCATGCCCATTTATTTTTACCTCTTGTCTGCCTTCCTTGGAAGGACGTAAGCTCCATCTGACAAAAATGTTGTCACTTTTAAAACAAAACAACATTCAACAGTTATTTATGAAATAAGTAAACATGAATAGATTAAGTTGTAGAAGTTAAGGCATAAAGAAAGGAAGGAAGGAAGGAAGGAAGGAAGGAAGGAAGGAAGGAAGGAAGGAAGGAAGGAAGGAAGGAAGGAAAGAAGGAAGGAAGAAAGGAGATAACAGTAAGTTTTACAAGAGTAAACTTTTAATTGCCCTTTCCAGCCATCAAACATTATCGATCTGTAGTGGTTTCCAAAATCAGTCATCACTACTTCTGAGAATCTTGGCATTTTAAGAATGATAAAATAAAATAGTTCTTTTAAATGATCAAACTAGAGACAGTTCTACTTGGCCTGTGATATCTACTCATCATTGCATGAGGCTAAAACTTTAAATGTTCTTGGCAATCATAAGCTCAGAGAAATTTCAACAAATATTTTACATTTCTTCTTGTTTATACTTTAATTGGTCAAGTACTCCACAATTTCATAGATCTTTTCTGACATATGCCTATAGTGGCATCTATCTCCACCAGTGGAAATGGGGAGCCAAGGGAAGAAACACAAAAGGGAAAGTAGAGAGAGATTAAATGTAAGAAACCCTCAGCCTTGACCCTCTGCCATAATTAATTTTGTCAACTTCCCACTACCCTAGATGATACTATGGGTCAGAGACATTGATGAGGCTTTGTTTTTTAACATTTTAAATGTTACTTACTTCTGTGGTTGCAGAGATGGAGATTTCATAGAAAATTCTGTACCACAGACAAAGTCTAAATCAACCAACTGAAAATTAAATTAATGAAGGAAATCCAGCCTACAAATGTGTGGCTAACCAATGTCAAAACATTCAGTTCTGACTTTGTACATAAACAGTGATTAGATAAAAGGAGAAAAACACATTTTACGTTTATTTTCATGTAACACTAATCAAAGAGTAGCCATATGACTAAAAATGTTCTTATTACCTAATATAGTGAAATATCTCTTTCTCTAGTGCTACTTAATAATGTCTCAAAAAATAGTCTATCATAAAGCAAAAATCTTTTGTAAATTCCAGATTTGTAGGTATTTCCTTTGATGTGTAATGTCTCTGCAAGAGCAGCAGTTGTTCTTCATCCTTGTGTTATATCTCCAGCTCAGGACAGCCCTTTAATATTACTGAGACCCCAGGGGTCAGAAAGTGGTTGACCTCTGCTCCATAAGGTCCGAGGCTGCTCAAAGAGCTAACAGGAAAAAGGTTTCCTCCAAAAAGTCTCTGTATAATCATCAAAATGAATATATATGAATTATACGTTTATGGGTCTGTCTGTTTGTCTTTACTTTACTATAGCTTTTTTCTCACTACTTCCTTGTTATTAACAAAGTTAAAATAATAGAGTCTAATGTGTTATTCTATTTTCTCCAATGCCTCATTTTCTATTTTTGATATTTTAAAATCCATGACTTCCTTTTTATTCTTAGCATTTTATGCTATAAAAGAAAGGGAAAATAAATAAACATAACTACAATACTGCAAGTTAGTATGTAGTTTTAAGCTGTGCCAGACAGTCTTCAATATATATATATATTTATATACATATATATATAAAGGTGAAAAAGAAAAGAAAATGACGGAGTAAGAGTAAATTAATTTGCTTTTCAACCCAGTGGAGATGATTTTCAGGAGTGCTTCAGAACTGGAGGGAAAAGTGATTGATAAGGTAATTAAATGATAAAAAAAAATATCGGGCAAGAATGCAGAAAGGGTACAAATGAGGAAATGATCTAGTGTGCTTGATCTAAAAAATTACAGTATCAAGTAATATAAATTATATTTCTTAGAGCAGGGGGAAATCTGCTCTTTGTCTATGATTTTTTTTCTAATGTCCTCTAGAAAAGACAATTCCTGCAGCTACTCTGTCTCATCTTTTTACTTCATACTAAATATCATATGATTTTAAAGGCAATTGCTTCCTTGTGCTTTTGAATTCACACCTTTCATTCATGCATTAAGAATCTTAACAATATTAACACTGAGGAATTTTTCTCATTTTTCAAGGTCTCTGTGATTATGGACAACAAGTATACTAGCTATATTATTATAGGTCAATGTACGGAGTTGTGTGCCACAAAGAAAAATTAAAAATTGTCACAAACTATCAGGATTGTAGTAATGTTTTATGTGTGGTGGACTCATAGCTTTGCTTCTAGATTGGGAAGGTTATGCTATTCACTCTGCATGGCTAAATCACTCTGCAGAATGTAAATCATTCCCATTCCCTCAACATAATCAAGAAAGCTACTTCTCTATAAGCAATCAGTTAACCTCACCTAACAGAATTCTAAGAACTGATATGATGGGTAAATAAGTAGGTGAGATTTATTAACTTTACTTTTGACAGTGGTAAATAGATAATTAATTGAATAAATAAATTAAACAAACAAACAAATAAATAAATAAATAAATGCCTTGGAGTATCTTAGAACTGCCTGCTTTTCTCTTGCTTTGTCGATTCCTCCAGCCCAGGCTCAATTTCATTACAGAGTTTTTTGATTCTCTTCTTAGGAATCTCTTAGTGCTTGCCTCTTAGTGGTATGATAACCCAGGCTCTTCTGGGTAAAGTTCCTTCAAATGTTTACCCAGAAGAATTAATTCAATCAGCACTGCACATGGCACCCTTGGACCACAGAAAATGTGCCTCCAATGGTATCCTTGGACACAAGATAACAGCTTCTTAGATTCATACATAGTAATATTTTATTTAAAATGCAAATTAGAGTAGAGGAATTTGACAGAAATTTTGTAACAATAACTAAGTGTATTTTCAGATTTACACTATATATGTATGTTTCCAATCTATTGTAAACTTGGGAAAAGATCTAAAATTACAATACCCTATTCTTTCATTATTAACAGAGGTTATTCAATAATGGGGGTGTATTCCATACAACAATACACAAGAAAGTGTTAAACATTTGTTAGCATTTAAAACAAATATCCCTTAGAGATTGTCCTAAACAGGCAGGGATCTGCCAATTGTTATAAACATTAAAATAGGTTATGAATCTTTAGAGGCCTACAATTCTGCCCTGTGTTCTTATGCTCATTTAAATTCTGTAGTTTTTAATGAATACTGGAGAAAGACACTATTTTTACATATGAGGGGATACATATTTAGTGTGTTCCCTAAAAAACTTCCCAATATAAACCACCCTCTCTCCACTTTAATGTTCTCACTTACGCATATCTGCTCTACTCCAATTTCTAGAATTTACACAGTCTAAGAAAACTAAATAGAAACATAAGGTAAAGTTGACTGTTCACTTTAAAGTCTTGGCCAGTTTCCAGAGAGCCCTTATTACCATTTTTCCCGAGCCTGGAGTCCAGGCACTCTACCCCTTCATGTAGCTTTTCTTGTATTTTCTTTTCATGCCTTTAATTCCACCATTCTTTGCTTAGTCTGGTTAGCTGAAATTCTTTCATGCTGACCTGAAGGAAGAGGAAAAAGAAAGTCAGTTAGAAGATAAACAGAGCAATAGTAAATACAGGTTTCTTCTGTGGTAGGAATGCATTTTAGACTTTATGGTTAACTGTTAGAAAACAGGAAGTGGATGTGGTAACTATGACCTCAAATGGAGGCCAAGTTATTTTTGTAGGTATAATTAAGACTAAGGTATCTAAGTACTTGATTATTTTACACTAATATATTACACACACACACACACACACACACACACACACACACACACACACACACACCCTCCTCCATTTTTTCAGCTCTGTTAATTAACAAATCCTCTATGATTTCACTTTAATATACATGTCTGTTACTGTGCCAGTAACACACTAGTTTTATAACTACTTCTGTTCTTTACAGTTCGAGGTAAGGCACCATAAGGTCTCCAGCATTATTACTTCAGTTGTGCTTTAGCTACTTCAACTTTTCTGTGAATTTATCTGAATTTTAGGATTGTTTGCTTATAGTTCTGTGAAAAATATTATTGAAATTTTGACAGGGATTGCATTGAGTCTGTAACCTCTTTGTTGATGTGAACATTTTCACTGTATTGATTCTGGAGATGCATGAACAAAGACACTCCTTTACTTCTACAGTCTTCTTCAATTTCTTTCTTAGATGTCTTTAAGTCTTAAGTATTTCACATTCTTTGTTAGATTTATTTCTTAGTATTTACTGTATTTATTAACTTTGAACCTGAAACAAGTAGATTTATTTTTTCTGATTTATTCCCTGACAAGTTAATTGTTAGTATATTGAAAAGATACTTCTTTCTGTGTGTTGATTTTGTTGCTTACCATTTTGTTTGTCAAATGTAAGTGTTTTCTGGTCATTTTTTTAGGGTCTTTAAACTCAAGATTATATCATCTGAAAACTGGAATTATTTAGTCTCCTTTTCTATGTGTAGGCTATACATATTTCATTAATTCCTTTGAATTTGTTCTCCTAGCTGAAGCTTCCACGTATCAGATAAAATAAGTATAGAGAGATATACCCCTTGTCTCATTCCTGACTTCTGAAATTTCTGCAGTGCTACTTTGTTGGCTCCAGTGTAGAGTAAGAAGCTTTCATCATATTAATGTCTGTTTTTTCCATGCTTAGCTCCTTCAGGTTCTCTTCCTGGCAGTTCTGCATCTATTGACATGGTCTGGTAATTTCTGCCACCAAGTCAGTTTATGTTTCAGATTAGTTGGATTTATATATGTTGAACTATATTTTATCCCTGCAATAAAACAAGTCTGATCATGCTGTCTGATACCCTTAATATGTTGTAGAATTTGGTTGGAAATAATTCAAAGAAAATTGTTATGTCACCAGGAAAATTGGTCTATAATTTGTATGTATGTTAAAAAAAAAGATAAAAATAAAATAATAATGAATTTGAAAGCTTTCTTCATGAGTTCTTCAGTGCTGGGATCTGTAAAGTGGATGAGGTAGCAAGCAGTGACTGGAGTTTTTAGGTTTCCCATTTTTCAGAGTGGTGCTTTTTGTAAGCTTGGGCCCAGGACAGCTTAATACTAGGATCACCAGTCCTGTGGCAATTTTCCATATGTACAAATCAGCTATTGTTGCTAGTTCTATTGACCCTTTGAACTTGTTCACAAGGCAAGATCCCAGCCACTTCAGAGCCGAACTCACTCAATCTGCTTATGAACCAAGAAATAGACGATGTCCAAATACAGGCATTTGCCTCATGGTTTTGGTCAATAGGCAAAAAGAGAACGGAAGTCTGTATTAGACGGGGCAAATAGAGAACCAGAAAATTCAGTAATTTCCTTGCCAGTTTTAGCCTTCTTTTTGTTGTTATTTCTCTCTCTCTCTAGATAGCAGCCAACCACTCTCTGGAGAAAAAAGGATGCTGAATGGAAAGATCCTCTGTTGTATGAAGTTTCTTGCCCAGACATTCCAGCCTAGCCCAGTAATTCGGACCCACTCTCAGCCGTACTACAGCTTAACCACAAATAACCACACAAAGGCTTAATATTAATTTTATGCTGATTTACCTAGAGCACAGACATATTGCTAGCTGGCTTTTTCATCTCAATTCAATCTATTTCCATTAATCTTTTTAGCCATGTAGCTTGGTACCTTTTCTCAGAGCAGCATGGTTGCCTTCTTTCCTCTGTGTCCGTTGGCATCTCTGCCTTACTCTTCCTGTTCCCAGAGTTTTCTTAGTCTAGTAGCCACACTCACACTTCCTGTCTGCCTTCTAGCTAATCAGCATTTTATTAAACCAGTAGGAGGTACAAATATTTACAATATACCAGAACATAATCCCACTACAATCCTCTAGATCTGGTTTCAAGGTTCTCAGTCAGAGTAACTAGCAAACATCATGTAATAAATAGGTAGCTTTGGAAACCAAGTAGTCTGTGGGATGTGAACTCAAGTCCATTGGCCTCTAGAATTACCACCAGAGAATGAATTCTGCTCCCTTCTCAGAGAGTGAGCTGCTACCAACCATTACAACTTTAAAAACACAAATTTCCTAAAATTTTGCATTGGGTCACCCTCAGCGTCCATGACTGTTTTCTAAAGCAGGCTCTTATCTAGAAATTGTGTATTCCAGATTCCCTGACTTGTGATGATTTCTTGATTTCAGGTACCCAAGTAATACTTTCGAGTCAAAGAGTACTTCATGATACCATTCTGAAGAGCAACCAACCTGTCACACCAATGCCTCGTGCTGTATTTAAGTTCCAAAAATGTTCTTCATACTCTTTTTCTTATATCTGTGACCAAATATCTGACAAAATGCAATGGATGTGAAGAAGATTTTCTTTAGCTCATGGTTTACGGTTAATCCACCATGGAGGGGAAAAAAGGCATTATAATAGTACTATCTCCAAGTGGGGAAGCAGCTTGCTCACACCTGGCTGGAGAAGGGAACAAAGAGAGATTGGAGCCAGAAATGAGGCTCTTCTCATACATCACCCCTTAATGATTTACTTTCTACAGGGAAGCTTCACTTCATAAAGGTTTCAGTCTGCCCTAAAACAGCACCACAAGCTGAGAACCAAGTATTCAAACACACTAGTCCTTGGAAAACATCATATGTGTAAATTATGACACCAGTGGCATTTGCTTCTTTGTCTGTCATAGGTAATCTTGACTCTCCTAGTTCACAGAAAAACAGAATGTTAACTTCAATTTTTTAAAGAAAAAAAAATGTATTCATTTTGCATGTCTATGGTGATATGACGTATATCTGATAAAAATTGTCTGAAATGTCAGAGGACATAGCCACACACAGAGCCAAGCCTTGAAGGTCAGGGAGTGGGGAGTCACACCTTTAATCCCATCACTCTAGAAGCAGAGATCCTGAGGAGTTCATTGCAGGCCTAACAAAGTCAGGTGGTTGTGGGGGCAAACACCTTGAATCCTAGCTATAAGAAAGTTGAACCAGGAAGTAAGATATCTGGACAGAGGGAGCAAAGGGAGGATTACAACTTCTTTGAAACTTCCCTTGTAGGTTGAGGACAGAGAAGCTTAGAGTCAGAGGATTTGTGGAAACAGACCTGGAGAGTTGGATGATCTGTGGTTTGTTCCTTGTCTCTGATATTTCAGACTATTTTTATTAAATATACAATGTATCACCACACATACCAACTATAAATTTCTGTTCCATTCCTCTTTTTGCTCCCCAGCCTCCTCTTCCCGCACTGACCCTCCATCCCCTATTCTGAAATGGTAAGACCTTCAGGGAATCAGCATAGCCTGATATATTTAGCATAGGCAGGTGCTGTCCAAGGTTAATGGGCTCCAAAATTCATGCATCAGGGATAGATTCTGATTCCATTGCTAGCAGCCCCTTAACAGACCAAGCTACATACAGGTCCACTCAGGTCCATTGCAGGCTCCCTATCTGATAACCTAAAGCTCTTGAGTTTCCATGGGTGGGTGTCAACTTTCTCATTTGATTTACCCATCATAATCTTGAACCGCCCTCACCTTGCTCATATAATCCCTCTTCCCTTTCTTCAACAGGACTACCAGAGCTCAGTCTGGTGCTTGGCTATGGATATCTGCATCTGCTTCCATCAGTTACTAGATGAAGGCTCTATGATAACAGTTAGGATGATCACAAATCTGGTTACTGAGGTAGCTCAGGGACCCTCTCCACTATTGCTATTAGTCTAAGCTGGGGTCATCCTTGTGGATTCCTGGCAATCTCCCTAGCACCAGGTTTCTCCCTAACAGCATGATGCTTCCCACTATCAAGATATCTCTCCATTTCTTTCTTACTCCATCCCTGTGCCAGCTTGACCATCCCGTTCCCTTATGTTCTGTTTACACATGCCCTCCCCTCTCTTGTTTCTCTTCACCCCCAGTTTATCCAGGAGATCTCATTTATCTCCCCTTTATTGGGTGATCCATGTATTACTCTTGAGTCTTTTTTGTTAGCTAACTTCTCTGAAGCCATGGGTTACAGTCTTCTTATCCTCTGCCTTACATCTAGTATCTACTTAGGAGTGGGTACATAGCATGTTTGCCTTTCTGAGGCGGAGTTCCCTCACTCAAAGTTAAAAATCTAATTTATCATCTTATCCTAAAAAAAATCTCACCTTTCAAATGGCCCTTATAAGTCTTCAGAATCAAGTTTCTGACATTCTCGCTGTCCTGTTCTATGTACAAATTCTGTGTGGTGGACACATATTCTGGGTACCTGTGTGATGCTTCATTGACAATTCTCCTACCTGAAAGACTAGTCCCCAAACAGCTAAACACATTGTATATCACTGACTTCACATCACCTTGTCAGCCAGGCTGAACTATGGTCTTTTTTAAAATCATCATCTGCCCTTCTAAGGACTGCTGTTAGCTATCCTCCTAATCTCCATTCTTCTAAAAATTTTATAATATACACTAACCTACATAATAATATTCTTCACTGATGTATGAACATTCAACAAGAATGACTGACAATAGATTTTTCAACATATCTGTTAAATGATCAAATGAGTCAAAAACAAATATGTTAACAGACAAATAAATACATAACTTAGAATGGTTTGGAATATTTTTCTAAAACAACAACATCTGAGCCATTTGAATCTAGTCGTTATGGCTTCAAAGATAATAAATGTTCCAGCTAGCAGGGTCTGTACTACATTTTAGAAAAACAGATACTAGATAAAATACAATGATATCTCACATAAGGTCACAACATAGTAAAAATATGGTTAAATCCTAACAGAGATTCTTCATTAGGTACTTTCCAATCACTTCCTCCCTGTTGAATACACAAAAATTGATATTTACTTCAGGCACCACCTTTTGGGGTGGAGTTATTTATTAGAAAAAAAACATTTTTTGCTCGGTATTATATGTTTGTCTTAGAAATATAAATTTAATGTTATTGAAAGTTTCATTTGTTAATTAGCAGCTTAAATATTAGCTCCAAATTATACTCTCAATACCTTTCCATAATAATGATAAAGAATGATTGACAAGAAAAATAAGAGATACAGTGTGTGACCAGGGATGGTGAAAAACTGAGAGAGGCAGAAGGACAGGGATAGAGACAGAGGGAAAGAAAGAATAAGGGACTGAGAGAAAGAGAGCGATGATAGATAATAGATAGTTAGATGGTTGATAGATAGATGATAGATAGGTAGATAAATAGATAGATAGATAGATAGATAGATAGATAGATAGATAGATAGATAGATGATAGATAGATAGATAGATAGATAGATAGATAGATAGATAGATAGATAGATGGATGGAGAGATAAATAGATAGGTAGGTAGATAGCTAGAGGATAGATAGATAGATAGATAGATAGATAGATAGATAGATAGATAGATGATAGATGATAGATAGATAGATAGATAGATAGATAGATAGATAGATAGATAGATAGATAGATAGATAGATGGATGGATGGATGGAGAGATAAATAGATAGGTAGGTAGATAGCTAGAGGATAGATAGATAGATAGATAGATAGATAGATAGACAGAAAGTAATCATTAAAGAAAAAGAAGAAAGTGAGAATTTTTAAAGAATGATTCTCAAGGTCTTTGTAATTAGTTCAATCCCTCATGTCTATCTCGTAGATTAGCTATTTATGACACCTATCCAACTGTGAACTGTATGGCAAGGATAAAATACATCAAAAAATTGAATTTTCATAAGTAACAATGACTCCAGGAAAGAGCCATAAAGGGATACATCTTCAGATCGCATCTTCATTACTTCTTTACTCTTTTAATAAGGAATGAGACAAGGAGAATATGGGTTTTCTTTTTCAGAAAGTAGATGATTTAAAGTTATCAAAAGACATTCTGAACAGAAGGAAGGCATCTGATTTTCATTTTATAAATATGGAACAGGAAAATAGTTAATCTAGACACTTAGAGACCAGTGTGATGCTGTTCAATTTGATAAAAACCTAAAGATAGGCAAACAACTGGGAAGACAAAAAAAAATTGTGAAGGACAATTGAGGCCTTAAAAAAAAAAAAAACAATAAAAAGAACAACTTGCATCATTAAGGCTTTAGGAAAACAGCAACACAGGATGTGTCTCAGATTTTGGCATTGACAAAAGGAATGAGTAGGGAAACAAAACAGGTTGCATATTTTCAGGAGAAAGAAAAATTCCCTTTGTAACAGCAATGCTTAATGTCTTACATTGAGTCGTATTTTCCAGACTAAAAGTTCAAATAATGATTGGGAAAAAAACCTTCATATGTATGTTAAAAAAAAAAAAAAAAAAAAAAGGCAAAATCCACAACACTCCACTTAAAAATGCAGCATACAGGCTTCCTCCTCCATGCTTTCTCAGACTGCTTTCTTATACACTCATGGACCATTGGCCCACAGTTGAAATTATTTAAGGGCCCTCCCACTTCAGACATTAATTAAGGAAAGCCCTACAGACTTACATATAAACCAATCTTAGCCAATTCTTCAATTAATGCTCTCTCCTCAAAGATGACGCTTGCTCATGCCATATTGACAAATGACTAACTGAAATATATTTTGATAATTTTAGATAACTTGATGCTTTTTTTCTGTTTGAAATTCCATTCTCAGACTCTCAGTGACCCACCTGCCTTGGTATTCTGAGGATTAAGAATAGATTCATGAGACACAACTATTTTAAAAAACATCAAGTAGAAATAATGTGATTTGGATATCAAGATTTCTGAATATCAGGAATTTTTTATCTATCCTAATAGTCTAGATGCTTCTTTTTACTATGATAGTTCTTCAGAAGATCAAATAGACTTGAATCTTCACATATTCTACATAGAACTTGCATGGAGCAAAGAAAGCTGCCTATGGTGTACTCAACAGAAAATTAAACTACTGGCCTAAAACATGTTGCTCTTTAAAGAAAATTATTGCCACATTAGCACTAGCAGGACACCAGGGTCGGTTTCTTCCCCAACGCATAGTCTCCTATTCTCTGGTCCTTGTATCTTTTCACTCATTTCTCAGGTTTTTCTAACATATTCTACCAGAGTATACAGAAGCAAGTCCAGAGATTTTCCTAAGAGCTGAGTCATAACACATGCTTTGAGAATGAATGAGAAAACATATCACACTCAGCAGTGGGACTCTGTCACGGCCTTACTAACAATGAACAAAACTGAAATTATATAGTATTTCACCACAGGACACACACTTTCCCATAATCATTCCAAAGGGTAATTCAAAAATCAAGACCTAAGTTTGGTAAACTCTCCATTTCCATTTTCACTCTGCTATTCAATTTGTATAAATTAAAAGAGAAATAACAGGCACACAACAGAAAATTCACCTCCAAATATAAACTTCATAGATGCATCTTCAGCCCGACTGAGCCATCTTTGGATTCACACACAGTGACCAAGAAAGAGCTAGTGAAAAAATTCCGTGGAGTGCTGGTTTTTAGATCAGGATCTGCCTGCCTACTCCTTTAAATTTAGAAATAGGGTGGATTTATGTCAGTAACATATATTTGTGTAAAAGAGGGTTAAGCCTTGGATCATTATCTTATTCTGTTGGAAAGGTGTAAGGAGAGGGTGATATTGGGGGGGATGACCATAATTAACCAGTGAAACAGCAACCCTAAATTCTTTAGCTTCATACTATTTTGATTAAGGATGTTATTATTAATTAGAATAATATTACTTATCCCTTCAGGTTTCCAATTTGATGAAATATACATAAAATACTCAATGCAGCTATTATTTGAATCTTCAAAAATATTAGTCATTTTTAAATACTTTTCCTATTCAATTCCTTCTACCTTCTGAAATAAATAGAATTTTGACCAATATGACCAACATCATTAAATTCTCTTTCTATACATCAGACAGTTCCATTTAACTAACTCTGAAATTCACATTCTGATTTTCTTCTTGTGAAGCTAAGCAATAAGGATAATTGTCTCTGTTGGTGGCCCTGTGGTAGATCAGTATTTTATCTAGTTGTGCTTGTCCCTGACTCTCAACTATACTTAATAAACTATTTCTAAATTACTTATTTCATTTAAGTGTACAATAAAATTACCAGTGGAACTCTTTCTGATATTGTTACATAATGTTTTTGGTGATACTCAGTGTTTCACATTTTTAAAATTTATTGATTATACTGAAGCTTCTGTATTTTTGCCATACAATTTTAAATTTATCTACCACCGATCTATCTACTACCTACCTACTATCTATCTATCTATCTATCTGTCTGTCTGTCTGTCTATGTAGGAAGGCAGTGGCATGCATTTGCTGCAGCATGCATGGAGGTCAAAGAACAGTTTGTAAACATTGGTTCTTTTATGGATTCCTGGAATTGAACTTAGATTTTCAGGGTTGAGAACAAGCACCTTTACTGAATGAACCGTTTTGTTAACCATCTTTTGTATATCTTTTCAAAGAAGATATGTTTTCACATATATTATTAAGAACATTACCTTTTTCTAGGTTTTATAATAATTTTGTTAGTTTTCAGATTTTCTTCTTTTCAGTCCTTAGGAGAAGGTATTCTTTCATTGTTTGGATGCATGTTTTGGTATTTATCATAAAAGTTGTGTGGTGTGATCATGCTCACTTTTACATTTGGCCACTTCTGTGACTGGAGAACTTTCCCATAGTGTGATTTATCTTTTAAGAAATTAGCCAGAAATGCACATTTCCAATCTTCCTGAAATACTCGGTGCAGGTGTGTCATATAAAAACGCTCCTGGCTCTGTGAGGTGATATGCTCTATGCTCTGCACAGCATTGGTACCCTGATGGGAGTAAGGCAGAGGTATGTGGCTTTTGGGCAGCCTCCATGAAATTTAAAGCCAAGCACCAACCACACCAGCTTCCCCACCTCTCTCTCTCTCTCTCTCTCTCTCCCTCTCTCTCTCTCTCTCTCTCTCTCTCTCTCCCTCCCTCCCTCCCTCCCTCCCTCCCTCCCTCCCTCCCTCTCTCTCTCTCTCTCTCTCTCTCTCTCTCTCTCTCTCTCTCTCTCTCTCTCTCTCTCTCTCTCTCTCTCTTATGGCCAGCTGCAGTGTCCATGGAGTCTTCCCTGGAGAAGTCCTAGAAACTGTCAGTATTTGGCATGTGTGTGATCATTCATCATGATGAACTGGAACTTCTCAAAATTATAAAAAAGAAACAAAAACAAAGTTAAAAAGGCAACTTTCTTTAAAAAGGGGAAATAAAATAAAGTGGGAAGTCTCTGCGACTTCTGGTTGAATTTGTATCTTTTAGATAAAGTAAAAAAAATGGGATAATCAAGTACACTGTTGTCCAACCTTCAAAATGGTGACCTGAACACAAAAAGATGATGAGGTTGTGTTTACTAATTAATTTATCTATTCCGATCCATCTACCTAGTGTTTTGTAAATGATTGATCTGCCTTAAGTTTGGTGAAAATGACTTACAAACCTTAGGTATATTATATAAAGATATATGGCTATATATGTGTGCATATGCATACATGGCAAGTATGATTCACTAGTATGAATATCCTAGACCATCATAATAGTCTGTTACAAATGAACATGCCTAAAATAAAAATGCATTTTCTCTCACTATAGGAATCTTAATTTTTTAATCAAAATGTCATCTAAGATATATTATTTCAATGATGAAAAAACAAGCCTTCTTTGGTTTTTTGGGTTTTGGAGGTCTTTTTTTTTTTTTTTTTTTTGGCTTTTCTGCTGATGCCTTCAACTTTTCTTGACTAACAATTGTCTGTCTCCAATCCATGCCTCTGTCTTTATATGACTTCTTGCTCAGGTAAATCTCTGTTCAAAGTACCCTTATTATATAGAAGTATCATTCATATCAGATTCTGCTAACACTACCACTCATTAAATAGGATCCTGCCTGGTCTTGGTGATGTGAGCCAAGACTGTGCCTCTGCACAAGGTCACACTCCCATGTGGAGGGGAACATGAGTTTCAGAGAAAAGATACTGAACTCAATGTGACATAAAAATTTTATTCTCAATATTAACACTTTACTTCATTTGTTTTCTTGCTCATTTTTATCTTTTATAAGACTTTGTAATGTTTATTTTTGATTTTGAAATTGACAATTGTTTGATGGTTATAAAAAATGAATGTTTTACTCGACAAATTTTTATGAGAGGTATTGATGGTTGTAATTCCAGAATGCAAGTTTTAGAAACTTGTAATTTTTAAAATAGAAATCTAAATTAAGTATATATTTTTCAGAAATACAAAATATTTAATGTTTCTTATTTTTAAACACATTATTTTGAGATTTTTATGCATGAAAAATATATTTACATCATTTCCATTTCATTTGGCAATAAACACTTAGGACTGGATAGCATGCATCTTTTAAGAGTCATTGTGTTCAGTTAAGACAACACATAGAAAACCAAAATAAAGCAAAAAGAGTACACACATGCACACACACATATACACACATACACACATATACATACACACACATACAGACACAAATACGCACATATATAAACACACACACACACACACATAAGCACATCATGAAATATATTTTGAGTTGGTCAACTTCTCCTGAGTATGAGGAGGTAAGGGTTGGTCTTTTGTTTATTTGTCTTTGTTAGTTTTACATGTCCAAGTGGGGATAAAAATCTTTAAAACACTGAGTAATTTTCTATCTTCTTGGACAGTCTTCTGACTCATCAACTATGCTTAATTCACAGGTAGACATTCTACTGTTTTCTTTTTTATCTGTTCCTCTGATTGATAATTGTGACAAAGTAGGACCAGAACATACAGAGTATAATTATGTATAAAGTCTGTTATGGTAAAGTGGATGTCTGGGAAAGCTTGTTTAAGCTATGAAGATATTAAAAGCCAATGGCAATATGCAGATGAATAAAAAGCAGAAATGGTTAGAAAGCAGAAAGAGTTTAATGAGTCTAAGATCCAGTATCTTTTCATATATTGGAAAATTTGATGCCAAGATACTAGATGACCAGGATCTGGTGCAGGAGACCCTCCTTCAGAAATATAACTTGGAACTGAGAAGTTGATCTCTATTTCCGGTTGTAAATTTAGAATACTGTTTGCCCCACATGTGTGCTTTGACTTTCATAATATAGTGGATTTTGAAATACATTGTCCAGATTCTGGCAGCTGACATTGCATAAATGCCTGATAAAGTGAACTAAAAACCCTGGCTCCAACAGCTCTGTCGGGGCGCCCAGCCTCATCATTCTTGTATGCAGGACCATCTGTCATTCTTCTCTGTACAGTCAAGTGTGAAGAGGCCAAATCTGTTTCTAAATATTGCATCTACACAATTCCTTGATTTTTCTTAATTTCTGCATTGCCTTGCTATTGTCAGCATTGACTCATATGAAATCTATTCTTTCCTAATATACCTTTATTTCTGTTTCCAAATTTTTACTTTAAAAACCAAATTACAATTATAAAATACAGTAGAAATAATTGTTTTTTTCAGAATATTTGTACTTTTAAAGGCATGGTTTCACTATAAATAAAAGTGTATTATAATAAATATTATATGTATTTAATAGTATTTATTATATTAAATTATATATTAAGTATAATATTTAAGTAATATATTTTATGTTTCTACAACAACAAAAGTTTCTGTCCTGCCAGCAACTCCCAAATAATCAGGAGCCACTTCTCAAATAATTGACTCAAGGCTTAATATTATAATATGCTAGGCCAGGAGTACAAGCATATTACTAACTTGCTCTAACACTTAAATTGACTCATAGATCTTATCTATTTTTAGGCACATGGCTTTGTACCTTTTTTCTATTTAGCATTCTCATCTTGCTTCCTATGCATCTGGCTGACAACCACAGCTTTGCCTTTCCTCTTTCCAGAATTCTGCTAGCCTGATCATACCACTTATACTTCCTGCCTGGCTACTAGCCAATTTGTGTTTTATTAAACCAATACAAATGACAAATCCTTACAGTGTACAAGAGCATTATTCCAGAGTACATACTAACACAGAAGAGTGGTTAAAAGTTGAATATTAATGACAATCTCTTCTCAGCAGCATCTCTGAGATCATTTGTCTCACCCACAAACATTTTTTTTTCTTAATTTATCTTATCACACCTCACAATTTCTGTATCTCTCTCTCTCTCTCTCAAAGTATTTCCAATTTTAAGGTGTACTTTTGCAAAATTTCATGTCACAATATTAATACAAGATAGATCCTTTAGTAGTATATATTTATTTTATATAGCTTATTTTGTCTGATGAAATTATTCAGAATTTTTCTTTTTTTCAATTTCTCCAATTTCACACAGTGCTTCTGCTGCTTTCCATCCCTGTGTTAACTGAAGCATGCACTCAAGCATTTGTCTACGGAGAATTCGGGTGAGAAGCATCAAGTGTCATGGTGCTCTTATACAAGTTTATTAACAAGTGAAAAGCTATTTCAAAAACTTACTTTGTCCATTTATTGTTCAACAGTGTGGAATAACAAAACAACCTCCAATTACTTGGGTTTTAATCACCACTTAGGACCCCAGAAAGCTTTCTTTGAAACTATTTTAAGGGTGTTAAATACTTTGTATCACTTGGATTGACAGCAGATTTGATGATTATATATTTTTGTTTTGTTATTTAAAGTACTTGTTTTGTGAAATAAGTACTTTTGAGGTTTTGTGGGTTTTACTTCTCTTTGCTTAATTTAGGTACTTTGTTTTTTCTTACTCATTTGTAATTTTTCTAATATGTTGAAATGTATATACTTATATTTTATTAATTTCCCTATTTTTATTACTCCTTTCTGGTCACCTCATTCTCATTATTTTATCTATCGATATAGAAATGTTTTACTTATATTATTACTTTGATAAGAGCAGAGTATCAATTTTACTGTAGCTTAAATATGTATCTAAGTTAATATAGATATTCACTGTATTCCAAAATTTCTAAACTGTATATTAGTTTCATTTCTCACTGAGTATTAAATTCACCAGTTAACCTTTTCTTATTGCTCTCTAAACTTAATGATTGACTAGATCCCAGTGAGTTTATTTTTTTCTGGACACTGTTTCTTCTTCCACTCTGGACCTTTCCCTGTCTTGCCCACACCTCCATTAGTTGTCTATAACTACAGAACATTTTGAGATTCGGTTCACAAATTTTACTGATTTAAATTGTATTTACTTGGTTTTTTAACTTCAAGAGTATGCAATAGGAATTATTTCTACAGATGGACATTGTTTTCTTGTAGAACATCGAAAATTTTTAGAAAATATATAAAAGTGGATCTGGAGAAACAGATCACAGGTGAAGAATACTTGCTGTTCTTGCAAATTACCCAAGTTCAGTTCACAACAATTAGAGTGCTGCTCTGGACTGTAACTCTTGTTTCAGGGGTTCCAGTAACTTCTGATTTCTGCTGGCCATGTACTCACATGTGTATACGTGAGGACATAATTAAAATAAAATAAAATATTTTATATAATAAGATTTTATTATATTATAGAATAAAAGATAATCAATTTCATCTATAGTAGGGGTAAACATTTTGGTAAAACATACCCTGCTTACAAACCTACAGTGTCCTTTATTTTACTTAGGTTTGACCATTTGAATGATAGTAAACCATGTGATTCACTGATATGTGATTAAACTCCGAAGTCTATTTTCTTATACATAAGATACCTACCTATATATGCACACTTGCAGGTAAGTGACACATCAAGTTGACAAGGTAAATATCTACTTGGTGACTTTAAGTCAGAAATGTACAGATATTTGGCTGTTTTCTTTATATATAAATATATGTAAATATATATTTTACAGTTTCTAGAACATTTGGCAAATTCAAAATATGCTTTTGTTTACTTTGGCCATAAATAATGACTCTACTGTGCTCTGTTCTCAAATTGCCATAATATATTGCTCTAAGAGTTTAAAACTAGTATTTTGTTGGCAATGAGGCACTTAGTGTATGACTGAACAAAACACGGACATTTAGTTAACTATTACAGATGAAGCTTGTGCTAATCCAATATAGGATGCTAGAAAAAGCAAGTTGAGAATATCTATACCGAAAAGCCACAGTACTCATTATTACTTTGTCTTCTTAATGTTTCTATAACAGTCCTGCAATAGTCAGCAAGAAAAATACATGACTGGCTTAAAAATCTATAGATTGGAAATAAACAGTATTGATATTATTTGCAACTATTTGTTTCCATGACTTTTAAATGGGAAAATGATTAGATGCTCAGATTTAAGCAAGGCAGCTTTATATAACATTGTTATGCAAAAATCAACTGTATTGATATTTGAAAGGACAGAAGCATTAGTATATATTTCAGGCTATACATAGTATCACCTAGGAGACTAGAAACTTGTTCATAGGCCTCAAGAGATGGCTCAGTAGTTAAGAGCACTTTCTGGTCTTACAGAAGATCTGAGTTAGGTTCCCGGTCCATGGTGCAGTTTCTAAAGGTCCTGGGAAATTTTGGAAGTCGATCCTGTTTGGACAGTGTACATAATTGGTCATGTTCTTTGAGGCTTTAGAGCTAGTGACCACCTACAGTTTGTTTTTTCTATGTATGGATGAAATATTACAATGCTGTACCAGTCTCATGTTCCTGATCCCATGCCTCCCATGCTATGTTGGACTATAGATCAAGTTGACTTTTAATATACAATAAATTATTTGCTTTTTAATAAGTTGATTATGGTCATAGTATTTTATTTTAGCAGTAGAAAAGTAACTAATATAGCTACAAAGAATTAATAGAAACTCAGGAGTTTAGAAATCTGAAGGATATTTTGGTTTTATGCAGATACATTCTGGAGTGTCCTTCTCTCCCTTACCACATTCTTAAAAATTCCTAGGATGAAGTAACAGAATCTATCTGAAATGTCACCATAGCGATTAAATAGAGTGGACACGACTATATCCTAGTTCAAAAATGCCATCAAATTCCAGGCATATGGAGGCACCCTGTGATTGCAGCACTCAGGAAACTTAAGTGGGAGGGCCTTATCTTTAAGGAAAGTCTGAGCTACATTACTTTAAAAAAAATTAAAGATTTAGAAACTATAATCATGCATATGTAAATGTAGAAGTTGTCTACATCTCTTAGAAAAAAGTGTAGAACACATAATGTTGCTATCAGAGAAACTGTTCTCAACATTGTGAGTGAAAATAACAAATAATACCACCCTCTAAAATACCAACCAAAGAGTTAGAAGCCTACAAGTAAATATTACAATAATACAAAGATATTCATGAATATTCATGCCCATAATGCCATATGGTTTCAATTCCATTAGTGTGTGAGGTGACTGGTAAGATTTGTGAATCTGGGACTACATACTCTGTAGAGATTTCTCAGATACTGTTCAAACAAGAAGAAAAAAATTACACATAAAAATTTTCAAATGTCATAAAAATAAACAAAAGTCTCACAAATTGTGTTTCTAAAGTGCTTTGAATTATGCCTTTCATTTTTCCCCCAAGTAATAAGATCTTATGAAACCACTGCCACAGTGAAACATCATATTTGGGGCAACCTGAACCTGTGTTTTTGTGCCGTAGTCACTCATATTTGGCTTTAGAATATACTGCCTCTTACTCCTCTGGGAGAAAAAAGCTATAAGAATCCATTTATCCATAAGTTCACATAAAGCTTTAATTCATCCCAATTAAAAAATAAACAAAAGGCATGTACCTACCCAAAAATTTGACAAGCTAGCCTCAAATTTATATTTCGGTATAAAATGCTGAAAATAACCAAGTCACTCTTGAAAAATACCAGAATGATGTGACATATGTAAGCATCCATAGCTACTGGGATAAAGTCACCAGACATGGGCACATGAAACTAAATTAGGCCTATTAAGTTGGAAGAGCCACAGCACAACTGAGGCTGTGACCATTTTATTGAGAGAAATTAGAAATTTTATAACTTTATCAGAAACAGACTGTAAGGGTAATTGTCAGCCAGGAACAATACAGTAATAATTATCAGGATACAATAAAGTTTGCAAGCTGTATGGGATACATGAGATTCATGTCTAAGACAAATTTTTCTGTAAAGATTCCAACCTTCTTTGTCTTCTGAGAGAACATACACAGAAATATAGAGTGGCTAGACTCTTTCTTTGTCTGAGAAAATGCATGGGTTTCTGAGGAATCAGAAGGCAACCAGTGCCCCAGGAGCCATGGACTCTAACCTGAAAAGCCTTATATGATGCATGGCTAGGTAGGCCAGGCCAATCCCATGGTTCCCTTCAGACATTCTGTATCAAAAGCCCAAACCATTCCTTAAAAGATTTTTGGTTTTTTTTATGCCATTCTTTTTTATATGTCTTTTATTTTTTATATGGCACCAGAGATGGTGTCAGGGAACCCAGAACTAAAGCTACAGATGATTTTGTACGGCCGCTTAGTTGCTGAGAACTGAACCCACGTTCTCTGGAAGAGCTGTAAACACTCATAAAACACTGAATCATCTCTTCAGCCACTGAAATTATGTTTAATAAAACTTGATTCATATACCTTTGGTATAAGCACAGAGAAATTGACAAATAGGTAAAAATCTACCCTACAGATTTGCTCCTGTAGTCTAAATAATAGCAGATGTGACATTTCAATTCAGTCTGAAAGAGAAAATTCTTAATTAGCAACCTCAGTTAGTTTGAGGGGAAAGTGATTTGTTTAACCGCCTCTCATCAAACACAGAAACCAAATCCAAATATACTAAGAAATAAAAAAAATGAAGGAAAAAAAGCATTAAAACAAAATAAAATGCTAAATTTAGAACTTTAGAATATAAAAATATTTTATACTCAAACCACCAATCAAATTAACTAGGAACGGAGGGATTGACTCAATAGTTAAGAGCACTTGATGTCCTTACAGAGGTGTGGAACACTTTTTTCAGGTGCCAAACTGGATAATTCACAGGCACCTTTAAGTCCGACTGTGGGAGAAATGACACCGTCTTCTAGCTTCTGTAGGCACCCAAACACAGGTGTGCATGAGCACACATACACAAGTAAATAAAAAGTAAATCTAAGAATTATTCCATAAAGGAAAATATGAATATACTTAATATATTCCAAGTTATTTTAGTATTCTTGAAAACAACACAAAATAACAGTGACATCATTAGAGAACCTAGAAGTAGCTACTTGCTGTGAGATAATTATAAAATAATTACTGATACAAAATGTTTCTACCAGTCAGTAAAATGAGTACCACAGTGTAAGCTGGAAATACATTTGGCTCAGGGATCAACAAACATTTTGAAGATGTAGGAATTTGAGTTGTTTTCATCTTATGGACAGCACTTAGGTATTAGAAAATCATAAATTTAACAAGGTATTGTATCTGTAAAGTTTGTTGTTTTTATTTCTAAAACCGGTAAAACATAGAACAATAATAGCCTTCATAGCTTGTTAATACTCTTAAAGGAAAGAGTATCCAAATAGCCATCTTTAAAGTAATTTCCACAACGAAAGTAAGACATGTTAGATCAGTAGAAAAGCTAAGAAATGGTCTAAAATGTGTTTGACTTTAAAGAATCCATTTAATTCTTCTGAAAAAGGGACATCTATCATGTTTTAATTACTCAGTATTGAATCACTGAAACAGTTGTGTTAGAGTCTCTTCTTTCATTTGATAGAATTGCCATTTTGATTATGATCTTTAGACAATCGAACTGTTTATAAGAGGAATATCTTTAAATTTAAAACACATGGGCCTTAAAAACAAAAACGCCAGTGTGAAATTGAGTTCTGCCCAGTTCTTTAGAATGCATATGGAAGAGAGACTCTGTGTGTTCTCTCTGCATACCTTGTAATTAAAATACAAGCCTATGTGGTATTTAAAGCAGGTGTGAGCTCAAACTGTTAATTGCACCATAAATTCAGTCTCTTGCACCTGAAGAGGATTCGTTTATATGCACATTTTCAAACATATTATAAAAGAATTGCCAACATATGCTGTGCATTCTCCACTATTAAGTCACGGAAGAGGCAACAGTCATTCAGCAGAGTAGTGTGATGCAGGTGTTAAGCAGCATCACAGATGTGATAAGACTCAGAAAGAACTGTAATTCAGCACAGCAGGTAGAGTTATTTCTTGGAAACTTTCTTTCAAATTCTTCTATGCAGCATAAGATCATTGCATTACAGGGAAGCCAATTAAAAGAGAGTTAAAGAGAGAGTAATCCACTTCCATAAGGTTGGAAGTTGGAGTATTCTTTTGAAGTTCTGAACTATTCCTTGAACTTTTTGATAAAGCTTTGATAAGCCGTTTATCACCAGGAAAGCAGTCATTTCTCCAGGAGATCTTGATGTTAGATGTTCTGATGTTTACACCTATCTGTTACCTCAAAGCACTCTTCTAGTAAAAAGATAATGAACTCAAAAAATTATTACATGGAAAATATCCAGTTTTTTTTTTAAATACAGAATTTATAGTAGATTGAAATACAATGAAGCTAGACTAATAAAAAATTTTAAAATTTAAATAATTTCAAATGCATTAAAATGTGTAGACTTTAAAATCTAATGTAAGGTATTCCTTGAACATAAAATTTTTTCATTTTTAAAATTTCATTGGGTCTTAGTCAATGAATTATTAAGAGATCAAACTATGGATTTTTCTAGGGCAAATATCTGTGAACTGTTGTCCATGTCTATGATGTTGCTTCAGGAATTGCTTTGGATCAGAGAAATAAATGCTAAAATCTAAGCCAACCATTGACTTAAAAGTAGTTATGCCATAATATAATCTTCACAAGATTGTACAAGAAGGCAATATATGGATTACAAAGGATGAGTTTAACCATGAATAATAAACTGTATAAATGAATAAAAACAAAATAAAATATACCAAAATGTGAGGCAAAATTATTATGATATATATATAAGATCTTATATATCTATATATATATATAAAATTAACTTCACAGAAAGAGTTTCATTATTCTGTGGCTCATTAAATAGGTGTTTAACTTATGTGTCACCTTGATTAGACTGTACAAACAGATATTGACTCAAACGTTCCTCTGGATGGATTTGTGAGAATGTTATTTCCTTGTGTGGGATCAACTTTTAAATCAGTGAAGGCAGAGTGGAGGGCTTTTTCTCCATAATGCTCCTTTTCATCCAGTGATCTCATTCAACCTGAGGAAAGACGCAACAGGACAAAAACTCCTTTCCCTTGAGGATGAAACAATTCTGCCAGCAGATGCCCTCATAAATGAACTGCAGTGTTGGCTCTTCCTTGAGCTTCCAGATGCCCAGCCACATAGCACAGGTCTTGCCAGTCTCCATACATACATGAACCAATTTTCAAAAACAAATGTCTCATGATCTTATATAATACATGTATTGAGTTCTCCTTTTGTCCCATCTTATTTTTTTCTCTCTCTCTGATTTAAACATGTGTGTGTGTGTGTGTGTGTGTGTGTGTGTGTGTGTGTGTGTGTGTGTGTGTGTGTGATTTAAACAACTTTTGGTACCAGAGGTGTTGCTTCAAGTGAGAATCCTAATTATAAATGCATTACTTACATTTCTACAAAAAAAATAGAATCAGTATGAGGAAGATATGTACAAAGATGAGATAAATACATATATATATTGTAGACCAAGAACTAGATGATAAATTATAAATAATAGATTAGATACACAAAAATAGATACATCAGTAGCTAGATATTAGATAGATGATAGATCATAGAAGATAGAAGATGATAGATAGACAGATAGATGGATGGATAGGTAGATAGATAGATAGATAGATAGATAGATAGATAGATAGATAGATAGATAGGGGATTAATTTGGTAGATTGCCCTGTGCGGCTATAGAGGCTGAGGAATTTCATCAAAGGTCAACTACAAGCTATAGATAAGAGACACCCAGCCAGAAACATTACTGAATCCAAGTCAGAGTGTCTCAACACTTAAAAAAAAAAATAATGTTAGCTGCGAAAGTCGAGGGTTTAAGATTCTACGGAACTTCTGATTCTCAGCACAGAACACAGTAGCTTAAGTGAGTGCTAGTGCATATGTCTGAGTTCCACATGACCACACTGAGGGTCCCAATCACTGTAGACCTGAATCCCTAGCATTCTCTCATGACCAGCCAGTAACTTCCTAGCAAACTGATGACCTTTGATCACAGTTTCCAAAGAATGAACAGGGATGTCAGCAGGTTCTTTCTTCTTGTTTGTTTTTTCTCACTGTTCAATATTTGCATCCCTTGTTTGCTTCTGCCTGAACAATTGTTGTCCATTCTACAGAGCATGGTGTTCATTGTTACTTGATTTTCCGTGGCTCTTCTTTTACAGTAAATTAGTATTCATGTTCAAGAAATGTTCTCTTATCCTGAAGCAGCTGGTTTGACAGAATGGTGACACAACCTTTTAAAGATTCAGTTCCTGTGCCAACTACATGGCAGAAACTTGTGGGCAGGGGCAAGAGTTTCTAGAAGTCACAGAATTAGTTTCCAACATATGGTCCTGTCTCTCACACATAGAATTCAAAACTTTAGGAATCAAGCATGAAAAAAAAAAAGAGAGAGAGAGAAACATTGCTTAATGTTATACCTAATAGTTCACTGGCAAGATCTTTACTTCTTGTTTGCATCCATCTGAGTTCTATTTAAATGAATGTTTTATTACAAGAGAAATAAAGACTTCCATCAAGAATCATGCAAATATTACTTTAAACTGAAAGTTAAGACTCCAATGCTCTGAGCTCCTTGTCACTCCAAATCAACAGTAAGTAAAGGAGACACTATATTGACTGATCTGATGAGTCCAGAATACCAGCTGGACAATTGTTCTACAAGGAACATCATGCTATATTTACTAGGACAGTTTTGAGTATCACCATATCTTGTCATTGAGATCAATAGATTTCAACAACAATCAATCTGGATTGGTTTTCCAGTGGCCCAGAGTCTTCAGAAATGAGCTTGAATTGTTCTGTTAAATAACAAATCACAAACATTAGGATAACATTTTAAGAGGTGTGGAAGCAGAATATGCTATTTACTAACTACAGCGAAGACTAGTTAGTCAAAGAAATAAGGGCTATACTTATGTTGACTATTTCTTCACTATACTGGTGGGATATCCAGACAATCGACTGGTTAAAATTAAACCATTTCTGTGTCTAACTTTCTGCGCGCACACACACACACACACACACACACACACACACACACACACACACACACACAATGGAAACGTTTCATAAGTTTGAGAATTTTGAGATTTTAAACCTGCCAAGAAACCTATAGCCACAAGCTTCTGTGATTATACAAAATGATTTCTGGGTTCTAATATTTGTATTTCAGTGTTTTTCTCTTTTACCTTTCACCAAATAAGATGTATTTACAAAGTGCAATATAACAGAAGGTGTGATACATGGCTGTTAAGGCTAGGTTATTAAGATTCAGGAACTTTCTTTCTTTCTCTTGAGTAATTTCTCCTGAGTGAATCCAAATGTCTTGCCTTGAGAAAAGATTGGAAACAACACCATTTACAGAACACCCTTTCAGATACTTATGCTCCTGCAAAGCCTTCACAACATAACAACCTCGCAGGCTCAGCTCGGACAATGAGTCAGAGACAACTACTAAAGAAACCTACGTTTGGGACTTTTGTAATTTCTAAGAGACAACAATTATCTGTGTTTGCAGTTGTGAGTTTGCGGATATTTTCTTCAGTTATAGCAGATATCAAATTTAAAAAGAGAATTGATGTTTAAATAATAATATGTAATGTTAAAGGGAGCTGCAGAGCATATATCATCATAAAGTTCTGTTAAAAGTACAATAAGCATTCAAAAATCGTGATTCTGTATCAATTTGTAGTACAGATGCTTGGATGACTAGAAAAGCAGCATATAATTTTATTCTTCACTTCACTTTGAGACTAGAATATATGAACGTAAGAAAATATTAACAACTGATTTTGTTTTGGAAAGACAGATAGATGTAGCAGGTAACATTTTGCAAAGGAAAAAAATCTTCTTGACAGATTGAGCCAGAGAAGGCTTTGTGAAAATATTAGTCTGAAACTTTATTTTGATATATATGTAATATTTGCATGCAGGAAAAGATAAACTGTTCTTTAGAATATCATAATCAAATAAATAATGTTACAAGCAATATATAAATAATCACATAAATGTGAATTTGTCTACCATAAAGGCTCTGACTTGGGAAATAAATGCAGATTGATAAAGTCTTACAGAAAGGTCTGAATGCCAGGCAGAATATTTTGATTTTAATAGCATTCAGGGGACCCACAAATGATCTTAAACCCTGAATACACCTTGACATTTCCTTTGGTAGGGAGTGGGCTTTACTGATAAAGGAATATATTCTAGTATGGTGCAGCCATAATTCTTACCACACTCATCTTGAGCAGAAATTAGTCTCCCTTAATTTTTCATAAATTTATTTATACAACACAAAAGAATTAACAGGAAACACAGAATCTTTGTATTATACTAAAAAAATCCCTCTTGAATCTAGTAAAATCCATCTGCTAAATTGACTCATAATTTCACATAAAATTGCTATATATCCCATGCTTAAATAACACATTGGATTTGTTTTTCTCACCCTTTTAAATTGTTTTTTTTGATGAAGAGTTTCTTTGGGCAATGAAGGATAGTACAAAATTCACCATACAACCAAATATAACCTAAAACCGATACTCAACGTGGTACCTTTCCTGGGGTTATATTTAATATTTTTACCACATGTTAGCATATGCTCTAACAAACAAGCGCTTGCTCTTCTTCATGTTGCAAGAATACATTTAAAAAAATTAAATTTGGGATCTTGTATTTTATTTATGTGTGCATCTTATTGACAATATCAACATTGTTAATCTAACTTCTCATTATTTCAAAATTGAGACCAAAGAATTAACAAAACTTTACTAAGCAAACATGGTAAACTCTTCACAAAATTAGTTGTCAGCCATGCATCATATTTTTTTGGGGGGAGATTTTTTTTGTTTTGTACTAAATGAACATTACCAATATAAGGAATAGATATGACCTCTCCTTTTCCCAAAAAGCTTGGTATTCTTTGGGTACCGTCCTTCTCCACCTTTGTAGCAGTTATGTATTTAAAACTTAAGACCCATGGACCCACAAACTAATGTATCATTTGTTTGTGGCATGTTCAATGAGATCACGTATTCTCAGCGTCGAGGCTAAGTGTGTTTGTTCTTGTCATATCTGAAGAAACCTATCACACAGAATGGGTTAAAGGTAGCAAAACACAATAGAGTTTCATTTGAGGTCTTCCCCAGTTATTTGAAAAAAATTAGGGGGAAATCAACTGCTTATACCAATTGTCATCATTTTCACATTCTACTTAAAGTAACTTTGATAGAAATTATGCAACAATCATTACATTTTAGATATAGAAATGATAGCTCATTACTGAATTGAGAACTTGCTAAAAACTGGAGTTCTATTTACTTAAACCAGTATTTATTCCTCTTCTAGATGAAAACAACCTGAATGAATTAACATAGTGTTCCATTTTTCCCATCTGCCATCTCTAACAGAGTCAACATAGTTATGATTCTATTGAGTTGTTATTCACACTCATTTTGCATTTGTGCTACTGAACAGTCTCTGGTCATGGCTGTACTAAGATTGGTTTATTTGCTCACTAACTAATAAGTCAATTTAAAGTTTGAGACTATAATGAATTGTCCTGTTATGACTATTTCAAAGTAGGTTGTTACATTATTATGTATTATGGGAATGTAGATGTGTGTGTGTGTGTGTGTGTGTGTGTGTGTGTGTGTGTGTGTATATATGTATGTATGTATGTATGTATGTATGTATGTATGTATGTATGTATATTTCAAGTATCTTAAAAATACCCATGGGATTTTCTCTTAATACAGTCAATATACATATCTGTTTTTCTATATTTTTTAGCAAACTACATTCTAAGTGATCCATATTCATCTGGTAAAATTAGTGTAAAAAATGATTAATCTTAGATGACTTCAACAATAGGACATTGATGCTGGGATACCCTGGTGGTTTTATAACTGAAATGAGGCTGATGCTGGTTTAGATTCATCTAAAACCTGTGAGGTAGTTCTGCAAGGCATATTCATCAAGACATGGGTGACTGTCCTGTCCTGATCTCTTCCCAATGTTTTCATCTATCTCTGTCTTTGTTTACTAATTCCCTCTTTTTTAAAAAAATAAGGGCAGAAATCATACTGAATCAGGTCCTAGCATAATGACCTTCTTATTAATTTCATCTGCAATGGTCACAAATAAACTCACAGCACTGTGAACATTGTTTAGCCTTCTCACCAACTCTGCATGAGATTTTCAGTAATTCTGTATCTGAATCAGCACAGAATTCTTATTTATGTTTTATTGGTTATTTGGGAAACTTGCATCGTGTTGTCCTATTGTGCTCACACCCTAGTCCTCCCATGTCCACCCCACTCCTTGTGACCCCCCCCCAAAAAAAAACAGGTCCATATACTCACTGGCGTATGGTCAAACTCCATGTATCCAGCCGTTGAAGGGAAGATGAGACTTTCTCCATCTGTACCCCTGCTAGAACTATCAGCTGTGCAAAGCATCGTGGTGGCTGAAGAAGAGTAAGGCCAGCTTTCTTGCTCTGCAGCCAGCTTAGGAATGGTTAGTGACATGAACGTGGCTTCAGGCAGTACCCCATGTACAGCTGCATGCCCTTCAGTGGTAACAAGAGTATAAACACCAACATGTCCCTGTGTGACTGCATAGACCACAGGCCTCAATGTGGTCTCCAGGCAGTGACCAGAGACCCTGGCAGACCAGAGTAACATTGTATCAGGTTCCAATTAGTTGAATCAAAGAATTGTATATAGCTCTTATCTTTTTATCAACTTGACACATGAGCAACTATTTGAGAAATTAAAATCTCAATTGAGAAAATGCCCCTATCAAATCAGTAAATAAATAACTGTGTGATAGTTTTGTGGTTAATGATTGACATGGAAGGGAGCCCACTGTGAGCAGTATTGTCTCAGGAAGGTGATGCTGGTGTGTATTTAGAAATAATGCCCTATGAAATATTTTTAACCTTTGATGAAAAATAAGTACATAAAATTACTGGTATTAACTTCTTACTACTTTAGAATTTTAATTTTTGGTTTTTTTTTTCTTTTTATTTTATATGTATTAATGTCTGCCTGCCAAGTACCTCTATGAATGACATGCATGCCGTACTAGGGGAGGTAGAAGAGGGCAGTGGATGCCCTGGAAATATAGTGGTAAATGACTGTGAACTGCCATGTAGGTTCTGGGAACCTACTCAAGATCCTCTTCAAGAGCAGCCAGTAATCTTAACTATTGAGCCATCTTTCCAGTCCTGTTTTCCAATATACAGTATACAATACATAGATTTTTAGATTTTTATAGATTTTGGAATCGTTTTAGTTTGTGGTATTAATTTAGGTACTCAAAAATTTAACATGATCTTACATACTTTAATTTTTCCAATACTAAAAAATGTTTAGATTAAATAAAAGACTTATCACATAAAAATTCTGTTTAAATTTTACAATCAAGACCTCTAAACATTTTCTCTCAGTTTTTGAATTATACATTTGCAGTTTAGAAAGTTCTCTTGGGCAATTTGATGTGTTTTAGGTCTTATCTTATCTGAGAGGGAGTTTTGTGTGTGTGTGTGTGTGTGTGTGTGTGTGTGTGTGTGTGTGTGTGTGTGTGTGTGTATGTTCCTGTGTATAGCTCTGTTGAAATTACAAGATATGACAGTAGAAGGAACAAACACTTTATTCTTTTGGTACCACCATTGATAACCTGATGCCAAAGTCTAGGAACAAAACACATCCACTTCGTATTTTCTGGCTTACATACTTAGTTATTAAATTATGAAAATCTTATTGCACATCTTCTGTGTATGGTATGGATATCTCATATCATTGCTTCTGTGTATCATATGAATATCTTATATCACTGCTTTTTTGTATGGTATAAATATTTTGTATCACTACTTCTGTATGTAGTATGGATATCTTGTATCACTGCTTCTGTATATAGTATGGATATCTTTTTTCACTTCTTCTGTTTATGGTATAGATATCCTATATCACTGCTACTGACTTCATAGGGCATGGATATCTTGAATTAGTGCTTCTGTATATAGTATGTGTATCATGTACCATACTTTCTATAGATGGGCATAGTTTTATGTTGCAGAGATCATGTTGAAGAGAAAGCTTCTAAAGATGACATTTAACTTTAGGTACATTTGATACATTTATAGCAGCCTTTTCGGGCAAAGTGTAAGAATAGTCAAGCGTGAAGGACTATCCAATTAGAGTATTTCTATTATAGATTAGCAAAAGAAATTAAGCATTCAACAAGTTATGAATCTATTATTGATTTTTATTCATTCTCTCAGCCTTTGCTATATTTTTTTAAAAATTGTAAGATTCAGGAAAGATAGAAGTTGGTAATGTTGCAGTGTTCCTGTTAGATTTTATCTTTATTCAAAGGAGACAAACATTTATGGAAAAAAAGCAGCAGACACAGAAATTAATAAATCCACCCTCTTCTGCAGCTGATCATAGGACTCGGGACTAAGCATTTTAATCAGAAAATTTACATCTTTTTCTCTCCCTCTCCTTATGCTTTTATATTTAGCTATTTTGTAGTCATGCAAACAATTCAATTTTGTAATTCCTTCTAGTGAAAATTTATACTCAACACGATGCTTGTTATCTTATTGTTATTTGATAACTACAGATTTTAAGATTCAAACATTTCAGATATTTTAGAATAATCTGCCGTGTTTTGGGTTGTATAAGGGTCCTGGGTAGATTATATTTCAAACATGATTCCAATGAAGGTAGAAACACTTAGCTATAATTCAGAAACTTGATATTTTCAACTATTTAGGTATTATTCATTCTGATAACAAATTAATATCAATTATGATGACTATTTTATATGAAAATAAAAGCAATTCTACTATAAAACTGCCGAGGGATTTTTTTTTAATGAAATGATATGGTTGTACTTTATCTGGAATATTGATCAGTGGGACCTTTGCCTACATAGATATGTGATTATCACCCTTGATATGAGGGATATTATTATTAATGTGCTCATTGATTTGGTCATATGTTGGGATAGTACATAACAATTAGACCCGTGGAGTTCATCAAAAGGTGCTTTCAGACCTCTAGCTCTAGGGAGCATCATTAACTAAATCTCCAGCTGCTTGCATTCTGGATCCACCATGACATTTTCCCAGAGGTCACACTTTCCCCAGGTTGCTGCCACCAATTACCAGGAGGAGTGAACCAATGACCAGGAACACTGCTGTGAGACACCAGGTTCCTATAAATGGACATGTTGGCATTTAAGGGCTCTCAAGTGGCCTCACTGACACTTTCCTGGAACTACTGTGTCTATAGTCTGTGATCCTTCACACAGTTTTCTCTTCAAGTTTGCACTGCTGTAGTCACTTTTTCTATTCTTCATTCTCGCTTGGAGTTTCTCTATATACTTTTCTTAGACTTCTATTTAATCTTGGCCCAGGCTTCTTTGAAAACAAAGCAAGCATATTTGAGTATGCCATTTACTCATTTAACATATTGCACCAAATACAGGCATACTGTGATTTAGGGATAATTCTGGATACTGAGGGTACAACTACCATGCACAACACCTGGTACTGGAGGATTTAAATTAGAGTGAGAGGTAAATAAAAACAAAACAAATAGCATGTCAGGTGTGGCTAAATTCTAAACATTCATCCCATATAGTTGCAAGAGCAGAATATATACATGTGAAAAACCAAATGTTTTCAATCACAACAGTAACATTTGCGAGCCTTTTATAAGTTTGTATTGAAACAGTTGGTGTGCTGGGTAGCTTTTATGTCAACTTGACACAATGGAGAATCACCTGAGACAGGGGCTTGAAGGAGGAGTTAGCTGGAGAGAATGATCTGTACAGATGTCTGTGAGGATGGTCTAAATGTTAATTAAGGTAGGAAGAGGTTGTTCTAGATGTGGGCTGCACCATTCCATGGCCTGGGCTCTGAGCTGCTAAAGGATAAAAGAAGCTTACTGAACATGGGAAGCAACAGTTCTCTCAGTTCTTCACTGTGCGTGGCTTGAATTTCTACCTTGCCTTGCCTGAACTGATGGACTGTAATTTGAAACTGAAAGCCAGATAAAAGGGACCAGGAAATATTCTTGTTACATAAGATGGCCTTTTAGAGGCAACTCCCTATGTTGGGGCGCTGTCGTAAGCCATTATACAAGGAGAGAGGAATGGGTCCTGCCTCAACTTGATATGTGACAACTATTCAAGGGAGGCCTTGCCTGCTTTGAAGGGTAGATGAAAGGCTGGGTGGGAGTGTGATGGAAAAGGGCTGGGATAGGAGAAGGGGAGGGAGAGGAAACAGGGGACAAGATGTAAAAAAAAAATATTAATAGTTAAAAATATTTTTAAGATCTAAAAAATACTTTCTTTACAAAGTTGCTCTCTGTCAGGGTAGTTTATTGCAGAATTTAAGTTAGAACAATTGGCAGTTGGCAAGCAGACACTGAAAGACATAGAACAGGAGAGGGGGGAAGAGAGGTGTGAGGCATGGAGTGTGACATCAGAAGCTACACTGGCATTCGCTAAGCTTAATAAGACTTTCTATCTTATTCTACAAAATCCGCCTTATATCTTAACTATCTCTGTGAATTGGGACGTCATACAATAGTCTACTTCCTGTCCAAAAGTCAAGATATCTTCACCATCAACATAAAAAACTCTCTGACAGATAACTTGCTAATTACTAAGTAATTAATAAGTATACTGTGGGAAGAACTAAAAAAATAGAGGACTAGAGAATGAGGTAAGTATAGCAATGTTCTTTCAAGAAATGACTCTTTGGAGCCATCAAGTTTAAAGACATACAGGTAAGTACTGGATAGCTATGGGTACGTGTTCTAGAAAAACAGTCTATGAATTTTCTTTTCTGGACAGTTTGCACCGTTAGGTTAAATAATATTTAATTGACACAATCCATTTTGATTTTTATATTGTCATTTGTTAATTCATTATTGATTTAAGTACTTAAAACAGAGGAAGAAAATGAAAACTTTATTTTAGCCTTAGTATTTTGGACATTTGTTGACCTGCTCAATGGTTTTCGGTGCATAGAAGTGGAGAGCAAGGAAGAACAAGATGACTTTATCTGACACAGGTGCTTATTTCTCCTCAGGTTCTCTCCAAAGTCTATTTTCTCCCAGACATTCACTGCTTCTCCTAGAGTCAATTGGTGCTAAATTTTCCCTCCCTTTCTCTTTGTCTACTTTACTACTTATTTTTTCTTAATTTTTTTGTCTATTTTGAATCATTAGATAACTTTTTATCTTTCTATTTCTCAATGGTAGACTAAAGAAAAGGTCACTTGTACATTCACATTTACCAGCAGATTCTAATATAATATTGAAGGGTATTCAATAGAAATAAGAAAATCAGATAGCTGTAGTTGTGTGTGGTTATATTTCGGTCCTCTGTGCTATTCTTCTAATCAATGTGCCTGTTTTTGTGCCAGTTACATGCTGGTTTTCTTAGTAACACCTATAGTATAATTTTGAGTCTATGGAGTTGATAGATCCTGTAGATTTTTTTTTCTTTCCTTCCTTCCTTTCATTTTTCTTTATTTCTTTTGGCTCAACCTTGTCTTTTGTACTTCACATACATTAAGGATTATTTTTAATATGTCTATGAAAATGACCCTGGAATTTTCTTTAGCACTACATTAAATTTATAGATCATGTTTGATAAGACAGCCGTGTTCCCTATGAGCATGTGAGTTCAATCATCTAGGGCCTTACTCAAACTCTTAAATTTATAAAACTTTTCATTATAGAGGTTATTCGTTTCTATGGATCTGTTCCCAGATATGTTTTGATTGTTAACTTTTGCAGGTTGTTTTCTTTTGCTTGAGATCACTTTTACATGATTTTTTATCCTTCACTCCCTCCAGACTCTGTCATAATCCCTCCTTACTTGCTTTCAAATCCGTGACATTTGATCAATAATTGTTATATTCACATATATGTATGCATTTGTTTTCCTGAATACAACACTGTATTCCTAAATACAGTGCTCACTTTGTGCAATGTGACTTGTCTGTAAGTACTCAGCACTGATTGTTTGGTGTGCTCTCCCTGTAAAAAACGATTTCCCCTACTCTCCCCATTGCTTATTTCCATGCAGTTTCTGTATAGAGCTAAAGCTTCAGGCTATTGTGAAGGAAAATGTTTTTCTTATTTCTTTTTCAAGATTATTTTCAAAAGCATATAAGAAAGAAGCTGGTATATTTGTAATAGTTTTTTATCCTGCCCTTTGCTGAAAGTGTTTATAAGCACTAAGAGTTTTATTGTTGTTGTTTTGTGTATGTATTGTTTATTTGTTTTGTTTTTTGTGGAGTGTTTAGTGTATTTTAATATAAATTTTTCTTCAGAAAGGGTTGCTTTGACTTTTTCTATTTGTATTCTTTTTATTTTCCAATTTTTGTTTCACTGTTCTAAGCTCCAAGCATCATATTGAATATAGCTGGAAAGTGTGGAAACCTATATCTTGTTACTGACACCACAGACTTTAGCTGCAGGACATAGAGAAATCAGTCTCAAAAATGACTCAGAAGCACCGCTCATACTGGATAGCTCCCATAGTGTCAGAAGATGCTTTGTAGTTTTCTGGAAATGAATAGATATTTTGTCACCTGACATTATACCCTGCAAGCTAATACTAACCAACTAGTCAGGGTACACCCAATAATGCAATAGTGAAATGACTGTTATGAGATAACCAACCACTGTCTGGCTGGATGTGAAGCCATATTCACAGGAGAGAGTTAATGTCTGTTACTGTAAACCTTTCAAAGTCCATGGCTGGGGAGATCATAAAGTATAGAGTAGAACATATTGTTGTCATTTCACGGTAATGTTTAGGTTGTTAAACTGCCTTTTATGTTTATGTTTAGATTCACAGAGCCATGCTGCTGTCAATCTTGGTAGAGGAGGCTCTTTTTTGCAGCAGGCAGTAGCCAATGTGGGGATTCATGGCTGTTCAACGTGCTGAGACTAAGAGGCTGGCTCCAACCCTAAACAAGACATATGTATAATCATTCTACATGGCTAGTCTTACATTCACGAACAAATAAACTTCTCTAGAAGTATTTTATGGATTATTCTAAACAGAAAATGTTAAGAGATGACATGAAGGTGGGAGGTGGACGTGTTGGGATGAATGCGAGAGGATGGAAGGTGAAAATGGTAGAATTCTCATAGTTTTTTTGTACACACATATTAAAATTTTAAAGAATAAAACAAGATGTGCTCTAGGCCATGTGGTGATGGCATACATTTTTATTCAGAGCACTTGGGAGGCAGAGGCAGGAAGATCTCAAATTTGAAACCATCTTGGTCTATAGAACAAGTTACAGGAAAATCAGGACTATATGGAAAAACCCTGCCTCAAGTAAATAGATAAATAAATAAATATTAAACAATCTGTTCTTCACACAATATTGTGGACTTGTAACTATGGATGAGACAGACAGGAGTACAATAATTAGGAGCAACTAACACAATGCACTTAAATATGTTTTATAAAATCTTACCTTATTATATTGCTATAATGGTGATGTTCACCAGTCATGGTTTTAAGAGACATTTTATCTATTTATTTTTATTTTATGTTGTTGTTTTTCCTTTATTTCATGTGTGTCTATAGGTGAGGGTGTCAGATCCCATGGAACTGGAGTTATAGAAAGCTGTGAGCCACCATGTGTTTGTTGGGAATTAAATTCGGTCTTCTGGAAGAACAGTCAGTGTTCTTAATCTTTGAACCATCTCTACAGCCCCTGGATCATATCTTATAAAGTTAAAAAAACAGAGTATAGTGTAAAGTTCAAAAACTGCTATAATATTTTTCATATTGTGAAAGTACTACGTGACATCATCATCTTTATTTTTCTTTCTCATTTTAAATTAAAACAAAGTTCCGTTTTATTCAAAGAGTTAAATTTAGCTTGCTAAAATTTAAATTACCTCTATTTTTTGTAGTTATGTATTATTTTCAAAGAGAGAAATACTACATGATGTATGCTAGACTGAATCAATGAGATAAATCCTTTATATCTATACCCATGTCAAAAAAGAAAAGATCACTTAAACCAAATTACAAAAAAAAAGGCTTTCACTGTATCTTTCTTGAGTTAGGGTGGGCTCTAATATGATAATATATCTTTAAATATGTATTTTATTCTTAAGAAAAGTAAGGTTTTATTTATAAGAAACACTTTTCAGGTGAGCAATATGCATACCATCCTCCATGGCAATATATAAATTTTTGTCAATAAAGCATAACATATTTTGTTTATCATTTATAGAAACATCTTTGTCCTCTTCATTTGCGTCCTAAGATTGATGGGGCCATTACTAACTCATTGGGCAGAGCATCTTAGTGTCTGAAGTCTGCATTTAATGTAAGTACTAGGAAGAGGACTTGTTATGTTTGCAGAGAATTGTGTCAGAGGCATTTGTGCAACTTTATATCTGATTCTGTGCAGAGTAGCTACCTTGAGTGAAGACTTTGTTCCTTGATATTACCATCTTCCATATCTAGATGATGCCTATTCTGTCTTTATCAAACTCAGATATGGGCAGCATCTAGAAATGTAGGCTCCATTTTTTATTTTTTAAAACAGTAGAACACTTATTTTAAGTACCTTTTAAAGATAGATTTGTTGATATAAATGTGTTATGTATTTGATGATACTATAGTAATTGAGATTCATTTTATTACAAGTAAAAATGAAGCTCACAGATTAAATGCCTGTTTCAGTTTAGGTTATGTTTCTTAATTTTACAATGCTAAACATCCTTTCCTCCAAAAAATGAATACCAAAAGGATTGGACCTTTGTAAATTTTTACTGAGCAAGGAGTCCCTGATTAAAACATGATGTCCCTTTTTCTCAAAGACTGTTCCAAAGTGTCTTACTGTCTGTGTAGCACAGTGTGGAAAGCAATATGCACCATGATTTATCTATATCCATGAATCTTATAGAAAATGAGGTTAAACTCAATATTCAAAATGGCAAGCTGTGAATTTTGTGTGGTTTTAAATAACCAAGAGCTGTCATTAACATGTCTCTGAACTTATAATACTATCTTGTTAGAAAGTAAATATCAAACACATAATATCCCATTAATGACCAATAATATAATTGGGTAAATTATTTCATATCACATTGTAAACATTTTTATTTGTTGAAAGATTAAAATAATCTTTAAAGCAAGCCTTATAAAATCTAACATTCTTCGTTCATAATTTATTCCGTGTTCTCAAATAGTCTTTTTAAAAGTTATTGTAGCATTTCTTAAAAAAAAAGAGCGTAGCTTACAGATGAACGATATTTCCAACCAGACATATAAATAACAAAATCTATACATTTGGACACAATTGCTTCTTTTAAACACGAACCTCATATCCTTGGTCCTGCTGCTGCAGAAGATAGACACAAAAAGAGAGAAAGGTCAAAACAAAAACAGTAGAAAATCAAGATAAGATTGAGAGTCTTAGGAAAGTATCTTCATGCTGTGAATAAAGAACTGTTTCCGCCCCTGCCAGGCATCTTAGAAGTAGACAGAGAAATCAGAGCATAGATAGGAGAAGGAGGGCAGAGTCAGGAGCGATTTGATCCAGGGCCCTAGAAGCAACGTGTAATGAAATAGGTAAGTCATGGGCCACGTGGAAGGACAGATTAATGGAAATGGGTTGAATTAAGTTGAAATAACTAGATAGCAATATACCAGAGCCATAGGCCAACGAGCATGAAATTAATATGTGTCTGTGTGTTTCTTCGAGACTTTGAGATTGCTGGTCCACATAAGCAGCAATGGGCAGGTCTGGACTGTGTCTCGTACAGGCCAGAGCCTCATATCAAAGATACATATTTAAGCTCTAGAGAAAATAAGTCAAATGTGGGTGATCCATAAAGCCAAACTAGAGAGCACTGTTGATGGCCACACGTCCAAGACAAAAAATAAATAAATAAATAAAAAATAAAAAAAAAATCAGGAAATAAAATCACTGAAGCCCCTATAAATAGGCCATAGTGAATATGCCGGGCTCCTAAACAAGTCTACTGTGGGACTAAAAGAAGAGCATGTTCCTTCCATTGTCTGTTTCTGTTTGGAGCAGCTTCTGTGGTCCTTGCAAATCCTCTTGTAATGCACAGTCATACGAAGAGCAGTCTGCACTGTTTTAAATAGAACAATGGAGATTGGCAGCTAATGTTCAAGAATAAAACCAGATCTCAGAGGTTGTGCAGCAAACAATGTAATCTGTGAAATTAAAAATAGCTGCCAAACTATGGTTTAATATGCAGGGGGGAGAGTGAAAACACTTCAGAGATGAAACTAAAGCCCTGGCCATGCAGAGACAACCTTGACTAAGCTGTCTATTCTAAACTAAATGAGAGGATAGGAACATATGAAAAAGACCTGTAGGAAGAAGGGAGCCTGACACAGGCAGGATGGAGACAGAGTAGGGTGAAGTAAGTATAACCATAATGCATTATATGTATTATGAAATTGTCAAAATTTTACTATTTTAAAGGAAAAATTAAACAGGTTCATGTATCAAAAAAACCCCTGGGATTCCATCATGATAAATAGATTGTTTATTTTAGTTATTATGAAATAGAGTAATAGCCAGGTGTGGTAGCTCCCGTCTTTAATCCCAATACTCAGGAGACAGAGGAGCAGAACTTCTGTAAGTTCTAAGGCCAGCTTGGTCTACATATCCGTTGTCATATCAGCTGGGACTAAAATAATGAGACTTTGTGTCAATAGAAAAATAAAAACAAACAGCACAAAACAGAGAACCATATAGGATTATAAAGGAACCACCATTAACAAGGAAACGATGAATCACTGTGATCCGCAAAATATTTTTGGAAAAGAAAATCACATTTTAGGATGACCCATCAGGGATATTGTTACACATGTATACATAATGTATAGATTGTTATATTACTTGTATATACAAGGTGTTTCTTCTGCATTTGAAAGATACTTATTGTAAAAGCTATATATCAAAACTTTACCTTGGATATTTCTCAAATTTAGAAGTCCCCCCCCAACCACTGTGTACTAATGGAAACCATATCAGTTTTAAAAAGCAAAATTGAAGACTCTATCAAGTTTTATTCATATCAAAATCAATCTTTCTTTGCTTGATTTAAAAACATCAATCATGGCTCTGCTACCATCTCCTTTCTGATAAATACCAAATCTCCTTTGAATTGCAGACTTATTTTCAATTGCCTTTTGCAATTGAAAACCTTCTATTGAAGGTTTGGAACATCAGATATGCTGGATGAATGAAAATCAGATACTTCCCAACAACTCAATTCATCACTAAGCTTTCCCTTATGGCTAAAATTTGTCTTTCAAAATTCATATTCTGGGAGCTTAACAAGTAACACAACAACACTGAGAGGTTGAGATGACTAGGGAGCTGCTTAGATCAAGAAGTCACTCTTGTAAATGTACACAAATTACTCTGAAAGGGTCTGCCAGAGGGATTTCATGTGGTTTGCCTTTTTGCTGTCCCCTATGTGAAGAAAAGACAGCTCCACACGTACCTGGTGCTCGTCCCTGAACATGAATTCAGACACAATTGTTTTCATTTTTAAAATTTTAATTTACTTTATTATTTTTTTAATACAAAAAAAGTCTTTTATAACTATGTATCTCCCTGCTCCCTCTCCCTTCCCTCCTCCCAGTCCCTCCCAGTCAGCCTTCAGCCTCTCCCTCCCCATCTCTCCCATTCCCTCCCCCTAAAAGGACAAGAAGTCCCAAGATGGGTCAGCTCAGCATGGCACATCCACTTCAAGCAAGTCCAATTTCCTCATCCCAAAGTCTAGACTGGGTTAGGTGTTCCTCTGCAGGGAATGGGCTACAAGGTGCCAGCCCATGCACAGGAGCACAGTCTGATCCCACAAATGTCAATCTGATTACTAAATCACAGCCACATTTTTTCCAACTTCTGCACTTCAGGCTTTTTGCTGCACTTATAACTGGTTTAGAAACAGTTGGTGGTGTTTTTCTTTTGTGAGGAAGTTCTTCAAGACAATGACATTTGTTTTTATCTACCAAGAGCTCATTGTTGCAGTAGAGAGAAAGTGAAAAAAAAAAGCACAAACAAACAAACAAACAAAAAAACAGACCTACCAAATATTCAGGCTCTTGTAAACCAGGCACAACAGCTGTCAAACTCTTACAAGTACCAACAGCCCTATGCTTAAAATGGCTAAGTAACAAGCCTGTGTGGGTTAAACAATGGCCTACGACTAAAGAGAAACTAGAGGCTTTAGAATAGTTGGTTGAAGAGGAGTTAGATGCTCAACACATTACAAACATCTGCCAGCCCTGAAAAATCTCCTATATTTGTTATTTACAAAAATTTAAAAATATAAAATGCTGACAGATCTGAGAGCCATAAATAAAATAACTCAGCCAATGCCAATGGGCTCTTTACGGTCTAAAATGTCCCTTCACGCTCTGTTACCCAGAGAATGGTCTAGCATAGTTATTGCCTTAAAAGACTGTTTCTTTATTGTACCTCTGCAAAATTTGTCATCGTAGTAGCCACTTATAATAATTCTCAACTAGTTAACAGATAATCAATTAAAGGTTCTCTCAGAGGAACTGTTAAATAGCCCTACCCTGCACCAATATTTTGTTTAAAAAAAAAAACACTAAAAATAGCTTATATACAATTTATAAAATCTACAATTTACCATTATGTAGATGACATCTTATTAACATTTACAAAGTCAAGTACTTTAGAAAACATGTTCCTAAAAGTAAAAAAGGGTTGCCTCTCTAGAGATTATAAATTTTTCCTAAAAGAAAATGCACAATTTTAAAAGTTATAGACTATAAAATAGAGCTACAAAAGTTACAACTCAAGAAACATTGATTGCAGACTCAATGTGTTTCAAAAATTGTTAAGTAACATCACTAATTTCCTTTCCATTATTGGTCAAAAAAATTGATAAACTATTGCATTTGGCTCATACCCTAGAAAGAGACAAAGGCATAAATAGTCCTAAGAAATTATTAGCTGAGTCTAAACAAAGTAGCTTACCTAAAAAGAAAAATATGAAAGGCATACCTAAATTGTATGAACCCAGAGCTTAGCTGCATTCTGGTTATATTACTGTCTAGATTATCCCCAAAAGGTCTCCTGATGCAGAAAAAGATATTCTATTAAAATAGATATTTCTGCCACATAGAGCAAATAAAAAATTAAAAGCATACATAAAAAAGATTTCTGACTTAATTTAAAAAATATTAAAGCTTTGTCAATTGATAAAAATAGATCAATAAAAAATTATAGTTCTTTTACTAATAAAAAATTTTCCTATCTATAAAAAGATAATAAATATTGGCAAAAAGCTTAGAGTAATGTTTTAAGAGAGATTAACAACTGTTATCCCAAAACAATAAAAATAAAATTTCTAAAAATTACAAGTTATATTATTTCTCACATTGTAAGAAAAAACAATATCTAGAGTCTTTACATTGTATACTGATACATATAAATAAAAAGACAAGAAATAAAACAAAAGATTTAAATAAAATAGTTCAAAGCTTTCACAATTCTATACAAAAATCAAAATTATATGCCACTATTTTAGTACTAATAAATTTTACAAGACCCAATCCACATAGTTACTAACTCTCAATAAACAAAAATATTTGTTTACTTATTAAAATACCGACTGTATTTCTAATAAAACAAAATTAACTTTATTCTTTATACAGCTACAAAAAATTATTAGTAATGATTATAAATGACATATATATATACACATATATATATATAACACACATCAAATCACACACAAATCTGCCAAGTACTCAAGAACAAGATAATGATTAATCAGCTATTAATAAAAAATGTACTAGAGCCTTAAATTTTATTAAAAAACAATGTCAATAACAAAAAATTAAAAAGGATTTTCTACCACTTGACACCAAGTAAAGAAAAATGATAAAAAAGTTATTACTTGCTTCTTCAATAACCAAATACCATTACCTGCAAAAAGAATCCTAAAAGTATACAAAAAATGTAATTTGAGAGAAATGTGTTTTATTTTGCAAAATTTAAAATACCAATTTAAAATACACCATACCGTTGATACTCAAAATTTCAATGGGCAATTGCTCTAAGATCTAGAAAGATGCATTTGATAAATTCATAGCAGCTATGGACATACCTGTACACATTAAGACTGGCAATACTCCAACGTATGTTTCTCAAAAAATAAAAGCTTTAGAAAGTATTACAATATAAAGCACATTACAAATATGACAGAATTCTACAAGAAAAAAAAGTTGTTAAAAGATCTAATCATATCTTTAAAAAATACTTTAGAAACAGAAAAACCCCGACCGAAGATAAATTCCACAATGCTGCACTAGCCTTAAATTGAGTTTTCTTAATGCTGATTAAAAAAAGAAGAAAAATACAATTACAAAAAGGCAATAAACAGCAAAAACAAATAAACAAACAAACACACAAAAATGTTCTGATCTAAATAAACCTATTTACTTCAAAGATAAGCCAACCTCAAAATAAAATGCAAGATATATGCTTCATTGGGGTTTTGCGTTTGTTTCTGCAAAAATAAAAAGCTATAAATACCAAAAAAATAAGTTCAAGCAAAAAACAGTTCTAAAAAATTAATAAATCACCCACTGATATGACAATTTCATAAATAATAAAAAACTCACTTAGCAAAGCTTTAAAAAAATTTTATTTTATCTTTACAAAAAATAAAAATAATAACCATCTTAGGAAAGTTAAAGATATTAAATATCTAAAACAAAAAAATTAATTCTAAAAATTTGCAAACAAAAAATATCAGATCTATTAGTAGAAATATACTCTACAAAATGAATTTTCACTGCTTGACATCATTCTCTCTTTATCTTTAATAAAAATTAAGATCCAAGTTTAATTACAACTCAAACTTTCTTTGGAGTGAAAATAAGTGACTTTCTCCTTCTTTAACCCTGAACATGTTAATAAAAAAAAATTAAAAATTCTGTCTCATATCAAAAAAATCCACCTGGTATAAAAAAATAAAACAGCCAATATATAAAGACTATTATTATTATAATTTTATTCTAGTTCTTTTCTAAATTTAAAAATTTCCATTTAATATCAATAATGTTTAAGTTTTTCACAATAAACAACAATTTCTATAGCATACAATAAAATAAGGCTCCACCACAATAATTCTTCGTAATTCATTAAGATTATTTTTAAGCAAATAGCTAATACACACCAAATGATGACCAGTTCTAAACTATAGACTGTTCCAGATAGTTACAAAATGACTTACTATGATTATTATTATTATACCTCTAACCAAAACTTCAGATAGCCTTACCAAGTACTCTAAGACTGGCTATAGATGTCACAGTCAATACTTTGAGACTTAATCACTGTCTTAGTTTTTAAAGATCCCCACAGAGAACAAGAAACAATTCTTTAAAAAAATGCTCCCTCTCTCAAAAAGTTTTGTTTTCTAACAGTTACAAATAATTAATTTTAAAAGTCAAATACATGAAGAAATTAGAAATTTCTATATTAATGAGATATTCCTAAATTTAAAAAAATATTTTTGAGGAAAAGTACAATGTGTCTGTTATCTGGATACTGTTGTTGGCATTCTGTATTGCTAAACTGTCTTCAACTTTACACAATAATTACAAATTTTTCAAGGGAAAATTATCTCAATTAATAAGCATTTTTTTCAAAAATGACTCAAACATAATTTTTATTAGTGTATTTATACACATAAATTGTTAGACCAACTTGTGTGATTCAAGTAAATATCTTTTAACAAAGCTTTACTGTAAGAATAGTACAAGAAAACATGGCATTAAATTAAATCACTGAGTCAGAGTTAAAAGATCCAAATCCTACTGCCAATAAGTTTAAATAACAAGAACATATTGCTTCCGAATAAGTGAGATGCTTATATACTAAAAATATAATTTTGCTTCATATTTTGAGATGGCCATGAATTCCCAGGAATAATTGCCAACATCAGAAGAACTGGCTTGTTTTCACTCCAGTTCTTAAAGGTATTTTGTCAGCTTACATATATAATGTACAGTGAAGAATTCAGTTTTCCTTAATAAGTGACAGCTCACTGATGAGTCCATTGATGAATCTACTGGGGTGGGGGTGGGGGAGGTTCTCAGAAGAACTTAATCTCTTGGAGTTTGTTTTTAAAGCCTCCTGTATTTACAGCTTAGAGAAGGGATCTTGTTAATGATGGCTGTCTACTTCTCACTAGATATGACAAAAGTATGATGCGTTAATAGTACAGAAGGACTAGGCAAACAAATGTGTGTTTCAGTAGATAATTAAAACTCAAGAGTGATTATAGAATCTAACATGTGTCAAAGTGGACATATGTTGGCAGAAATAATTTATATTGATAAAAATCATAGTGAATTTTCTCTTCTTAAAATGAAGAAGCTCATCACTTTTAGGGGACCATACACATAGAAATATATGCTGAATTATTTACTATGGGCAACATATACTTAATACTGAACATTAAACAATGTTTGCTGTAAGTACATACTTCAATAAATTTTCAGGTTAAAAACAATAAGATTATTTTTTCTTATATCCTTCAAAGACATTAAAAAGATATAGATACCAAGACCACAAAAAGGAGAGAAATTTAGTTAAAATAATTTAAATACTTTTTAAAAATTTTTCATGCCAAATATCTTCTCATGAAATAATCAGCTTGAAAATAGAATATTAGAAATACTGTAGATCAGGAATCCCCAAGAAAATATTGAGTGAACAGAATATCTAAATAATTAGCAAGGGCTACCTAGAACAGCATTTGAAAATGGCGCTGATGGTGATTGGACCTCTGGTCTCAATGACACATTCAGTAATTAATTTGAATGTCTTTTTTAATAAAAAAATAAAATGAAAACTGGGTCTTACAAAGTAGACCAGGCTGGCCTCCAACTTATTGAGATCGTCTTGTCTCCACCTTTTACTGTCAGAATTAAATGTTGTGATCACTATACCTAACTACTGTTTGACATTTTAAGTCATACAGTGTTATTTTTAGTAGTAGTTATTATTAAAAAGAACACAAGGGGTGAAATTTTGTGAACAATATGTAAGAAATCATCTGAAAAACTAGAACAATTTGATAAAGACTTTCCACAAAGCAATCAAATCTCTTATCTTTGAGATATTTAAAATTGTTCAATATTATTAAAAAGAAATGTCAAATGCATTCACCATGAAACTTCTTTCTATGGTAACCAAACACTGTGGCTAAATTATGAGTAATTTGTAGTTATTTTTCCTTACAGAATATGATGGACAGATCACTAGATAAGAACACTTCCTGTTCCTGCAAAGCTTGGGACTCTTGAGAGGCTAACCAACATACTTTTCTAGTTCTGGTGAATATTAAGCCCTATTTACTTCCTCAACAAAGGCTGAACTCCTGTGCAAATACCTACACATGTACACATAATTAAAAAGAAAATAAATCTTGGAAAACTGCAAAGAAATAGTGTACATAAAATGTTCAAATTTATGTTTAAACATAGAATGTCAAATAAAAAAGAAACTGATTCCTCAGACATGTCTTGGTTCCTTTAAAGTCTTTATTGTGTGTGTGTGTGTGTGTGTGTGTGTGTGTGTGTGTGTGTGTGTGTGTGTGTGTGTATGTGTGCCTGTGCGTGTATGTCTTTTTTCACAGTAAGTTAATCTTTTTAAAAATCGCTAAGTTTCACAAGTATTAAAGAGAATGAATAAGACATGTAGATGAGAAAGAAATTTTGAAACTCTGTACAGGAAGCAAGAATTTTCAGAAGATAACTGTTATAAGCAAAATGATGAGAAAATTGCAGCTTTGTTCTTGACAGACGGGAGAGCCATTTACCACCCACCATGTCATTTCTGATGTAGACTCTCACATTGCTTTGTTCTACTGACTCAAAAATAATTATTCCCTGTGTTTGTTATTGTAATAAAGATAATGATAATTTGTTCTTATGGCATACTTCTGCTCCTAAGAGCTTAAACACTTTAGAGAAAACTTTCTCACTCTTCCTAAAAGCCTTACAAAGCAATGATATGGAGATAAATGGCCACAACACATGACTAAAGGAAAATGATTCAACCTGGAGTGTTGAATTCTTATTCATTTTAGTTGCCTGAGCCAGAGAAACGGAGAGTACACTGCCAATATACACTTGAAATTCTTCCAAGATTCCAGATATTTTTTCTGTGATCTCTGAAGTAAATAGTATATTTTTACGACTTGAATTTTTATCCAGACTTAAATTGAGATATATTGTCAACTTTTCTATCTAATGATATTTTAGTGGAAGAGTAAAATGCAATTCTTAAGTTTTTTAGCACAACCAGGAGCTGGATCCATAGTTTAAAAATACAGACTTGTTTAAATTTATGGTCCCCCAACACAGTAAATTTCAGGCGTTGATTAAGGAAAATAATTGACAGACATTTACAGGCCATGAGTTTAAAGATATTTGCATTTAAGATATTGAAGATATGTCTTAAATGCTAAGAGTACACTGTACAGAAGGACTGAGTTGTGCTTCCAGTACCAGTGGTCTGTTTGGAAGGCTCTCAACAACCTGTAACCCCATCTCCAGGCAATGTAATGCTTCGTGGACCTCCAAGGGCACCAACACACATGTGTGCATGCCCCCCCAATTGAAAATACAATAAACCCCAAACATTATTATTGCACTTAAACATATCTAAAAACTCTATGCATAAAATGGTTCTTCTCAGGCATTTTCGGGGCTAGCAAAACAAGCCACTTCTTTCTAAATAAAAGTTACAGATTGAAATTTCCAACTTACTAATTTGATTATGCCATAAATAACTATTTCTAATGTCAATAAAATTTATGATAGTGTAATGTCCA